>WUAM01000395.1:16714355-16747407 GCA_024336885.1 Actenoides hombroni
ACACGCACACCCTTTGCTCAAACTGCCAGCATATGTTGCTATTCTTACCCTTATTCAGAAGTCATTATAGGACATGTAAAACAGGTGAAATCGAGACACGGAACTAGAGTGCCACAAGCCGCTGCTCTCTCTTTTCCTGTTTGGTTTGTTGTTGGTTTTTTTTAATACTCCCAAAACTTAAACAAATTTATTTTTTTCACTCAGCATTCCTGTCAACCAATTCCCCTCCTCCCCCATGACACAAAAAACAGTGTTAGGAGAAATACCCACTGTTAAGAACAGACCTTAGAATGGCTTTGTGTCCAGATATTCCTCCTGTTTTGATTTGCAGATTAGTCCATTAAGTAGAGGATGCTAAGTGCCAAAAACGTGGAAAGTTCATCAGCAACCAGCAGCGACTGGTTTCCAAACTTTTTATTTAGAGTGATCGCTCACAGAGATGGCTGATAAATTTAGCTGCGTGCCTCTAAGTCTCCCTCTAAATTTACATGCTTAAGTCATCTTTCTTTTCTGTTTGATTCGAGCAGAATTGAGCAAGTCATAGCCATAAGAACGTGGTCATATAAGATACAACAGAACACTTCAAATCTTAAGAGTCACCGGATTGTTTCCTTAAAGAGTACTTCCTTTACTAGGTCATGAATTTTCTTTTGTTGTTTAACCAAGGAATTTTCACTCTTTGTCCTCCCTGTAAGGATGATTAGCCCTCTCCTGCTGTCAAAGCATTGGACCATCTTCTTAAAGACATTTTAATCTACCAAGATAGCTGTCAGAGATTTGTGGAAATATTTTCCACTGTGGATTGAAATGCAGTCAGTGTTGTTCGTTGTGGTTGTTCTTTATCTGAATTTTTTCAACCATAAAATAATCCTGTTTAGGAAATGTCGAACTCTTCAAATTGTATCCGTTTCATAAATTCTGCCTGAGTATCTTATCACCTCTAACTGCCCAGATGGAGAAGGAAAGAGTCACCTTCTACTGTTGCCTCCTCAGAATTCTCTACTTAAACTTGCTGTTCTACCAATTAAAAAACCACTCAATCCTTGAATAACTCTAGAGCCTTTTTATATTTGCCATTTGGCTGAATGCTGTTTCCATCCATTTTAGAGCTTTTTCAGTTAAGAGCAGGGAATCGGAATTAAATCCTATCCCGCCCCTCAGCCCCAGCACTACAGTCAGATTTGAGAAATGCCTAGAATGTTACTCAGCTTGTAATCGCCTGCAGTAGACAAACAGTGCTAGGAATACAAAATTTCTCCGTGGCTGGTGAATGTTCTTCCAGAGGTGGGCAAAGGGTTAAGCATCTGAAGGCAGCCCTAGCCCAGGAACTTCGCTTTTGCAGCTAGCCCAGCAAAAAAAAAAAACAACAAAAAACCAAAAAAACCCCGGAAAAGTAAGTAGGCTACAAGTAAATGTCCTAGTTAGAGGGGCTGCCTACCTTTGATGGGAAGCAAACCTATCAGAGCCAGGCGCTTTGCACGATTTGAGGGGTTTGCCCTGTAGTTTGTCTGGGGCTGTGGGCAATCAGACGCCTTGTAATTTGAGCTGTGACACCTTAATCTCGCCAAATATGTGTGCACTGTAAAAAGTATTGTAGACAGGGTGTTTTCACGGCTGTAGAAAATGGAGACATGTTTGGTCCTTGCAGTTTTCCAACCTTTCCTCTAAAGACTTTTCTGTTGTTCCGAAGCTGTTTTTTTCTAGGCATTTTTACATCTTCGTTTATTATTCTGAGGGTTGTTGGGTCTTTTTACTGCTAACACTTAGCACAAGTGAGGGCTTTTTTGTTATGCCTTCAACATGTTTCTGAATTTTTGAAGTGAAACAATAAAGCTCCCAAATGGTCACCTTGTTTTACACGTTGTCATTGGATCTGAGGTTCTGAGGAAAAAAAAAAAGTTACTTTGAAAAAGACTCTGTCTTGAAGAATTTGAAGTATTGCCCAAAGCCTGCTGTAGAATGCCATCTTTAAATTCTGGGGATTTTAATTGGAATAATTAGTAGACATTGATCTGATTAATTAGGCACTTGATCAGACTTCAAATACGCAGCATTTTATAAACTTTGAAGATGTGACTTTTCCTCAGCATATTAACAGATGCCACTGTAATCGCGTTTGATGTTAAAAAAAAAATGAATATTTATAGAGAAGATAGGCCTGTGAGTATGTAAATGGAGGGGAATTTTATTGGGGTTAAGGTGTGCCTCGGGTGATTATAGACCAGCGAGTGGGTTTCCCCGGTCAGCGTTAGCTTTTGCAACAGCTCCACTTGGTGGTTAAAGTCCCGAATAGACACTGGAAGGGGCAATGCCTTCGAGGGACACCACATGAGCTTCTGCAAGTTCCTGCTCTTCCCTTGGCGGTTTGGATATGCATGGACAAACACATTTACCTGCCATAGAAACACGTTCTATATGGTCCTCCACTTATGAGACGGTAGCTTTGAAGAAAAGACAAAAGAAGTGGAAGCAGGAAGTTAGCTCAGAACATTTTGTCTAATGAAGATCTTCAATACGGGAGGCTGTTTGCCTTCAAACATCAAAATCACTTGTTGGAGTTTCCAGAATTTAATAAAGGGTCTGACAACATCTCTAGGAAAGATTTTTTCCTTAGTATGTGTTGTAAATGTTTTGTTAAACGTAAAAATTAATGCCAGCATTATGTTCTTTAATTGATGGAAATGTTGGTTGGAAAGAATAGGTTATTTTAGAAGTTATTTATTTAAACATTATTTAAATATTATTTTAAAAATACCAGTGGTACCATTTCAGAGCTGAATGAATTGCTGAAACCTCAGTGACATTGATCTTCTATAGTATTGCATTAGAGCTGAACTTGAGCCAGCAGGTAAGCTCACAATTGTATTCTTGCACCCAGAGAAATAAGAAGTGTTAAAAAGAAATTCCAAGCAAGGTTCACAAACAAGGTCAAATTAGGTTATAATACAAATTTCTTGGTAAGTTGTCTTATGTAGTATTTCCTCTTTCATTAAAAAATAATCTGAAAAATTCTCAAAATAATTACAACAGGTCACAGCTATTAACAGGGTAGATCAAAGATTATTCAGTGAAAACTATGTAACCAGAGCTGTGGGCTGGCCAAGAGGTAGAAGGGGAAAAATGGAGGGGAATAATAATGAATTAGGGTCATACTTTGAAAGCCAATGATCTTCAGAGCTATTCCTGGTACAATTTAGAGTTAGCTTTTATGTAGCTTGACTGTAAACCTATTTTCTTGTCCAAGAATTAGTAAGGTGAGATTAAATAGCAGTATAAATATAGTATTAATTAAAATAAGTAACCTTATTCTGTACCTACTAAGTACAACTACTAGCACTTTATAGTGTTAAAATATTTTACATTCACACAGTATTCAGCCAGAAATTTTAAGTGTTTCACAAATATTTTTCATTTCAAAGTTCCCCTGTTTCATGACATGTGGGGCTCTGTACTCCTGTATCAAAAGAAAGCTATATATTAAGTAATATGGAATAGAGGACTTACACTTGTTGATATATATCTATGTTTTGGCACTAGAGTTATGGATCATTACAGATTTCTCTACTACATCGATGTGTTACATTCCTTATCAGTTTAGCACATATTTTGGATTTATGTAATAAATACCTTCGGCCAATGGTATTGAATTTTTCCAGAGATAGTCTTTATTGAAGGAATAATCAAGAATTGTTGCAGCAGAGAAAGGTTAGCTGATGATAGGCACCATTTTGGGAAACAAAAAAAAAAATCTTCCAACAATAGGCATACTTTTAGCTGCTACTCATTTGTTATGATAAGCAAATTAGTTGAAGAGAACTTGCATAACTATCTGTAAAGAAGTCTTTTCTTACTTAGATAAATGCCAAGAACAAAAGTCAGATTAAAGCTACATGAAGAAGTTTGGTTCCCCTACTTACGCTGGTACTGAAAAGAGGTACCTTCAGTTTTTAACGATCCTAGATGAGGAAGAAGAGCTATGGAATCACAGCTCCATTCTTTTGCAAAGAAGAAAAATTCCACACTGGTCCATATAAAGAGGTGTCTAGTCTGCAAGATACATAAAGTACTCTGGTGAAAAATCAGCTGGGATGTACAATCCAGTTCTGACCAAACTTAAGTCAGAGAATATTTTCTGTCAGAAAATGACAGAAGCAATAATTAAATGTGTAATATTTACATATAACATGTGCTGAAAACTAAAAAAAAAAAAGAACTTCTTACCAAAGAAGAGAAAACTTGTGAGGTGTTATGTTTGAATACTTCAAGCTCGTAAAAAGCTTCTGCATAGAAGAGACCAGCTCACATTTTGGATGACTGGCCTATCTTTTAAAAATAGGGTATTTCCCAAACTCAGAAAAGTCACTCATATAGCTGCCCATTTCAGGGTCTACAGACAAAGCATTTAATGCATCTGTCTATAATATTAAGCTCACTGTGATTGTGAACTAGTGAACAGTTAGGAAGACCCAAGCTTGAACTGGGACTGTTTCAAATTATGCTCTCCCCAGCAGCTTCCAGGCAGGTCTGGCAGCTGGACCATTCCAGGCCCATCCCCAGCAGACAGCCTGTATGCCCCTAGAGTCTTGGAGGCCAGTCATTAGCATGGACCTGGGCTGCTCCATGCCTGTTGGCCTCAGTTCCCAGAAATGTGTACTTTATCAGGACTAGATGTAAACAGTGATCTCAACAGGACCTTCCATGAACTGTAAAAGCAGGACTCAAATGTGAATTCATTCAGGTTCAGTATTGGAAGAGTACCAGTAGAGCAAGTAGCATGGGCTTAAGTCCAGAGGAAGGGGAGCTATGGAAAAAGACAGCATGTTGTTTTGGCTGAAAAGTCACAATCAGTTGAGGCTGATTGTGCTTCAGGCTGTCCATGCCTGAAATTAAGTTAAAGTTCTTAGTTCTAACTCTTCTCTTTGCCCTCTAAGGCAGCTCATGACAAATACTGTCCTGCCACGTGGTCGTGGCAAATCTCTCTTCCCAAATATCATCAATGTTTAAGCCACACTTGCGACTGTAGAAAAAGTTCCTACTCACATATTTTGTTTTCTGTCACGTGTCTCACTGCGATTCTGTAGATGAGCCATTTCTTTATCAAGCATCACAAGAACCAGAATAGCAACTGAGGTTAATGACCTGCAAGGAAGGAAAATGAAGAACCCACGTGCTGAGCAGAGGAAATGAGAGAGTGTTCATTACAGAAAGATGGGCATGGTCACACAATTGTCCATGACTGGCAAAGCCTAATGCATGAATCATGCAAGCTTGGTCACGCAAGAAACAATAGGAAACTTTATGGGGCTTTACAACTGCTACGAGGTTATTTCGTGTATGTTCTCTTTCATACACACGCTGTGTTTGATTTTCATCTTTGCTTTAGTGTTTAATCCAATGTTTTTTCTCCTTGTCAAGAAATTCCTGCTGAAGGTAATTCCCCGGTATGAATGGCTCCTCTCAGTAGCCAGAGGTGTTTGTCAAAAACAGGCTCTATCCCTGCAGGCTTTGCTTTTAATATAAAGCAAGACATCATTATGTTGTGTAATGACTTGAAAACTGTGTAAGCAGTTTCAATCTAAAGGAATTAAGAACAGTTTTCATGGAACTATCTATAGCCTAAGTATAGATCTCGGTTTTCTCTTAATTATCATGGTCTCTGTCTAAACATTTCAAAATTAATAAGATGAAATTTTTATCCTGAGAGCAAGGAGAAGTATTTTACATGGCTAGTTCTTCTGAAATTAGAGATTATTCTTGCAGAAAGGCACTAGTTAGTGTTGTAGTCAGAACGCAGATGATAAAGACAAATATTTTGGCTCACATCAAGCCCAAATAAAGCAAAACTCCAGGAATGTCTCATTTCTTTATGGAGACATGACTATACTGGTCTATGCCCAGAATGCTAAACAAATAATCACATGTTTAAATTCGTCCATACCAAACTCTACATCCTCAGGCATTAGTTCACTTTATTCACCATATCTTGATACCCTCCCTGTCTCTTCCCTTAACTTTCTGCAACCTTCTCCCTTCTTCCATGCAAGACTTCTGGTTTTGGAAATATCCCAGGGAGAGAATGGATGTTGCACTGTATCTGAAAAGGTAACAGATCTGGGTTCTGACCAGCAAGTGAGTACACTTCAGAAAACCCTCCTAAAAATGCCCAGCTAGGATGAACCATTTGCTAGCCTGCAGTGCAGTTCTGAGTCATGCCCCACCTCCACAGGCTTTCCTTCTGTGATGTGATACCTACAGCAAGTTGCAATTGTTTCACATGGAAAAAAATAACCATGTAACATGCCTTACCCCACACTGACCGAGAGAAATGCCACATGTCACTTCTGTTGCAGTCCCGTCTCAAGTTCTTTAAGGCAATTTCCATGCTTCACTGCGGTTTTCCCAGGGATGATATTCTGAATCAGCTTAATAAAATGAAGAACATTCAAAACTTCTATGGAATTGTCCTTGGGTTACTTATTAACAGGCAGTAGACATGCCCCTGCTCACACATACATGGTTTGTGCTGTTAAAACACTCCCTACTCTTGTGGAGCTTGGTTAGCAATTAATGCTTGTGTCACAGTCTCCTGTGGGTTGCAAAGACTTGATGGGGGGGGAGCAGGAAAAGAAGGGATAGTCATGCTATCCCTGTGAAAGGAAGATATAAAAACCATTCAAAGATGGGGCTTTGCATTTAAGTATGAATTGATTAAGAAGTTGTACTATTGCATGCCAACAGAGAGGTCCTCCCTGCCCAGATGCCTGGTGGGGTTGTATGGTCTGTGCTTTTAGGGTGTCTGCTTGTCCTGCTCTGAGCCAGAACAGAACTAATTCTGTTCAGTGATTCTACTTTTCAGCACAGTCTCTTCTAAGTATCTGCACTTTATGAAGTTAACAGAATATTTTTGCAGACAGTGTCTGCTTCTAGCAGTGATGATGCTTGATGTTTAGAGTTACTAGCAAGGATTGGTGTGCAGAAAGGATCTTGTTTATACTTGCTCCTGTGCAGACGAAGGTTGCTGCTGGATCTTGTGTACCACAATGTGGGGTGCAGAAAGTGAAAGGTGGCACCTGCAGGAAGGAGTGGGCAGGACAGGGGACCCCAAACTGACCAGTGAGGGATGCCAGCCCATGTGTATCACATTCAGTATAAAGCTGAGGGATCACAAGGGTCAAGCTCTCTTCTTCAATGTCTGGTGTCCAAGGACGACTCTGTCCACCCTGCCTTTGATCCTGATCCATAAGTACCTGAATCCAGCTCCTGAATCCAGTTTCTGTCTGTCAGTGAGTCCAGTCTGAGACTTCCCTAGATGTTCCACAGCATTGGTGGTGACAGTGATGTAATTGTCATCAGGGGTTTGGGTTCAATACTAGGTTTGCATATATTTGAATATATTTCATGTTGTCATTATTCTCATTAAAACTGTTTTAATTTTGTTTTCCAATCCATAAGTCTCTCTCTCTTATTCCCTTTCTCTTTCCCTTTGGGAAGGGATTTGGGTTAAGTGTCTGTCATTTGTCTAGTGGCTGGCCCAGCCCTAACCCTTGACAATGGTGCTCTCCATGCTTATGAATTTCAGCTTGCACATAATTGGTACCTTCGACTAAAATCTCCTGGATGCTTTTCAGTTCATGGCTCTTTTTCATCTCTCAGCAGAGATGAGCTGGTGTCAATACAGTGTGATCTACAGAGACTTCTTTCTAAAGTGCTGATCTATCACTGCAACTGCTGTTCAATGTGCAGGCTGCTATCAGGGATCCCCATTTACAGACAATTTCACCTCCTTGTTCCCTGCATGAGTGGGATTGTGTATATAACACACATTCTCCAGTCATGACCAAGTGCTTAACACATCACCTACACATTCCTAAGACTGATTCTGGAGTTTGTGTGAAAAAAGTCAAGTACAGTGATAGTGTGTAGAAAGTGGGAGGCAAACAAGAAGGCGAGTGAACAGAATAGCTAGTTGGAGAAGTAAATAGTACTGAAACAAAGATAACACTTTGTGTACACTGAGGCTACAAAATCACGTCAACAGGCAGAGAAGGGTAATAAAACATGACTTTGCTATGTCTACAATGGTCTGAGGCACAATCACTTTTGCAGTTATTTCACACTACCACCTACTCAGGCCAGTTGTTAAAAGCTACAATTGAATAGTCATCCTCTATACTCAAAAATGCAGCCAGAGCCTAGCTCTGCCATGAAAGCACAGTCCTTTGCCACCAGTCCCAGATTATTATGTATAGTTGGTGCTGGCACTGAATGTTTCCAAGATCTTAAATGAGATATTAGCTTTGTGACTGTAAACAAAAATACACAACACTTTCGTTTCTGTGAAAATAAACAAACAAAAACCCCCAAACATGTTATTAACATTTTATCTGAGGAAAAAAACCGTAATTTTAGGTCTGATTAAAAAAAACAAAACACTGAAATATCTACTTAAAAGATTATTTTTGGTTCAGAATGTCTGGTCTTAAAAGGATTCATTTCTCTAAGTCCACTTAAAATAACAAAGTTATCAGTAAGGTCAATCCGGATCAAATATTCAAAAAATGTTCAGTGAGTATTTTAAGCTAAAGGATAGGAAAACCTAAATGGGAAGGACATGTATTGCAATACTTATAAATATATAGTTATATATTTATTGCAAGAATTGTATTTTGATTAACAAATTTCCACCTATTCTACATTAAAACATTAACACCCCTTGATGACTCTGTTTTGGCAGCGTCATGCAAATGATGCAGGAAATCCAATCCTGAATATTTTGCAAATAATTTCTACTGAAGCGGAGTTGAGGTTTGCTGGCTTATAGATCGACTGTTCTGACCTTACCTCCTCGGAAGAGAACAGAATGGTAATGACAGGTCTCCTTCTGGGCACTCAGTATCTAAGATTCAAACAAAATATCCTCAACTTTGCAAACACGGATTAAGTACTGAACCTCCTGTATTACGGATGGATATGACTGAGACAACACAGCCAGAAAATATTTAGCGATGACAGGCCAGCATCTGAAAATATACACAAATGATCCATCTTCATTACTTTGCTGTGAAGAGCCAAAATCAGCCTTTTTTCTTGTAACTCCCCTGTGCCTGCCCATGTCATACACAAGGCAGGCAAGACTAACGCTTGGTATTAGGGGTTAACATAACAAGAGTGGAAAAGCACACTTTAGCCTCAGGCGAGGTGGATAAACAGTGTAATTCCTTGCTGGCAGGCAGCAGTTCTACTGAGAAATGTCCTTGCCTTTGGTCTGGGTTGTTGGAGGAAAGACATGAAGCTAAAACTTCTTCCACCATATATGAATATGAAAGTCTTCCAGCTTTTGAGCAGTAGTCAGTATACTGATTCTTTAACTGCTTTGTGACCAGCAGAGAGGTAAAATGGTCCCCTTATCAGGTTTTAGGCAGTTGAGAAACTATTTATCCTCCAACAAACCCACTCAGAATTAAATTGCTTTACATCCAGCTGAAAACAAAATGAATAAAACTAGTGAACCTAAGGTAATTACTTGGTCTCCTCTTCATTACCAGAGCAATATCGAAGTGACTGCAGGGCAAATCAGCCTCCTGACTTATACTACTTGTCTGAGTTTCTATGAAAACCACTATATTTCTATTTAGGAAGGAAGTTAGTATTTTCCCAAAACTTTTTGGTTGTTCACTGGAGGTGGGGGGAAGTAAGAAACTCCTTTTGATTTGATATTAGCTATTCTAAAGTA
Organism: Actenoides hombroni; assembly: GCA_024336885.1. NCBI lineage: Eukaryota > Metazoa > Chordata > Aves > Coraciiformes > Alcedinidae > Actenoides > Actenoides hombroni. Next base: position 16,724,089 of record WUAM01000395.1, read on the forward strand.
TTTTTCAAGCAGAATTGTGTCTTTTGCGGTAGTTTAACACTCTCCAGACTCCCCATTTCCTCTACAATATTCCTTGGAGCTGCAGTTCAGGTTATCTCATAATACTAGTTTCCTATGCAAGCCAAACTCATTGCATGATGGATCACACTTAGCCCCACGATCTAAAAGATGTTGGTCAGGGACATCAGAGGAGCAAAATATCTCTTGGGAAACAGCATTCAACCCAAAACTGCAAATGAATGGTGACAGGAAGTATTTAAAATACAATTCCTACAAATCCTAAGGAGGTCTTGTGAAGGGAGATTGTGTTGAACAAAGCTGAAAAGAAATATGTTCCCCAGTAGTTTGCTTGGGGTTATTCCTATATGATTAGAAAGTTATATGAAAAAGAGATATTTTTTCTTTGTATCCCATTGTGGGAAAACATTTTTTGCAACATTAGCATGAGAATTTCAGTTTTCAACCATCTTCAAAGCATAAGAAATGCTATTTATCTGCCTCTAGTTTCTAGTTATGTGTATGAGAGCTTGTAAGTAGTGTTTTGCCTCTTTACAAAAATCTGAAACAAATTTTATTAATACCACCTTTATAAATTCATAAATTCTCTTAAAAAATTACAAATCACAGTAATTCTGATGGATTTCTCCATTTACATTTGTTTTTATCCCTTTTTAGGTTCGGTTCCAGAATTTAGGGAGTTTTACACTCAAAGTTCTTTGCAATTTTTGAATAGTTTTCATGTACTCAGAAGTTAAGTTTTAGTCCTTTTTTGTCCTTGTTTAAAACTTAATTTAATTTGTTGTTTATTTCTCTTAGCCCACAGATCGTTGCATTCCATTCCCTTAAGCCTTTCCCTTTATCTTTCTAGAGGGTTTTTTTCCCCCTAATTAAAACAAAATGACAAAACTGCAAGTGAGTTCTTGGAGACAATAGAAGATGTTTTAGAAAGGTGCTAGGCTGTGTTAGATCAACAGCAGGTGCAAGCAGCTGCTTCTTTTGCTTCAGCGGAGCTACAAAATTTACACCTGATTATTTGTGTTCCCAAAAAAAACCCCTGCCTAATCTTTTCTTTTCCATCCCTAAGTGCAGTGGAAAATTTTTACAAGGAACAACTTACTTCATGGAAAGAGCATGGAATTAAAGAAGCTCTGTTGATTCAAACAGTGCTGTACTGATTTATTGCAGGTGGGGATCCGGCCTTTAACATCTTTGCTTCTCCAACTTGCTGGCCTCTGAACTGCTCTTCATGGTTACTGTAATGAGTTCCGTCTTCTTTTAGTGGGGAGCTCTATAGCATATAAATTACCCAGTGATTTCCAAAGGTTCATTTCCATTTCTATCACATCTTTCAGTGATGAAGAACTAAGTGTTGCATGGTCCTCTGCAAGGATTTATGTATTTTAAAATGTTCATCTCTCTACATAATACTTAGAGGCATTTATATATGTATATATCTCTCAGTATGAAAGCAAATATATATACACATCATTATTAAAGGTAGCTACACTTAATTCTATCTGTCTATACTATCTACACTATTTGTATTCCTGACTCTTCCCCCCCCATGATAACTGTCTCAAGTTCAGTAGTCGATATAGATAAGGAAATGTAAGTAGTCCCATTTCAAATGTGAAGATCTAGTTGAATGAACTGCAGTATGCTATTCAGTGGTAAAGTTAAATTAGGAGCTGGGAGGAGTTGGGAAACGTCATGGGGATGAACAAAGGAAGGAGATAACACCGAGTGGATGCTTTCTGCTGCCAGCAGGGACAGTGCCAAAGCTCTCCAAATGTTCCTGATAGTTTAGCGCAGCGCTTCTGAATTGCACCCAGTACCAGAGATAAGAGTAATCTGGCTACCAAGTGAATTAAAAAGGAACAAAACGCTGGAAGCTGGCAGGAGTCCTGCTCATTGACCGCTGCCTCCCTTCACCCCCAGCTTTCAAGAGCAGGTTATGCTGCTGTTGTTGTTGGCACGTGGGATACAGCTGAAGCAGGCGAGCACTTTGCATAATCGCCACTCCAGCTTTTCAGCCCCATATCGGTTTCTCCATAAACAAAGTGCAGGCCCAGTCCTCCTTGGAGGTCACTTCATTCAGCTGTTGCTCTGGCCATGTAAATGTCCCTCACAGGTGCAAATCAGGAACAAACCAAATAAACCCAGTGGGTTTGCAGTAGTGAAAAAGTAGCGTGCACAAAATCACAACTGAGACTTTTCATTATAATAGCAGGACTTGACATCTTACCCGATCAGGTCCCATGGTAGCCACAGCCAAAGAAAGATGAAAACCCAGGATACTTTCAAAACAGTCTCTGGATTTTCACCAGCATAAGTGAGAAGAGAGCTTGACCCTCTCTGGAGGCACCGTGAAAGGTCTATGACAGCCTCAGCTTAAAGATAGTGTAGGAACAAAGAAAACGCTTGGAAAATGAACTCGGAGGTTCTCTGTGGATGCTCCAAGAAACCTGATATTCTTATTAGCAAAGAAAAGTCTTTCTTTGGAAAATATATCTAGTTATATTCTTCTAAGGGCTTAAATTTCAATCAGTCACGGCTTAAAACAGGCTGTTGTTTTATTTCCATTAAACTACAAGTGCATGATGGATAGCTGGATTTCTAAATATCTAAAGTGTCACTGGAAGTAACACAAGTCTGAAGACGCTGTTGTGGACAGAGATATCAGAACATCTTTCTGAAAGAAGTTGTACTCAGACAAAACCTCTGCTGCTTTCTCTCAGACCAGCTCAAATCTGGACCTTTGCATTAGTGCTGAACACATCTGCAGGGCTGGGTCCTTAGACACGTACAAATTATAAGCTGTACTGGTGACTACAATCTGCATACACTTAGCAGCATCCAGGTCATGAAAAAAATGTGGCATTCGAATTCCCCGTGCAGGATTGCCTTGTTCTTGTTCAAGAGCCAGCCATGAGAATTTTTCATTTTACATTAACGTGTAAAAGGAGGATAGGAGATGTTTCCATGGCATTTTTTTTTTTTCTTCCATGGGCCTGAGAAATGGAATACAGGAATGAAAGTTAAAGCTGAGACTCCAGGGCCAGGGAGGAAGCTGAGGGCCAGCCCAGAGATGACACGCTTAATGTGAGGCATTCTTCTCGGTGAAAAGACTTTGGCACACGTTCCAGAAAGGCTTGAGCTGGCACTGTGACTTGGAAATATCACAGTCCCTTGCACTTAGAGATGGTACTTAAATTGACACATTGGCTTTCTTCCAGGAATATTAGAACATATTAGCAGAAAAGCAAGGCTTTCCTTTCTAAGAAGTCATTGTAATTTTTGTAATTCAAGATATAGCCAAAAATGGGCATAAAGTTGCACTGTATAGCTTCAGTCCTTATGACTCCATTTTTCATGTTATATCCAAACAGTAGGACAGGCTGCTGTCAGAACATGCTGGACTTCTTATCCAAGTGTCCATATTTCACTTACCGTAATATCCTGGACTCGACGAGATTCTTGCATGCAAGCCATTGCTAACTGAACCTCTTCTATTGCTGACACATCCTCAGCCCTGTCCCCTCTCCAACCAGGAGCCATGAAAAGCCTGCAGGTATACACCTTCTTCCTTACACCTTTGCTGCTGCCACGACATTAACTCCTGCCACTGATTCCTGTCAACATGTGAGGTGATCTCTGGGACCCCATAGCTTCATGCTTTGGTGATTCCCTCTGTTTTATAATTAGACCTCCATTAATGAAATAAACCAAATACATACACTGTTTGCTGCCTCAGAAGTAGCAAAACAGGTACCTGGAAGGCTTATTGCAATCTCTCACTTGCTCATACTGCCCAGCTGAGCTGCCAGGCTGCAAGGTCCCAGTAAAGGGGAAACAACCAGGGACTTACTGTGCAGAGAACTGCTCTAACAGTTCAATGCAAGCCATCAGCCTTGCAGAGACTTTACTGGTGCGATGTTTTCCACATGTAAAAAACTTCCACTCAACCGCTGTTAGTTTAGGTACTCACAGTGTAGGAGACACAGTCATCTCCATCTAGCTGTAGGAATTACAGTTCAAAATGTGCATGAATAGGAGAAACAGTATTTATCGTCTGGTACAAAGCCTTCTTGGTGAAGAAAAGGCAATATATTGGAGACAAAAAAGAGCAGGGGGTTCTTGTACACACTAGGAGATCTAAGTATGTATTTATTTATATACCTGTTTAAACAGTTGCAGAAATATTATCAATTTTTTTTTTTTTTTCCTGAGAGTATCTGTTGAAAGATAGTATTTCACTTAGGCCCCAGTCATCTTTGAATAATATCTGTAGCCATTTGAACAGTGTCCAAAGATTCTTGGACAGAGAAGGAGTTCAATGGCTCTAAATTTAAAAATGTCTTTGCATCATTTTGATGGGACCCCATAGACCCCAATGAGTCTGCATTCTGCATTTTCACAGCTGCAGATAGGACTGGGTTTTGGTTAACAGAATATTCTTGGTTTAATAACCTGGTCCAAGCAGTGACACCATGACAGTGCTGTTTTTAATTACCTCAAAACCATCTTTGATAGAGGAATGGCTCACAGGATTAAGAATAATCAGAGAATTATGACAACAGAAAGGCCCTGCCAAACCCCTTGAGGCATTGTACAGGTCTAGTTAGAAACAAACTAAAAGACAGTTAAAACCACTTCATAACAAGCTCTTAAATCAAGTAGATAAAAGCAATTAAGTAAACACCAGGGAGGGAGAAGAATGATTAAACTAAAGAAAAACATTGGCACAAGAACAAATGGGGATAACCTCGACAGGAATACATCTAGACTGGAAATTTCATTAGTATTTCTAAGTTTTCAAGGTTCTTGTAATAGGCATTCAGCAGGAGCAAAGGGGAGGAAGTGGGGCAATAATATAGGCTTGTTTTAAGGTAGAGGTCCATGGGTTTGTTACTGAGATTATATGATGCTCCCTAGAACAGCAGTAGTTAGGACCCCGTGACCCTGGAAAATCCCTTTCAATCTTCTGTCCTATGGTTCTAAAGAAAGGAAATTTAGAGTTTAAAAAATAAACACATCAAAAGATCAGGGGAAAAACTAGTCCAGAATTTATCTGTCAACCTCTGAGCTCTTTTTTCTTGTAGGATGGGTCACTAATGCCAGCAACTGGTGGGCTGCAGGAAGGTATAAATGCTACTGGAAGAACCACTTAGTAAAGAGAACCAGTGCTGATTCTGAATCTGTCATTACCATTGTACCTTGGCCCAGCAGGTTGGAAACTGTTAATCTCTAGGAAGGCTAAACCCTCCTGAACTGCATCCATTTAATGTTCAGAAGGGCCACCCTGTCTGTCAAGCATCACCTTCTTTTTTACTTAGCTCTAATGCTGCAAACCTAGCTATTTTGATTTAATGGCTGCTCTGTGCATCTCACTTCCCTCCCACATCACTCTCCAGATCTCTTCTTTTCAGCTCCCCCACCTGAGCCATTTTATCTCTATTGAAGGTCTTCTCTAAGAGACTCTTTTATTAATATTGCTTAGTCTGCTAATTGCCCAGGAGGATCATCTATCTTCTGTTGCTGTGTTCAATTAGCCTGAATCTTAAGAACGTGCTTTTTTCCCACATGTTACCCCTCCTCCTCTCTCCTTCTGCACTCTCCTCCTCCCTTCTACCCCATGTCATCTTTCAGGAAGCAATATATTGTGCCCTCCATTTACATCTCTGGCTTCCAGCCCATTTTGAAACTGAAATCCCCATTACAAGTGAGACACAAATGATTAAACAAATCTTAAAACAGGGGCAGGGTATAGGAAAGTAATTAAATACTCAGTAAATGCCCCAATGCTTTAAAGAAACTGCCATACCATCGAGCTGGTGGCTTGTGGAAGGTGCTGCCTAGGCAAGAGTTCAGTCCTGATGTTCAGCCACAGAGAAGAATTCCTACTGGCTTGAACTGCTTGTCTGCAGCTGGAGGAACTTTCTGGCCAGTGTCACTGCTGTACCCTCTGGTCAGGTGTCAGGCTTTTCTTTTCCATTAACGTTATCACCTACCACAGAACAGCCAAAGTTCTCTAGCACTGTAAAGATCCACTTAGCTATGGGGAGACAGGGATGAGGGGGAGAGAGGCTGAGAATACTGTGTTGGAAATATATTGTGTTACTTCCTATAAATTGCATTTTAAAGAAGGGGCTTTACATGCTTCAAAACAATAAAATCACTGCTTGACACCTCCCATTCTAAGCAAAAGGCAGACACCTCTGTGAATAAAATATTTTGGGTTTTTAGACCCAATCTGCCTTTTATGCTTGAAGCTTTGTTGCGCATGCTGCTGTCTGAGTTGTTATTGGACCACATGTTTTTCACAGGACAAACCATTTTCAAAAATACTGAACAGTGAGTTGATCTTGTAAGGTCTACACCTCATAACCAAACCAAATCATGATTTCTGGTAGCAGTGTGAGTCAATCTGCTTGTGCTGCAGCTTCTGCTGATGGTCAGGAGCAAATACAGCACTGGTCTGCATACACCAAGTCAGATATTGTTATCGGCCCCTCACTGAATGCAATGTATACCGGCTCCTTGCATTTTACTCTTGCCTCACTGCTTGCTGGGTAGAGTAGTGTGGGAAGGCAGGTGAATCCAGCTGACCTATTCTGTCACTTCCTCAGTGTTGGACATCATGTGGAATACGGTACAGGCGAAGCTTTGCTGCTCTTTCCTGAATACTTTGGGAATACAGCTCAGCTCACAGAGTAATCAGTGATGTACCGAGTCCTTTTCTCATCACAGCTGATGGAGATCTCGGAGCAGATCGTGACTAAAAAGTCTAAATCTCCTCTCGACCTGCTCCAGCAGCATCACAGCTCTGCAACTCTGCTTGCATCAGGTTAGGGGCAGAACAAAAACTGAACCCACTAAAACTGGAAAGAAAAAATCTCATTGAAATCAAAGGTATGTATATTGAGAGGGGTACACAACTGGTTTTGATATATAATTTCTGGTGCTTTTCTATACTTCCTATTTTTCTTTGTGTGTTTGAATTGACATTTTTACTAATTTCTGTTTAACCTGAAGAAAAAACAGCTTAGTTTTCTGCTTGTTTTAGTTTTTGTCTCTCCAAATACAACTCTTTTTTTAATGCAGACTGTAAATGGAAAAAATATAAAACAGAGAGGAAAAAGAGAAAATTATCTGTAAATCAGTTGTTAAACCAGGTTCTTCAATAGTCACAAAGAAAATAAGAGGCTTCACTTCTTATTTCAACGATATACGGTTGCAAGTTTGTAAGGAAATTTCACCAAAAACTGGGAAACAAGTATTTATCCAAAGTATATTTCTAGAAGACCTTGGATATCTCTGGGTAACACACCCAAGCAACAGAAAACCTAACTGACTTCTGCTTCTGTGGAATGCTGCACTCCATTGCAGCATCCTGAAATACGCTTCATTCTCTGCTTGGTAAATTCTGTATTTTCAGGTAGCCATTCCCTCTGCCTTTGTCAGCTTTTACTTAAGCTATCCATCTGTTTGCTATGTGTCAGTTCCTCCAGCCCCTTATTCAATGTTGGTTTTTTTTCCTCTGAACACCATCCAGTTTGTCTCCAGTGCATTTGTATACTGAGGTTTCAGCAACCAACAAAGCAACCTACCTGCAGCTCTGTAAATAGGTCTAAACTCTGTGCAGCTGGAATACATTAAGAAAAAAAAAGATTGAAATGACTAATTTTCCTAAGGATTGCTAGAAGCAATGGTATCTTACCTTATGTGCAGGATGTTTAAAACTTTTCCCTCCCATCCAAACAGACAGGGCTTAGCTTTACTCCCTAAGGTAATTCCCTCAAACTCCTTAGGATTACTTGTACGACTAGAGATAAATCATTGTGCAAATGCCCAAAAGGCTTTGTACCTTTTGCATGTGTGAAATGCACATATCTGCAAGATTTGACATATTATGTTTTGATGTGTCTTTCACAAACTGAAGGAATAAATGTTAATGGACAAGACATTCCATGAATAATTACCAGAGCCTGGGAAATAGTTTATAAGAGTAATTATATTAAAATCACTAAAAGATGTTAAATTCCTTTATCTTTTTGTATATTGCTTCTCAGTGTATTTTTTATTTTCTTGTGACTGCCAATTAAATTTTAAGCACTTTGCAAAGGGGCTTAGTTTGGCTGGAAATCTGAATCGGTTTTTACATAAGCTTCTTCTGTTGTCTTATTTCTTATTCCTAACTCATTTGGCCAGCTCCCTGACTTCGGAGGTCATCTAGGGAATTGCTGCCAAACCATGTCATATAACCTAGAATGTGACATGCAACCAAATTCCCCCTGTGTCTGTCCTTCCCCTCAAACATCTCTATCCTTTCTGGCATAGGTGCAAGATGCTGGGTTTAAGCCAGCATAGATTCCCAGTACCAATATGGGTCTTTTTCAAAACAATTTGTACAATGCTAAGAGCATCAAATGGCCTGAGTCAGTATCAGCATCTTGCTGTTTATTTCTAAAGGCTTCTTAATTTTCCTTCCTTTTTTACACATGCAATTTTGTGCCTGCAGCTGTTTAGAACGGCATTTTCTCAGGCACGTAATGAACCTGCTGAAGATCTTCCTTAGATCCCAGTTTGTTAGAAGACCTAGTTCTAGCTCTGGCTAGGCAAGCCCAGACAGATTTATTACCTTGAACTGTGTGGTGGCCCATTTGTGGACAATGATACTGAAAATACTAGATCATATACCTCTAGCTTAGAAGCTGCAATACTTTTACTGAATTCCTTACTTTTACACCTATTTCGGGTCTTAAAAGGAAGTGATGCTGGGCATCAATACATCTGCCTAGGTTTGACTCATTTGTCTTTGTCGGGATACTGGATGAACCGAGCTGAGTACTCTATTGACTGACTGTTTCTTAGACTGTGTAGAGACAGAATATATCCAGAGCCTTTCTGTTAAACTGTTAATTGAAACCTTTGTTTCAAAAAACGTAGGCATTGTTCTGCTTTAAATAGAACCTCATTCAGTATTTTTAAAAGTGCTCCTGCTGTTTCTAAGCACTTTCATAAGGAAAAGGTGCAGATCTCCCCAAACCCCTGTCTAATGACTTAGCATCTAATTCTCATCCACTTCAGCACTGTGACATTAGAGGTTTACAGCACCTGGAGTCCTTGTGTGGAATCTGACCCTGGAAGCAAAAGTCGCCATTTTCCTAAAAGCTGATTCATAGAAAGCAGGGCCTGTAAGAGTCTTTAAGAGGCCACCAAAGCCATTCCCCTGATCAAAGGTCACATCAGGAATGCCATTAACACCAAACACGAGATATTTGTCTAATATGAAAAACTACCCACAATGGAGATCTCACAGTAAATGCAGTCTATTCCAGGGCTTAGCTGTCATACAGCTCATCACTGTTTTGATAGTGTTCCATCTTTGCCGTATTTGAAGTCCATTGTTTTTCATCCTAGTTACAATGCCCAGGGAGAACAGGTTATGTCTTTCTTCTCCTCAGTAACCTTTTGACACTTGAAGGCTGCTGCTGTGATGTCCTTACTCCTCTCCAGGATGAACACCCCCATGTCTTTTGATCTTTGCTCACAGATCATGTCTTTAAGGCATCCGGTTGTTCTTACTGCTCTACTCTGGACTTTCTTCAATTGCCCCCATTCTTTCATAACATGAAATGGTTATTTTAACCCATGTGCAACTGAGAGGACCAAAGGAGCAAACCAATAACAAATCAATGCACCAGTGAGTTGTGTCTCCTCCCCTGGTATTCGGTGGCACAGCAGGAAAAGCTAGAAAAAGAAAATTGCAGGGGACTGACATTTGCTTGAACCGGTCCTGCCACGCGGCTCCCTGCATACTGGGAGACTTTGTGTAAAGGAACAGCAAGATCCAAGTTTCCAGAAGTGCTAAGAAATAGGCAGCAAAAAGCAGTATAATTTTCACTCACAGAATTATTGCCTTTGTGGAGTTCAGGAGGCGGCAGGGAGGAGAGAGATGGTTTCTTGTTTCCCTATTTTGCCTGTGGCAAAACATTCTTCTATTAATTCATTGCTGTTTATAAAGTGGTTTGACTTCCTTAGATGAAAGACATGACATAAGTGCTTGGTATTAGATGATTATTAATTATTTTTATTCCTTACTATTTTTCAGGCCAAGGAGCTATTATAGGCCTCATAAAGTTTAGCGCTTCAGCCTTTGTACTTTGAATTAAAAAAGAAAAAGAGGAAAAGAAAAAGAAGTTCAATCTCTGTAACATGACAGAGTTCTCTACTGTGCAGTCCTCAGAGAATTTATATTTAATGGAAGAGGTAGAGACAGAAACCAAAGAGATCTCATGATGGAAAACCAAAAATTGAAAAATTTCTAACAGGTTTCTGCTTATCAGATTTTTCACTGCTCTAAATTGATGTAGTTCCACTGATTTTGTTTGGGTAGTCTGTGGTTAGCGATTTCAAATGCAAGCTCTAGGTTAATAAACCTTTCCATGGTACTATCAACCTTTATTTGGGGTCTTGAAGATACTGTGTATGTAATACAAACAGGCAGTCAAAAATTGGAGATTTGCGGGAATAAAGTTATTTGAATGCATTAAAAAAGCCTAAGCCAGCACCTTGGTTCATATATATCAGCTTTGCTGCTTGGAAGTTAGTGATGTTATGCTGATTTACATCAAGTAAATTTATGAAGCTGTCAGTATTAGAAACTTCACTTCCAAAAACCCAAACCAAATAGAAATGACAAAATAATCAGAAATATTATTAAAGAATGCTATTACATAAAACTTCATGTGCATCATCAGCCCCAGCTAGCAAAATTGTTGTCACCCATTTGCTTTTGTTTACTCATGAAAGTGATTTTTCTCCCCAACTGTACTGTATTTATTGTAACTGACACACAGATTTCCTTATTGTCTTAAATCACTGAATTATCATTTGCTGTTCTCCTCCCTGGACTATATTCACTTTGCTGCTAACTGGAATTTTTTACATACAACTTGAGCAAGTAATTTTCTCTTTAGGTAGAATGTCCTCACATTTTGCAGACATTAGTAACATTTTTTCCATTGACATCAGAATCCAGCCTCTGAACTTTGGAGAAATCTTGCCAGACACACGACGCACACCACAGTCCTGCTAGTCCTATTTCTCTGACAATGCCTAAACTTCTCTTACGTCCCATGGCAAAAACGGCAGCCAGCCTTGTCTGTGGAAGATGGGAGGGAACGCTTCATAGAAACCTTTCTCCCTAGGCAAGCATTCTAGGTAAGGTCTGCAGCTCTTCTCAGTTGTGAGAAGCAAGTACAGAGTAAACTGAGCTCAAAAAGACCTTGCTGTTAGTTTTGACTGCACTCTCACCCTGTTTTTATTTTGACAGAAAATATTTACTTAAAGCTTTAAAGAGCGGCTCTAATGTGATGGTGCCTAGGGAACATGGAAAGGGCTCGCTAGCAGCTCTAAGCAGTTCCAAACTCACAGGTGACGTGGTCATGTTAAAAATTAAACATGTATGGTGTGTTAGCAGCTGTTTCACCCTTCCTTATGCATTCACAGTTGGATTTGAGGGAGCAAAGGCTGTAGCTGCTTTTCTACAAAGACAAGAGTGCTGGTTCACAGAAACATCCTCTCCAGCCAATTGCCTGACCCTGGGGGGTCCTAAGGGTCATTCTCAACACAAATGAGATTTGTGGCAGCTGGAGGAACTACCAAGGCCTTTCAGGCTTTCTGACCACTGCGGAGTATGCCAGCTTCTATCTACAATTTGACACATCAGAGCACTATGTCCTTTATGGCAAAGCTCTTGCAGCTTAAGCCTGGTCCTTTGTTAAATGCCCAGTTTCCCTTCCCAAAGTGGATTGAGAAGCAGTTTCTCTTTCTGGTGCCTTGGGTGATTTCTGGAATACTAGAGTACTTCAAAATACAGAAAAGCAATTCTTTGGGATCTGTCTGTAAGCATCTGGATTCCTTCCCCCTCCCTCTCTTACAGATTATTTTGCCTTGGGAAAGAAGATTGGGTTTTTGATGGGTATAATGTGCCACTATACATGTCATGTTTAATTCACTGGGTGAACACTCAGGCCCCCAAATTCTGCTTTTGGCTCCTAGATCCTCACGCATGCAACCCCAAGAAGGCCAGACCAACCCCACATCTTTCACTCAGCTGAATGGAAATGCTCCTTATTAATGGTGTTTCCAATGCAAATTCTCAAACTTAACAACATTTCCTGCTGTAACTACCTAGTACATAGCTCTTAAGCAGTCAGAACTTTAGAATCCCTAGGCAGTGTTTTTTTTCAGTTTGGTTACAAATACAGACCACCCATCTGAGAACTATAAGCAAGCTCAGTTCCACATTTCCACATTCAATGTTCTCGTAGTTATCAGAGTAAAAAACTTTCAGGCTATACAGAGCATTGCAGCCAAAGTTTTTTCTTTTCACACAATGAACTAAAAATTGGTTACGCTTTAACTACATATAGAGATTTTCCAAGAAGAGTTAATCCTAAACAGGTTTCCCCCAAGAAGAAGTGAAAGCATGAAGAGTTTGTAACAAAAGAGTTTTAATCTGGGAAATCATGCAAGCTGAAGTATACCCTTCATAGTCACTGAAATATTTCAATCTCAATATATTAGCATTCAAGCTAACAGTATGATGATCCTATTTATAGACTGCAATCCACTGAGGACAGTCTAGATGCCTGGAGGTTTGAGGACACCATCCTGCAATACGTCTGGGAATCCAGGTTGTCCCCTTTCTTGCTGCTACACATTGTGCATTGACTCGGTCCCTGCTTTGTAACTGTTCTGGACCCATTTGTCTTCACAAAGAAACAGACCTTCCTTTCCTCACATATGTCTTCATACAGGTTCTCATGCACATGACGCTGGCTTCAGAAGAGTTAGAATAAATGTCTAAGTTGAGTCTGTGTAAATTTAAAAAAGAGTTCCTCTTGTTTTCTTCCCTATGTTTTGTGTGTAATTTATAGTCTGTGTACTGTAGGCTTTACTTCCTTCTGCCCTTAGCAGGTAAATGCAGTTTACTAAAGCGAGTTCACTATGCATACAGAGTCAGCATCACAGTGGGATGGGGAAAACAATTGAAAAACAAGTAAAGCTCATGGGTTAAGAACAGTTCAATGACTAAAATAAAATGAAATATAATAATAACAATCATAGAATATAATAATAATAACAGTAATAGTGATGAAAAGGAATGTAACAAAAAAAAAAATAAAATAAGGGAGAGAGAAATAAACCCACAGGAGAGACAAGTGATGTACAATGCAATTGCTCACCACCTGCTGATGGATGCCCCCTGAGCCGTGATCTGCTCCTGGCCAACTCCCTGCAGTTTGTGCACTGAGCAGGACATCCTGTGGTATGGAATATCTCTTTGGCTAGCTCAGGTCAGCTGTCTTGACTATGCTCTCTCACAGCTTCTTGTGCACCTGCACTCTAGCAAAACATGGGAAGTTGAAAAGTGCTCGATTTCCTAGCAACAGCTGTAAACAGAAGTATATTATCAACATTCTTCTCATACTAATTCCCATACTGAATCCAAAACACAGCACTATTCCAGCTACTAAAAAGGAAAATCAGTTCTATCCCAGCCAAAATCAGGACAGGCAGTGAAGAAAATTTCCTTCAGGGAAAAGCCAGAGGACGTTTACAGGAGAACCACGTTGTAGTCAAACCACAAGTTAATGTAAGAGGACAGTAATATCATTGACTATAACTGGTGATTTGTAAAAACAATTAAATAATACTAATTTATGTTTCAGGACCAATTTCATATAAATTTCTGGGTTAAATTTAGCTAATAAACACAGTAGCTTTCAGCTGCAGATTATTTTGGTTTTGTTGCCTTTAAATCAAGTCATAATTAAAACCAGGAGGACTATATTAAAGGAAGGATGGATGAATGAATGAAAGAAAGAAAAAAAGAAAGAAACTTATGAGGTAAAAGTTTTGGATGCTGCCTCATCTCTATTGCTATCATAATGTTTCCCTTAATATTAAATACTATAACACATTTTCCTTAAAAGCAATCAACAACTTTTAACTAAGTAAGGACCTCTTTGGCTAGCTCAGCTTAAGTCAATCACCACTCTGTTGATGCAGATTGTAGGATAATGCATTATATATAATACTTGTGGTGAGTCATTGCACGCAGAGACCTGACTTTGTTTTCCCACTGTATTAAATCAGAAGTAGTGCCACTGAAGTTTATCCAATGCCCATTCTAGCTTACAGAGAATGATCAGTGCTAAAACTCACCATAAGTTAAAGAATCAATCATATTCTACAGGTTTGTCTGAATTGTTTTAATCTCAGAAAGTACTGTTACTATTTTTTCTTGATTATATTTATAAGAAGGAACCTGGGCATGCTATATTCAAATTCAGAATAGAAACCTTAGACAAGAAAACTATGAAAGAAGGCCATTACACAGAGTCTGTCTGAATGTTAAACCTAAATCTGCCATCCCATCCTTCAGGTTGCCTACAACTCAACATAGGGCACACAGGGTTTGTATGACTATGAATGTGCCTGTCTGAACAGCACACTTTAATTTAAAACTTTGACAGACACAAGCCTTTACATGTACAAGTTTGAAGAGACTTTTAAAAATATTTTAAATTCAAGATTTTCTCTCTACAATTTTATGGGTTTTTTTTTTTTTATATTCTTATTACTTTGGAGAGAGGCATAAAAATTCTGAAATATGAAATCAGTTTTTAAAAGATTTTCAGAAAGGAAGATTTAAAATATTCCCTTCATTAACTGGCAGCATAGAGTAAAGGAGCAACATTTCTTTTTACCAAACTTTTATCTGAAAAATGAGCTTTCCCTCATTATTTTTTTCCCTGACAAGTAGAAAAAGTATGTCTAGCTTGATTTGCTTTATGGCCACTCATTAAGTACTTATGAATTATTTACATCAGCAAATATATGCTTCATTAATAAATATTCATCAGAATAATTACATGGAATGAGGCAGAAGTTACAAACAAATGCTCCCCTCTGTAAATGCATCTGCTTAAGGTAAAACAGGCCTTTGCATTGCACTAGCTACTGACTGCACATATTCTGCCGAGCCATTTATTTATCCTCTGTCTCACAGCAATAGGCTGCTTGCTTTAATTTGGGGAATGAGTTGTAGGAAAGCTTGGCTTTGTTCTTTTCTGGAGCTCCTCAATGTCCAGAAGATGTTTCTTTTTTTTCATCTCCTATCTTCCTAAGTAAGGTGCAGGGGTTTGTTTTTGTTTTGGTTTGGGTTTTTTGGTTTTTTTTTTGGTGAGTGCATTTAGTTCCCTGTTCCCATTCAGACTCACGATTTTCTTGTAGACGCTGACTCTTCCAATTCTTCTTTGTGCCAGTCTCCACAAATCATGAATCAAATTTGGCTGTCGGTCATCCCTAACCTTTCTTTCAAACTTACTTCCCTTTTGGTGGAGTTACCTCTAGTGAAACATTGCCACTTCTTTACACATTCCATTTCTAGCCTCTCCTTCGCTGTGATATTTACAGGGAAGTGAGTGGCTCACCGGCTGATCTGTCTGTCACTCATGGGCATTGCTGGGTTGCTTCCTTGTGACGCCTGTTTTTTCTCTTGTATTATACAGTAACAACAGGACTAGGGTAAGGCTGCATTTACATAGTGTGATCTGGTTCATAATTTGAACTCCGATCTAGTGCTGTAATACAAATAATAAGGACATTGGTAAGAGCACCAGTGAAAGCTAGTAAAATGTTTCCAGTTATCTAAATTTTGACTGATTTTTCAAGTTCAGAGAAATAAATGGGAGAAATTATTTTTAAGCAATTATAGATCTTGCTTGTATTTCACGTCTTATTTTTGAAATTGTAGAAATGCCTGGAAAATGATTGCAAAGCTCAGCTATTGGTTTCAGCTAGCTGCCTTTATGTTATTCTTTTACCTCTGTTGACATGTTAACATTTCAAAAATATAGAATTGCCGTGGCCTCACTACAGCTTCCCTTACTTGCCATATCCAGTTTCTATTCTTACCATCTCTTCTTTTCAATGTTCATGATCTTTCTTCAGGGTTAAGAATAGGAGCACTCAGCCTTTACCGGGCTTGTCAGAGATCAGTGTTTTGTTACAATTCAATCAGTAGGGTAAAATGAAAGGACAGCATGACTCAGGGAAAGGATGGACCAAACAATGTAGGCCAAAACTTAATAGCAGTTAGCTATGATAGCTGTGACTTCAACCATCAGTCAAAGTTTTAGATGAAAAGCCCACAGTCACAGCTCACTCTATATGCGATTTATGAGTAGCCATCAATCATGGCTGGAAGTTCAAGCTTCTATAAAACACAAATGTGGTCACCTCAGAACCCAAAATTCAGTGTCCTGCTTTCTACATGGCCACAGACTTCTCTGCTCCTGTTATGCCCTTATCCCAGTTTTCCTCCTCTGTGATATCAGAGCGATTTACTCCAACTATTGCTCACACACTGGATCTATGAAAAAGTATCCACAAACATAGTGATCTGTAGGGATTTCGATGTGCTTCTGGCAGAATCCTGTCATCTACAGAATCAGTACCCAAATAAAGTCCACAGGTACTTGTAACTCCATATTCTGTCCCTAGCTGTTTGAATTGACATGTTACTACTGTCACTTTCTTTTTAATCACTAAGAATCAAAGGGTTGTCCTTAGATCTGTCTTGCACTTGGCTGAGCATGTCAGAACCTATTAAATGTTAATAGTTAAGAAGTGCAAACGCTAAGCTCCAATTGCAGATATCTCCACTCAGCTTAAGGGTAATGAATTTCTGCTTAAGGATGTAGATGTGGTTTGTATTAAAGCAGAAATTTACTACAGCAAAACATGAGGAAGATGAAAGTCATCTTGTAAACAACATTGCTAATGATTCATAGGACATTAGTACTAGACAGATTTAGGAAATAGTTGTTTAAAACAGTAATACAGCTGGCATCACAAAGAGAAGCAGACCATATTAAACCTCAGCTACAGTCTAATAAGAGAGTGAGTCAGAAAACTTCAGGACTTAACAGCAAGAGTAATTCAAATTAGGGTTTTGGAGAATAGGGGAGTGCAATATTACAGCCATGAACCATAACTCTGTTCTTTCAACCTAGAAGCTATCAATTCCTACTAAAAACTACCTACGTATAACCAGTGGCATTCACTGAGTGAAATGTAAATGGAGTGATGGCAAAGGGAGGCATTAGCTGCAGGACCTTGACAGTGCTTGGATTGTGAGGGAAGGTTATTTGGGGTCATGTCCAGCAAACTTTTGCTGCTAATGAATGAAAAGCAGCAGGTGCATGGACACTTCAAAAGGTTCAGCTTACTGCATTTTGATGCTACATTAGTGTCCATTTCGGTAGCGATGTTTGGGGTTATTTTACCAGGGATATTGTGAACAAGAGAAGATGGAAGCCTGCATGAAAACAGAGTAGATAAGGAGCTCTTCTTTGAGCATGTACTCAAAGTGTACAGCAAATGTGGCTTGTTGCATTTCTTTCTTTAGCATGGTTTTCTTTAACATGGTGAAGGTGCTGCATATTTGATCCCTTCTTTGTGGTCATATGCCCAGCTGTCTGTGCAATATGGAGACCGAGGTAGAGCACATGCGTTTGGGAATTGAGGTTAGTCCTCTGTTTAGCCCAGTTACATTTGATCGAAGGTGCTTGAATATGCATCAGTGAGTGTCGAAGAGTCAAAAATAAAGCAGTTACATGAAGTAGATCATATTTGCCAACGTATAGGGAAAGAAAATTCCTACAGGAAAGGGAACAATAAACCAGCCATAATAAAAAAATCAAATATGATCTAGTCCAAACATGGGAAAGAGGAAGACTCATTTACCACTAATAATCTAAATATAATCTAATAATAAACTAAAGTTAAGAACCATGGGTGGTGGAATTAGAAGTCCTGAAGAAATGGATTAATTTAAACTAGGGAATATTTTCTGTCTTTTCAGAGTTACAGTGCAAGGAAATAGAAGTATTTAAAGCTGGTTGGGGTTACAATACCAAAGTGAGTGGACTGAAAAAAATTTCTCTTTTCTGCTACTCCATTTAATATAAGGACTTGATCAACCAGATACATGCAGCCATGAATATGAGATACTACTGTGTATGAGCATATTTAAGTCATCAATGAAATTGCCTGTAGTACTAAAATCCATATTGAAGATAAATGAAAGACTGGACCCTTTGGTCATAGCTTCACAGAAATTTATGGGTGCATTTAACATTATATACATGAATAATCCCATTGATTTCTTTGAGACTGCCTACATGTGTAAAAGGAAGCACAGTTTTAAATCCTTTCTGAATTATATCTTTAGATTATAATCTTCCCAATTTATGCACCAGTTTGCAAAAGTGGCCCTATCCTCATCCACATAAGTCCTTACTAATTTGACAACGGTTGCAGTAAGGCGTATATTGCTGTAGGATCCTTGGTTCACTTTGGACACCTGAATTAGTAAAGATACATATCACTTATAGAGCAGCACATGAACTAGATATATATTATATAGGTTTTGACAACACACAAACCGCTCTCAGAGGAGTTCAAAACTTCCATGTCACTAGAGAATTTTATCTGACATCCTAGAGTTGCATTCTTTTCCAGTTGATTTTCCAGATAAAACCCAAAGGTAAAGCTCCTTTACTTAAACTCATCATACTTCTTAATATATAACTAGCTATCATAGGAAACCTTCCAGTAAACCATGAAATCATACACAAGTAGGTAGGGGCACAGGAACACCAAAAGCTGTCTCAGTCCTTAATGCTTTTTTGATGTGTTTACAGGTAGCTCATTCTCACTCAAATATCCTCTTTCTATAGATGATGGAGTTGTATTCTGCATATGCAGGAATGGGGCCAGGTTTGCTTCCCATCAAAACCAGCAGAAATTCTGACAGCTGCCTGATGTATGGAATAAGTGATTCTTATTTCAAAGCCATTAGTGGTTCAAAATCTTAGACACTAGATAGTTTAAGTCTAAATTCATCTCATCTCAGCCATCATACTGATTCACCAATGACAGTCTTTAGTTAAAGTATGCAGTGTATATTTGTTCTACATTTATAGTGACATCAGCACTTTAAGTGAAACAAACCTTTCAGGGACAGTAATGCTTTTATTAGACCAAGCAACAAAGTTAGAGAAAAAAAAAGAAAGTTTAGCATGCACAAGTCGTCATTACTACACTTCCAAAGGACTTTCCTGCCACTCAAGCAATTTGACTCAGGTTCATTCTTTCTCCAAAGTTCTTTTTTGCATAAAATGCTGCACATATGGCCCTGCCTTGTATGTAAAATGTTTTGTCTGAACTGCTTTTTCAGAAAAACAACAAAAAAACAGAAAAACAAAACCAAAATTATTTCATAATGCTATCACTGATTCTCTAGTATCTTTATATTATATACGAGAAAGAAAGTTCATTATAAAAAATCTGAAGGTAAAACTTACTTATCCAGTTAGACAAATCTGTTCCAGAGCAAAGTAAGCCTCTCTCTGGACGTTAAGCAGACTAATACGTAACAACCAATAAGAATATACTGGTTCTAAATTCTGCTCCATGTGATCTTGTGTAACCTGACTGGTACCAACGGACTCTGTGTTCTGCAGTGTGTAAATCAGTGCAGAACTCAGCCCACATTCTCCCAAAATGCAGTGTACTGCTGACATTGCTAAAGCCTCTTGCAAAAAAAAGTCTCTGAAAGCGAGCAGAGAAGAAATATAGCAAATTGAACATTAACTGCACAGTCCTGGATTATGTTCAGTCTTGGAATAACTGGAGTCAAAAAAGCAATGGGGAAAACATCAGCAATAATTAGCAGGGGTTCTGTCCTAAATTGCAATTTACATACAACTGCCTGTTATTAAGGGATTTTTTTTAATTGGAAAAAGTAATAATTGAATAACTAGATTACTTTTATTTGACCACTTTTGGTACTTAATACTAGTATTAAAAAACCCCCAGCTTTTCTGGTTTTAATGCTAGTGATGGTTTCCTTTGCCAGCTGTTCACCCAAAAATGGAAAAATTATAGTTTCATAATTTCTTGTTCCTTTCTAATGTACAATTTGCCAGAAGAACAGAGGAGGAAAGCATGAATAACTTATGTGTTTTAAATTGGTCCTTTAATCAAAGTCACCTATTTCAATATGTTATTTTTCACAGGAGAAACAAAACCACGTTGTATAGGATGTAATTTCATCTGTATTACTAAACAAAACAGCCCCAGACTGGTGCCCCAGACTTGGCTCACAGTCCAAGTGCCAAGGTCTGGCTCTGTGTCCATGTGCCTAAATTTTTTTCCGCCCTGAAACAAGGTGACTGCATCTGAAGCACCTATTAGATACAGTTTTGGGGCTATGCCTTTCACTGAACCACACCAGAGATAACTGGAATGAGCCAAAAAACTCCTAGGGAGTGTATTTACCATTAAACACTCCCTGTAGAGTTTCTGAATTATTGTTTGAGCCTGTTACTGACATAAATGTTTAAATACATGTGTTGTAAATCATGGTGCGTGCATTTTTGACACATAAAAACCCCAAAAATAAAATGCTCCCTTTAAAAATGTATCCTGAAGATATCCTGTCATACCATTTATTTAAAGACGGAAGGATTTTTTTTTAATAGAAGACAGGCTGATGTCTTCAGTTGAGTATCGTAGTGTACTGTTAAACATTGTGTTTGAACAAAAATGCTGAGGAATGGCAAGAAGAAACAGAAGTGCTTTCTGATAAGAAACAACTAGGATAAAAGCAAACATTTGAGACATTGAACTATGTGGTCTATCCTGGAAAAAAGCCTCAAGATGAGGCTAGTTCCACATTAGGACTGACATTTAGAATCAGCTAGGGTAACATCTCCTAGCTGAGATGTCACCTTTGACACCCCTTTTAACATCTCTACTGAGTCCCATTCAGAAAGATGCTTTGGCAGGACTCCTCTTTCTCTCTGTAGGTTGGCTGCAAGCTTTCAACCCCCAGCCAGCTTCACCTCACCAAAGATAACAGAGATAGGTAATGGAACAGATAGTTGCTGTACATTTCACACCATAAAAGTCAGGATATGACTAATTTGACAGAAACTTTTGCAAGCCCATTACAAACACTGTTGAAATTTCACGGAGTTTTGGATCCCCGTACGATACATCTATATAGGTCTGTACATAATCAGTTTCTAACAGGCTGCAGTTGGAGAATTATGAAAGTGCAGTATGAGTGGTAATACATGAACATATTTTTCCAAGGGAAAAGGAACTATTTTAAGTAAACTGTTATGTTCATGCAGAAACACTAATGTTTGCAGATGGATTTCATGTGGAAGGTGGACTGTTACTGTTTCAAGCCTCACTGACGCAAGAAGGTGTCTACTGAGGAACCAAGGAGGTTTCTAGCAGTTATGAAATAATGTAAATTAGGGACAATGCTGGTTTGCCTGTACTTCCTCCATCGAGGCAGAACACCCCCACCCCACATTTTTCCACATCTGTGCTGCCTTCACAACTCACTTCTTTGCTTTTTTTTCTCCTTTGGGATAGCAGCAAGGAAGCAGTAGATGTGAATGGTCTGTGGAGGAAGAGGTGACATGGATGAGCGATCTGACAGGAATAACAGCATTTTTCCTATACATATGCAGGATATATATGAACTTATAAAAGCAAGGCTGTTAGTTCTCTTCTGTATGGCTACAAGAAAAGGAACCATCTACCTCTGGACATTGGAGAGACAGGTGCGTTGAAAGAAGAGGACAGGAGGAGGAAGAGTATGTGTATTCTTACTGCTCCTATTGCCTGCACATATGGATTTCAGTGAAAAGAAAAAAAAAAAAAAAGAAAATTAGAAAGAGAAAGGATTTGGATTTGTAAGGTAAAAGGCCTAGTGAAACACAGCTCTGTCAGCAAATATGTGGGAAAAGGAGAATTGCCATGTGAAAGAGTGAAAAACGAAGACTTTAGTTCTTGCCAAAGGGGAGGGGAACAAGAGAGCTTGGGATTTTCAGTCCTCAAGGATTAGCTTGTAACTATTTTATGGTCTGTCAGTTTATCAGAACTGGAGTGTGTTTCCAAGGCAGAGAAAGAAGAGAGTAAATTGGGATTTGTAATAGATCAGGTATTGTGAGAAATCAGTTATTTTTATTTTAGGATATTACTCCAAGTAACATTATTTTTGCTGTTGTTTAAGTATTTACTCCTACTGTGATGAAAAGGCTAATCGTTATATTTTGTAACAGAATACAGCACCCTGGGTTTGTTACAGAGTTCCATATGCCATGCTTGGATGATCAAGTAATATGTAATTTAATCACTTTGAAACGGTATTAAAGGACAGCTTTTGGGAGTTGTTCCCTGAAGTAACACTGCAAATGATGATCTTCATTTTGTTTCTGCCACGCAGGTAAATGAAAAAGCTTCTCTTTCATTATAATGAAACTATAATTGATTTTTGCAGTTACATTTTCTGATACCTATTCTCTTTGACTTCTGTGAACTTGCCTGAGCTGATTTCCATATAATAACACTTATAACATAAAATAATTTGTAAATATTTAGAGGGCTGAACCTAATAAATCCCACAAATAAAAAACTTAAAGAAATAAAATGTGAAGTTCACTAATTACATACAGTCAAGGGATCAAGAGAGAAATTACTATTATTTTCAAACAGAGTCTCTCTAAAAGGTTTGAGAAGCTCTATTACACACACACACACACACACGTATACTTTGCTCATCATTGAGGCAAGAGAACAGCAATCTGTCCTTTTTCTGCGGTTTCGAAGCCAGAGAGGCAGATGTATACAGCAGGAATAAACTTTCCAGTGTGCCATGAGAAGGCAGGTGATGTAGCAGTGGGAAGCATTTACTTTCTGCAGCTCAGTAAAGGAGAACGGGGCAGTCTAGGTTGTCTGCACAACGTGAAGGTCTTAAGCCTGTCTCTCTCCAAAATCAGTGAGGGAGGGAGAGGCTTTGTTTCCTGTCTAATGTACAGAAATGAGGGAGGTCGGATTCTCCCACTTCCTAGCCTGCTAACCAGCCAAAAATTAGATACCCTCAGGAAGACTGGTTTGTCACGTCGTGCTGTTAGCAGAGGCTTGCAAGGCAGCCCATCTGCTGCCACTGTCATGCTGGTGCTGTTATATGGAAGAGATGCCAGAGAAGACACCCCACTTTTGGGCTGTTTATTGAGTCCTTGGGAATAAGAAGCATGGTGTGTTCAGAGCAGACTGTGGGAATGGGAAACCTGATGGATCTGGGGGCAGGGAGAATGTGAAGCTGCTGGATTTTCTGGGAAAGTGTGCATGAAATCAATGGGCTGTTGGGGGGGT
>WUAM01000395.1:16747507-16784548 GCA_024336885.1 Actenoides hombroni
GTGAGGGCGAACGAGTGGGGGGTTGGGGGGGGGGGGATGGGGGGGTTGGGGGTGTGGGGGGAAAGGTGGTGAGGATGCAGTGGGGGGTGGGGGGGGGGGGGGGG
This sequence comes from Actenoides hombroni, assembly GCA_024336885.1. Classification (NCBI taxonomy): domain Eukaryota; kingdom Metazoa; phylum Chordata; class Aves; order Coraciiformes; family Alcedinidae; genus Actenoides; species Actenoides hombroni. The sequence goes on from WUAM01000395.1 coordinate 16,747,612, forward strand.
GGGGGGGGGGGGAAGAAGGAAGAATTTGTAATTCATATATTTGTTCTCTGATAGGGAAATACAATACTGGTGGATTTGCTTTTGAGAGAAAAAAAAAAATTACTATTTGAGAAGAAGGTTACTTGCATGACCAGAAAATGATTGAGGGAACCCCGTTTTAAAAGAACTGGATGCCTAAGCCTGAATTAATGAACTAGGAACTGCTGTTGAAACAATGCAAGGAATTTCCGAAGGAAAGACAGAGGGGACCTTGGAAAAGCAAGAAGGTAGGAAAAACTATCAACTTAATGATCAAGTTCAAAACAGATCAGTTTGCTGGTTTATTTCCTTTCTCTTTTAAAAATTCCTTTTCCTCAAAAATAAATGTTTCAGGGGAAATACAGAAATATATGCAATTATCACCTGTCAGTTCTTTGGTTTGGAAGGGAGGAGAGGAGGACTGGATTTTGTTTACTTTTTGAAAAATAAAATACCTTAGAACAGAAAATTGACAAGCAGGCTATTTCTTCACTTTTCAGATGCATGACTGTGGAATATGACTATAGAAAACATGACTATAGAAAACACCTAGGCTGAGATCTCATAAATTTTCATAGCATTTTCCACAGTTTTTCCACAGAAATGTAGTAATTATTTATAATGGAAAAACCTAAAAGCTTTGACCAGCTCAAATTCTAACATATCTGTTCTTCTGCATTCCTATCACTGGTATTTAAATGATAGTGTCATTATAATGTCTTTACTTTTGCTGCAGAGTGAATTAAGAGAGGGGATTTCATTGATGCCAGCTGCAATTAAGCATGAAATTTCAGTTTTCATTTTACTTTTCTCCCTGTTTGTATGAGTTTTATCCAAAATGTCTCTGGCCAACAGGAGCTTTTTCCTTGGTTTCATCTCACATCCAGATCCTAAAAATTTTCTTTTATAGTAAGATCTTCTTTTTGGTCCCTTTTATTTCTAGGAAGCCTGAAAAAAAAGCAGTTTGTATGTTGTAGGAAGACACGTGATAATGCACAGACAGCAGCAGGCTTTCTAGCTTGATTTCCTATGGAAATTGGATTTGATGTTGGTAACCAGTCTTAATGTCAGTTATTGTCCTCTCTATTAATAATCTTGAAATCTTTTTCCAATTTCATCTAGATCTGACAAATTACTTCAGTTTTCAGAGACACTAAACTTTAAATCAGTCTTTACTGAGTGAAAAGGTGAAGCAGAAGCTCAAGTATTGTATCAGAAACAAGAGCAGCAACAGAGCAGCAAGGCCATGTTAGTACTCTAGTCATCAAAAAGCTTTGGCAAGAATTTGTTATTCAGAGGAGAGCTCAACCACAAAACCTGGAGCTCCAGGGAATCAGACTTGAGGCCTTCTGCTGATCATGGAATGATTCGTGTTCCTAGGAAAGAAGATGTCTTGTGACTCAAGTATTTCTTTGTAGATATATGGACTTTTTCTAATTCCTTCATTTGAAGAGAATGAAAACTTTAAAAACTTAACAGGAAATGAAGAAAATGCAGTTATTTTCCTAAATTTTCTAGACAAGACTGGAAATCCCCCACATCCATTCATCTTTCTCTGAAGTCCTTCTATACATTCATTTGCTTAATGATCACATATTTTTTTCTTTATAAGTCAGAAATTACTGATTTCTTTTATTAAGACAGAATTCAAATTTTGCCAGAATGAAGTAGTTTGTGCCAGAGGTGACTTTACTGCCGCCATTTATAATAAGAGACTAGAGACTGTGTTAATGATAACAGTGGAGTAGTGAAACTGCATCTCATTTTATATGGCAATATTTTTTTCCCTGTCTTTCCATTGTTAAAAATATAATTCCTCTTTTATATTGGAGCATCTCATGTTTTTAAATCAGAATGTTCTCTTTTTAATTCAAGTGTTCAATGAAATGCCCCAACAAGAGAAAAATATAAGGAAAAATAAGGCCTGTACCTTGATAAGAACAGTCAAGGGGACAAATACAAAGTGTGGAACACCTGATGTACAGAAGGAAATTTGAATGTGAATCAGCAGATTTGTCCTGCTGCAGAAAAGGAATCCCTGTACAGGCTGTGCAAATGGTGACGTGCTATATATTGTACGGGAAGTCATATTTCTTTTCCAAATGAATAAAGCCTCATCGAGATTACTGTGTCCAGCTAAGGGCAGGTAACAGTTCAAGAAATGTCTGTACCAATTGGCAAGGATCCAGAGGTGAACAACAAGAATAATCAGAGGTCCTGAAAACACAGCTTGTGAGAAAAAAAATCAAAAGTATTGGGTTTGTTTAGTCTAGGGAAGAGAAGAATGTGGAGAGACGTGATAATAGCCACTATGAACAGGACAAGACGTGATGTGTTTGAATTGCCTCAACAGAATTAGGGTGGGTATTAGCACAAAACATGGCTTTTAATGGCTAGATAGTGAAGGGTTGGATTAGCTTGCTTGAGGAAGCTGTGGAGTCTTTCACTGGAGATTTAAAGAGCAATTTAGACAAACATTTGCAAGGTGAGTTATGAGACTGAAGTTTGCTTATATGTAACCTTGCCTAAGGTGGGAGAACAGACTGTATGACCTCTTAAAGTCTATAGCAGCCTATTTTTTTTGTATCAATTACACTAGAGAGTGAATTTTTTACCATTGTTTAAAATAATAATTTTTAATCTTTTAAAATATTTTTAAAGTCCATGGGACCTAATCCTCTGTTTCCTCACACACTCTATTCCCACTTACATGCACATAAGTGCATGCAAACCATCATTATCATGACTGATTATTATCCTGACTGTTCATTATTCTGAGCATTTTACGTCCAGAAGCAAGTGAGTTTAAAGATAATATTAGAGTTCTCCCTTTATAGTAATGATAAAATATGCAGTATATATTTTTAAATACACATTCATTAGACTTTTAAAAATAGAACAATTCTATTAATAAGTGTCTTAGTAAGCTTTAAAGTAGCTTTATAAGTCTGATACATTTTTACCCAAGAGTGCTACTTCTAGGGTATATGCAGTTTTACTTTCTAACATAAAAATAATGTAGTATTTTGTTACTGGTTTTTATTATTTTTAGCTAAGCAAAATAGATACAGAGAAGAGGTAGATGAACTGGACTTCAGCTGAAATATCCCTTTTGTTGAATCCATTTTAAATGTACTGACTTTTAATTATATCACCTTCCCTCTGCTCCTGAACAATAGGTCAAAATAAACAAAACGGCATGGTTTGCATTTCTTATGCCAGTGCTTTCTCTAAAATCCACAGACTTCTTATTTCCAGTCTGTCTTGCAGATGTCCCTTCATCTTTGTTAACTGGCAGATCTCAAAGTCCCGTCTCTGGAATGGTGCTGGAGTGGTGCTGGAATGGTGCTGCTACGCTGGTGTGGCAGTAATGCCACTAGTCACGATAACTGTTGCTGTCCATCCTTGCCCACTCATCCACAGAAGGAGCTGAAGAAAGCAAACTATTCCAGTGTGGAAAGAAGAATTACATTGCAATAGGCTTTAAAAATGGCATATGTTCTTCAGCTGCAAGTACTGAACTGTTACCAAATGCTGGAGAGTGAACAGAAAAGGGAACTTTGCTTTTTGCCTTGAAGATACTGATCAAAATCCACAGGTTGTTTTAAGAATTATGGAAAGGGCAGAAATGCTCTTAAAGTTTTTCTTTATTCCCCTACATCCTATTCATCTCTCTCTTCAGGGATTCTAGGAATCCTATGGTATATATGTGCAAAGGTATGTGCACGTGATCCTCCGGTAACAAATCACTACTTCCATTATTTGACCTGGCACGCAATCCTTAAAGAAAGTAACTAGAGAAAAAAACCCAAAACCAGTGTCAAATTGCCTGGTTCCCTGCTGTTAGAGGGAATTATCTGAGTAAACCATTCAGGATATTTAGGCCAGTGTGTCTTCCTGAGGGACTAGTAGGGCATAGTTGTCCCAAATACATGAGTGGTGTCAGAGACAGGAACTGTGTTCGTAAGTTTGATATGATGGGCCTCAGTTAGCTCCAGGGAACTTATTAGACCAGTAGATTTCAGGATCCTGTCAAAAGGGAGTTACTGACACTTTGCAAGCTTTGCCTTTTTCAGATAGATCTGGAGATCCATTTTCTGATCAAAAAATGAAACAAAACAGCTGGGTGGTGGCAGTAACATATTGCAGGGCCACCTCCCTGCTCACAGAGATTTTTCAGCAAATCAGAGTCCCCACCCATCACAACCAAGTCTCATAGAATGTATGCTCCAGCTTCTACCTAAGGTTTTTGCACCTTTCTGCAGATCCTTTGTGTCTTCACATACACACTATGGGCAAAGGAAGCTGTTGCAGCACCTTTATCCTACACCACCTCAGGTCCTCCCTCAGTGTCATGGTAGGAGCATCAGTAAAGTTTGCCAAGTTTCTTTATGAGTAACTCCCAGATACTAAATCAAGTGAGATTGCTGATGAGTGACTTGCAAAATCCTAATCTGATCTCTGACACTAACACCCTGTGTTGCTTTAGGCAAGTCTCAACATCTTTCTGCTCCTGCCTTCCCATGGCCAAAGTGTTTATTTGTCTGTTATGCCAAGTTTTTAGGAAGAATTCATTATTCAGCACATTCATAGAACACAGTGCTTTCCTTTCTGGTGCAGGGAGCTGGAATCAATCAGGCTTTCAGAAGTGAGAGCTTTTGAATAAAAATTATTGTTTGTTGCCTCATTGCAAAAACTATTCACTTTATCTTCCTGTGAGCTAATCTGAGCTACTTAAGGTTCTAATCCTCTTGTCTATATTCACGTTATAATGAATGGTGGGGTAGTTACCTTTATGGACTAATGAACCATGCTGAATTAATCATTTCTATTAGGATTACTGAATGGAGTTAAAACTTCTAATACTGATTAAGATCTTAGACACCTGCCACTCTTGGGAGCTTTTAGAAATCTTAGAAAGTGAAGGGAATTTATGTCTAGGATCATTTGAGGTTTTATGACATATCAAACACTACAGAAACAAGTAAATGCAATGCAAACAAGAGAAACAATTAGCAACAAAAGGCCAATATAAGAAGCTAAGCACAGGTTAGTTATTTAAAAGTAATAACTTCTCTTGCAAATAAAAATAAGATAATAATTGTGGTTATCATCTGGGCTGTAAAATCCATCTCACACCTATCACAGGTGACAGGCTTTTAGTTTAGTGGGAATGTAAGAACATAGCACCCTAAACATCCATCACCAAGCACTAGGCACCACGAATCGCAGCTCACTCTGTTACCTTGGAGCACAGACCAAAGCACAGACCAAACCCCCAAAGAATGACTTGCCACAGGAAGATCAAAGATGCCACCTGCTCCTTAATTTCTGCAATAACTGAGAGTTTGTGAGATGAAACTGCCCAGATGCAGCATGAGAGTAGGATGCATATTTATGCAGAAGGAATGTTAAATCGTGAAACCTGACACATAACAAAAATGTTGGCTAGCCTGGGCAGGAAAGCTCTGCTGGTGGACTGCTCAGGCTTGCGGGCCAGAATGCACCGAGTTTGAAACACTGGCATGGACAAGGCAGATGCTGACCACACATGCAACATGTGAAATTCTGAAACCAGTAAAAGTGACCAAAAAATTAGAAAATTGCAATGCAGCAAACAGAAATGTTAAGGAACACACAGGCACTAAACTGTAAACTATACGAACTCACAAATACACAGGCTAATAATTTAGGAATTTTTATGGCCAGACACCGAGAGCTTTTTGTCTCTATATTGTCATTACAGATTAAGGAATAACTGCATAATATGAATAATATTCAGAATGAAAGTGACACCAGGCTTGGAGGACCTCTTTAATGATAGAAGACAGTGGAAGGTGTGACATCAATGCTGCTGCAAGGGCAGCAAGGAAAAGGAATTATTCCCTGTTTCCAAAAATAGCCTAGAAACACATTTCTCCTCTAACAAGAAAAGGCAAAGCTAGGCATTAGTAAATTGGCTATGATAAATGGAGTAAGTGGGTAACGGAATTGATTCCCTTTTGATTCTTTTTCTCTGCAGCAATTCAAAACCAGACATACAAAGAGATTACGACGATTAAATGACAAGATATTGAGCAGGCTTACAATGTGGGTGGGTTCAGATTGTTTTACTGAAAAGAGGGTTGAATTTTTCAGGACTACCTCTAACAGCTTTTTCTAGCTGTGATACCTTAATGTACAGTCCTTTGGACAGACACGAATCAATTTTATGCCCACGTTTCTGTAGGAACAATTAAGCACCCTCACAGCTAACAGGTGGCAGAAAAAAAATCTGCCTACAGTAGAAAATGGCTATCCATTTTCTGCAGCTCTTTTCAAGTGGTAATTAAATTGTGCAGTATAGAATTAAAATTCATAGAATCACAGAAACTGGAGATAGAAAAGAGCTGCTAAGGTCATTTTTGTCCATGCCCTTCCTTCTGCCAAGTGCTTTGTCCAGCACTTTGTAGTCAATTTGAAATGCTCTCTACTTACCTAGTACTTTTAAGAGACCTGTGTTTGATTTATGCACAGTAGAAAATGATACCTTTTCTCTAGAGATGGACAATTTGCCTCATTCAAACAGTTGTGTAATCAATTTCATTTACCAATTACAGCTCTTCGTTAATACACAGCCACCAGGGCACTTGGGAAAGCAGAAAGTTAATGAGATGGAGGATGGGATCAGGAAGGTCTCCTGAATGCCTTGTTTTTCCCTGACAGTTCAGTAAATCTTCAGTTAGCTGAGTGCTTCTGAAAGAGGAAGAGGGTTTAGAGGGTTCATCTGAGGCATATCACCATTCATCCAGCTGTGGACGAGAGGTCTGCCACTTTACATGGGTAGATGGGGTTTGGCAGGGCAGAGAGGAACCTAATGGGGAACCAAAGTTACTGAAAGTTGCTGGGTCTTCACTGGAAAGTCCAGAGCCCCTCACACCAGTGGGAAAGGAGGTGGTTATCAGTCCTCAGTCTCAGAGTGGGGTAAATGCTGTCAGAAAAAAACCACTTCCCTTCACCATGGCAGAAGTAGTGAATTTCACATGTCCCTGGAAATTATTCTGTTTATACCCTAAGCCTGCAAAGCCTTAAGTGACTTTGATTTTTCATAAGCTCCTCCCATACCCTGAAAGCTTGAGTCTTAAACAGTCTGTCTGAGGCCCCCACCATCCCTTTTCAAAATGCTTCTCCCCAGGGACTGGAGAGTGTCTTGCCCAAAAACCTAAATGTTTATCAAGATTATTTTTTTCAAATAGATATAAATCCTCTGTTTAAGACACGAGCCATAAATATGAAACTAGGCTTTCCCTGGGAATAAATTGCAATAGTCTACAGCTGAATTTCTTTTGCAATAACTGGCACTGCCTGCAGTCAGAAATAGGATATTGAACTACGAGGGATACAAATGTGATTTGATACAGGCTTCCTAGGCCTGGCCAACCACTCCCCCATTATGACTTGTCTTGAATCTCGGCTCACCAGTTGCTTGACAAGGGTCCTGCTTTTCAAATGGTTGTCCCAAGCCTAATCCTTATATGGCCTAACTTGATGTTTCTGGTGACAGACATCAGTGACAATCCTGTGCAGCACCAGGGTCTGGTCTCCACCTCCTGCTAAGTGCCCAGGAACAACCTCTAAGCCACCTCTGACTAATGGGCATCCAGAGCTGGAGCAAATTGCTTCAAAAAAGGGCTCACAACTGAATAAACACACATTTCAGGGATGACCTAACTATAAACATGGTTGCACTGTATACATTAAAAGCCAAGCATAATGACTCTGAAGATGATGATGCAAGCAGACTGATTCTTATAAACCTGAGTTTTCTTCTGTTCTTTTCTTTTAAACAATGTTAGCAACAGGAATGGAAATAAAAAAATAGTTTGACTACGAGAACAATTTCAGTTCAACACAGCATTTTCTCACCTATTGTACATAACCTCCGGTATCTTAGAAAAATTTCTACTTTTAATTTACCTCTTCTTGTTTCCGTTAGTTCAAGACTGCTCCAAATGTGAGAGAATAAAGACACTGTGGGTATATCGTAACAACTGAATAACTAAAAAAAAATGCATGCAAATTCTTAAAGGAAATTTCAATTAAAACAGAGAAAATCACAGACAAAGCTGGTCACATGAAAGTATTTTTCTGCTCAGATCTCAGAACACACACAGAAGCCTTCTGAGGTAGAAATAAATCCATTTCCTATAGGAGCACCTCAAATTCCACCACAGCTACACTCATTATTTTGAATTACAGCAGGCTCTCAAATAATTATTATATCTATCATCCTTCTGAATCTTCATACAAAGTCCAGATACACTCCTGGGCTGCTTTGACTCTAGAGAAGATGGAAGTAAGGGGCTCTGTGTAGGGATCTGAATGCCTTGAGATCAATGGCAGATGGGAACATCTTCCATTAAATGCAATTCTCACCTTGACTGGTTTGACAGAGGTCCAAGTCCTTCCCAGCTTTGTTCATAACAGTGCTGCAGAAGCAGTGCAACTTTTAAGACAGTGTAAGTATCCTTCATGCCTGGTCTATAGCTGCTAAATGGCTTGTAACTATACTCAGCCTGAAAAGAAAATAATATCCTATGGGTAACTGTAAGAGCCCTTGTCTTCAGTTACTAGGCAACCTGCATTACCTGTAGTACATGCCATTGCAGGAGGTGTGAGGATGACCACTGCCTTTATACTGACTATTGGTCTTTATTTGGTGTTTAAGAATGTTACTATGTCACTCTCTGATGTAAGAAAGGATAAGAACAGTTTGGGAAAACTCCAGCCCTGTGTTGTTCTTGGATTTTCTGTCATTTTAAAATAAAATTCCTCCATGGCATTCTCTTTCCAATTTGGAAGAAGACTATTTGGATGCAGAAACGTTTGTTTAGTGCCTGAAGTCTAGCCAGACCCAACTTAAGGTCTGACTTGGATACTTTAGAAGGATTTAGTTGGTATATATATATTTTTTTTTCTTTCAAAGCAATTATTATACATTTATTCCATGGCTTAGAGAAGGTGGTACAAATTTTTAAAGTGGGTGCACAAGAGCAGGTACCTCAGCCCCTCATGAGAGCAGTCTCAGGCAGAGAGGGAGCGAGGGAGGCTGTGAGTAGAAGTGCAGCTCTGAGAGAGGAGCGTGGTGAAAGCGGCGCCACCCTGATGTTTGCTGCGAGGACTGTGACTCAGATGCACATCTGAGTCACAGTTTCTCCCTCCCCTTCCTCTGGCTAGGGAAGGTACTGATGTTCTGCTGGTTCTTGGAGACATAATATTCCCTCTGTGCTGCAAAAGCCAAAGAAACTAAACTTTCCCTCTGAACACTGTCCGTGTGGACTTGCTCCAGTTAGTCTGATTAAGGATGAAAAGAAGTGGGATGACTAACATCAAACTGAGCAGTAGGATCAGAGACTAGTCAGTGCAGGTTCCCTCTGCAATCAGTGGAAGAGAAGTTCCTCCAGAACATAATTCAAGTCAGAAGACTACACTAGAAGATATGGGTTTGTGTGGGAGTGAATATGTCTTACGATGGACAGAGTGTCCATTAACACAGACAGTCACGGCATATTCTGTCTAGTAGTGGCTGAATCATATATGTCAACAATGATTAAAATCTCAGGATTAGTAGAGGCAAGCAGCAATTCTTACATATTCAGACAAGATTTAATTGCTTAGAAGAACATCCTGATTGGAGTCAACAAGTCAACATACAGCAATGAAGCTGAAATCTAAGATAAGGCACTACCTACGCAGAGATGCGGTCTCTGTTAGTACTTTGGGAAATTCTCCCTTTTAATGAGGTTTGGAAAATAGTACCAGGCATTTTATCAGTGTTGAGAATGCCTAGGAAGGCATGTAGTCCTTCCTCCTGGTTCTTCCCTAGCTTCCACTGGTCTTCCCACTCCTACGACCTCATATTTAAGTCTTCAGTCATCTCTTTCTTTGAATGGAGATGTGTAGCTGTGGTCTTTATTGCTCTATCTGCAAAAGCAAACTGCCCAGGTTCTTAATTACAATGTAAAAGTTGGTTTGGTTTGTTATTTTTGTGTTGGTTTTTTTTTTCTAAAAAAGTAGCTATGATTGTTGTTTCTTTTAGTTGCTTTTCTTGACTTACAGAAGATGCCTTTGACAGTCATGTTTTACCATTTTTCCTGGTTTTCTGAAACTGGGATTCTGTTTTCATCTTGATTCTTCCTCCACTTTCTGTAATACTTTTTTGAATTGACGTGGTGTGAGATCCGGCTGGTTCACCAGCCCAGTAATATCATACATTAGTCTGGTAGTCAACAGAGTGAACAATTCAAATGCTTATTGGTCAGCACTGCTTAGAATAGCAAAAGTCCATTTATAGATGCTCCAGAATCAATGGGACATGGATTTCTTCTGTTTCCTGACAGATTAGTAATCATATCCAATTTCCTGAGATATTAACTTTTCCTTCTTTGGCCACTAGCAGACTAAATTCCTTTCAGCAACTGAGTACAAAAACATCATGATTTTCCCATCACCAAAGTTTTACTGACACACAATAACAACAACTCTTGAAATGAAACCTTCTCATAGTGGTTAATGACAGCCTTACTGCTTGAAAAAATGACAGTACCTGAGGCTTCACTGAGCTTGCACAATTCTCACTCCTTTGCTACTGCAGTGCCTAAAAATGGCCTGGTCTTACTCAGGAAATAGGAAAGTGAGATTTAGAATTGTAAAGTGAGACAGATTATATGTATATACTCAAATGCATGTACACACTTATATCAATTCTAAGAGTATATGTTTATCACAAGCCACACCTAATTGTCTCTGAGGAATTTTGTAAAACCTGGCAGTGATAGCGAAGACTTGGTAAAAAAAAAAAAAAAAGAGAACAAGAACCAAGCCTGAGAATAAACCAACTCTGATTTACTAGTCACAGCAAAAGTGAAGAAAATTAAATAAATAAAAAAGGAGACATTTTCACATGCTTTCTGCAGATGCCATATTCCTTCACTCGAGGATAAATGTCACCCTCATTTATAACTGCAAAGAGGTGATGTTTCACAGTCTGTAATTAAGAGGATGTTGTCTTTCCAAGCTTTCTAAGATGTTATATTCACAGACCTGATTGTTCTGATTTGTTTATTCACCAACTGCTAAATACTTTTAAAAGTTATTTTCGTGTGTGCTGAGCCCCAGTTTTGATGAGGAAAACAGTTGGCCTCAAGTCAGATTTCTCTAACATGAGCCAGGAGTTTACAACTCATCTAGATAATCCAATGAAAAAGGTAACTCATCTTCTAAACCACAAAAAGAAAGTACTTGTTCTGATCTGATTTGGATAGTCTTGATCCCTTTACCTCATTAAAAAATTTCCAGTTCATATCTCAAAGTAAAATAGGTCATTTACACGTACCAAAATTCAGAAATGATTCGAAAGACAACAGAACAGAGAGCGGGAAGAGTTGTAATCACTGTAGTGATGAGGTGTAGCCGTAGCATTATCTAGCAAAACACTTTTTGTTAGTTCTGCTGTTTATTGTTTCAGTCCAGACCGTAGTGCTTTAGAGCTCCCCCCCAGATGTGGAAAACTCAAGCTGAATGTCATCATTTGCCCTACAGCATTTGACCCTTATCTGCAGTTTCCCAGCAGACTCTTTTTATCATCCAGCTGTGTATAGCTTTTCAAGGACAAGGAAAACACTCTTGGCAAAGCTATACCAGTCTAGAGCAAAGGACTCAAGGTTTACTGAGCTCAGAGATATATACACATATGCAGAGTGCCACTTTTTACTATGTTTGTCTGTTTACTGATTATATTTACACTAATTAAAACGTATAAGGAGAAACCTATAAGCTAGCAGGTGAACTGAGAGTGATCTCACATCACAGCACTGAAAGCCTTTTAGACACATTGTCTAGAGAAGCTAGGTGACAAAATCACTGTGGCTCCCATTTGTGAGAGTTAAAGCACCTGTCTTTAAGATCCTTCATTGCTGACCACAGTAGCCTCCAAGCTTTCTCTAAAGGCAATCCACAATCTCTCTGTTTTAATACCTCATCTTAAAATCAACATACTGTGCAGAGATGTATAGAGAAAAAATACAAAAATGCAAAGCACTCATACTAGAGTAACAAAAGTGTCTAAATAACAAAGATAGATAAATATTTTCAACAGAGCTTAGTGACTAATTCATACCTCAGTTTCCACAGCAGGGCTGGCCACTCCTTCTGTCTGCATGTTTAACTTGAATTAGACAGAGACGTTCATCTAGGCAAAAAGATGACAATGTGCTGTTACAAGCTTTGATTCCATTTACCATTGCCCTTTCTATAATGAATTATATAGATTTTCCTCACTATAGTTCTGTTAAAAATACCCCTGTGATATAGCAGCTCTGCCATACCAAAACATGTAAGTTTCTGAACAGGAAAAGATATTTCATCTCTCTCTGCACTGATAGTCTTCCAGGCTATGCAATTTCTCAAGGAAAACTGAGTTTATGTCACAGTGACTGCAAAAATGTTGGACTATTATTAAGTGCTTCTTCCCCAAAAATGTTCTCAGATTCCTCTGGTGGAAGTAAACAGACATTTATCATGATGTCTCTCATCTATTTTTTTAATAAACTTTGAATGTTTCAGATATCTCATGGCATCTAAATGCTGTGTTCCTGTCCAGGAACTGCAAGAGTTTCACCCTGCTTTGCATGAGGATGCTGTCATTGAGGTGTGCAGAGGAAGGGAGCATACTGAACCTTAGGAGAAATATTCATCGCAACAAAGCATGACTTCAGATTCCTGTTTCTTTAAAAATCTGCCTGTTACCATTACTGCATTAGCAGTGTTAGAATGTCTAGAAAGCCTGTGCAACTTTGATAAACAGGTTTGTAGGCTGTAGAAACTATTTTAGGCCTTTAAAAAAACCAACAAAACAAACCACAAAAAACCCTCCAAACAACACTGTGATAGTAGATAACTCAGTTTGCTGTCTTGCAGCCTTTGCCTTCACTAGCTTACTTCTTTGCCTTTTATACTTGACCTGTGACATTTTATACTGACAAAGCCTTATTTTTTCCCAGACTGCTCAGATTTGTGCTTCATATTTAAATGATTAGATGTGTTTACATGAGACTGGAGAGGACCTATGCTTGGACATAGCAACACAGTAAAACAGAGTAAAATCTTGAAAACAGTCATATACAAACATGACCCTCAGATTTTCCTTTTAGTCTTGTTACATACGAGTAATAAATGTGCAAAAGGGATTTCCTGGGGAAAAATAGAATCACTGACATTTAAAATGAAGAAGAATACCAAGTGAAGGGAGGCACTCTCACTATCCCACTCCATTACATAGTTTGCTGTGCTTACAGATTATTCTTTTTTATTAAATAAATCAGCAGTTACTATCCTTCCAGGAAAGTGATCTCATTTCTTCTGAACCACTGTGATGGACCTAATATAATGACTTGGACAGATGATGGATAAGGGTGGATTCTGGGGTCACTTGAATCTGAAGATGGCAAGCATTAAAAGCAGGGCTGAACATATTCTTAGAAAATACTCTTTGGCCTCTTAGAAAGCAGATAATGTCACCTCAGGCACTCGTGTAATTTAGCAAAGATGGACATAGAAAATGAGCCCTTTCTTCAGTGCTGCGAGTTTAGAGAAAGATTGGGGTTTGAAAATTAGTACAGTCGATGGGTGGCTTAACTGAAAACTCAGTTGCTAGGTTGAGTGTTTCCAGAGCTAAACCTGGGGATTTTAGAGCTAAGTGAAGATCTGTTTAACAAACACTGCTTGGAAGCTCTGTGTAGGGTCTCCAAGCCAGAGCAGCTGTACATTTGTGACTGATTTCAAAAGAGATGGCTGCGGGGAGAAGGAGAGATGAAGGAGTTAGGACAGGTATTGCAGCTGCTCCTGGTTAACCTCATCAAACAGCAAATGGGAAATCAACAACCGAGTACATTCCAGCAGAAATTCAAAGTGGAAGTGATAATAGGAAGGCTAGACTGACAGGTTCTGACAAGTTGGGAGGGCATTGCTAGAAAAGCACTGGTGGCTACAGACCTCAAAGCTAAGGGACTTACTTCTTTCCTGCTTCCTTCCCCCCTCCCATTTCCCCTCCATAAGAGCAGTTGTTTTATTTCATCTATGAGAAATTGATCTCTGGGATACATTCACAGCCAGAGGTACAAGGGAGCAGGAACAGGCAGCAGTAGAAGAACAGGCAGTAGAAGAAAAGCTAAGAATCTAGGTAACCTAAGGAAAAAATTTGGTTTGCAGTGAGGAAAAATGTGAGTGAAAGAAAAAGACACCAGAGCAATCATTGAAGGTCAGTCATTCTGGAAGAGATGGCAGGCACTGCAGCGGGGAAGTGCAGCTCCCCACTGGCATGGTTTTGTGTGGGGATCACTGGAAATAGACTGACGTCTACTCTGGCTCATGTCAAGGGCAGGGAATACTACTTTTGCTCTGAGTGTCTGAGTCAATATACACTTAAATAGTGGCATATCAGGAAGACAGCTCAGGTACAAAGGACATAGCTGGAGAGAAATACCTTGTGGCACTATAGTAAAGTTCACACAGGAGCAGTCAATGGATCTCATTTAAACTATATTCACTTCATATTACTCTGTGTTTCACTGCAAAATGATCTGTGCCTGCAAAAATATGTCTTTACAGAGCCATAAGTTTGATCTTTAACTTACACGGGCACTAGAGACAAAGAATACAGTGGCTTGGTCATGTTGTGCTGCAGAACCTGGGAGCTGTCACCAAGGAAGGAGCAGTCCTGAACCAGAACATCTTTCACTTCATTTTTAAGAGGACTCAATGTTATTTGGGTAAATTCTCTTCCTGCAGGCAGAGCACATGAGGATATAGCAGTGGCACTTTCCTTATAGCCCCTCACCACACTACCTTCCCTGCAGGCACAACTTGCTTCTTGAAATCCCCTCTTTTAAGCCTATTCAGTTCTTTAAACAAGTCTTGCACTACCTGAAAGCTTTTCCTCTGTGTTCCAGTCACAGATCAGCCTGCAGGGTTGAAAGGCATGCTTCTAAAGCTTGATAAAATAGGAAATACACTTTGGGTTTGTAATAAAATGAAACTGTTTCCTGTTCCTGCTTGTAAACATTCCATAGGAAATTGATGCAGTTTTCACTGGAGACAAGGAAACTACCACTAACCACGAAAAGTTGCTTTTACTGTGAAAAATGGCAAATTTCTGCTTATTGCAAGTGCTCTGAAATGTACACTTTTATCCAGGGGTTGGAATTACACCCTTTTCTCGGAGAACAGCTGCACATACTGGTGGGAATGGTAAAGTTTTGGCCTGGATCCAATTTGATAATAGAGAAAGATGCAAAGGAGTTTTTGTTGTTGGTTTATTTTCTTTGAATATAAATTCTTCTAAAACAAAATTCTATCACTGGAATATCAGTCTCGCGAGGTGCCGAGTATTCTGGCTGTGATCCAAAAGTGCACTTAAGCACATGCTTAACTCTGAGGACATAATTAGTTTTGCCAATTTCACTGAGGCTATTGACATGCTTAAAGTTAAGCATGTGATTAAGTCCACTGCCGAAGGAATGCTTAGCCCTTTGTAGGATTAAGTCCAGCTCTATGCTACACAAATGATCTTTTGTTCAGTCTTGAATGACTAGGACAGGCAATGGAAAGAATAAACATCACTCTTTAAAATAAACATTCTGCTGATCACAGAGATAGGGCACACAGTATTAACACTGAAACTGTCATCACATTTTATTAGCAACATTTTAGCAGCGCAACTGAGATGATTCATTTTTCTGAACCATGTCTCCATTATCTCTTTTTACCTGCAATGTCTCATTGCTTATGTTCCATGATAACTCTACAGCTGCACCTCACATCGGCAGCTGGTAGCGTCAGCCTAACGGTGCTTTCATGGACCCCTGTGCACCTTCAGTGCTGTGCAACTCTATATTCTAGATGCCAAGCTAGCTCTGGGCAAGCTGCTGTGCCTGTCTGGTGCAGCACAGTACCATGCAGAGGCATTAACTTCCATTGAAGAACAAAGTGATCCATGATGGTCATGTCTCAGGTTTGAACTTCATTCAGCCCTATCATTGTGTCTCCCCTCCTGGTGCTATGCAGCTGGGAGCAGACTGGCTCTGATCCTCTAGCCCATTAACATGTCTCTGACAGAGGCCAGTGGATGCTCAGGTGAAAAGTATAAGAAATGAACAATACATTGATGTTATTTCAGGTCATCCTGGCAACCTCCAACACAGGGTCTTCCTAAGCTAGAAGTACTGACAGCTTGAAGCAATGAGATTCCACAGGGTTTCTATACAGAGCTATTCTCTGCAGTGTGGCCAGTACGGTAAGCAACTGGTACTGGGGCATTTTTCATAGCAGGCCTGCATGGTGCAGCAAAGGAAATGTTAGTGTTTGCTGGCGTTTTTCTCCATAACATTCCCATTTTTGGTAACACAGCCAGAGTGAAAACATGGCAGTAGCAGTAGTAAAGTAGCAGAGAAAAAGATAGCGGAAGGAACAGCTTTTGCATATTGCTGAACTGTAATTGTTGAGGTCTGTGAGCTGAGTCACTGAACCATTCATGTTCATTATCAAAAGGAAGCATTCTTAAAAGATAATTAAGAAAAAGAACTGAAGCGTAAATAAATCATCTTCATCTATTTTCTCTTTATGCATTTATCCCTTCCAGATACTCTAAAGCCTTAGCAGTTTCTCCTTTCTGGCTTTAGTTTTAAGGACATGGCTGGGTTTTGTTTGGGTTTTTTTTTTATTTGTTGTTCTTGCTGGTTATAACCACTTGTTTACAGCAGTCATATAGTTTAACTTCTTTCATTTGAAAACTCAAACTATTCCAGTTTTGAAAATTACTGATTCCAAGCAGGGGAAAATGATAGAAAAATAATCAGAATTCCAAAATCAAAGTAAAATTTCAATGGGCTAAACAGTTGGCAATTCCCCTGGAAGACTTTGGCAGGCACGATTTTTTGAAAAGCTGCAAAATCAGATAAGAAGTTGTTCAACTCAGTCTTCACATTAAAAAGGACTCCCAACAGATCTTGAGAACATATTGTTATTTCCGTGAGGTCTGATGCAATCCTTACCATGTGTGGCAAAGTCTGGAGCTAATTTCTGCTCATGATTCACCAGAATTCAACAGCCTGGAGGGTACAGAGAAAGGCGCAGCCCGTCTGTTTTGGGAGGTTAAAAGATGAATTTCCAAATGCTAAAAATATATTCCTTATAATTCCATCTCACCTTGCTTCCAAGGACCTGGCATTTGGCAAATTTTAATGAAGAGAACCTTGCAACACCTCTGTGAGGTCAATGTAAATATTATCCCCATTTACAGTTGAATGAAATAATAACCTGAATGGACATGAAGGTCTTGATTCAATATGAATCCTATGCAGATATGCATCTATTCTTACAGGTGTTGCTGGCAGCATTAGGGGACATTTTCTTCTAAAATAATTAAATCTGAATCAGAAGTCATGGCCCAGAGATGTGAGCCTGGTTTTGTCTCTAGGAAATGTTTGGATATTACTCATGGACAGGTCTGGAAAGTGTTCTTACTCATTCAGAACTGGTCAGAGTCCTCTGGAAGAAACTGAAAGCAAGAACAGCTGTGGAAGAACATTATTTTTTTGAATATCAACATTTCTCCATTTCTAGAGTGAAATGAAAGCAAAGAAACAATTCAGAATTTCCCAGGTCCCATGAGTCAGAAGAAAATGGAATCTCAGACCTATAAGGCCCTTTTCCTTATGAAAACTCTTGCTGCTTCATCTTCTTAACATTTGTTATTTGCTTGCAGTTGTATAATAATTTCGCAACAAAAAAAATGAAAAATTCCTTTCCAGAAAGTGAAATAAATTGCATTGGAATCTGAACAAAGTAAAACCCTTGAAATGATTATTGTTGGCCGTTTATTTTTTCTCATGGGAACAAAAAAGTCTCCACTGATCCCAAAAGATTTTGTCTACAAATTTCTGTTTCTCCTTCAGACTCTGGGAAATGGAAATATGTGAAACATTTGTTGTTATATCTTGGCAAACTCAGAAGTTTTTAAAAATCAGTTGGTTTGTTTAATAAGTTTTCTTAAACCTGTTATACATCATTATCTAGTTGTTTAGAATATAATCAGTGGGGGAAAAAACTTAAGGGGAAGGAAAGACAAGAGAGGGTGAAACTGCGAACAAAATTGATTACACCTACATTTAGCTGTCTTCACTTAATTTAATCTCACAGATGAGAGAGATGAATCACCCTCTAGAGGTGCTTACACATTGACTGAAGAGAGCCCCACATGATTAGCTTGAGCCAGATATCTAATTTCCAGATAGCTAAAACTCACTGGGACTAATCCTGTCCTAATTCCTGCCTCTTCTCTTCCAGCAGAGGAGCTGGCACTGACAGGCAGCCCCACAGAGCTTTACTTCCCAGCCTGGCCAGAAGATTTTGAAGAACTGAATGATTTGCTTGTCTAATAATATCGAAGAAGTAATTTCTATGCTGTATTTTGTAACTTCAGGTCTTGAGTATGGATGGTTTGCTTGTAAGTTAAATTTGGATGCAAGAACAGCAGAAGTCAAGGACAGAAGTCCATCTAGCTCAGTATCCAGTCCCTGGGGAAGGACAGTAGCACAATTCCATGGAAAACGGGTGAGAACTAACTATCAAGTGATACTGCCTAAATACACTCTCCCAGTCTCTAGTAATCAGTTTGAGGACTATGAAACAGAGGTGAAAACTTGGGGGTTTTAAAGTTTTGACTGCCTAAATGATTTTCATCTTGTGAAAATCAAGCTTAGGAGGAATAAAGACTTTACTGCACCATACATCTACAGTACTGAGAGGAAGAGCTAAAGGGGTGGCTGGAATTCACGTAGACATATCTTGGCTACTTGAAATGTCACTAACTTGCTCTGTGTAAACAGTGTAGCTTTTTCAACATGAATTTCAGCACAGGCTAACCAAATTCCTCTCTATGCTTTGGCATGTGCTGAAGTAACTGTGAAGAGCTGACCAGCTGAAAGCTGCCTTGAGCCTGTAGCTAACCTCTGAGTGTAAAGGTGCATTACGTGGAGTAGAAGAAATTATGTACCAAAGGTTGTCTTTTTCTGGAGTATCTGTATTTCATCTGAAGATAATTTCCAAATTCAGACAAACTCTGACAACACATGGCTGAATTTGCAGCCAGGTTGTTACTATCCTGTCAGCAATTTGACTGAGCACCGCTGGCACCGCGGGGATGACTGCAGCATCCAGACATGCAAACCTTGAAGTATAATCCATGTGGATGCACATTAAAATGAGATGTGGCAAAGAACACCTCCCGACAGTGGCAGCCCAGCTGGGAAGGGCCATCTTTTGACTCCGCAGATGACTGTCTAATTTCAGAAGTGAGTCAGGCCTGTGGCGAATGCAGCTGGAGATGTCACTTAGTAGTCTGGACCAACTGAGGCCTGACGATACGATCTGCGGGCTGCAGGCCTGAGTGCTCTCTTGAAGCACCAATTCTGTTTGCTCATGAATGCCTTGTTTTGCTTTGCTTCCATGCCCAGCTTTTGCTTAATCTGCCTTCATCTCAACTGACAAGTTTTCTCACTTTTACCCTTCCAGTTCACTCCCCCATCCCACCAGGGGCGAGTGAGTGAGGGGCTCTGTGGGGCTTAGCTGCTGGCTATCCTATTCTTTTATAGGCCAATCTTATGAGCTAAGGTTTATCAGTCACAAAGTAGTTCGAGCCTTTACATCTCTGAAAGACATCTCATGAAGTAATATTAATTCCCAGTATAAGGTCTTGACTTCAAAGGTAGTTTATCACAAAATGACTTTACTTCAGCAGTTACAGGAACATCATCCTGCTGTGGTTAAGATGGTCACTGATCAAACCAAAGCAAACTTCCCTGCTGACCTATTTCTCCTTCCATTTGCTCTCTGCAAATCAGGATTATATGTGTTTAAGTTCAGAGAGCAGATCCAATTAAAAGAAAGGTAACAGAGGAACATGAAAAAGTATCTGTAATTTTCACAGAGTTACAACTGTTTCATTTTAATATATATAGTTCCCATATCTTGCAAATTAGCCCGTGTCTTTAATCATTTACAGGAATAAATTGTAAATGGTTTTCGTGTTTCAGATATTACAGTATATTTAACATATTTGGGAACATAATTTTGCAAGAAAACATTTTAATAGTAATTATTTTGATAGAAAATGTGTTATTTTGCATTCAGAGACTATAAATAAGATTCCCAATATATTGAAGGCTTTGGTTGAGGTCCCTCTGTTAGCTACAGTGAAATACACGTGGAGACTGGACAGATCGAAATCATACTTGTCTCTGTGCTCCCTCCATTGCCACAAGCATGTACTAATTGTTGAGAGCACATGGACTGGGAGATTGCCTCGACCATTAAATACGCTGTGCAATTCATGCTGTGCAACTGAGGTTGTGTTGCTCAAAACAAGGCAAGATGTTGATTCCAAGTTCTCGTAGAAATCTCCACTAGAGACATGTCAAACAGAAAAATCAGTCACTGGTAGACTTTAGAGAGTTTGCTGACAGTTAATGTGAGCTTTTCAACTGCATCTTTGTGGAAGTAATAGTCATCACTGTGGTTGTGGTAATGTCAGAGCGTGTCGAGATGAAGTTTATGGGTAACTATTCGCTAGAGGTCTTGAGACATAATTAATTCTTTCATCATTTATCATAATAGCATTAATTAGGATACATTTTGTGGGCATTAGTGAAGCTCTCACAAGTATTTTCCAGATATTTGATCATAATCTAGCATTAGTCAGGGATGAGTTAATGGACACCAAAGGCTTTATTCCCTTTAAAATCCTCTCTTGTTTTGTGAGCCACATTGCTATTATATCATTTAATATTCATTTCCATGACCCTAATCATGTGGTATTGATTTAGATATTGAACATTACCGTTGGGACTCCATTTTAATTCAATGTTAGTGTAGCATTAAAATGTAAAACAAAAGTGTTAAAATTTTAAGTTAAAAGTCTGCCTAAAATATTCCTATTTGCTGAAATTCTGCTGCTCTCACTGAGTCAATAAGTCAATCTGGATGTTGCTTAAGGGTGAAGATTTGCTAACAAATGTCATGATGTTTTATGTTTTAGCAACCAAAAGCATTTCTGAAGTATTTAGAAGACCTGAAGTACAACAAAGCTCTTTACAAGAGTAAAGGACTTTGCTTCCTAAGACAGGGGCTTATTTAGCTTTGATTTCAGTGGCTATGAAACCAACTCCAAAGAATTTGTCACCTGTGTAAATATTGACATGGGATTGTTCCATACCAAGGGGAGACTCTGGCTAAATTTAAAAGTCTCTATAGTAGCCTTTTCTTCTACTTTCAAGCCACAGAGCAAATGACCCAAGAGGAGGCATACAGAGAGAGTCATACAGCTCCTATCTTTCCCCTTGCTTTATACCTGTGTGTTGCCCAACATGATGTCAACATGCCACGTTTGAACAGACTACAGAATCCTTGCTCCGAGCATAGAAAGCCCTCATTTGTGCTAGTGAAAATTCCACACATGTGGTTTTCAGGACAATGCCCTCAATTTGCTTATGATTTCTTTTCCCCAAGCCTAGTGCAGTCTCACTGAACTATTTTAACATACAGCTCTAACCTTTAATTATGAGCACATCTGCTCATGTAAATTACTCACGAATTTTCCAGTTCATACCAATATGCCAAAGTTTATGCTCATTAGGGCTTGTACATCTTTCATTTTTAACATGTTAATTTACCCTCCTAATTGACAGCAATGCACAAAATGATTAAACACACAATGTGATGAAGAATAGAGGCATACCCCATGTTAATGTATTTTAAACCAATTCAAATGGCATATCCAGAAACAGCTCCCTTGGTTCTTAGCATCTCTTGTTTGCCTGAGGCACCCACATTCTCTTCCTGGGAAAGAGAACAGGAAGAAAGATGGAGGATAAAGACATGGAGCAGAAAAGAAGATATAAAAAATGAAGGAAAAATGGGGAAGAAAAGTCTGCTTCTGTGTGCGTGGCAAGGACAAGATTCTGTCCAGAATGTTTCCAAAGTTGTTTACAAAAGCATCAGTTCTAATAAAAATCATGAGTCCAGACCCCGGGCCCTTTCTTCCCTGGGACGGAGCACTTAATCTAAGATTACACAAGAGAAAAATCCCGAGCAGAGAAAGAAATCACGCAGCTGCTGGACACCACATGCTCTCCAGGTTCCCTCCCTCCGTCTGCCCACGTCCACCTTTCTGCTCTTGCTGCTAACAGTGACTCATGGCGTGGTTGTGCACACTTGAACTCCTAGAGGTACTCCGTGGCGATCCGTTTGGGTTCTGGGTAGCAGTTCTCCACTTGCAACATAGGAAAGTTAGAATTTCAGAATAGTTACAGAACCATAACTGTTCTGTGAAATTTTATGAAAGGCTAAGCTATTTTAGGAAAACTGACACAAACATAAGAAAACATTTCTTAGCTATATCTCATCAAGGATGTGGACAACTTCCTAGCATTGAATGCTGTCTGATACTCGTCACAACTGCAAAAAAATCTCAAATTCCATATTCTGCAAATATGAATATTTAAGAATTTAAAAGCATAAAAACATTGGGTTTAGTATTCAATAAAATAATAAATAGTTTCCACCATATTCCTTTCTGGACATGCTTATACTTTGAAACTCAAATACTGTTTTTCTGTGCTTGCTCTTCCTAGTGATGCTAACTTTTTTGTAGGCTTGAAAATGTCCTGAGGTTTTTAGGTTACGTTTATGTATATTAGTTCAACATTATCATAAACCATAATAATGTTCCATGAAAAATACGTTTCTAGACTGCATCATTTGGCCAGTCAGATCAGCTCTCTTTTCTACTGCAGGCCAGTGACAAATCTACAGAAAGATACATGTGAAATCCTAATACTTCAGGGCTCCTCCTGCAGCTTCGCAAGAGTAAATAGTGATGAAAAGGGATTAAACTTAGACACCTGACTGGTAGATGCAGACTGCTCTTTTCTGACAAAGTTAACTATGAGAAACCTTTCTTAAACTGCTGGAAAGGTGGCTTGAAATGACAGTCTTTCATAAGTCAAGTCTGTGATGGATACAGACAAAATATTCACTATGTGCTATGTGACATATAGCAAAAAACCAGACATGGATATAAAGCTCCAGGCATGCTTTAGCTTTTTGCTCACACTATTACCCTAATATCATGGTGAAATCCTGGTGTTCAAGGCCACAGGATGAGCCATTGGTTCTCTGTAGTGTTGTGCTATGAATTTCATGACACTGTGCTGCATTACTTCTGACATCTTCTGCAGTCCTTTTTGGAGTCTTATCATCTGATGAGAGATTTACTCCAGGCATCAAAGCATCTTCAACAACATACTCTTCAGGGGTTATGCTTCAGACACAGAAATTGAAAATAAGCTTTGTAATCCCCACCCAAACGGCACAGAGAAATGGCCTAACAGACACTGATTTTTGCTAGGGGTCTAGGGCTTCTTTTACCACAATATGCAGAAAGCCTTCTATGCTACTGAGAATAGAGAGCTCATCAGGCTGATGGATTCAACACTTTTTTCACTGCCCCAGCCAGTCACTAGCATGTAGGACTGGCTTCCTTGAGCTCCACTATTTGATAAGTAGTTTAGCAGCAAAGATCTTGTTCAACATTTGTAACTGATCGATTTCCAACCAAACCACGTCGTATTATGTTGTCTAAATAGCTCAATCATAGTATGGTTTAGACTGTGGAAATAGCTCCACATGGCAGTGGAGACCAGAGCAGCACATACTGTTCTGTTTGACAACATCTGGAAGCTCAGAGTAACATTACCTAAAGAGGAAACAGTTAAAACTTATTTATTGTCAGGCTTGAGGCACCATAATATCATTCTGGGCTTCCCAAAGCCGCTAAATTTGTCCTTCATCTGTTTTCAGTAGAAGCTAATTGAAGTCCCTTCTATTATTTTTGGAAGGAGCCACTCCTAGACCCTCCTGAATGGAGACAGATGCCAGAGAATGAAGGAGAGTGGAGAAACAACAAAAGAACTGTTGAACTAGTCTTGCAAAGGATACCTGCTGCAGAGGGGATAAGTCTTTAGACTGGTCTATAACATGCCACCAGCTGCTGCCTCAGACTCACCATGGCTAGTGACAGGCAACTTAGAAATTAGGGAGACAGGCGTGTAGCTTGTGCACAGGGAACACAGCACATAGTAGCTTTTCTTGCTACGTGTCACAAGTTCACTGTAGGCATCAAGTGTCTGTTGGAGGTCATGGGCAGGGATGTGCCAGGAATACAGTCCAGAAAGCTTTGTTCACCCTATACTAACCTCCTGGATTTCACTGCAGAGGTGAACGGTAACATGGTAAGTTTGTACCATGCTTCTGTCAGCCCAGGCATGTCACAGCTCAGAGCTGCAAGGTCAGCGTGCCTCAATCTTCAGGCTCAGTAAGTGGTAGAAGAGAAGAGGCCTAACACCGTGGCTTGGGTCAAAGAGAACTGCCCTAGGGTTGACAAGGAAGAAGCTTGTGGGCAGATCCAGTGCTTTAGACACTACAGCAAGGCCTGGTACACGTACGATGCACTATGCCAGGACAGTTGTCCTTTCTGAAGAATTTCAGTGCCTGTTTCCTTACCTGCTTTCCTAAACTTTCCCAAAGACAATCGGCACAATCTTTCTTCTTATTATTTATTACAATGTATGTCAAGTAATATAGAACAAGTTGTAATTTTTTGAGCTGGAGTAAATTTTAAATATTATAAACCCAAACAGATCTAAGCATATGAAAATGACATCTCAAGAAATGAGCATACTCTGTTTCAGAGTGCGTGTTGGTATTGCTCAACTCTGAAGGAGGGGAGCTGGGAAGAGAACTAGAAAATACTCTTGATTTCAAAATATCCTTGATTAGCAATCATATAATACAGCATCAAGGGTTTTGGTCACTTAACATGAATAGAGGATGTTGACAGATGAAGGAACTCTACTGTGCTAATGTTTACCTCAGGCTGGTGGGGAGGGAGAACTCGCCCTATGCTGGTGCAAATGTATAGCTGTTCCTGCGGTCTACATGCGAGAGCAGTACCATTTAGCATGGGATTAAGCAGTCACAAGATATCTTTGAAGTCAAGCATTTAGCAAGATTAACAAAGAGACTGGACACTTATATAACGAAGAGTATCATCTACAGTTACATCAGGAAGAAATTGGGGAAAGAAAAATACGCCCAGGAGTTACTGGAAGGGAAAACAAAGCCTCATGACTTAATCTCTTCTCCAAGTGAAGTGTAAGGAAAGAACTCCCCCTTTGGTCAACAATTTTCAATTATTGGCTTCCTGCAAATGAGCTACCTAGTGCAAGACACTACAAAAGAAAGAACGTAGAGATGGCTGGACTTGTGATCTACTGTGCGATACTGTTCCTGTGCCATGATTACCGAACCTTCCAGGGTGAGTGTGGGTACAGAAATTAACAGTCTCCTGGGAGGGAAGCTGACAACAAATGCAAATTGCCTTTATTGTCTTGATAATGTTAAACAGAAGAACAAAACCTCACTTGTCATGAGATGATGTCACAACCAACGAGGTTTTGGCTTTGCACGTCCAGAGGAACACACACGCATCCAGAATAAGATAATGGATGGATCTGAAAATGGTTTTTGTACTCTTATCCCTGGTTAAAAGGAGATGTCCCTTCACTGTACTTGTGTACACTTTCATTAATGTAAACACAGGAGTGTGGCTGTGGACAGAAGCTTAATCTTTTATGCAGTAGCCTTAGTAGGCAGATCCCAGCTTAAGATATTTTTTTGGCTTTTGCCACAGCATGACTTTGACATCCGGGTTTCACGTCCTCCCTGTGTTCCTCTACCTTCATCACATGTAAAAGTTGTCTAGAGACCTAGTTTGATGCCACCTGGGATACTAAAAAGCCAAAAATCCCTTTTCATAGTGAACGGTTCCAAACTGAGCCAAGGTTATAAATCTGTGCAACACAAATAGGCACCACACACATTGTCTCTATATGCCTAAAGTCTTGTGTAATCCCCACAGTGATATTAGGTTTTATTTTTATGTATTTCTAAATTTCATTTTATTAAATTTCTTTTATTGCCAGATTTATTTGCCAAAACAATGAACAGAATTGTTATTATAGTCATTCTATCTCCTTTACAGGACAGTTAGTAGCTCAGTCTTTAGCAGGGCATTTTTGGGTATGTTAGATTATAGCCTCCAGAAGTAACAGAGAAGTTAAAGGAAAAGTTGAAGGAATTTAAGAATCACAAGACAAATAGAAAATTATCCACAAACTCAACAGGATGAAGGCTGGAAGAAAAACAATGCTTTTAAGCTTTGTTTCCTTTTACTGGTAGATAATCCAGCTTGGGAACTTGGGAAAGTATATTTTATAAGGATACACAAAGAAAACACATTAACAACTACTCTTTTTGGTTTAACAACGACTTGTAAAAAGGTTCTAAGAAGCCTCATTAGAGCTATAACTAATAAGTGGAAAATTTTCAGCATGCAAGACATTCCCTGGAGGAGTATGTCAGCGAAAAAATCCTTTTCTATTAAGTTTTCCTTCTACTTCACATCTTCTTTATCCTTCTAATGTTAGCTTCTAGAGCAAAGATGGGTTTACAACACTAAAATATGACAACTCCCTTTTTCCATTAATGTGCATTGTACATCTACAGGTGATTGACACTCCTGGTCTTCATAAAAAGAAACACTGGTGGACATGTTGATTCTCATGCTTTCAGTGGAAAGGAAGACTTTATATCTCGAAACATAGGTTAATGTAACTGAATGTTAACAAGTTAACTGAGGAAATTGAAAGTGTGGATGGACCAGATTATTTTCCATAAGCAGCCAGTGTAGTTTGTAAGACTTTGCTTTGCTAATGCACAGATGCATCAGATGGGATTTTCTTGTCCCTCTGTAAGTGTACATTTACATTTGTCCACTTTAGACTCGTTTTGAATCAATGGCAAGAAATAGACAATTTAGGGCACGGTTAATCTGAGCGTTTTGATCTTGCCCGGTGCACATTTCTCCAAAAGAAAAAGTATGTGCACACCAAATATTTATTTAGAGTTGAGATGCCAACACTTATGTTTGCACACGTTTTTGAGAGCAAATACTCATGTTTGCATTTGTGATATCCTGAACAAGAGCTAGAGTGTGTACACACATTTTTTATGTGTGCAAATGGAAGTACACACAAAGGCATAAGGGACTGAAATAAACTGGAAAACTACAGTAGAACTGATAAAACTATGTCCACAGTGAATTCAGAGGTTAGGATACAGCTCTTTAGATATATCAGAGATTCCCTAAAATGACTAAGCTCTGACATAGAGAGCAGCTGCAGCATTACCTGGTTCTACATGAGCTGAATAAGATTTCCCGATGCTCTGTGTAAGCACATAATAGCTTAGTACTCACAGCAGTAACCATGACAGGAGGATTTTCTGCTATCTCATTCAGAGCAAATTCAAGTATGCCTACAGCAGTTGCAACAGCACTTGAGGACTGCAAAGCCAGAGTACATGATATAAATTCATGTAGTAAACAATCTGTTCAGATCTGCACAAGGCAACTAATGCCTGAGATACTTACGCCGCCATGAGTAGTGGAGAGCAGGGTAGGGACATATAGCCCACTCCTTCCTCCACAGAGAGCAAAAGATAAGAAAATGATCCTCCAAGATGCTTCCCAAAGAAAAAAGAAATTATGTCCCTCTAAGACAAAAGACAGAATAACTCCACATCTCTATTTGCTTCATAGTAAATATTCCATGTATCCATAAAAAGACCTTAGTGATGGGATTCTAATTTTTAGCATTAATAACATACATGTACTAAGCTTTTACAATTAGCTAAATGCTGGAGCTGTTCAGCACTGCAGACTGGAGGACTGAGAGTAACATATTTTAGCAAGGAGCAAACAGAAGCCATCACCACCAAGGTCTGACCTCCTCAGGGTGGCAAATCTGTAAATAAGGATAGTGTTAGGTGCTCTGCATTTTTGAACTACAAAAATTACTCTGGGCCTTCTGTCAGGTATTTCTAGCTTTCAGAATGCACACTCCAGTTCTGCTTTGTGGATTACAAGGGTAGGAAAGAATTATGCTGTAATACAATCCTATAATAAACAGTATCATATCATAACTCTTGAAAGTAGCAATGCATTTGGAAAACATTAACAAGTTTGCAAGTGGCTACCCAAAGCAATTTTGGTATGATGTTTTTCTTTTCAAGAACACATTAAAATTACGAATCTTTTGATTCCTAGAGAAGACTATGTTTAGTGTTTGTGGAGCAGTCCACTTAAGGGAGTTTAGTTTTAAGCCAAAGGAAACATGCCCTTATTTACATCCAGCTGGCCTCTTCAGGTTCAGTGGACTTTTACAAATGGTCAGAAAGGATAAATTTATTGTCTGGTTGCTATATTTAAATCCACTAGTCAACCAATACTTGATTCTATCTTGTGCAGGAATCTATCCACAAGAGGTAAAACCCTAGGTAAGGCAGAGTAAGTGTAGCTTCAGGAGCATAAGACAACCTCACGATCTGCTAACGGACTGAGAACTGCAAATGGCTTTGTCTTACATTCTTAAGTTTCCACAGGTCTGCTAATATGAGCTATAAAACTATCTTACAACATGTGCATGCTACTTGCATTTAAAACCAGTTTACACTCCAAGAACCGAAACGGACTCGCTAGGATTTGAGTATAATACAGTAACTAAGAGCTGATAACAAACCACAAGCAGTTGCACTCATTTCCAGGACTTTTTCAGACTCACACAAAATCCATGTAATTCCCAGTTCCATTGCAATATAGTTTCATGACAAGTCCCTGTATTTTTTTGTAGAATATACACAACTGTTTCTTTATGTCCTTTATTGCCAGGATAATCCTCCTAAAACATGTACAATGGATTGTACATGTTTTATTGTTGCAATAATGTTGGGTTTGAGCATCTAATTCCTTCCATTGGAACCCGTGAGGAGGTCTATGCAGAGAATCCCCCTATTTTGCATGTATACAGGTGTTTGGGGGAAAAGAAGTAACTCAGTGCTTTCAATATTTAATAGTAATTAAATAAATAACCACATCTTGAGAAAATAGGAGATACTGCCTGTCTTTTTCAAAATTACTTTTCTAATGAATGAATTGGGAGGAAAAAAACCCAACCACAAACCAAAACAAAAAAGCCAAACAAACCCAACCAAAAACCCAACAAAACCAACAGAAAACAACCAGGGGATATTATTCTGACAGTTTAAAAATTAGACAGACAGACAAGTCTCTTAGTTATGCTGGTACACAGAAACAGAGTCTGGTATACATTCTATTTAAACCTGTCAACAAAGATCACATCTTATCTAGATTTGAGTTTAGCCCTTATTTCCAGAGGTCAAATATTCTCTGCTCTGGCATTTCTAGTCCCACTCATGAATCTTCTCAATTTCTCACTTACAACCCCTAACTGCCCCATTCCTGAAGGAAACTTTACAATATAACATATTTGCCCAGAGGGGCAAATTTAGCTCCAGCAAAGTTCACAAGGGTTTTGGCTCTATTTCCTCACCCAAGAGCAGCAGCAGAGATGATGGGTGCACGCTTGATATGCCTAAGTCTATTAGTCCCCTTCCCAATACTACCAGTGAGCTGCCGTGCTGGGATTTTTCACACTTCGGGGTTTATAGCAAGTCACAGACACAGTCCCCACCAACTTGGCTTCTCATCAGGGATTTTTTCTAACAGTCCAGGCCCTCCACATGCAGGATGGAGTGGGAAGAGTTCAGTCATGGATGCCTTGCAGCCGTGACCTATCCGCAGTCCTTTTTAACACAGAATTTCTGTGTTCTTGCTTTCCTCAGGCACTGCCCTCTCAAGAAAGGCAGTCTTACTGCTAGGCCATCTGCACTTCCACTGGCTGGGGACAAAGCCCCTTAAAAATCACCATGGCAGGGTTATCTGATAGCCATTAAATGTAGTCCAGATTAGCAGAGAAAATACTTCTGAGACTACTTGATGTCCTAGCAATAAAAGACTGAACTGTGGCAAATCTGGAACTCGTCGCTGGCGTTTTTACATTAACACTCAGGTGCCATCTAAATGCCCTGACTTCCCAGCACTGGAAAAGCATCCTAGGAGAGTGGGAGGCAGAGAGCATTGGCGAGGGGCTCCAGCACTATTAGCCAAAGAAAGACATTCTGATTACCTAACCACATGTCAAAGGCAAGGTAGCACCCTCTTACTTGCACTCAGGGTCTGTATCTTCTGCTGTTTGAAGAAATCCTTCTAGCAGTTCACAAGTAGCTTTTCTCTTAAAGCTCCGTTTTCTCATTAACCAGAAGTAAAAATGCATTTGTCGCCTGGCAGAACAAATCCTAGAGTTGAACACACAGATTTTCTTTCTGAAGAATCCCATGTCCTCTGGAAGAAAAGCTGCCATGGCACAACCCTTGTCTCTGGTTGGGGCTGTGGAAACCTCTGCTCTGGTTGAGGACCCTGTCATGGGACTGCTACACAGACACAGAGCTTGTTACCTCAGCAGAGTGAGAAAGAGCTCTTCCTTCCTCAGAATTAATAGTCAGAGATTTCTTCAGTTGTATTTTTATCCAGGGCTGCTGCTTGGCCTTGGGACCCTTGTTTTGGCTGCCGAGAGGATCCTACCACCCAAGCACATGGAAACATGATTAACGGATGTTTGGCTTATGCTTTGTGTTACATCAGCCCTCCACGTTCAGCCTGGGCTGACGGGCTAGGGTTTCCCCCTCCTGTTCACTGTCTGCTAAACAGCTCTGGTTGTTGATCTTTTAATTATCTTTTTCCCCACAAATCCTGAGAGTTATGTTTTCCCGTTAGATACATTGGTCAGTTCTCATTCACACTTACAGATTTCTGAAAAGCAGTCTCAGGCTGAGATGGTCAAAGCAGACTGCAGAAGTTAGGCGCTCATTTTTCAAAAGAACTTCAGTTTGTTTGGGCTTCACCACAGCTTTAAAACGTTGGGAAAAGCCCAGTGTACGTGCACATGCAGTGAGGCCTAAGCGAGGCCTGAGTGAGGCCTGAGCGGCTAGCAGTGATGGAGACATTATACCCTCCCGTGGCACGAACACAGGCCACTCAAACACCTGCTGCACAAGTCACCACTGTGCCTTGCTGTGGGAGACGCATTCCACGATGGAGGCTCATACAGGGCAACGAAGGAGATAAAGAACCTGACTTAAACCCTTGTGGGCCAGGCACCAAGCAGCGTCCTTTAGAGCGGCTTGACCTCCCAAGCATCAAATAGACTCAGACTAATGAGTACTAACAATCCAAATTCATGTACTTCATGGCATAAAGAATGCTCTTTATTAATGGCTAGTTCAACAGAACATAAACCGAGTATAACTGCAGCAAAAACACTTTTTAAAAGATTTTGTTGTTGTTCTTGGATAGTCTCAGCTAGTAACCCAGAATTACCTCTAATTGTATGAAAGAATGCAGCCAAACATTGAACACTCTTCAGGCTTGGTTTTCATTGACGATATATCCTGCAGGGTTAAAAAATTCTGAAGGAAGTAAAGTATCCTAGGTTTGGGTATTATTAAAAATATAAACATAAAAATTTACTGAGAACAGGAAAGGTTTATTACCTGTCATTTGAGCTCATATCCCTCTAGGTAGTTTTGTTCTAGCACAACAAAGTTGCCTCAGCAAAGCAATGGGAGGGATAAGCATGTTTAATTCACGTCTGTTAATATATAGTATGTTGCAGAAAGCAGCTTCTGAATTCGCTTTTGAAAGTTTGGTGTTTGGGGTTTGCTAAGCTATTCGCTTGAAGGCAGGATGACATTCCTGTGGCATGTGCATTCTTGAATTCCACATAATGCACACTTTTTTGCCTAAAAACAGAGGTTTTTTTAAAAGGAAAAAACCCTCCTACTTCAAGAAAATGTAATTGATAGCAAAAGGTAATAGGCCTTTAACTGGATTCTGTTCTACATCGCTTCTAAGGTTTGGTAGTGGTATACCAGTATTACAGCCATTAGATTAGAAACACATCTTATTTAGTGCAATGTTGGTTCAAATCACCATCCCGTTATCAAATTCCCTGACACATAATTCAAAACAAGGGTGCTTCACTTCAGTAATGCTAAGTCACAGTTTTATGCTGTTACATGTTAGTCCATTCATTTTGTTGTCCTGCAAGGACTAGTTAGGTCAACCCTTAATAATTAATTTGAGGTCTCTGACTAATTTCTGCTTTCCCTATTTCAGGATTCCTATGAAGGAGAGCTACTAAAAGCTGATGACCAGTGTTGTTCTTTCTTCTGGTCTTGCCAGGGGCCAGAATGCTTCAGTAAATCCTATCACCACAAGCACACCATTCCACAGTAATTATTGCACAGCTGCCTGTGTATCAGCACTGACAAAGAAACCAGTAAATTATAGGTTGGACTTCATAATCTCACTTTTCCTCACATAGGCTGCATAGGTCTGCTCAGCTGTAATCTTGTTGTCTTGTGAGGAGCCAGATTATCTAACATATGCTCGTGTTGAAATGAAATGTAGAGTTTTTAAACTCTTCTTTTCCAAAGCTGTAGTGATGGCCCAGCTGGGAGCACAGGGCTGCAAGCTGTGGCCTTGTGTGGGAGGCTTGGCCCCCTGAGGCATCCCACCAGGGAGCCAAGCGTTGAAACACAGACAAGAGATTCTTTGCTCAGCTATTCTGAACAAACAGGGACCGACAACCATCCTAAGGGGCAGCAGTCATTGGGACATATGTTACTACTAAATGGCATCTGGGGAAAGACAGGAGATCCTTTAAGGTACCCTTTGAAGGCACAACTAAGATGACTTTTCCTTGTATTACACATCAGAGATTCTGCCCAGTTCAGCCTCATGGCACAAACCCAGTAGAAATCCGGCTTCAGTAGTCCTGCTGTTTGAGAACTGGCTAATTTTACAATGCATTTGAAAATCCCTAGTAAGGATAACCTTATTTACTCTCTCTTATAAGATCATTCAAAATCCCTATTATTCAGAATCCTCACAAAAACTTTATTGTACTCTGACTGAAGAATAACAAAGCTGAGAGCAAGAAGCAAGACTGGCCCTGTGTCGGAGATGTAAGGGACAGAAAACAAATCCAGGGGCTTAGACAAGAAGTAGAGAAGAGATAGAGGAAAGAAAAATCCTGCAGAAGAGGGGAAAAATGATAGAGTACATTTTTCAGCATGAAAACACACAAGGGCCAGGTGAGGTGAGAAAAACACCCACTCCTGGTCAAGCATCCCATAGTAACTGCATGCTGCAGAGCTCCGAGAGACACTGTGCCAGCTGCAGGCACGATGCCACAGGGACTTTTCTCTGGAGTAATGCTGCTGCTCTCTGCCAATACCACAGAGCTGTTCCCTAAAGGTGGTTGCTACAGTACCCTCTATTTTTATGTTTTAAGTGTGAGGTGATGGCTCTGTCTGTGTGAGTGAGTGGGAACCATGTGAACATACACAGGAAATTATTCTCTTGGCTCTAGGGTAGCTGTTGAACAGGGCAAGTCCCAAAAGTTTGCATTTGTTTCTAATCAACAAAGTTTGCACTGTAACAAGAAACATAAGACACTCTCCTGCCACAGGCAAGGCTCATTATACATAGAAGAGCTCACACACTGCTTTCAGGAGAACTGCTAAGAAAACAAGCAGAACAACCTTATACCTTGCTGGACAGCGTTCACATTTGACAGTGTAGTAAGTTACAAATTACTTTAAGACTTCTTCCCTAGAAGCTTTATGTAAAAAATTGAATTGTTATAGCCTTAGAAATTTATCTTCTGCCTCTTCAAAAGAATGTTGTCAGAAACAACACAAAAATATGAGCCACACGGTACTCTCAGTATATCTTAC
This sequence comes from Actenoides hombroni, assembly GCA_024336885.1. Lineage (NCBI taxonomy): Eukaryota > Metazoa > Chordata > Aves > Coraciiformes > Alcedinidae > Actenoides > Actenoides hombroni. The sequence continues at coordinate 16,781,560 of WUAM01000395.1, forward strand.
TTGTCTCTTCCTTAGCCACAACAATTTCATTTCCACCAATGCCATCTCGGCAGAGAGAGAAAAGGTTTCCAGGAGCAGATAAATGGGACAGCAGATTCCAATCTGTAACAAAGGAAAGTCTGCTTAAAGTCCATTGATTTTTACAGGGTGTAATCTAGACACTGGGATCCAGGGACAGAAGAACATCAAATTGAATTTATTGGCCCCTGCCAAGGCATTCCCAAGATCTGGCTGGCTGGAACAGCCCTGGACTTCTATGGAAGGTTTTATCACTTTAGGGCAATAGATCAAGATCATTAACATAATTTCTTTTGGGTTCTTTTTGAAATCAGTTCCACACCATGATCTTTAAGGCAGGTGGATTATGTTAAAAAAAAAACCAAACAAAAACATAACAAGGAAAGCAACATGATTCTGGATAAAAGGAGACTGTATTAAGTATTAGAAAGAGAAAATAGTTTGCCTCAAAATTTGTGTGCAACGTGGGAATTCATCTACCTTTCATTAACTTACACAATTTTTTCCATTTGGAAATACTTTTTCCCTAGCTTTTCTCAATCCTCCTCCATGCCCTGGCCCTGCACTCTTCTCCTTTCTAGTTTCCGAATTTTCTTCTTCTCTATTCTATTTTTCTACATTTTAACAGTGTTGAGAACTAGCCATACCATGCAGCACAGAAGCATAATATTTAGGGACTGTCAGTGAACATAATATGGAACTGTTGAAAAAAAACCATATTAAAATAACAACTGTATATCTTCACCGAGATCCGTATAAGGCCCCATTCATCATATTTACAGCTGGCTTAAATTGTCTTTCACTCACTGAGACTTCTCTGTGAATGTAGCATGGGTCATGCCCACCATGGAATCTTGCAACTGGTTCTATTGAGAGGTCTTCCTTGCATTCAGGCAGTAAATTATCAGGAAAAGAGTTTTCAGCGAAACAATCCTTTCTACAATACCCTTACTTCATGTGAATTATATGAGAACATACCCCAAGTTAGAAAAGACCAAAGAATGACATGCCCTAAAGAAAAATTTAAATGACTGGAAATGTTTAACTGAGAAGAGGGGAAAATACAAGAAGATATCATAAGCATTTGAAAAATAACTGTCTGAGGTAAAGCTTCTGTTCATGATACTCTGTAACACAATAATGATGTGTATCTAATGACATGTAAATGCAGGAAGTATTAAAGTGATAAAAGCTTTTAAAAAACCAAACATGTAAGGCATAAGTACAGCGAGAAATAAAGAGTCAGAGAAGCCAAGAATTTAATCAGATTCAGAATAAGACTGAATATTCATATGCACATCCCTAACCATTTGATAACAAAACTGTTGTGCCATAAGATTTCAAGAGGAAAGGAGAGAAGAGGAGAGGTTCTTTACCCTCACATCTGCCTGGTAGGTCTTTCTCAGAAACATCTGCCTCATCTGTGTCAAAGACAGAAAGCCTGCTTTCAAGGCTACTAGTATGTCAGCTCCTCTTTGAAACTGAGTGACCTCGCAACTGAACGTGACCAGTTAGCACTCTTTTTTCCCTGCATATCATTATATACTTCTATGACTGTGCATTAGGAAAGTGAGGAGGGGAAAAATCAGCAGATTATAAAACTGGTATAAATAGTCTCATCTCAAGTGATGCTGCCTGAACTACATTTATATGTACCAGGATCTGGCCAATATTCTTCCTTACGCAGTGCTGCCTGATGTCCTTCTTCGTTTAAAGGTTATGAATTACTGAGCTACAGCAAATATACTGCTGGAGTGTTGCTAATGGACATGTTTTTAGGGTGTGCTCACATTAAAATGAAGCCCCTAACTGCAAAAGCTATAATGGCACTTTAAAATCTCTGCACCTTCAACTTTCCACGGAAGATGTTGTGCTGCAAGAAGTAAAGTGTTTCAGAAGACCACAGTTCCCAACCTCCAGATGTTCAACTCCTTTCAAAATGTATGTTGATCTATCTTATGTTGAAATCCGAGGGGAAAGGTATTCTCCAGCTAGCTGTTATGTTGTTGCCATGACCAGGCTGGAAGGACAAACGAAGGGAAAATAAAAGATCCTCCATCCTTAAAATAAATAAATAAATAAATAAATAAAATCCCCCAAAGTAAAAGCCAAAAAGCCCAAAAAAATCCCTTTTCAAGGAATTACTCCATTAAATCATTTCAAAGAGGGCCTCTGCCAGACTCCACTCCCTTGTAGTAACATAACTAGAATGATTCAGAGTCAAGAGCTCAGAGGTTGCCAACAACCACTGTATTTCATGGGCTCCACTGTATTTCATGGGCTTTTCAGATTCAGTAGGAAATAGCAAATTAAGGATCAGTTAAAACTCATATACATGAGGCCTGTCATGGTATAGGGTAGGCAAGGGATCGTATGTACTTGAAATTGTGATGGCTTCAAAACATAACATACTGAAAAAGGACTCAAATGGTTTTTGGGAAAAGACATTTCTTATTGTACCTGTAGGTAACACTCCCACACTGCAGCTAAGCCCCCTGACCAGACCAGGAGCAAATAATGAATTAGAACACATGCTCAGGGCTGTATCCAGTCAAATTTTGAATACCCCAAGGATGAAGACTTCACAACCACTCTGGGAACCTGTTCCTGTGTTCGACCACCCTTGCAAGTCGGTCCTTCTATCTAATCAGAATTTATTTTGCTTTAACAAGCCTTTTGATTTAAGAAGTTGGAGAAGGAAACAAAACCTTCAGTTGCTTCCATGTATCCTGGTGGAAAGACCTCATGAAAGCCCCACTGATTTTGCCTAATGTGTAAGACTTTTCTTTGGCTTGTTTTTATTTTACTTGGTCCTAATTTGCCCTCCTTTGCCCTCTCTACATTGCCAATCTGGACCCCCCTCAGCACCTATGGAGCCCTGTCACTGTTTATATCAGGAGCGGAGAGATGCAGCAACACACAAATTCAGCAAGAGAAGGCAAAAGAAGCAACTTTATTAATTTATAACCCC
>WUAM01000395.1:16794690-16807781 GCA_024336885.1 Actenoides hombroni
GTTCTAACGTTGGATGACACCGAGAAGAGTGTGGCTCCGTCCTCTCTACACTCGCCCTTAATATATTTAAAGACATTTTAAAGAATCCACAATAATTGAAATTAAATAGAAAAAAGAGAGAGGGGAAAACAACAACAACAAACCAAAACAAACAAACAAACCCCCAAACAAACAAAAAACCAAAACAGAAAAAACCCTGTCCATTCAGGTTCCATTGTCTATGAACCCATATACTTTGCCTTCTTGATTATCATCTTTTTTCAGCCTTCAAGCTTGTGCTCAGCTCCTCCATGGGCAGCCTTGAAGTGTTTGCTTTTCTTCAATGAAAATGTGAGAAATGGACCAAAGCCCTCAAGGTAGACCACTGGGAAGATACTGTTTTGATTTTCCAAAGAGAAAACTGCAATATTCCAATAAAAGTTTTATTTTCCCATACAGGGTCTAAGTTGTTCAAAACCAGAGCTTTTTCATCAGGAAAATAACCCTCCAATGAGTCTATTTCATCCTAAACAGTCTAGACAAGGTCTGCAATTATCTTCTGGCCATTAGATGATTTATAGACACTTCACTACCAAAATCTGGCATGTAAATCTCAAACTCTGCAGATTTATTTAGATGTTACAGAAGATGAATAAATGAAAATTCCTCTGAGAACTGTCTGAACACTACCAATACCTTTACGTCTTTCTTTGAAAAATTGCAATTTGTGTCTGGTGCAGTTTGAGACACTTGAGGATATCTGAGATATTCACATGAGCAAGACAGAAATGACACAAAACTTGTGGAAAGTCTACTCCTTCTGAAGCAGCAGCTGCAGACAAACAGGATATCAAAGAACATCTCAGATGATGAAGTTTAGATGGCTGACTAGAACCCCAATCCTCCTTTTTACATGCAGCCTTTAAGATTTGCTCTTTCAGGTATGCCTACCCACAAGTGTATTTATGAGAATCTTTCCCCAAAAATAAATCTAGCTTAAATGAATTCCAGCTCATTGACCTAGAACCAAAAAGATTAATTTGTTTAAAAACTGTTTCTTCTGTAACCTGCTGCCTTTGACCTGGGTCCTCAGGGAGACCTGTGCCGTGTTGGTACCCACGCTCACTTTGCAGAAGAGCAAGAATAGGCAGTTTGACAAAGCAGTTGCTTAATGTACTGCAGAGGGGAGTCTCTAGGCACATTTGCATGCATGAGAGGGAGATTCCACTCTTGTCAGGGCTAAGAGTGATAAATGCTTACTTTTGGTCCTGAAGAAAGCACATCTGCCTGATCACTTACATGGTACAGCAGCACTGAGCTAAGGGGAAGGATCAAATCCTCAATCATCACTTTTCAGAACAAAGACAAGCTTTTATTATCAGTTACTATTACTAATAGTAACACAGAGTATTATTGCTGAAGAGGACAGACTCTGAAAGCTGTGACAGTGTATCAATCATCTGATGAATTTCATATCCTCTTCTCTTACCAACATAAAGGTAGCAATGACAGACAAAGACTTGGGTTTATAAAGCAACACTCAGACTGGCTTGCAAAACCTGGTTTGGAAGTCTTACAAAGTTTTGCACTATTATAAAATCAGATGTGTGTCCAAGACACTGCTATAAAAAGATTGTGGTCATGGTCTTTTCCATTTAAATAAACATTTTTCCCTATGCAAATAAGACAAAGAATTTTTTCTCTTTCAGGGGAAAGTATAATGAAAGACATTGAATAGCGCACAGCCATAACAATGTACAGTTTGGCAGTTTTAAAAGGAAACTGGATAAAGAGGAGGTATTGTCATACATCAAGAAAAGATTCCTGTATTTCACTGGAATGATGTTAGGAAAGTTGTTCTTCAGAAACATGCAGTATCCTGAGGCAAAAGCTGTTTGTGATACGTCTATGATGACAGCAGTTTGTTAGAGACCAAGATCATAGGCAAATGTTCCAGCATGCAGAAGACTTTAAGGCTTTAACAATGTGGAAAGGATGGCAATGTCTCGACAGAGCAGAAATCCTAAGGGGAGCTGCAGTCAAGGTTGAAGATATTCAGGGAATGGCCTAAGCAGTTAGTTCACCTTGTATCCTAGTTGAGAGTGAGCACACTTACATCAACAGATGCTATAAACTCCTTGCAGGGGCTCTTTTTTATTACAGCTCCCACTTCAAAGCTGCTCTGCTTACCATCACCGCGAGCCTCCGCGGAGCGGCTTGGCAGAACACGGCTGTTCCCTGCCTGTCAGCATGCCCTGGGCCTGCCTCGCACATGCAGCCCATCCACACACGCCAACACGTGCTCAGCTCAGCTCCCGACACAGCAGCGGATGAGCTGCTTCTTTTCCTCACAGCAGCTCCTCATGCTGTCGTGCTTCCAACATTTCACAGAATCGCCATCGCTTATGTGTCTTGTCCTCCAGCTCCCGCTGTGCCCCGGGTTGTGCGTGTCTGCTGCGTCTCTTGCCAATGCCACTGCAGCTACCCTAGCTAGGAGTTGATCTGGTGGGCCATCTCCACCTCCAGCACCTTCCCGCGCAGGAAGAGCGCGGCACCTGCACTTCCATGCTCCTTCTGGCAATAGCTCAGAACCCCCGTTTCTCCCTGTGTACTGTCACAGTCTGACAACTTACCATCACCTTCCATCCATCTGATGCTGCTATGGGAAAAGGCAGATTCACTGGTATTCTGATAACCTTTCAACACTATCTTCTTGTCTGAGTCAGATGTAAAATATCCCCTTAAACATAAAATAAAACCTTTGTTGGCTGCTGGGTTTCTACTTCTCCCAGTAATCCATTGGAGCTTCTGCCTTTACTAAGATAGGTCCGCTTCCTCTGTTAAGGCAGTTCTGATGTCTCAACTGGTACATGTGAGTGTTCTGGTTCCCTGCTTCCATCTTATCCTTGTCTATCAGCTTCCTGCCTCCATAAAACAGAGGAACAGTCTTACAGTGGTTGCACTCCCTGAGTCCATACGGGATGCAGTGGTATGAAGTTCCATCATAAGAACTGTGGGGGCTTTTTCTGCTCTAAAGATTATCACAACTAGAGAACACATGGACTGGTGATGACATGAGCAGAGAAAGAAACCAAGCACTGCAGGGGAAAAAGAGACTTTAGATGTTGGACTTTGTATTTGTTATTCAGCACTTAAACTATTACTTAATTTGAGAGAATTAAACCTTGTTCAACTTTTAGCAGAATGTGTCCCCTTCAGTCAAAGCATGAGATCACACACATTACATGTATCTCCAAAGATCCCCAGGAACAAAGATAAAATTTGGCATGGCATTCTTGAAGTTTTAGACTGAAATAGAAAGTGGAAAAATAGAAAAGAATTCCATGCCATCACATCTAGCCTCCTCCAATGGGTCTTTGCACTTGGTAAAGAAGCAAACATGTAAAAAATACATGACCACAGGTCCGAAGCTTTCTAAAATATTAAGGAGAGGTTCTTTCTTTGGAGATAAAAGTTTGCTGCATATCTTCAAGAGAATGAAAGGTTATGTTTTGATTCATTCTGGTCTCGACAGTCGCATGCCTTTGTTTTTTCTTCCTGATGTGGCATTTAAAAAAAGAGACCATAGATTAAACCAGGAATGTTGCATATATCACCCAGGCTCATGTAAAAGCATAATCTCAGTAGGTGTGAGATAGAGTAGAATGATTCTGTGATAAAAGTAGCCAAAGTTTCAGTCTAACACACGGATGTGGCAATTTCTGCTCATAGAAAGGAAGCAAAAATCTACCACAGCAAGAATACAATCCAGTGTATGTGTTCAGCCGGTTGTATGACAGTGCTAAGGAATGCCAGACCTCTCACTGTCTTTTCTTAGTGGCTTTTAAAACTGCCTTTAATACCATAACCAGCATCTAAAAAGCTTGCAGTTAGCTCAATAAACTCAAATATGAAACGAACCACGACTTTTTTCCAGTTTCTGTAAGAAGGAAGATGAAAAGCAACACTTGGTGAGGTGCTGCTCTCTACTGGCGAGAGGGTGTAAGAAAGATCACCCAACAAGAATCACATGGCACATGCACTACTTCTATCAATTCCTTGCATTACAAATTATTCGAGTCTTATCCGTGAGCTGATTTATTAATTTTGAAGTGATTTTGATAATGAATTCCCGAGGTAGTTAAGGCTACATAAGTAATTTTACACACGATTTCATATGCATCACATGCAGAGCTGTGCGCTGGCATGACTCCTGGCTTCTCTCCCGGTTCTAGCAGGGAACGTTTTGTTGGCTTCAAATCCTCTTGCAACTAGACCTTACCCACTTGTTGCCTTGAAGTCCTTGCCTCCTTTTCCAGCTAATTCTAACGTAATAATTTGCCTCCGGTCTCTTCCTTACTATACATACTCCATTTCTCCTGCTATATCCTTGCTCTTGTCAGACATCGACCCCAGTGCTCACCAAATTTATATCTAGCTCTCCTAATCCTAATCCACAGTTTTCTGCTGGGATTGTGGAAATCAGTGAATTCATGGTTCTGATCCCTGCATCAGAAATTGATTATAGGGAAGAATCCTTAATAAAAGCCAGCAACTGTCTTAGAAAACATCTGGAATTTAGGCAACATGACATGCGTAGGGCACAAGCATAGCAGGGGTAGATAAAGGAGTTTACACAGGACAGTACAAATGGGTAAATGAGATCTTAGCATGAACGCGATCACCCAAGCCCTACCTGAAAGGAGTTAGTTTTTTGACAACTGTTTACAGATACATGTTTGTTTACACAGCTCTCTGCAGGCAGCTGAAAGCATTTGCCAAGAGCTGGACTGTCCCCACAGGGCTATAGCGGGGACTTGATCAGATCTCTTGACTTTGCTCCAGTCCGAGACTTAGCAGCTCTGTTCTTTGTGAACTTCCACTATGCTTAACTAAAGAAAAAAGGTCCCACATTTTTAAGAAGTTTGTTGTTTTGGTTTTGTTTTTTCCAGAAAACAACTTTTTAACCTTCCTGCAGACTTTTTAGATGGTCTTCTGCAAAGTGCCCATTACAAGGAGCTATGTATTCCAGTCACACTCATGGTGGTAATTAGCCATCAGGCCCCAGCAGAAATCCCAACATTTAACTCAGGAACTCTCCCTCCTATAAGAGTTACCATGCCAACCATACACAGCATTTCTGCTTCTGCTCTGAGGGGTATCACACACCCTGGTGCTCAAGGGTCAAATGCAATCCCCAGAAGCACTGACAGAGTGCTGGGATTCTGATCCCAGGCTTCTGATTTTGGGGGTGTGAACAACTTCTCCCCTCCTGCTGCAGCAGCTGGACTCCTCTGAGCAGCTCTGCTGGGCAGCTCAGACACTCCAACCTCCCCCCCGCTGCTTAATCAGACCACAAACACCCTGTCAGCAGGTGCATTCGTTACCTTAATCTGCAACCTGTGTGGGAGGGCAGATTCCACACTCCGTAGTCACTACACTTCTGCTTGGGCCTGATTTAGAAAGCTTTCAAACAAACAGAGTCCACTCGGATCCTTTCTTGGTTGTCCCCTTCCACCTGCCAGCGGCAGAGCAGTAACGTTTCTGGGTTGGCTCGGAGCACCAGCTCCTCTCCCGAGTGTATCCTGGTGGGTTCACATAGCTAAATTCATTGCCAAAAGCACTCAGAGGTCCAAGCCCTGAAATTCTCTTGTTTCCCAAGAGACTGCTTAAGCCTTGCCTGAACAAGAACCGTAAGGCCTCCATGGAAAGGAGCAGGGCTGAGGGGTTTTGTATTAAAAGGGATGGGCATGAAAACGAGCTTTCAGAGATCATGTTTCTTCCAGACTGACCAGAAAGTACTTCGCTCACTACAGTTTGGATTAAGTTGTATTAAGAATTACTCTACAGACATAAGTCAGAGACAGTCCCAGGGCTCCTTCCAGACTGGCTGCAATAGGTGCAGCTGCTGAGCAGTAGGTATCTAATGGGATACCAATACATAACTCCCACAGTAACTACACAGGCTGCTCAATAATCAAACAATATCTAGGATTCTTCATCCTCCTCCATTTACAGAAAACTCTACCACAATCTTTCTTTGAAAGGAAAAGAAGGAGAGGGACATGAGGGGATTTCCGTGAAGGAGGTTTAAGAACTTGACTCCAGATTGCTGCCCTGTGACTCTCTGAAAACTATTTAAGACAGTCCCATCTCCTGCTCTTCCCCTGCCAGCTGTACACTGTAGGGTGCTGTCGGTCCCCATCCTAACATCTGGCCTCTTATAAATTTTGTTTATTTCAAGGAAGTGGTACCCGGTTTGGGAGAAGTTGCAGGTACCTGCAGCTGCACAAGGAGCCAGTGACTGCTCTGCTGTCAAACAGTTCTGCATTAGCATCCTTACCCTTGTGTCTCACTCTGTGGGAAGGGTTTGTCAGGTCAAGAGGAAAAATGTCCTCTTATGTGTGTGTCCCTAGATAGCATATTATTACAGCAGGAACCCTAGTTTGGCTTTTACTTCAGAGTACCCAGAAAGAATCCACTTGACCCACTGTATTTTACCTGTGGCTGATTTCAGGCAGTGAAAATGACAGAGCTTTCTAAAACCTCTCCATATTTTTAGGCCAAGTGCATTCCCAAAGCTAATTCACCAAAACGCTACAAGGAAATCAATTTTATAGGAAAGATATGACTGCCCCATCATAAAATACTGCTAAGATCGCTGTGCTAATTCTTCAATCTTAAAATCAAGCACCACGGGTGTGAAAACAAAAGCCAGTTATAGCAAGAGCATTAAAAGCAACCAGTATAAACCTGCAACTTGAAAAGCTTTTAAACCACCTTTGAGAAATACAGTGTATACCAACTGACTCCTTTGATTGAGTGCATCCCACTTCATGCCAGATGCAACAAGACGAGCAGCTGGTCATTCAGCTCTGAAGTGTAAGCTAGAAACACTCCTTTCTTCCTACCGAATATAATTAAGTTAAAAGTGAACATTGAAATAATCCATTAACAAAGGCAACCAGCAAGATAAAAGCCAGAACAGACCAAACAGTTCTGAATACAACCTAGTTGAGATTAAAGGCCAATGAAATATGTAACCCAGCCCCATATACATTTACCTGGCTCAGCTTGTGAAATGTCAGTGTAGTATGCCACTGTTGGAAAGATAAGCAGGGCTATGGTCTTAAGAGGACTCCTTAACAACAAGAACTTTGTTAGAAAAGTTTTCTATACATATTTATTAGCTGATGTTTACTTCATTTATTAACAAAATCTTGTCCTGGATTCTCATCTGATGTTCTAAGAGCCACGTCAGTTTATTCTATTCTATTCAATCTATATTTCACACTACACCTTGAGTAAAATAAATCTAAACATAGCTAGGCTTTTTATCTGGAAAAGCTTCACCCAAGTTCCCAGCTAACTCTTGTTCCCAGATACAATAAGGCATAGATGTGAATTTATTTATTTTTTTGTAGTGATAGCAATCAGTGAAATATCTATAGTATTTCAAAGCCTGTATGGAAAGCATTGAGTGTTTGTGTCAGGGAGAATAGATATTAGATCTCATTATTCCTAGTAAAACCACTGGAGAAGCATAAAGGATCCACTTTGAGCCAGCCCTATATAAAGGCAGAGAATCTCTTCTTACAACAACAAATTTGTATTCAGTCTATGCAGCAGAGTATCAAGTGACCTGGGTAAACTATTGTATCTGTTCCTTAAAAACATGCATTTCTTTTACACTTTTGTTGAGGAATTGCTTGGAGGAGGCAGATGGATTCCCCATGCAGCATATATTATGGCTTGAAAACAAAGGAATGTTCCGCAAGGTGATGAAGCCCAAACTCTGAATTACTTGCCTCGCCATTTAAAGTAAATCAAAATAGAGAAGAGGTTTATTACAATATCTACTGTAAAGTATGACAACAGTAAAGAAGCCAAGATAGACATTAGGCATAGAAAGGTGAGTCATCTAACAGGACGGTTGTGTTTGAGAGGGAAAACTGACTGATTAAAAGTATTATTCTGTCCTGAAATGAGACCTAAGGAAAGACACTAGTTTCTTTGCAATATAGTTGCATCTAAAAACACATTAGGGTCAAAGTAAGTGTGCTTTCTGTTAGCTCATAAACCTGTAAAGCCAACATAGGCAAGGACACTGACACCTGCTTCTGCTCCAACTGAAGGATCTGAGATCTCTTAAGGTCTGAAAACAGGGCTTACATGAGTTTTAACAGACACATATGGCTTTTTTGGGTCCTCTGGATCATCATGGTGCATTTCATCAAGAAAATGGTATATATGAGCAGATTTCTATTCTTGCTCATACCTTAACAAAAATGTTCTTTTCAGTTCTAGTTGTACAACTCCTATCACAGCTACTATGAGTAAGCAGCTACTAGGAACAATGAAATCCAGGATACAGAGATACTAACACCATCAGTAATGCTGGAAACAGGAGATGAGTAGAAATCTGGCACATTTTTCCCCTTTTTTATTTCATTTATAGATTTTTTTACAATCTGGGTTGATTCCTTGAATGGGGATAGTGAAACACTGTCTGATCCCACAGTCTTTTCTCTTGAAAACACTATCTGCTTGATGCAAAAATGCAGACAGTAATAATCAGTATGCATCAGACACGATATGTATTTCTGTAGTAAGTTCGATATTATGCACAGCATAAAGCTTATACTAATGTTCTACACACATGCTTTTCTCTGGACCTTTATCAGTGACATTCTCATTATTCCTGCTATGAAATCTCACTCAGAGAAAACAGAAGTTAGACAAGTGAATAGTAAGCTGGTTAGCTTAACTTTCTCTATTTCCACATAGAAAGCATGATTTCCACATAGACAGCATGATTAATTACAGTCTGTGTCCTATGAGCTTTAGGTGACAAAGCCTGTAGGTACAGATGAAACATTTAATTATGGCAAATTTCATATCCTGAAAGAGTTTAAAATTTTTCAGGTATATCAGCCTGATAACCCTGGAATTTAGTGTTGGTATTTACAAGCCAGACCACTTAAGATAGTATATTTAACATTTCCAGCTATGCTACATCCTTCAGCCATGATCTATACTATATACTGATGCATGATTCATACTCTATCTCAACACAGTAGAAACACGTGGGCTATCACTGCAGGCTGCTGCTCTCCACTTTTTTTTTTAATAAGAGTACTGACAGCAATTTTATTTAAACCAAGACCATTTAAATCAGTGACTTAAGTCAATTAATCATATTTTTGTAAATTACTGATTAGATTTTATTTTATTTTTTTAACATAACCTGTATCACATGTGACATCCTTGGTAAAAATCTGCTCAGGTCTCAATTTCCTTATTTTTCAAGTATGTAAACTTAAAATATGAAAACTTCAGAATCTTGAAAGGTGGTTAACAACATTAAAAAATATTTACAGGCAATGAGTACTACATTTCTTCAGAAATCACAATAATTTGAAATATCAGGAAATAAACAACAACTCTGTAAAAATTTGGTAACAGTAGTTACCATTTTGGCCTTTCTCTCAGGCATGAAAAATTAATGACATTTTTAATTTTTTAACTACACAATATTCCCTAGACATAACCATACAACACAATTTCTGCCTCTTCTTTGACATGTCCTGTAGTTCTCCAACCCCAAGTTTTCCTAGCTCCTCCGAAGTACATGGGGTTGGAAAGCTTAGTCCCTCAGCTCCAATCTCTACCACCAGAGCTCACGTGCCCATTTTTCTTTCTTAGCAAGAAGAAAGTAGTACAGAGGTTTTCAGGAGCATCAGTTGAAAGTCTCTTTTCTTACTCTGGCTGCTCTTACGAGCAAGTGGTTGTCCAGTCAAGGCTAATGTGATAGGAATAATCTGCAAAGAGTACGTAGCTTATTAAAGTTAAAGCCACCCACTTCACTCCCTTACTCTATCTGGATTCCCACACATCTTGCCTGTCAATCCTTTGCTGTGCTAACAGGACTAAATGAGAAGCAAATGTGAAGTGGCAGACATAGCCTTGTCCCTGTAGGAGTCATAAAAATTGACTTTTCAGAGATGGAACCAACAGAAGATCCCAATTATTAATTTTGCAGTTGATTATTAGAGGGAGTGCAGTGGGACACTGAAAATCACCTTTCCCTTAAAACCCTACAATGGGTTTGTCCTGAGGCACCGGTCACCATTTGTGGGTTTTTTATGAAGTGCAAAAGGACATTTTTCTGCTGCTTTTGGTTTCCCTGGTTACTTAAGCAACTTATTTCTTGAATTTAAGTTTTTATGGTTCGTGGCATCATGTTACACAAACACCAGCTATTATTGATGCACCACAGTCTCATGCCTCTGCGAACAATAAGTCGAAAGAAAAAACCCTTTTGATGTACCAGTTGCTGAAAATTCCTCCCGAGGTCACCCATCTGAAGAATAGCTCTCCATTTATAGCAAAGCTAGACTTGGCAAGGGATATTTTTAATGCCTTGGACAGTTTCTATGTAAATACTAGTTGGTGGATCTTACACAAGCAAGTGCAGCACTAACTTTTCACTTGCTAATGTTGAGTAATCTGATGTGTCAGCACAAGTTGCAGAGACTTCTAGAAACTTACACACACTGGATTCAGTACTTACTTTCCCCCTGTATCACTGCAGACTTATCATAGAAGCTATGAAAAGTAGATCTAGTTGCAGACATCCACATCTGGATTTTTGCAAAGAAATTTTGATGTAAATTGGCTGAGGGAAGAGGAACTACAAAGCATCTTTATCATGTTTCAGAGGTGAGAGTGGGCATTCAACTCAGGTACTGGAAACAAGCATGAAATAATCAGCAGCAGTCTGCCTAATTCCAGCTGTAGATTTAAAAGGAAGGATTTATGCCTACTCTTCTGTACGTTATCACAATGCTTATGTGTGTATAAATATGCACATATATATATATATATGCCCATGCACATATAAAAGCCCTGTAGAGTGTGAAGCCTGAGTGAGCTACCAGCCCAACAAAACTGACATCTCACTTTCAAAGTAGTGCAAGTGTGTAGGAAAAAAACAACCAAGTGTTGTAGTTGTACGCTCTCAGACGTAAAATTCTGTGGTGGAAATATCCAGTCTGAATACCAGGGATATTGCACAGGGATGGCAAATAGCAAAGGTCTGTGGCGTTGACCTTGGAAAAAGAGCTGTTGAGGTGGGAGACAGGCAGAGGACTTCTGCATCCATGGTGAGGTGGTGTCTCTTCATTTTTTCTGGCTCTAAGGGCTGAGATTTGAAAGGCTGTGGGTGGGTTCAGAACACACAACCCCACGGCAACAGCAGCAAAAGAAGCTTTAATGAGAGAACTTTTAAGTGCCTTTGACATCTATTAGTGAAATGATTATAAAAATAGTATTAGGTCATGCAGATCTGTAGAGAACAATATTATCTATACGCAGACAGCTGAAGCAACCAATAAAACTCTCGGTTTCAGCTGTTTGGTTTGTTTCAACTGTGATGATTAAAATAGGCAAAAACCTAACTAATACTGTGCATCAGACATCCTTTCAAGCCGCAGATGTACACACACCTCTATTTCTTAGATTTCCAAAGTGACAGAATTGAGATTATGGATTTAGGTGCTTGCCTTTTAGATGGCCAGTTTGGGAAATGATGAAAGACTTGCTGAAGGTTACGCAAGTTAATTTTGGTGGAGCTCAAATGAGACCCAGGTAAATTTGCTATCTTATAGTGCCTTACTTCAGGAACTATTTTACTGGCTTCACAATGTAAAAAATCAAAATGTTTTAGGCTTGGGGGGTTTTTGTTGTTTGGTTTGTTGGTTTGGTTTTTTTTTGTCAGTTGTAATACTGTTGGCTTCTGTCAGGAGAGGAGAAGATTGTTGCTACTTAAAAATTGCTAATGAAAGAGGAATGGGTCTTTAAGTGAGAAAGGACTTTAAGCAGATTTCACATTTAAACAAGATAAATTAGCTAATAATTTAATTCTGAACCTAGTTTATCCTTCTAACCTGTTCCCCTGAGAGAATAGCTTCACCAGATTGCCAAATGACTGCATGTCAGTATGCATATCAGATCTGGGTAATATCAGTTCAAAAACTGATATCTATACATTAATGCACTTTTCCTAAATAAAATCCATCCTCTTAATGTACTGTTAGACTAACATGTTTTGGTTGGGGTTTGTTTTTGTTGTTTTGGGGTTTGTTTTTTTTGGAGGCTACTAGTCAACACCTCACAAGAATATTTTCTTTAGTTAGAAAATGCTCCTAGCTAGAGTTATCTAGCTATCTAGAGATACCTAGATATCTAGAGATATACTTCCAAATAAGGAATGTCTAGTTAAACAACCCAAAGAGGAAAATCTTCTAATCCATAACTTTAATATTTTACATAACCAAATATGTACTTAAACCAAATTGCTGTCCTATTCAAGGAATACTGAATAATTCACTTGAAGCAAATCTACAAAGAACAGTCCGCCTGCCAATGTTTTAGCCTGAGGAGTCCTTACTCTGAAGAAAAGCACCACATGCATACAGGCACAAGAAATAAAAAAGATGCACTGGGAATTCACGAGATCACTTACATGTATGATTTGATGTCCTACCACAGTGAGCACAAAGAGTCCTAAATTTTTTTACTAGCTTGGACTTTCCAACCTCCTTATGGTTTATTTGCTGATAAGAGATGCTATCCTCTGGCAGTAATAAGGACAAGCAACCTCAAGTTGAGAATTAGTGGGTCAATGACAAAGAACATTTTGTGCTTCGAGGCTTTTATGGTCAAATGGGAGCTCTGGTTTAAGGGCAGAAACATTATACCAGCAGTGTCTGCTGCTACATAAAACTTGAAATCTTTGAGTAGGATAAGATAATATCTTCCCAGAATCTACAAGAGAGTCTGAAACCTAGATGTGAGGACAGGTTGTGGTAGGTGACTTTGAAAAACACTGCTATTAATAATATAGAATAATAAATAGTTTGGCAAGGAAAGGTGTATGGTTACATGGAAACAGAGAACAGCTGAATAGTATTAAATCAACAAGCCAGCCTTGTGACTCCACCGGTCCTAATATTTGTGAACTCACGTATCCAGGAGAAAACCTAGCATGTCCTTCCCTTGCCTAGCCTGGATTTGGGGCCCAGGCACCACCCCCTTTCCTACCCCATTTA
>WUAM01000395.1:16807881-16826593 GCA_024336885.1 Actenoides hombroni
CCTAACAAAAAAGCATATTCTCATTGCATATCTATTCTACTGGTTTAGATAAGAAGCTTGTGCTTCTTTCCATAAGTCTAGGGTGGCAGAAATGCGTTTCACTGACAGGCAGGGCAAGGATCATGTTCCTTTTCACCCTCAGATTGCTCCATGACCTCCAAGGGCTTATTTAGATCTGTCCTTGGCTGTTCTCAGCATCAAGAGGAGCTGCTGTGGCTCCTTATGGACATTAAACCGTGCTTTTTGTATAAAAATAGTAGCATACACCCTACTCTAGAAATTAAGAGACTGCAGACAAATTAATTACAAATGTTTAAGAAGCAACAAGAACAATCAAACCCAATATTTTTCCTTTTGGCAGCAACAGGCATTTTAGTAGTACAACTAAATAGCAGTAGTAGATGCTTCGAATATCTTTGACTGGGACAAGGCTTCAAATATACTTTCCCTGACAAGTTAATTCAGATTAAAATGTGGATATGAATTAATTAATTTGCCTCAAGTTTGAATGACTTCACATTAAAGTCACATGTAAATGAGTATAGCTGTGTTCACACCTGCTATTTTCAGTTATGTCATTACTGGGACTTGGGAGCTCAGTCTGTGGTCCTTGGGGCCACCCAGGCTGCCTGGGCACCTCTCAGAGCCTCTTCTGGGGACTTGTGGGAAGATGCTCCTACCCCTTCAAGTCCAGAGGGGAAAGGAGAGAGCATGTCCTCCTTGCAAAGCAGTCAGCTCACTAGATCAAGCAATAGTCTTGCTTGCCTTCTACCTTTTACCTTGGGCTAGATGCAAAACTCCATATGAAACACAACCATGTTCACATGAGCGGTTTAAATGCATGAACAGCAACTGGGTTAAAGAAAAATCTGGGCAAGAGTTTTCTCACAGCACACTGAGGAATAATTATCTTGCCATGGTCACTAAGCAACATGAGCATTGCTATCCTCAAGATGTTTCTTTAAACATGATCTAACGCATTTTCCATTGGAGCTGTCTGCTAAAATTCAGGGCAGATATGTGAACTCAACAGGGGTTTTAGAAACCTCAGATGAAGTCCAAGTCCGTACATAGTTGCTTCTCAAAATTCCCGAAGGTCCACCCCTGCGCCCCTTCCCTGCCACTCGCCTTCTGATGCATATGAGCACCTTTGGATTAAAATCAGTATGTTACAAAATTCGATTGATGCCTGCACATGAAGAACAGCATCATGAATTAGGACTTTTGCATGAAACCCCAAAAACAGCCATTGTGAATAGTCAGTAACTTTGATGCCCCTTTGTTCTGGATTGATACATGTATTTCTTCAAAGTATACTAAAAGTCACTTTAGAACAGATGAAAAGCATTCTAGCCAATGCATGTGGTAGGGAAGTCCCTCACAGAAGAGGCAACAGCATCGTAAAGCACTGCAGCTGCCTGTGTAATGATCAAATAGTTAAGTCTTAAAAGGCCAAAACCACAAGAAATCCCACCAAACCTCCAAAACAATAAAAGAACAAATTCATCCTCCAACCCCTCCCAAACCTTTGGAACCTTATTTCAACAACTGAAGGTGCAACCTTAAAAAAAAAATTATTGCTAACTTCAGATAAAATAAGAAAATTGCCATTAAACTGGGACAGCATGAGATTAGTATTCATTTAATCACATTGGTCTTGAGATTGTTTCAGTAGTTCAGTTTAAATCAGCATCACACAGACAAGGTTCAAAGTGCTGTAAATTTACAGGGGAAAAAAAAAGCACATTGTTCATAACAAACATGTTTCTGGGCTTCATCTGTACAGAATTCTTTACCAGGTGAACTGAGTATTTTTAGATTAATTTTGTTAGCTGTGGTATTGTAGCCATAAATCTATGACCTGTATCTCATTTATTCTAGTGCTTTTTTTACACTACTTTGGCAATAAAAAGCAGTCTTGAAGCAGGAAGCAAGAATAATTGAAGTCAGTGGAATATCTCATACGCTTACAGCACTTCAGCACCTTTCAGGGCTGGATAAAAGTGCTAAGTGATACAGACCAGAGCACCACCCTGCTACACACTATGTCCACATACATGGTCCTGGCCTGGTGGAGCTTAAGAGAGAAGCAACAGAAGGTGGCTACAGATGAAAAGGGGAGCACCAAGAAATAGTACAAGGTTAAAAATTCTTCTCTCTGCTCAATCCAGCTAAGTAACAACTAATGGAAAAGAGGATGGAGGAAGAGAGAAAAGAAATGTGACAAAACATAATATGTGGCATGTAACTCCTTCTACACTCGAAGGATGGGTCAGGGAAAGCACATGCTCATCTGTGCTCAAAATCACATATTTCAAGCATCTTTCAGTAAGCTTGAACACCTTTCTGTGGAGCTCAGAAGAGACCAGTTGCAAGAGGGGAGAAGGCAGTATGTCATGGGACTCTGCGAGGCAGCAGCAGTGACTCTGCAGCTCTTGTGCTCTCTGTAGCAAAAGAAACTTGGTTTCCATAGTCCCAGCTTTGTAGATGGGCCATGAGCACCTGGGAATTGGTATCTGTCCATACTGTCTTAAAGCAGTAGATTGAATCAGTTGGAACAGCTTGCTGTCATTCACTGTTAAAAATGTCTTCAGCCAGGACTACTAACCTTGCTGCACTATCACGCTCAGGGTAATGACCAGAGCGAAACCAGGTTTCATCTTTGAAATCAAATAAAATGGATTGTTACAAGACAGAGTTTGAAAAGATCATGCTAAACTCTGTGACCAAGCAACGCGTCAGGATATTCACATCTCCTCTGAGCGGACCAAAAAAGGAAACATAATTTTCACGAGCATTTCTGTACCATCTATTTTTTCCCACCGCCTCCTGTGTACTGTAACAATGCGTTTGGTAAGGGAGGTGTTCATCCCATACCTCCTGATCAAATTTTGTTTACTCTCTTCTTTCCCAGACTTCAAATTAGTAATGACCTCCAAAAAGATGCATTCAGACACTGTTAAAAATTAAGCGGAGGTGGTAACGGGCGTACCAGGGAAAGGAGAAGCTGGGTTGGCAGCCGTACCCTCCAGTCCAGCGGTACATCACGAACCTTTACCTTTCATGGAGCTACATTTCAACCTTAGGAAGGAAATGAATCAGATGGGATGACCCAATTCCCGTTAGTCGCACCCAGGTCAGCTGCAGCCTCCTTCTAAATCAATGCTGAATAGGAGCCAATTAAAGGGGGAGGAGGGGAAGAAGCGTATCTGGAATCTCTGGGAAAAAGAAGTCGAGTCTGCCCTCTATGGATCAGCCACCCCTGCCTGATGCAGGATCAAATTCAAGCAGCTACAGAGCCCAGCCTGCCTTTGCTGCTAAGTTGCAAAATAGCAGAGGCCAACTCCAACCATCCGCGATGCACTGGGATTTCCTGGGCCTCATTAGTCTGTTATAAGAGACTGGCTGAGCCCCCTCCTTAAACATCTCTGCTTTCTGCAGTTCCACCTCTGCACCTTAATCCCATTTCTGCTCAGGTTTCTGGATTAAGTCAGCAGTTAAAATTCCCTTTGACTGAGTCCTTACCTGGAAACGTGAATGTAATGTAGAAACTACTGTCTTGAATGATTAGATGTCTTAAGTCACATGAAACCAATTCAGTAATTTCAAAATAAAAGCAATAACCCACTGTGGGGGAAGGACACGGTACTTTGTAGTATCAGAAGCCTGAGGGGAGGATCTTCAAAGAATGAAAAGTGATTGGAGATGTCTGAGGTTTTGAAATTTTCTGAAGAAAATGTTCCTTTCTTCCTGCAACAGACGATCACAGCAGCCTTGAACCATGACATAGCTGTCATTGCTAGAGATGGAGAAATTATTTTTCACCAAACAAACAGCTGGCTGATTCTTAATGTCAAAAAAGCTCAAGAAAACTTTTCAGTCAGCTGTTAACAAAAGCAGTGCCAGTAAAATACCTTGCACTAATGAGATAATTTACATTCTAAATGGGGCTAAAATTGTGAGCACTGGAGTAATTATTTTTAGCGGCCAACTTTCTGGATTGACTAGCAATTCAGGAGAGCCATTTTCAGCCAATCTGAAAGGCCATAATGTTTCAAAAGGTGAGTATCTCTTGCAACCAAAAGTCTACAGGAAATTTTTGGCATCTTGCACTCAGATATCTTTGAAACATTTCATTTAACGCACCAGTTTGTTACATTCTGATTGTATTAGGAATGCAGTAATGTATTAGTGACATTTTAGTATTTATTTAGGAGTTTTTATTTTATTTTTAGTATTTTGTATTCATGCAAAAAATGTTCAATAACTGAGCTGCCTAAGCTGAAATCTTAACCTACCAGACTCATGATCTCTAGACAGAAGAGTCAGACTACATGTTCACATGTTTTAATTTTCTTTACCTTGTATGAGATGTATATTCCTAGGAATCTAAATTAGCACTTTGTTTCTTGGTTAGCAATTGATAGAAGTGACTCTATACCCCTATACTGCCTAAAGTTACAAATGATTAGTTCATTGCCTGGTAAAAGGGTGATGTTCTAGTTCCCAGAATGCATCTACATCTATTTTAGAAGGTATTAAGAGGGTATATGGGAACATGAGATGCAGAGGCATGGATAGGAACAGCGACCATCGAGTGGACCATCAGTCACACTCTTGAACCAGTCAAGACCCTTAAATATAAGGGTGTGGGTGAGGGAAAATAAGCGCACATTGGTGTCAGGTGGTACCCTCTAGCTATTACCAAGAAGAGGGGGCTGAGGCAGCTTCCGTAAGTTCACCGCCTGTTTATCCCACTCCTTGGTTATTTTTGGAGCCTGCATTGCCTGTGGCTGTAACAGGGGATGTTGGAAAAGAACTGCTAGGTTCAGGGCAGTTCTCCCGACCTAGAAGGATTGAGTATGCCAGTCATGAGGACAAGCAGGCTAAGCTGTGGGAGGGGGGAGAGCTGTAGGTGCCTGCAGCACCTCCCGATTCCTTGAGGAGACCTTGAGAGGAGGTGCTACAGGGCAATCTTAAAGGTTAAGCTTAAGGCAGAAGATGGTGCTCTTTCTCAGGCAATTGCAGCATCAAGAAAGAGCGATACCTGCTTTTTGAGATTGTTCCTGTGGAAAGAGATGAAGAAATGACTCAACCAGCCTAGGCGTGCAAAATGGTGCCATCAACATAAGGTGAGTCATGAACGGATGATGACAGCATACTTTCTGCTGCCACAAACATCCAAAGACTATGCAAACCAACAAATGATTTTCTCCTCTCATTTTAAGGAACTATTTGTATCTTTTTCCCCTTTTCCTACAGGGTGGAATATCATCCATTACCATTCTCTCTGGCACTTTTGAAGCTCTAAGCACATGTTTGAATTCAAGCACACAGAGAAAGTTCTTACGAAAAAATACATCTGTCACCATTTGCTATACTTACAAGCTACACAATTCCTACTTTCAAAATTGCCAGGCATCTGACAGTGAAAAGATCCAGCGAAGACCATGCTGTACTTTACAGGAGGAAATCAAATCAGCTAACTGCTGCAGCATCCAAAACCATATCAGCCATATTGTATTCAGCATATAGAGAGGCAGGAATCTAAATTTGCTTCAAGTACTAGTGGGTAAACAAGTTGGGGTTTGATGTTAAAAATATTTCATTAATTATTTTGCTGTAAATGTTCCTGTAATAATTCAATCAATCATTTTGCTGTAAGTGTTCCTGTAAAATTTTTAGCATTAAATGGAAAAGTGTATTTTACAGTTCTGTCTTCATGTTGTGTTACTTTCATTACATAATTTTCAACTATATTAATTTGATGTTGTAGCTAATGGACAGATCTCCTCTATTTCCCACTCTTTTCATTGATTTTCAGGCAACTGGAATTGTGACTTAATTGCTCAAATTCATGCTTAGCATATCTAAACTTTGTGTTACGTTTGCCCGATTTTAACAGGCTTTATAGATTAAGATTTCATTGAAAATTTAATCATCCATTCAGAGATACTTTTCATCATTTTGATTTGTCTCTAGACTTAGAGAAAGATCAGCAGAATAAGAGAGGCTAAGAGCTGCTGTTATATTTAGGTCAAACCTTTTGGGTCTCACAAGAACAGTCTCAAGGACCTGCAGAGCTGTTCTGCACTAGTATCAGCCACCAACATTGTTGAGCCTTGTTACTAGTTGAGTTGAAAGTAGCTTTTCTGAAAACTGCCAGGGAAATCCAATATAAAGCCTCCTTGTTTCTCCAGAAAAAAAAAAAGATGTGTGGAGTAAATTCAGTGGACATGTTTCATACCCTTAACAAGCTGAAGGGGAAAATCCCTTTTCATATTGATTGCTTTCCTAGTTGAAATACTCAAAGAATATTATTTGTTTAGCTCAATCCACCTAAATTTTGTTATGAAAGTTTAAATTGCACTAAGTTAATGTAGAAAAACTGTGATAAATTGGAGAAGTGTTTTCACAGTTCACTGAATCTGTGCAACTAATTCAAAGAAGTTTTATTATTTACGAAGAATGCAAAAGGTTTGAGTTGGAAGTATTCTTATTAGTGGTCACACAGTGGAATTGTGAGGCCTTGCTGGACTATTGTTGCTTCTTGTGCCCACATCCTCATTTGAGGATGGAGATCCCTGGCTGAACTGTGAAGTCTATAAAGTGTGCACATGCCCCCACAATCCTTTCTTCTGTGTAGCCAGAGCTTTGGGACTGAAGTCCTTCCTCCTCCTCTTAAAATAAAAAATGTGAGAAAGATTTTCAATCGCAAAAACTATGGTGGTTTTGTCTGTTTGTTTGCTTCTTAGGTGGTTTTGTCTGTTTGGGTTTTTTTGTTGTTGTTTTTTTTTTTTTTTTTTGTGTGTGTGTAACTGTTCCACCAAAGCTAGGACAAAATGGAACTACTTACATAAGGAAAAGGCCCCCTTCCAGGTTCTGGTGAAAATTAACCCCATCCTAGCCAAACCAAGGACAATAGTGAACAACATAAACTGGTTTAAGTACATTTCTTGGATAAGAACAGTTCCAGCTTTTGACTAAAACTGTGGTGCCCTAAGTTCTTTAAATAATAGGAAAATGGCATTGCTGCCATAGTGTGGGCAACACTCAATACCTGCAAGACGTCAATGTAATACTGAAGTGTATAAACCTTAGAAATCTCCACATTCCCTTCATTTTTCCAGAGAAAAGGAAAAGGGAATCCTGTTCTCCAAGCATCTCTAAATATGGATAATTAAATATCACATAATTCACTTGATCAGCATGTCCTTCTCCCTGACTTCTTCCACTATGCTGTTCATGTTGGATGTTAAAGCAATATCACAAGTAAACCAAAATATTTCTGGAGAGCCCTAAAACATCTAAATAAATACATGTGCATTGGGTAAGATGCAGCTCATATAAAATGCAACTTTTTCTTAGTCACTGTCCTTGTTCATTCAAACAGTACTTACTCATTAAAACTACTTGTACATTACATTAAAATGACACACAGCTCTGTTGATTCCTGCATATTGACACTTGGCAAGAAGGTAACTGAACATGGTTTTATTGTAGGAAGTGCAATTTCTCCAGTCTGTATCAAAACAAACCTCACAAATTAAGCATAACCAGCAATAGAGAGAGAAACCTAGCATTTCTAGAGTGAAAATCTCCAAAGCTGGTAATTGTCTTATGTCAATGGCAGACCATCACATGGGCATTCGTGTGTTCTTGAATTCTTGGTTCTAAGCCAAACATCTATGGGGAAAGGCCAGATAACCACATTGACTGAATAGTGACTGCTGGAGGCTGAGATAAAGTCTGGTAGAAGTGATGGGCAGCCTGTACTTATTAAATGGGCAAAGCAGCCATTGCTAAGCTCCAAAGTGAGAAAACAATCCTCACAAGACCTATTAAAAGATGAAGAAATAAACGGTCTACCAGAACAAATCAATTAGATAATGAAACTCTGGAACTAGATCAAAACTGAGAGCAGAGGGGCAGGAGGGAAATGAGATCAAATAACATCTGTGGGATGTAAGCTGTAGAAAGTAGAACTGATTGAATATCCTCAAGTCAGACCCAGAATGAGGCAGCACCTGGCAGAAAGAGGGAGAAGAGTGGTGGGAAACCAGAACAAGCAGAGTAGAGTGCTTGGGAAAGCTGGGTGGATGACGCTGCATACCAGAGCATCCAGATGGGCTGGCTGCACAGACATCTTTGGGCTCAAATGTACCCACCCCGTTTTGGAAGCAGAGAGCAAGCCTCTCCAGAGGATGAGGCTGAGGAAGTGAGAGGCAAGGAATCCATGAGATATGAAACAGTGGGAACTGAAGATGAGCTATCGTTAGGGGGATAATATTCATGACTAGAAGGATTGAAGTTTTATAGTGATGTTATAAGAAATCTAACAAACACGGCACGCTGTAGATATGGGCTGACTTCCCTCAGACTATCACATTTGCTGTTGTATAATGCTGTTGCTGTAGCCTTTAAGACTGACTCATTTTCCATTACCATGAATGTTTGTGAGGAGGCTTTCAGAATCTGTTCTCTGGCCTCATCTTACAGAAGGTATGGTCCTGATAAGGGGAAAAGCACCACGCCACAAGTTCAAGAATTATTTTCCAAAGAGATATTTGGTTCTAGTTTTTTAAAGATACTCAGATACTTATTCAGATGCATCACAGAACCTTTTCATAAGCTAGGCTTCCTAAATCCCATGAACATTTTAATGAAATTGAGGCTATGAATGGTTAACTATTTTAAACTGGACTTTAGATGACAAACTACCTAAATTACTTTTAAAAATTATAACTCAATACTGAGATGACAACAAATTCTGACTTTCTAACAGAAGTAGGATAGATTGAAGCCTTACACTTCTTTAGAGAGTTATCTGTGTGTACAAAATGAGCTGGAATAATCTTGAGGCATGATTTCCTAAGACAACAAAGCTAACAGTCACAGCATAATAGATGGCATCATCCCTTCCCTTTCTCTCCAATTTACTTCCCATTTTTATCCAAAGTTATCACAGGAATGGAAATCTCACAGACAGAAGTTTCTTACAAGTTTCAGGAATAGTAGGAGAAGGAAAGAGAATAAAGCTTAATCTATACCCTAGTATGTGAGGGGAACACATAAATTTGAGCTAAGCTGTTCTGTGAGCCTTCCCACAGGTAGATCGTGATCAGTTGTAACATACAGTGCTTCTTGCCAAAGCCATGAAAAGATGCCAGGACAGAGACAGGGCTCCTGTCCTACCACAGCAGGAATGAGATTCTTCTCATGAGAAACTGTTGGAGTGTAAAGACAAGGTAAAATGCAGGATCTGTAGCAAAGACTAGTTTCTTTTCTTTTGCTCCACTGATCCCAGTAATGTTTATCTGAAATATCACATTATTTTTATTCCTCAGTTAATATAAAATTCTTTATTGTAATCAAAAAATCATCACTTCAAATATGCAGGTGAATAGGTCAGAAAGATGTCAGCAGAAAGTGTCTAACACTAATGATAGAATTTTTTTCTTCAACTGACTGTAAAATGAAAGTTCCAACTAAAATGACTAAAAGAAATGAGAAAAAGTGAAGCAGCTGATTGAAGAGGAAAGTCTCTGGCTCAAGTGCTAAAGGCCCAAGAGACAAAATGGCCCTTAGTACAAATGAGCATCTGCTGAATTTGAAGTTGCAGAGCACTGAGTACAAAAGCATTTTACTTTCATAGCTGTCATATCAAACTACATCTGTTATGTTACAGACTAAAATGTTTCGCAAGATCAACAATTTGGCCATGTACATGGAAGGTACTGGTACTGAATAACCATTTCTATCTGTACTGTACTTGTTCTTTGTTATCAGCTTGTACAAATGCTGAAGACCAATAACCAGTATGACAGCCTGAAGAGAAAAAAGGAAAACAGAAGAAAAAACCCTACTATAAAAATACCTATGAGGCACATGGTGTGTACACTGCACGTTAGTAGTCCAAATGGGAACTCGGCATTTAGGTCTGCGAGTGCCCACAATTTTATCACGTATTCATCATAATTTCAACATCAGACTTTTGCTATTTCATGTTATATTTGACACATTGCAGGTTGAATATATGAGCTAGACGATCCCACTTACATCTCTTACATATGGAAAGAGAACATTCCAAATGTCAGGGAATATATGTATATAACCTAAAATGATATTTTTATGGTAGCAGGTTTTGCTTCTCACTATTGCCTTTTCATGGTATGAAACAGAATATATTCTCATTGGTTCAGCACTGGAGACTAAATTTGTGCAATCTTTACTACTTCTTCTGCTACTGTCTCTCTGCAGCGTCTTAAGTCACATATTCTCCTTGGTGCCTCAGTTTGTCCATCTAAAGAAGGCAGTGGTACAAGAAAACGTGTAAGAGGCACACAGATGCATTTGACAGGTGTGAAGAGAAGGTTTACTCATGAGCTGGGGCAATCCAGCACTAGGTAGAAAGTTCAGCAGTGGAAATGCTGCTCACAGAAGAGCGATATAAAAATATAGGCTGTGAAAAATTTGTTTACAAATGATACTTGCTAAGTTATAAAGGTGCTTAGCTAGTAAGATCTTCCTCATCAAGAGGAAACTCTGCTCCCGCACAAGATTATTTAAGCATTGTCATGATTGCAGAATTGGGTTCTCTCAGGTTCCCTGCTATCTTTTTTCCTTTTCCTTCATGGGGAGTATGGAGTACTGGTTGGGAAAGGTGAAGGACTACAGGAAAAAGAATACTGAATGGTTATGGGCAAGGTTCTGCCCCGTGTGAACAGTGAGGCTCTACCTAAGGTGCCTTCCTTCCACTGTTAGAACTTCACGAGGGCTGTGAAGTTGAGCCAGAGTAAAAATTGTTGCAAAGAACGCAGTCTTTTCAGCAGGAAGGCATCAGCATATTGCATGTAATCACATATTCTTGAAGGACTTATTTAATTTACTGTTAAATCTCTGAAAAAACAGTCCAATTGAAAAAAGAGGACCCCTTTTCCAACCCAAAATTGCAGAAAACCTACAGTGATAAATATTCCTTTTTTGCTTAGGGAGCCCCTATAATTTAATAGATATATTATTTCTCTCCCTTCTTCAATCACCTTTGCTTCAGCATCAATTGAGTTCCACATGTGAAATGCTAAAGGCACTGGAAATCTAACAACATCACAAAAGAGAGACAGAAGGTCTGAGATAGGCGGATGAGAAAAGACAGATGTGACTTGACAAGTGATGACAAAATAGGCTTTCAGGACACGTAAACTCAGGACAGCTAAGCTGACACTGTATCCCTGAGAAACAGAAGGAAACCCCACACCAGACAGAGAACAGCATTACTGAGTCACTAGAGCATATAGGAGTGACCAGCAGGCACGCTGGTATTTCAGAACAGGCAGACTGAAGTCATGAGAATATGAAACACCATCTGAAAGGAGTCATTCTGTACAAAATGCAGGGAAATCTCCATGGAATCAGCTAGGAGGCATGTCAGGAGCATGACCAGCAATGCTGGCTGGAGTTCAAAAGGTTCGGCTCCACATCACAAAAAGCATCCAAGTGTTACAAACATCTTTGGTCCTGCGTACGTATCGTAAGTTAGTTTTACATTAAAATTCTATGTTTCTCACCTACCCCTTTAATCATGAAATGGTGGCCTCCTATAGCACCTACCATGTGAAGTCATGAAGAGCTCTGCACTTGTCACAACACCCCTGGGAAGTGTTACCTTGACAGGTGGAGATCTGAAAACCAAAGGCTGCATGCTTAAGGTGATGCTACAAATTAGTACTAGATCTTACAGCTCCTCAAACCATCTCTTTTAACTACTAACTGGGATTTCTTGCATTGTTGTACTGGAAGAAGGAAAGCTTTTCTTTTTTTCTTGTTTCCTGAACATAATCACTGGAGAGCCTTAACAGTTATGATAAATTAACAAAGCCAGAAAAGTGGCCCTGGGCAGTATCAAGACCACAGAAAATGACTGAGTGCTTTACAGCCCTCCTTTATTACATTTAACAAAGAAGGGTGATTCAAATATTATTAAATGACAGGCAAAACAAATTTCTGTAGACCCAGACAGCTCAACAGCAAACAAGGCTTTCTGAGGAGGTGGCACAGTATCTGATAAGAAGGGGGGGCGAATCAATAGGTGAGGCTAAATCTCAATAATCCATCTTAACACTGTTAGAATACCCTTCCCAAAGCCTGATTCTCCACTCCAGAACAGCAAGTTCTTGCATTGTTATTACTATATATTATTAAACAAATGCAGTTTATTATTAAACTTCACAGCACAGTTTCTCCTAAAATGCTGGACACTGATATAAAAAAGCTGCATCATAAACACAGTTTCTCCTAAATAACAGTAACTTTCCACAGTAGAGGAAATATCTGCCCTACAATTTCAAAGAAATACTTGAAACAAGAGCTGACTGAAGATTCAAACAAACTGCAGTGTAAGTACTTATCTCTGCAAGTGAGCATGACTGGCTCACGGGAAGCCGCATACCTGAAGTTCACCAGGTATTAGTCTCTTCTCAAGAGGATGAATCCTTTAGCATCAGCATTTGGAGATGAACTGCAATCTGAACTGTCTTTATGGGGATGAAGGGAGGAAATATTCCAGCACTGCTTTACATTGACACAGGTTTGTTGAAGTACACAATAATACATCCGTTTCTGCATCATGGTGCATGGCTAAGTCTGTGTCTGCAGATAAGAGAGAGCCAGGAGATGGTTTCAAACACTGACCATGCTATATAAACTGTTATCATGCTTTCTCCCAGTGCATTCCCAGTGCCTGGGAATGGTGGGTGACAAGAGCCAGGGGTTGTTCTCTTGCCTTCTGCAAATATACTGAGAGACAAGTTCTTCCATGCAGAACTGCATACATGGTACGCAGTCAATCACACACCTTACACTTTTTGTGATTTAAGTATACATTGCTTTGAAATTAAGGAAACAGCTTTCCAAGATGTCTTACTGCTCAATCAGAAGCTCTAGGCTCACTGCTGAGCATGGCTTCATAGTATACGTTAGAGAAATTCAGAGCAGCCCCTTCTCAGCTCATTCACCACCAGCAGTGCTTTTTATTCCCTGAGACCAGGAGTGGAGAGGGATCTCTGTGTAACTATCATCAGACAGTCTTTCAGCAGCTTAGCTGTCCTCTCCCTTCCCAGTAGAAGGGGAAAAAAGAGAAAAAAGCATCTATTCATGGCTGCCAATTCAAAGGTCAATGAAAATAATCTCATTTGCTTCCATGGCTTTTGGATGAGACCCACAGATCTTCATTTTTAGGTATCAAAGGATCTATTGCTGGCTGCTTAAAATACACCATGACTGACTCTTCATCCATGGGACAATACTCCTCCCTCACCTTTGTTGCACTTTGACAATGAAGGTCCTTTTAAAGTTTTTTCCAGCACACACTCATTTTCCCCAACATACACTGAAAACTTTGTTTAGAACAGTTTTCCAAAACATTTCCTTCCCTCCCGTGATGTAAAGGGCTCCAGTCTCCCTTCTTGTAACCCTCCCTGGTACAGCTGAGCATCCGAGTCTAGGGCATTTGCACTGTCCCCTGGCCATACAAGTGGACATGTCTGCTCATGCAGACCATCATAGCCACGTATGTCAGTTGTAACGCATCCTGCAAACCACAATGTCCAAAAGATTTGCTATCTTGCTCAAATTTCTGTCACTGCCAGCAATCTCCTTGGACTTCTGTTATTGGGACTGCTATTAACCTGTTGCTTTTGATTCAACCCTGCACAAGTTAGGGCCTGTTCTCAGGAACTGTTCAAGGAATCTGTTGTGTACTACAAACAACATAGACCATGAACTTGAATAAAGTGTATCTTCCCGTTTATGAGAGCATACTTTTCCAGACAAGTAAATATGCAGAAATAAGGTGCTGCTGTGGGAAGTCACCCAAGACTAATCCACATTCTGACTACCATGCCTGTCTTGCCAGATGGAAATTAGGCAGCCTGGGACAATTTTCATAAACAACAACCATGAAGCCCCAGAGCATCTAAATAACTTCTGAAAGGATTTAAAGATTTGTTGTAATTATAGTGGACAATAAATATCTGAGTAGAGTAGCAGATTTCTGTGGGACAGGAAGTGCCTGCATTGGTAGATTCCCATTATTATATATCCCATTCTTCCCCTTTTCAGACTGAGCACTTATATGCACCAAGAATTTCTGCTCATTAAATACACTATTTCAATCAAAACCACACCAAAAGTGGAAAGAACACTTTATCCCAAAACTGTTTATTTCAATCCAGTGAAAACAGATAAACTAAATATAAAATACTGAATATCAAAAATAATTACACAATGTACCAGGGTCTTACAACTGGAACGAAAATAACTTCAAGCATCCTCCCAACTTAATTGTTTTGTTTGTGCTGTTAGCAGAGACAAGGAGTTAGTTTCCACACTACTCAGTCTGTGGATCAGTATCATTTTTAACAGCGGGTAGCATTCTTAAAGAAAGCTTCCCTTCTCGTAATGTCAAGCTAAAGGCAGCTCCCTGCTCAGTTTCTACCCCTCCAGTATGTAAAAACATGTATTTTTTCCCCCATACACATTCTGTCAGACCACATTTCTACAGTCTGCAGAAACCGTGTACAGGCTAAAGTAAAGATAATCCAAAAATACTTTCATAATAAACTTTAAAAAAAATTTTACACCAGGGATGGGACAGAAGCACTGCATTGTACATCAGTTCCTTTCCTTATTAAGGAGGTTCTGAGCACTAACCAGTATTTCCTAGAGTTTCAAGTCATAATTTACTCCTAATGAAAGGATCAGAGATGCAATTATTAGTGACTAATTCTTGACAGCTTTCAGGAATCTCAGCACCAAGAAAACTGATATTAATGGGTATGCTCTGAAAAGTGTTGGACAGCTGGATGTTACACAGAAAAAAGGATCTGTCCTTATTAAATGAGGACATCTGGTCAGCTTCCAGTTAGAAATGATTAAATAACAATAAAAGCAATTCAATATATTTAGAAGGGAGATACTTTAATGAGACAGACACTGAGTGCTGAAAACTGGATGTCACCTCAAAAGGAGATCAGTAGCAAAAGCCACCATCCAATGCCAGGGAATATGATAAGATCACAGCAACCTCCTGCCTACAGTCCTGGCTTTTGCTACCACTGGTACAGACCATGAAGCTCCTCTGTAGGAAAGTTACTGCCTTCCCTCTTCCTCCCTTGGTCTCCCTTCTCAACACAGCTTCACGTGGATCAAAGATTCAGAAGACTTGGAAAGACATTTGTACTACATCTGTCCATCCCAGTCACATCACCAAGGACCTGAGTCCTTGAGGCCAATGGGGAAAAAGCTTTTAATCCCTACAGAATTTTTTTCATTATTTCCACACTTATTTTTAAGAGAATCCAGATGTATTTTTCAGGTGTACTCCACTTAAAACACAGGGAGACTGAAAAAGTGTCACTTCTGGTGGATATTTAAGCAAATTTGGTGCCACAAACTCATGCACCAGGCATTGGGACCCAGGTCAGAGTGGGTATTTAGCAAAAGAGTAGTAATATCATCATGATTTAAAATTCACCTCCACAAAACCAGCAGCCACTCCCTCCACAGCAGGAGAAACCAGCAACTCCATAGGCACTGGTACTGTAACCATCAAAGTGACTTTTTGGATGGTGCTACTTCTTCATAGCATAAATGGCACTGACTTCTTCCTGAAATCCTCAGCAAGACTGGAACTTTGTCCATAAACAGATTTCACCAGATATTATATTTATGCTGGAGCCCCGTAGAACCAAGTGAGCATTAAGAGAAGACTGACTGTAACTGACCCCCATTTGCATTGTTAATTATTGTTGAGCGGCTTAAATCCAGAAAAAAGAAAATTCATTTGAAAATATGAACAAAATATACAGAGAAAAGCTAGTCAAGAGGAAGAGTTATTCCAGCTAGTAGCACGGAGACATGAGGACCAGGGACAGTATGAACTAGAGCCATCTCAGACTGCCTGTGGGTGCCCTGCCAGTACTAAGAGCAAAAATAGGACTCGTAATACCAACATCTGACTTCCAAGACTCAAGGCTGCATAGACTTTTATTGGCAGCTGAGAAAAAAAAATTTGGAAAAAAAAATATTAGCTAAAGCAGAGAAAAAAAAGCAAAGGAGAATCTCAAGGACACTTGAAATGTTCCTGATGTCTGGGAGAGACACTACTTATTTATCAATAAGGGCTTGCTGGACTACTGCAGAACTGTGAAGTTATCACCACTGACCTGCATTCATCGTGCTCAGAGGTACCCAGACATGATTCATGGGAAGGCCAGTAGCAGCAAGGCCAGATCATGAAAATGGCCAAAGTGAAATACAAACAGAACACTGTAACAAGCAATCCTTTCCCTCGGACAATGCAGTAATACCATATCTCTCTATCTCACCAAGTAAGTCACAAATAAACTTTATATTCGAAGAAACACAAATCAGTTTGATGTTCTTTAGTGCCGTGACTGGGTCAATGTTACCTCTGCATTTGCACAGATCTTTCAGTTCAGTTATAAAAAGTTTTGATTTCTAGGTCAGTTTTCTAAAACTAACCTTGTCTGTTTGGAACAGATCTCCATCATCATCTCCTACCAACCTTCCTTAAGTATAATATACTTAAAAGTATATACTTTAGATTTACTTACAAGTATGTACTTATATATAATACTTATGAAGTATAAAGTATGTAAAGTATATAATACTTACAACACCAAAAAATACTTAAATCGTGGAAAATTAATAAGCAAAGGTAGAAAAAATATTTTAGCAAGTGGCATTTTGCAGGTCATATACTGGAAAAACAATATCTGTTCCAGATTTCAGGATCCTACAACACAGTCAGCCTCCTGCTCGCAGGCAGAGAAGGATGAACAGGTAGCAGCACTGAGCACCTTTATACCGCGCTTTGACACCTCAAGAAAATTGTCTTAAACGATGTGTGGGCTGAATTTGTCGTGCTCCGTTTTGGTCTTCTCCCTTTTTTTCATTCCTCCCTCTCTGAGGCAGAGGCCCCAGCGATCCTCCGGGCTTCCCCGAGAGCTAAACCGCGGCCCCTCTCGCAACCATCCATCCATCCTCTGCCCGGGTCTCCCCCCGCGCTCCCGGGAGGTGGCGCCGGCGGCCCGCGGCTGCAGCCGGCCCCGCAGCCCGGCCCCGCAGAGAGCCCCGCAGCCCGGCCCATCCCGAAAGCAAAGGCATCGGCCCCACTAGGAGCCGTAATCCAATACCCGCATGGTCAAAAGCCTGGCATTTGTAGAGAAATCCTTACACGCCTTCGGCTCAAGACTTACTTCCACACGTGCTGTTTTGAGCCCGCTGCATTGCCCCCAAACTAGAACTGCACCACGCTGCTGTTACACTCTGGTCCTTTCCCTCGCAACAAAAGCCCTAAATCGGGGACGTCTCTCGTTCACCTTCTTAAAACCAATCTGCTACCTTCCTCTACTTTACCAAACAGGGTCCGAATCCACTCCTCCTCCCTTTTCCACACTCCTGCATACCCCCCAAGCTCTCCCACTCCTGCATTCTGCTTTATAAGCTGTGTGCACCGCCTGCTGTGGTATTTATGCCTGGCCAGCCTTTCTCTGAGCCCTCAGGCCACCTTGTGCATCTGTCACCCACTCCTAATCCTGCCCAAGCCGCATAGCCTGCGCTCCTGGCAGACACAGCTCTGGCATCTGCCTCTCAGCAGGGCACACCCTGCACCCTTGCAGCAGGGAGAACAGCTACGAGCTCGGAACCAGCAGAGCTGGAGCCACGCTCCAAAACCACTGTCTATCTCTGACCCCTTCTAGGGGAAGGCACGCCGCAGATCAGCCTGATTGTCTGGACCACGGCAGAGAAGGGGGCCCCAAACCATGGACAGCACAGTGGAAAGGATGCTGGGTGGCCCTGCAGGTCTCCTGCTCAAAGGCATATATTGTAGACTGCAGCCTGAAGGAACTCTCCACCTTTCCTTTCTCACATAATCTGATCCTCCTTCCTTGCCTTGTCATTGTTGACCATGGAGCATAAAAGATGAGGAAGGGGCTGAAAATCCCCAAATCCAGCAGGCTGAGACTTTAGTATCTATTGTTCCAAATGGTGGGAAAAATTAATGGCTTGGACTTCACTCCTGCTGTAGCCAATGAGTGGCTTTCAATCCCCATCGAATCTCTTTGATGGGGACTACTATGTCACTAAGAGGGGACTGTGGCAAGTCTTAGCTTACTTCCACTTTCTCTGCTCCACCTAAAAAAAAAAATAAATCACCAGGGTCCTGCTTTGGCTGGTATCCTGTCTCTGCCAGTGCTCAGTACCAGCTCCCTGACAAAGGTGGTTTTGAATTTCAGC
The DNA here is from genome assembly GCA_024336885.1 of Actenoides hombroni. Lineage (NCBI taxonomy): Eukaryota > Metazoa > Chordata > Aves > Coraciiformes > Alcedinidae > Actenoides > Actenoides hombroni. The sequence goes on from WUAM01000395.1 coordinate 16,826,203, forward strand.
CATCTCTGGTTCACAACAAACTCTATGTGGTCTAAGGGCAAGACCCTATTTACATCCTTTTCCACAGAGGGCATCTCTGTGCTGCATTGAGGAAAGGTGAAAGGATTGTGGTTTTAATAACTTCGTATGTAACAAGACAAAATAATATCTTAATGACAACATCTTAAGACATCCTTCACTTTTTTGTATGCTTACATAAAATATTCATCTTCCCGACTGCCAAATCTTTTCAAAGCATTCCAATCATTGCCCAGCTACACTACTTATTTTGGATAATAGCATTTACTGAATTTTATTTTTTCTGGCCATCAGACCTAAAATTAAGAACAGTCCTGTATGTAGCATCAGTCCACAAGATAGGCTCACACAATATAACCATCAAATACTTTCC
>WUAM01000395.1:16826750-16872252 GCA_024336885.1 Actenoides hombroni
ACCCACAAACCAGCACCGACACGAACCAAAAAACCGACAACGTAGAAAAAGCAAACAGAACAAAGTGGGGGGGGGGAGGGGGGGTGTGAGGGGATAGAGCCTTGCGGGAGCGAGGGCAGATTATTTAAAGAAAGTAATACAATTAAAATGTTTCTTTATTCTAATGTGGAGGTCTAGGATTTTATGGCAGGGTAGGTGGTGTGTTCCCTAAGGGTTTTCTTCCTTCATACAAGGAGTCAAACAATCAGTATGATCCTAGATTAGTTTCCTGTTTGTGCTTCAGTATAACAAAATACATGTTTATAGTAAAAAAGATTGTTTCTGTAAGTTCAGGAAAAATATTTTTTTAAAAAGAGATTAAAGATATCAGGTTAAGGCAAATCTGTTCTCAGCAATCTCATTCCCATTTTATAGATTCTTATATTTGGGTTCTTCTCATCCCTCTCCTTTTTTAATTTAAGTCAAGGAGCATTAATCATCCTATTTCAAAAACATCCTATTAAAAGAAAAAACAAACAAGCAGCATTTGAATCAGATTTAACCTACTTTCAGATGTTTTGACAGACTCCTAGTTTAATGTAGACTGCTACAGAATGGTTTCTTGCTATTCGAGAAAGCAAGCTGTTTACAGTAGGTTAAAACAAAGGAGATAGTGAGGCTAGTCTTACCAACTGCCCTTTTAATCAAAGATTCAGTTTTAGTGTTTTGGGGAGTTTTCTAATGAATTTGGAGTTAACAAGTAGTGTATGACTGTCAGACTCTCAATATGGCTCAGCAGAGGCTTTGTTTCCACAGCAGCTGGATGACACCACAGCATCAGCAGGGGAAGGGAGTAGGGCTCTTCAGTCTCCTGCCCACCTTCCCTATGGCTTTTCTGCCAGCAGAATTGGTGGCAAGAGTCAGCTACGCAGACTGTGGCATGGCTGCACTGTAGGGTCCAAAGAGTATTGATCAAAGCAATTGCTATTGGTCAGGGCTTCTTAAAGGTGCGACTTGGAGGAACATGGTGGGTCAGGGTGACATAGACCCTGCTCCAGCCAGCCCACCACCTTTTTTCAGAAACCTTGCAGAGAGGTTAACAAACTGACAATAGAACAACCTACCTGGACAGTCACCTTCACCCTGTCCTGTGCACAAACACGTGAATTTATCCTGACCCCCAAGAGAAACTGGCCTAAGAAATAGGCCATGATATCCTTTCTACATAATTCCTTATCATTAACTGTAATTTTAAATAACAACCTGAGTTATTTATATTATTGCCTTTATCAAACCCTTTTAACTATTTCCTATATCCTATTTAAAAAAAAAGTCCTCTTATGATCTGGGTCTTTCCAATATCATTGGCCTGCTCCTAGTTTTTTGCCTTGTTTTGTTTTCCAAGTTAATTTCTTGAAAATATTATTGTTCGCTTTCTGCTCTGAGGACCATTCTTGCATTTCCCTCTGCACTCATTTCCGGAGAGACATGGAGTAGATTGCATGGGGAACCTTCTCTCCTCTGCAAGAGGAAACAGCAGCCATGGACTTGAATCATAGATTTGGTCAGCATCTGGGGAAAACTATGAGCTGGAGGAAACTGAAGCAGTAGAATGGCTGTCAAGGGTGGGAAGTAAGGGGAGAGTACAAACATGTGGGAAACTAGTAAGAAACTGAAGAGCAAAGAAGATTATTGAAGATCAAATGATGGAAGAACAGGAAAGAAAGACAAGAATCAAGATCAAAAGGCAGAGAACAATCTGAAGGAAAGGAAAAATGGGCAAAGATTCCTTTAACAGAAACACAAAGGCTAAATTTTACTCATAATCAGTATTCAAGCTCTTACTTAAAAGCTCTTCCATCTACTGATGTAACCAAGCTGTAAGTGAGGACAGCCACAAAAGGATCTGATTGTGTCTGGAACAGAGAGCTATTGCTGTTGCATTTGGTACCTCTTCAGTAAGCCTCAGAAGGACTAAAAGGCCATGGTACAGCATTCAATCCCTCAGTCAAAATAGATACGCCCCATCAAGCCTGGAGAAGCTGCTAAGTGTTGACAGTATTAGGAATGAAAAAAGAGAAAATGCCTGTGTGATCACTTCTCTATTATCCCAATAGAGCCCAGGTTTGTGTGTTAGCTTCTAATGCTGGATCCTGTTAAACTTGCATGAAGGTAAAGTGCTCAGGTACAGTTTGAATCTCCAGGACCAGTCAGAACTCCAAGCACTCAGGGTTTTAAGCCATCCTCACCTAGACGGCTTCTGAATGGGAGTTAGAACTGTATATTAGATACACAGAAAACCACCTCTGTCAGCAGTTTCTACGACAGCTTCTGCAAACACTAGCCATCTTCAGAAGTCTTCTACCCCTCACCCCACCACCTCCCCCAAGGAAAAACATGAAGCTTGAGGAAATCAGATGCTTTCCAGAAAACATCATCTTTAAACTAATTGCCAAATTTCCTTCATGAAACCCCAAGAGAATTTTGAGACCGCTTTAGTCTTGACCATTGTCAGTGGATACTGAGCTAACATCAGGTACACATGAATTAAGTAAATGCCACTCCATAGGGCTGTGGCAGCACTCTGATGCCCTGCCAGTTCCTGACACTACAGCACATGTAGTAGAGGGTATAGGCAGATAGAGGCCTGGCAGCATAGCAGGGCTTGTTCTTCTATCACATAAATAATCATCTCACTCTCCTGGGGACTGCTGATTAGAAGGATACCTTGATTCTACGCAAGCAGCAGCCTTACCAGTTCCTGCTGCATTTCACTGGGCACAGCAGTGCTAACAGTCCCCAGTAAAGGTACTTTGCAAATGAAGTTCAGAGCAGCTACAGATTTTTATTTACATGTTCTCATAGAGTTTGCTTGCAAAACTAAATACTGCCTCCAGATGCAATTATCTTTCCCAAATTTCTCTTATAAGCATTTTATGTTTAGTACTACACATACTAATTTGCTACTAAAAATAACAGCAATTAAGTAAATACATTTATCTGATAAATTGTCTTCATTATGTCATCATGTTTTGGTTTACTGCCTCTCTTTTGCATCCGAAGGAGGACACAATATCTGATCATCTCCGTACACATCTACGGGACCAGGACAATAAGTGACAAAGCCTTCACCTGGAGCCACAGGATTTATCAAACCTGATCACACTGCTCTGAAAACTTCATGTGCTGGCCCACTCTCAAGACATGCACATGCATGATTTTTCTTGAGTAAGATTCAACTATTACCTAGAAGAAAAATATTAAAAAGATTGGCCAAGCATGGATGTAAACATGTCAGTTTTGATACTAGACACTGGAGTTTCCTAGAAATGAATCCTCTAATAAAACAACAGATGGCCCTGTGTGTTCCAGGGGCTCAGCGCACACAGGAGGGGCTGGGTGACTGATGGACTTATGAATGACTGGGTCTGCATAAACCTTAAGTTGGATTAGTATAAGCTCATGCATGTCAGAAATGATCTGCAGTATTGACATTTCATGTCAGCTTTGTGGAGCCAGACTTCTTTCAGCTCCACACAAAATTGTGTCACATGTAGGAATATGTAGGAATAAACACATTCTGGCAGCTTTTTTTTTTTTGCTTTGATGCTTCCAGCCAGAAAAGAAATGAAGCCCTTGCTGATTCATCCTTTAAATCAGTGACAGCTACTTAATTAACAGGACCACAGCCAAGCTACTTAGGACTAGCACTGACCCTTCTTAAGGAAAGTTGTACAACACATTTTGAAGGGCAGCTCCCAGCAAACCCATGGTTCACATTTTCGTCGAGTCAGGTGAGGTACACTAGCAGAGACAAGCACAAGCAGTGCCCATGCTTACAGAGCTAGTCAGGCTGGTTTGAACACAGATGGCTCACAAACCTTTCCTACTTGACTGTGTTAGACATACAGATACTCTTTCTTGTACAAAGCTGTGATTCGCCACGGACTCTCACAACTAAATTGCTGTCTCTTACACAGATGCTTTCTCAGTCCACAGAGTATTTACAGGAGTCGTAAAGGATCAGTCAGTTGTATTATATATAAGCTCTTCAAAAACCTCTGCTGCAGACCATTAAAACCCCCTTTGCCCACTTTTGAATAGTCTTCACCTAAACAGTTCTTAAAAGACATGTATAAAACCTGTCAGCTGCATGATGTACATAATTAAGGTGCAAGATACCCAACCTCCAAAGATACCTGGCTGAGGGGGTGAAAATCATATACCTTATCTCAGACATTACAAGCTCCAGTAGAAGACTCACAGAGTCTGAAGAAGTTTTGAAGTCAGTTACAGAAAACAAACAAACCCTGTGCTTGTCTGAAATGTGCATCAAGGCCAAAAGAGTGCTTAAAAATTTCCCACCACCTGCACAGCTCCTCACAGTCCATTTCAGAAACAGGCTGTTGTTACAGGATAGCTTGGGTCAGTAAGCATGGAGAAGAGGCTGTCGCATGAAGATGTTTGTTAGCAACATGATTCTACATTCAGTCAAGTGCTTGTCAAGATCAGTAAAGGGAGCAAAAGGATGCCTTGTCTTATGAAGGTTACAACCCCAGGCAGAATGAAAACTATTTGTTTCCAGATCTTTCTTCATTCTTTTTAAAAGGTCTGATAAAAACAAAATAAATACTTGTACTTAAAATAGCTTTAAGAGCTCTGATAATCGTAATACTACTACTAATAGTAAAAATGAAACTATATTAATTTTTTCTGGAGATAATGTTTGGCTGTTCCTGTACTTCATCAAGAACAGCACAGAGTTAGCCTTAGCTTTTATGTGCATAAGCACAAATATCATCTTCAGCCCCTCTCTTCTTGCCCTCCACTTGCTTACAGGGGAAACAGGAGGAGGTGGGGGACAGGTGGAATACCACTTTTTCCACTAAATGCTGTAAAACAGAATCTCACGTTCTTCCAAAACCTCCAAGTACCATCTGCAACTCATACAACTTCACGAGAACAGAAGCCAGATATGTTCCTTTTCCCCATCGCTCTAAAACCTTACAAAATACCAGCCACAGAAGCCAGAAGAGCACTCCAGTCATGCCACTTCCCCAACAAGAGGAAAAAGAAACAGAAAGGGCAGAAAAAAACAATCAACAAAAAAAGCTGAAAATGGAAGAAAAAGCTAATCCATTTGATGAACGGATGAGCAGAGTTTATTTTTATTGCAAAGAAACTTCTTAGTGGCAGAATACAGACTGTCCCATTGCCTAAAGCCCACATATGAAAATAAGATGGAGTTGCCAAAGCAACCAAGTATCTCAAGACCTGAACTCTTGCATTGCACCAGTCACATCGCTATAGGAACAGGAGACTGGTGGACTTTACCATGCTATGTGCCAGCTGACCCCTGATTTGTACAGGCCAGGAGTGTGCTTCCCTTCACACTGGATATCAACCTTGAATAACTTTTGTGCTGTTTGCAGCTGAATGTTTTGGGAGACTTCACGCACAGAGGGTACATATGCACATTTTGGAGAGGACAGAGTTACTACAAGCCATGCTAGTTGGACAGCAAAATGTACACATTTTTTTCTGCAAATGAAAGAGGAAGTTGAGGAGGATTTTAATCAGCCCAAAGAGATCAGGAGAACACAAATATTGGTTTAAATTGGTTATACAGACAGTTTGGTCTTTATTAATGGAAATCTCATGCACTTCAGAATGCTTAATATAATAAAAGCCACTCTGGAACATTCATCAGTGATTATCTGCTTTTCTATTTAACCTCCTTCACTCATGTAATTAAGACCAAAATAAAAAATAATTTAGAAGGAAGAGCAAAGCAAAGAAACTAACAGTTCCCAAACAATCCAGAGGCTGGGAATTATTTGGCTGAAATATTTGGTGGATGTGTATGTTACATTCAAAGAAAATAAGATCCAGAATACTTTCCTAAGATCAAAAAGGAAGACATATAGATTAAAAAAATCTTAAATTGTGGGTTACATAGATATTTTTTCCTGACTTTGTTGACTGTCTTAGATTTTCTTCACGCCCACCCTTTCATTTTTTATTCTGTCTTCTATGTATGGGAAAAGCTTCCAGTAATAATGTGAAAATCATTGCCATATCTTTCTTCATGTATCTCTAAGACTTAGCCACTGCTCTTATCCTTTCCAGACAAAGGACAGACAGCTGGTGTACCATGGCTGCTGCTCATTATAATAATCTTAATCAGTTCACAGCTACTGTGCAATCCTCCTGTCAGTTTGTCTCTCACTGTACATCCACACAGCAAGAGCTCTGGGGCAAGGAACATTTATTATCATATATAAGCACTGAGCCTAGCACAATGAAGCTCTAACATCTGACATATCTAGATGCTATCAGATAAACAAAGAAATAATTTGACACAGCTTTTGTCACTACCATTAAATCATCTGAAGGAGTTTGAGTTCTAAGAGCTCAGCAGCAAAATTCTGCTGTTGTCATCTGCTGTTTTTGTTTGCTTTAAGTGCTCTGCATCAATGCAGCAGAGGCACAGATGTTGCCCTACTGTTTTCAGTGGAGTCAGCCCTTACATATCCAAGAGCAGGTATTAGCAAACAAATAATAACTGGGTTTTGTTAATTTGTTTGTATGTTGCCAGCTCACATAGAAACTTCAAAATACATGCACACAGAAAAAGAAACTTTTTAAATAAAGAAAACAGAAAATATTACAAAGGCCAGACTGAGCTAGGACCAGGAATCCAAAGCCTGGTGGAAAGCAAAAAGGTTTTAAGTTTCAGTTTAAAAACTTTAACTTACAACCACCTTTGCAGCACCCTGGTTTTGTGTCACATTGCTTCAGCCTGACCTCTGCCCTTGCCTGGTTCAGATTCATGCTCACATTTATCCTGTAGCCACACATTATTAGTTATAAACCACTTATCAGATCCTGTACCCAGGCTGTAATCAGCTGTGATTGTCCAGATAGGGGACAGTTTGCTCAGATAGAGAAGCATCCACTTACCTTAAAACTTCTCAAGAGCTATGTCCAAGTTTTCCATGGTGCATCGTGTCAGAGGAGACTGAGATTCCCACCTACTCCTCAGATAGTTGGTCCTTTTGCCTGCTGGTACTAGTGGCCAATGCACTGCTAAGCAAAAGAGCAGCTAACCTGTAACTTGCTTTTAAATGGTGCTGTTTTGAGGAAGAGTAGCAACAGCTGTTCCCACTCACCTTACTGGGAACTGAAGGCACCATCCACCATCACAGCTTTACAGCTGTGACTCAGCCCCTCCCTAGAGCACCAGCTCTGCAGGAAAAGCCAAAGCTGTCTGATCACACTTAGAGGACCAGTGGATTTACAGCACAGTCCAGAACATGGTGAAGTCAGATCACAGGTTTTGCAGCAGCCCAGGATTAGTCTTTAGTCAAAATTCAATCTGTGAAGCTTAGACCCACAAGTCTACTCCACCAAATGATCCCCTTTCTACATCACCAGCTGACTAAGGGTCTAGAGGCAAATGACTTCCAGAATCTAATCCATAATATTGATATACTTGGAGCACCTTGTAATGTGTAGTGTCTTTAAAACAGCTCTCATTCAGAAATGAACAGTCTATTCACACAGCAGCATAATCCCTTCCTTCACATTTTACGCTTATCCCAAGGAGAGAAATTACAGTTGATAACAACCCGTGGAAATATGCTGGGGGTTTCTTCATCTGCAAAACTTGACAATAAGCACATTTGAAACACTTGCTTTGTTGTTGCTGGAAAGGAAAGAGTGGTTTACTCAACATTTTAAAAATGTTTCAAATCTGAACAGGATAAAGAGGGTTTGTAGCCATGGTAACTTCCCCATTCATTTTATAAAGAACTATAATATCTCTGAAGATTTGTGACATGACGCAGCAAGCATGTCACATTGTGTAGGTTTCTGTTATGTCTTGAAAGCATGAATGACTTGATGTGACCTGGCACGATGCTATGGATATTTAAAATAATTCAAGAGAAATTGCAGTTCTAGTGGTAGGTAGAAGGGAACAACTTTTCACATAGGGTTAGAAAAGAACACAATCAAATTAGAATCTTAAATAATTCCTTAAAAATTATGCTCTTGCAGAGTAATTTCACAATATGGAAGGTATTCAATTACAGAACATTGTGGCTGCACAGGAAAAAGTTCAATCTAACATGTAGCCTCTCCACTGGGACTACACAGCTATTGTAGTAAGTAGGCAATGTCTTTGTTTTAGAAAACATAAGAACACTGTTATTATGAAAATGTATTGCAGATTCAAATTTAACTACTGGAAAGTTAATATACATTGCATTTTTTTCAGTATTTAGGCTGTCACACTTGCACTTTTAGAGTGCTCGTTTAAAATGACACCCCACAAGCTTCTTGCTTTGATTTCTTTTTTCCTATTTTGAATGAAAATTAAGACTTTAAAATAATTTCTGAGCATGTGCTATTGAAAAAGTATCCATGTTGCCATCATTAGAGCTTCCGATGCTGGATCAGACTCCTGTTTTAAGTATCAGACTAGGCACAATACATGAGATCAGGAGATTGCTAGTTGAAAAAGATGAGATGATTCTCAGGGTAAAAAAAACCAAAGGAAATTTGATGGTTTGGTTTTTTTTGTGGTTTGGTTTTTTTGATTGGTTTGTTGGTTTTTTTTAGTCAGGAAGTTCCAACCTCAAGAAACATCCTAAAGAAGGAACAACGGGTCCACAGGCCAAGTCTGAAGGAGAGATGCAGCAGGAGGAGCAGCAGGAAGATACAATAAACATTCTTTTACTTATTCTGACAAGTTGGGTTGCTGCAGGTATTTCTCACTTGTGCCACTTATAAGCGTTCAATATAGCTCATGTTTGTGCTCTGATCCATCACTGGCTCATACAATACAGGCTGGAGAACACTGAATGACCTAACAAGTTTTTTTTCTTTCACAAACCTCAGTCATATTGATTTCTCGCAGGATCCGACAGAAAATGTTTAGATCACCCACTGGCAATAGGTCTTGCCTTAACTGTCTAAGTGTATGACCACTCGATAAACTACAAACAGACTTCCACTCAATAGGCTTTAAGAGCTAATATTTGCTTGGAGACCTTTTGTCTGCCCTCCACATTCAGGACCTGCTTCCTTTTTGAGATAAATCATAAAGTGATAAGCCATAACTGAGACAGAATCTGTCCATTTACATATCTTTTCTTCAACTTGTGGAACTGTCTAGAACATTCCACATGCTCACAGACACTGACAAACGGAGATTTGAAACCACGGTCTCTTCCTCCAAGACAGGACAGTCTAGTCTCACATAGAAACTTCCCTCAAATAATTATGACAAGTCTACCCAATCTTTCCTCATGCAGAACCATGCCCTGCAAGCCTTTCTCCCACCACTAAGAACCAACAGGTGCTTAAATGTGACTTCGTATAATGCTGTCATATGCTGTCATAGAGATGAAAGGCATTTTGATTCAAAAAGGATTGTTAGGATCACCTGCGTGGCCAAAGCCTCAAAAACTCCCCTAGAAAAGTCAGTTTCATGCCTTGACACCAGTGACAGTTTATCCAGCCATTGCTAAGTCCCAGCCAGGAAAAAAATCAAAGAGCTTTCAAGTGCTCTACAGGGGTTGCACCTGAAAACACCAGCAGATTGAAAGACCAGTGTCTGTTCATCATAAAGGCTCCCGCTGGATACAGAGCCTTGGAGGCTGTGCTTGGCACTGCTAAGAAAAATGTGAGCCTTCATAAATCCATTAGTTTTCCCACTTCTTGTGATAAATTAAGCTAAATCCTCACTCACTATGAACTGAACTGATGTGCTCATCCAAATGCAACATTACGATAGTATTTTAAACCCAATATAAGCTTGTTCTATTGTATCTTGCTTGTTCTGACTTGCAACAAATAAACCAGTAAGTTTTATGATATGCCCTTTGAGATGTTAGTTTTCTTTGGCGTCTAAATTTAAACAAAATCAGTCTCTGATCCCACGAAGGACAAATATTTTAAAACTGCTGCCAGCCATGCCTTTTAGCCTGCTATCTCCCCTTTATAATTATTGATGTTGGCATTATACCAAGAACAATGTTCTTCGTGTATCAATAGAGCTGTGTTTAATTTGACATTTTACTTTCGGAATAAAAAACTGGTCTCAGTCATGGCATCAGTTTCAGTGGGCATTTTCAAACAAAAGAATCAATTATTTATGCATTTTAACAGCATTTTCTTTCCTTGATCTCATCAAAATAATAATTCAATAACACTCCACTAAGTGATTTCCTGAAAGCAGGAGGTTATTTGCAATGGACCACATCATGCTGAAAGGCTGAATAGGCCCGAGGAATGGCCATTGAATCCCATAGCTTTTCAAAGTGAGCTCAAACCTGGATCAGAATCAAGACACCTGGCTCCTCCCGCCCAATGCACAAACTAAAAAGAAACTGTGGTCCTAGCTTAGTTCCTAGTAGAAGCATTTACCATCCTGTTCCACAAGCAGAAGGAAAAGACAATCCTTTTCTTTCCACAGGCCTTTTCTGATCATGTTTCCAGATTATGATTAGCTCAATCTTCTCCAGTAACCTGCAAGAATTTAGGGAAACAGCTGCACAAACTATGTATTCAAATTATACACATCAATATTAAATTGCATTACATATGCAATTCCCACATCTGCATTGTATTTGTTCTCACCTGTCTGTTATCTAGGATGGGATATTGTCATATCTATGAAGTAAATCTGCTGGTAGACCCTCATCAGTGGACTCCTGAGATGCTCACTGTAGAGTGGAGTGCTGTCTATGTAGGAAAATATAGCCCCTCAACTTCAAACACTGGCATTTTTCCTCATACCCCTGCTGTCTTCTCTTGCAGTGGTGATGTGGTCCCCTCCCTTAAGTGGAAGGCTGCATGAAGATGCTGTCAATTACTGAGCACTAAAGGGAATTAGTTTCTGAGTCTTGTTTTAATCTGAACACACGCTTTAAGGCGAGAATGAGATGAGATCAATGTCTATGGTTTTGTCTCATGTCTGCTTGTGCAGTTCTGCCACAGTCACCTTCAGGACATGAATTATTCACCAGATATAAGAAGATTGGAACTCAATAAAATCCTGTCAGGTTTCCAGGTCTCATTCAGATGCTAACATTAGCTTTTGTCTTTCAGAGAATACATATTCAAATTCATTTGCTAACCTATTATTTGACAAAGGAACTACAGGTCACATTAAAGTTAATTTATGAAATCACTTAACTGAAACCACACACCAGCCTTTGGCTTTCACCTCTCCAAAATGTTAGCAGGGTATATCGCATAGCAGTGCAAATGCTTCTCATTAGGATCAGCAACAAAGGTGGCTACAGTGCAGCACAAGGGCTGGTTTTAAGAAAAGTAAGTCTCAGTCAACTTAGTTTCAAAGGCCCTTGAAACCTAGCTTTGCCATCACAATACTAGTTGACAAGTCATGATGTGTGCATCTGCATGTTATAACCTCACCTTGAAGGCCACGATGGCAATGCCTCATCATATAACAGACTGAAGAAACATGATCAGCTTTGGATGCAGCATCACAACGCCACTGTACTAACCAAGTCCTCCTGTCATTTGTCTGTATTGAAATCAGGAGGATGGAAACATGGAAAGTTTAAGGACCATGGCTATCCTTATGGTGGAAATTTCACCCTCACAGAGGAAATCAAAGTCAAGAGCAGGAGTGTGGCCTTTGCCAAGAGTCATTTCTGCAGAGACCGCTCGGGGGGCCCTGTCATCCCACAGAACTAAATTGGGATCTTTCAGCAGCTTGTGATTTTACTTGAAGGAGGAAAAAACCCAGAGCTGTTGAGAGAAGTTTCCCAAGTGAAAATTAAGACTCAGAAGGCAAGGAAAGAAGGTTCTTTTTAAAAATACAAACAGCTATAAACTATAGCACTACAAACTGCTGTTCTGGAATTGAGATAAATTTAGTATGGATTCATCACTGAGAAGTAACTTTTCCTGGTATGTGAGCTATCTGCAAGCTTCTGAAGCTGTCTTCACTGGACTCTATAGAGCAGTAAACAGAGTGGCATGTATCTCACTGTATATGTGCGCTTGCATGGGAAAATCCAATTTAATCCCTGGAATTTCAGCTCTCCATGCTCTCTTCTTTGCCAGGCAGCTGCTTTTAAAAACCCTTTTATCTTCAAACAAGACAAGGAGCAAACAGCATTGACTGCAAGTAACCAGAATCAAAGTTTCTACTGCAAACACCAAATGCTTTGAGATGTTTCAAGCATCTGATTCCTGGTTTATAGTGTTCTGTGAGGAAAGCACAGAAGACAAGAAAGAAAGGAAAGAAATCAAAAATTAGAGGACTGGTTAGGGATCTAAACAGATCCTTTTTTTGTCACAGAGTCTTCTTAAAGTCTTTTCATGGTTTTTGAGTTTGAAGAACAACATACACAACAAAACACATTTACCTTGCCAGATCAACTCTTTGAGTCAAGAACTTTATATTTGTAATATTAGTTTTCCATCTTTTAGTGCTCTGCTGGCTGTCAAACTAATGCACATTTCATGGTGCATGAAGCAAATCACCAGAGAGAAAGGGGGAAGAGCCACTGAGGTCACTGATCCTGCAGCTAATGTAAGGGCAGATTTTGGTTTTGTCAGGTCAAGTTTTCTTCATGTTGTGATTAGTTGCATCTCTTTGGCCTAGAATCTTCTCCCACTCACCTGATGTGAACCAGACTAACATCCAAAACCCACCACTTAAACTTCTCTAAGTGTGACACTTGAAGAGAGAAGTTTTTCTACTGGCCCTTACTTTGTGCATTTATTTGCATTTATGCAGTCCTGGTGCCAGACTTTTCTTTTCTTAATCTGCATAAGGGAATGAGATGCAATCACAGCATTTTCTCTTAGTCTGTGTATACTAATGGCATGTCTGTTCCTTATTTTGTGATCAAGATTAATCTTCTGACTTGTTAGAGCTCAAAATACTGTGTGGTCCAAATTGGATCAATAATATTTAAAGGAAATGGTATTATTTCCCTGAGTTATGTTCTGTGGTATCTGAAATATCAAAATAAAATTTCAAGTACTGATAGAAACCTTATCCCCATTAAGATTTCTGGCAATAGAGAAACAAACACAAGGGTTATTATACCAGGGTGAAGCACACCAGAGCTGTTACCTCAGTAGGGCTGGTATTTTTTTAATCCTATTCATTATTCTTAACTCTACCAGAAGTCTCAGCTGTTTCATACTTTTCCTCCTCATATTATTGCATTGACAAACACACATTGAGATATGGGATGTTTATTCACTCTAATTTAGGGTATCTGGGGAACTGTACCACTGGAAGAGAATGATGTTATTCACAGAATGGAGACCAGAAATATGAGACTGCTCTCCTCACAGGTTATTCTTCACATTCCCACATCACTCCTCCAGCAGAGTTTGATCAGCATGTTCAGCATGGGACATGTTTTTCTGTGATTTCCAATTAACTGCTGGAGGTGCTTTGAGACTACAAGGGCAGGGAAAAGCCTACAAACAGGCTGGTGGGGACTCGGGATGTGAGCCACAGAGAGCTGACCACACACATCAGACCAGATCATTTTCCACAGCAGAATTAATGCAGACCTTATTTACTCTCAGTTTCTGTCTTGATCGCCACTACTTTTCTCAGTCTTTAAATTCCTGGCAAATGGGAGATGTCTCATGCAATTTTGAGCAGAAAAGGAGTTAGTAGGAAAAGTTAGAAGTATATACTACTGGATAACAGTTTGGGTGAATGGAGATGTTTCATCCAACCTAACAGGAAAGTTTTGTTTCACCTTCTTGTCTGATTTCTATGACTTTAATAGAAATAAGATTACTTAAGCGTAACCATAATTTCACACATATTCTGTTCACAGTACTCTGTTTCATCTCAGTTATGAAAAAAATTGCTAGCTTATAAAATGTGTCAATTTCAACTTTCAACATTTTCAATTCCTTTCATTAAGGATTTTTAGTTCTGCTCTAAATCTGGGACAAAATGTATGAGGGAAAAATTCAAATATGAGAAGTAAGAATTTCCCAACTGATACAAACCCCAACTGTCTATAAACGACTATTATGCATTAATCCACACCAGAGAAAGATCAAAGTCTTTCTGAAACAGATTGTGCTTTAAGTCACATACACTGTGATGTGCCTCACGATCAGAAATTTATGTTGGAATGGAGCTGAAGTCTTCACACTATTTCTAGGCTCTTTTACAAAGTGGTTACATTGGTAATGTGACCCTTGAATGAAGCTGCTTTTTGCATTTTCTCTCTGGAAATGTCATCAAAACTGCTCTCAATAACATAGCTACTTGAGACAACAGATGTATGGAAACTTCCTGTACATCCTATGTCTTTTTCACTTGAGACATTATGAGCAGAATCCAGTTCAGAGATACTAATATCACTTGTACACAGACATTCTACTGAAAGGAAAAGGCTGATGAAATCAATGCACCCTATGAAAGAAAGATAACACTGCATCAGCATCAGCCTTTTAATTCACTGAGATCAGTCCACTAGCTCTAACTTTTCTAACAGGGTCTGTTGTGATACATCCCAGCACTGCCTATGCAATTCTGTGTTAGACCTTGGTGGCCTTATTTTAAAAGCCAGGAGGCTACTGTTGCAGATGTAGGATTACAAGACAGAGTGCCCTAGGTAGCTGATGTGCACTTAAATACATACTAACACTTAGGCAAATCCCTTTCAGTAGGCAGACACTGGGCATGCTGCAGCTCTGAGTGTTCACTGAGGTTGAAATAGGTAACAGATGGTTTCACTTAAAAAAGGCAGGCTAAAGAACAAGCACCTCTGTCTTTGTGCCTGCAAAGTCCTTTGTAGGAAACACCTTCCCTAATAACCGCAAAGCCCTAGATGACTTTATATATCCCATCCATATCCCCTCCACACTCTTTCATGAATTTTTGCTTTTACATAGACTATAGCTCTCAAGAGGATGACTTTTGAAAGATTTTCCCTTGTTGTCTACTCTGACCACTATGAGAACCATAAGAAAAATTATCAATTTCCTGACAACCACAAGTGTGAAAACCCTTTTAGACCTGAGCTTCATTTTTTGGAGGGTGGGTCAGGAGATAAGTAGCTAGACTTTATTCTTGGGATCTCCTTATATCATGAATAAAGAAAGTTGTGAGGAGGAATTTCTATTATTTGCACCAGTGCAAATCCAGAGAATAGCAATGCTCACTGCGGAGTTCTTCAGGACACACACCACTAAAATAGGGTAAGTGTTCATCTCAGTGGAAGGCAGGATATTTTGTTTTACCAGCAATTCATATAGACAGAGTCAGGGAAGTCAGAATTTTAGTTGTCACATTTACTTAGCTGTACTATCACGGATCACTAGTTTTAAAAAGTAGCATTAACTGTTGCCTGTCCCTTTCTTTTTCCCATTAACTCTTGTTCATATTCCAACCTATTAAATGATCAACAGTTACTGATAAAAGCTGACTTTATACATGTGTTGCAACCTGCACTCTAATGCATTAAAATGATTTACACAGATTTATTTAAAAAAATAAAATAAAGAAGTTACAACTATTTTACTATCAGTTTTCTGATAGTAAAAATTTTCTGCCAAACCCCTTGCCCAGCAAAACCTCAACTTAAATGAAGAAAAGTTTGGTCAGCTATGAACTGTCAGACTCATTATCTTTATGGGTATTTGTATTTTGAAGGTTTTCAGAGTGGGCTTTATTTGTGGACATTTCCAAAGGAGGCTGACTTGGGAGTGACAGTTTGGCAAAGCAGGCTGGAAAAAGCTAAGGAGATTAATATGTCCCTTATCATTTAAAAATCTTTACTCTTTCCTCTACGTGTGTGTAACAAATGCATGCAGGGAGTGGACTGCTGCATAGCAAGGTAGTGCCAGTGGGGCCCAGTTATTCACATCATAGGATGGAGAATGGCACTGTGAGGGATCTGAAGAGAGTGTTTTGTTCTCTAGTATACTTTTCTCATAATGCACTACTGAACAAAGGCAATTCTTTCTGTAATTGGATAGGAAAGGGTTTACTTTTACATGCAATTTGCCATTCAGCCTGAGCTGTGAAGAGAAAATGAGAGAAAGAGTTGAAAGAAACTCACGGGATATCAGAGTAACAAATTCTAGCGAACAGCATGATCAGGTTGTTGTGAAAGAATTCTCCCCTGACAGATGGAATTTTTTTGTGTTTCCCCCACAGCCTTGTTTGTGCCTCTCTGATGAACTGTTTGTAGAGGTATCTCGGCTCCAAACTCTTGCAGATGATTGTAAAGCTTGAGGGAGTTTCTGTTTGTAACTCAATAACCACGATATGCTGCTGCCCACCTAAGTCACAGAGGTCTTTCTCTGTTACTCATATCTGGTCAACTTTTAAAACCTTAGAGATCTTTCCAAATAGTTACAATAACCCTTCTACTGCAGTTACTTGACTAGCTATGTTAATAAGTCATTATAACCTCCAGCTTTACAAAAAGCTGAATCACAGAAACACATGAAGAAAACCAGGTTTCTAAGTACTTTGGTGAATTCACAGGAAAGTAAATAAGAGATACCTGGCAATTTGGTCAGCTTTCCATCTTTTTTACACTTTAGGATCATGCTCTTCTCAAAATAGTGTTTTGCATTTCTTCTTTCAGCAAATGACCTTGTTGAAATTAATTCCACTTACTGGATATCCTTCCCAGAGGTCTGTAACCTATAGGCAGCTGAAGAATGATAACTGTGATCCATTCAAAAAATAGATCTTAGCTACACAAAAGTAGCACTGAAGCTGGTGCCACCCCTTCAGTTTCCAAAGGCTGCCCAGCTAATTTCTCACTGCCTGATGCTTCTTCTCTAGCTGCCTTACTGGAGCTTCAAAGTCACCATTCAGAATGGAGAGGCCCATAGCACAAAAGCAAGCACTCTGCTGTGCTTCCTAAGCAAGAAGGGAAGCAGATCTTCACATGTCAATAACTAGTGAAGCACACATCTGTTTCTAACTTCCACACTAGCATGCATTTCACTGATGGGCAGGAATGGGGCAGACCCCAAGGTTACCAGAGGTAAATTAATTCCTGCTTTCTATCCTTTCTTCTTCCCAGAAGTTACTTTAAGCTTTACTTACTCTGAATAGAAACTAAGCACCCCTGACTAAGCCAGAAATCAGTGTGGTTGAATAAGATACCTAGTGCCTCCTTCCCTTGGTTGACAGAGCGAAGGGAACAAATGATCATTCTCACTAGAGGACTCCCCTGCAGCAGCACTGATTCTTCTGCTGCCAAATTAGCTCAGATTTTGCAATCATGCAAAAAAGCTCCCACACGACCATCATCTTCACAACTCATTAACTTAGTTTGACTCAAAACACCAGGTTCAACTATAGCTCCAAAGGCATTTTTAAACCCAGCACCACATGGGCACAGAGCTCCTCTGCTTTGACTTTATGGGTGAAAAACTTTACTCAAACGTGAAAATGAAGTAGGATGTTCACTGCAGAACTGAACCTGTTAGTCTTTGCAGCTAGGAAGACCACTCTGACCCCATCTAGCACCACATAAATGTTTTCCTCCTTTATCTTCCATAAATTATGTAAGTGGAGCACCCTCTCTGGAGCCAGAAAAGAGGGATGTTGTGGCTGCAGCTGCTGCTACCTATGAGGAAGGAATGGAGAGGGAGCAGTGACTGGAAAGAGACTGGCACAAGAAGAGTAGCTTTTGCTGCAACTAAAGGCTCTCCAGCTGGGGCTGCGTGGGAGTGAGTGGAGATTCTGCTAGCGAGCAGAAAGGTGGAGGGTTTGTCATGATGTGAGTTTGTTTTTTTAAACACAAGCTAATTTTATTCTCCTGTGGCCCCTACCTTGTGCAGAACTCTCGAAGAGAGAGTTCATGGCACTAAGGACAGGTTACCACACTGGGAAGACAGGGGACGTATCAACAAACTCAAACATTTTAAATCAACAAAAACCAACCTACCAATCATTGACAAAACATATTTGGTCATTATTGTATTTCTCATCTTAAAGCAACTCCTAATGTCCTATCTGTGTGGCCTACAGAACTAGAAAATGTATGTGGGTACATGTACAAGATAGAGAAATGACAGCTGGGATCCTTTTAATGCTGTGGAAATCCAACATGACTTCAAGGGGGTTGGCGTGAGAGAATAAATAATAACAACCCTCCACACACCAAACTCCTTATGCTTCTTTCCCCCCCTCAGTCTGTCTACACTCATGGAACAGGGGTGAGAGCAGCTCTCTCAAGAGCAGTGCATTAGTAATTCCCACCCACATCTGCCACAGCCAGGCAGCGATGCCTGAAGGCCTGCCCCAGCCCTGTGTGTCTCCCAGCGCAGTTCCCGTGCTCAGAGGCCTTGTTCTGGCCTAGTCATCTTGTTTATGCATGTTTCCACTGTATTTTTTTTTCTGCATGCCTGTGCTGTAATCTTATTTAGGAGCTTTTCAGTCCCCAAAAGTAAAAAAAAAACAACAAACAAACCAAAAAAACAAAGATACCAAGAAAAAAAAGAAAAAAGCAGGAGGCTGATGGGAAGGCCATTGCTCATCTCCCACAGCCATTAATGCGCTCTTGAAACGCTGCCCTTGGTGCCACGTGACAAACTGCACCTCTGTAGCAAGGGTTCCCTGAGTCCTGCCTATTTTTCCAATTGGGCCAGCACAAAGTCAAGGGATTTGCGGAGTGACAGTTAATTCAGATAATTGTATTTTCCTACTGACTGTGTAACGGAAACGCCAGAGCTCCGGGGGCAGAGGAGCCCACGTGCACTTGCATGCCTTATGTAGTGCACCGTATGCCTGCAGCTGCCCTTCTCTAGTCCCATCTGTTGGAGACTGATGTTGATTTTGCTCATCTAGCCTCCTAAAAACCCAGCAATAATAATGAATGAACTTACTGTTCAGTACAGTGTTGGCAGCCGATTCAGCCGGGCATATTGTGGGCACGAGCTCTGCAAGGTTTCTTTGCTGCAAACACAGGCACAAGTCTATGGATCCGAATCCTTTGATAAAACACCCTAGCACAGCCAGGTCTTTGCACCACATTCACCTCTGTGGATTTCAGTCTATCACCCTTCTTATTAGTAGGAGAATTTTCTGTTTCCCGCCTACCTTGGACTTTTCTCCCTGTAATGATAGGCACAAAGCCCAAGAGCAGGACTAGGAGCTGGTTAGGGACAGAGTCAATTTCTAAGCAAATTCTCTTTTTCAGGTTCAATGTATTTTCATCCAAATGTGAATTTTTATCGCAAATTAAAAGCTGATAAATAGAATCAAAGTGATTTAGTTAGCCTTGTCTGAAATACAAGCTTTTTAAACCATTAACTCATTTGCTGGTTTAGCTTTTCATCCCAGACCAAAGTGGAAATCAACCTCAGAACCTCCTAATTCTCAAAGAATGAGTAAACCCAGTTCAGCTATCTTTGTGCTTTGATCCTAGCATGCAACATCACAGGCTTTCAAGTCTACCATGGAAATATGGATTCATGTAAATCTTTCTGAAATGAGGGCCGCATCCTATGATTACTGTTTCTTTTTCAAGGTTTCTATCCAGGCTGTGCTCACTAGCTTTACCGTAACAAGAACCAGGCTCAAAGTCCTGTGTTTTGTTTTGTTTTTTTACTGTGCCTATGTTGCCATTCAATGCATTTGTCAGAATTCTGCAAAAGTTACAGTAGGAACTGAATTATAAAGAGAATTGTTATCTTTGGATTGTGAGAACAAAGAACAGTGGATACTGTAAGCCATATCGGTCCTGGCAGCGCTGATCAGAAAAATGGAGCAAGAGACGTAATAAAGAGAAAGGCCATTGGCCATCCCTAACAAAAGCAATTTGTGGAAGCAAGTAAGTGCCTCCAGGAGGTCAAAACTTGCTTTCTATTCTCTAATAATGACAAGCGGAAGTTAGAAAGAAATTAATGAACATGCTTTTGGCAAAACAGCAGCAGTAGTTCGCCTAAATGAAAGGAGATGTCCTATAACTAGTAACCCTAATGATAAGCCAGCTCCAGCTGCCTGTGTGCACAAATGCATCTTGCTACTGATTGGAGATGTCTAGATGTGTATGCTGTATCTCCAAGATGTAACAAGAATCAGAAGCTCTCATTTTGGGGTACAGGAAAAAAATACGACTGCAGTCAACTGTGCAGTTGATACATCTTGGTGTAGGTAAGCCTGTAGAGTCCAGCTAGTCACCCATCACTATGACCACTGTCATCTCTCACAGTCCTCAGACATCTCATTGGAGGTCCTATTGCCCTTTCCCTGTGGCAAATAACCCACAGAGTAGCAGACTGAATTGGTTCAGACTTCATTCTTTTTAAATGGAGCACTTGTGAATTTCTATGGTTTAAAATCCTGAACACAGGCTTGGCAATACAGCATTAAATGGGCAAGGATGAGAAATGTCTTTCCCTCTTTGGATGTTTTGTAATTAACTGTATTTGATGGAGTCTTACTTGCACCAAGGATAAGTTCCCAACACAATGAAATTGATAGAAAATTTCCATTAACTTCATTAAACTTTGTAGACCCAAAGGAATATTACAGCAGTAAAAAAAAAGCTACTATTCTATAATGGCCTCAAGTTTCTCCTGGCAGTGAACATCTCCTAAACAAATATGCCAAGAAAAGCTGAATCTCCACAAAGCAGAAGAGACTGATGTCGGATGGTTGCATGCCCTTGCTCTGAGGGATTTTAATATCTATAAATGCTCATAGCCCACAGAAGTTTGTTAAGTTCACTTTAAGATCAAAGTCTGCTTCCAGACACTCAAGAATCTACTCATTAACGCCTCAGCCCTGCATCCCCTTGCGCATGCGTGCAGCCTGTTCACGTCGGCTAAGCACAGAACTGAGCACCTCGTGAGATCTACCCACCACCAAAGAGAATCACTGAACAGCCACTCATCAGAAGACACTGGTTTTGCCTATGCTCTGCCTCAAATGCAGGGTCCATGAACAAGCCAGCAGGATGTGGATTCTTACAGAAATTTTAGCTACTGTATGTCGCTGTTTATACTGGGAGCAGAGAGATGCAGCAACACACAAATTCAGCAAGAGAGGGCTAATTTATTATTTTATAACCCCGTTTTATATACCATAGCCCCATAAGGCAATTGGTCAGTGATCACCCATCTCCTAGGGTGATTGGCTAAAGTTCTACAACACCCATCTCAAAATATTTTTCCAATGTACCATAAACAGAACTTACCAAAACACCAGGTGTTGGCGCAACTTACAAAACCCATCCTACTGTTTCTCATGACGTGTGCGAGAAAGGCAGGACTCTCACTGAATATTGTGAGAAGCGGAGAAAATCTCTCTGCTAGCAGCTTTTCAGCATCCATAACTGTACTCAAATTAGTATTTGTCGGCTTCCAGTGACAGCCACGTGCTTGGAAATCCTTTAATATACCTGCTCTCACCAAGAAAACTCATGCTAGGCCATTCAACATAACCCAAGCTTTTGCTGTTCCAGGCTAGTGGCAGATCTCCTGGGCTATATTCCTTCTTAATTATACAGTGACTGGGAGCTTGGAAAGGTTAAACTAGCACTCCTTAGAAAGCTGCATATTCTGTGACAAAGGACATATTGCAGTCATTTATTTATCCCAGAGCTGTAGTGACATAAAAGACACACGCAGCTTGGTGAAACAGGAAATACTCCATTGACTCGGATGCCTAATACCAGTTCTAAACTTAGCCATAGTGTGAAATGATATAAAGAAATTATATATAGACCTTTAGGGAATAAGAAAATTGATTTTTCAGATCCAAATACCCTTATGAAGAATTATTACTGAGCTTACTGCTCACTGGTAATTTTTTCACCATCTCAAAGCTTACATCAGAAGAATTTCAGGCTGTGACAGCCAGATAGAGATTAGATATAGATATAAAAAGGCATATAGAGCAACCCATTTACAATCATCAGTCATTAATATTAAAAAACTTGTCATTGTTATGCACATGTAACATGGTTCAGCAGAATGGGGACATAATTTTATTGAGTTTTAAGTGGGGAAAAGGCATAAAGAATACAGGTAATGCACATTTTTGAAATAGCAATATAAACAGAAAAATGTTCAAGTCAAAGTCACATGAAAAATTAGACTATCCTCAGATGCACTCTAGACTTCTATGTACAGCATTTTTATGCTAAAAGTAGAAATACAAACTCCAGAGATGCAACACATCTCAAGAATACAAAATAAATAAACAAGATTAATGCCAATAAAAGAAAAAGAACAAATACTTGAATCTTCACACAGAACGATGAGAAATTTTGATATGTAAGAACCATGGCAGAAGGTGCCCAATCTTTGACAAGAACTCATTTATTTCCAAACAAAGTCTTAAGTAGTAAAGTCTTCTTGTGCCTGAGAGTGAGTTCAAAGCATTTAAACTTTTATGGGACCCCTGCACACTCCTTTTGCGATGCTGAACAATTCCTCTATGAGAGAAACCTCCAAGCAGAACAGATTTTCAACAATTTGAATGAAGAAATCCAACTCACTGAGAATGTATGCTTGATGGGGACATCACAGTTATTTATCCAGGAGAAAAATTTTTGGCAACTTCTAACCCAAGATGACTTGAGAACAAGGAATAAATGAGTTTGGTTTCAGTCTCTGCAGCAGTGTCTTCCTAATGGTCAGTATCTGCAGGAGGAAAGCAATCAGACTTCTGTAATGCAAAAAGCTATGGCAGACATCACAAGCAAATCACTAGGCTCCACATTGGATACAGAATTATGGCTTAGAACGAAATGAAAGATGCACCGTAATTTCGTTTACCTTTCAAGGTCATTAGTATTAATTGAGTGACACCAAGCAGTGTTTTTCCCACTGGAAATGTCTTCATCAATTTGTTTGCATAACCCGATATCCTAGAGTAAAAACAGTATTGTTTCCACTCTCACAGTTCTTGCAAATTAGATTTTTATGGTAGGTTTTTTCCTCTCCAGAAAAATAGGTCAGTTTCCCTGCAGTAAATACACAATCTATGTTTCTGCTCGCAATGAGCACACTGAAAGCAGCTACACCTTCAAGCTGGCCATTTGCACATGCAGCCCACTACTTCAACCAGTCAAATCACTATTTGTAACGGACAGATTTCCCTTAACTTCAGAGTTGAACTGAGGCCGAAATACTTAAGCCTTTTTCTACTTCCAATCTCCCTCTCTGAAAATATGGACCATAAATATCCTCTCCCAGGAGATTAGCCCTAGAACTTTATTCAGCTTAAAGTTACGTTCAAACAATATCCTAATAAAAACAGTGGCTATTGAATAGTAAATAAAATGTGGGCCAAGGACATCAAATCACGATTACAATGACTTCTATTTTTGTATAACTTCAAAAATAAGTGTTTTTTCTTTATGCATTGGAAAATAAAAAGACTTGGTATACAAGAATAAGTTAAATAGATGGAATATAAATGTAAAAAATAACACAAGATCGCTTAAGGATTGTATTTAAAAAACAGAAAATATATTCCCAAGTAGCTTTCCAAGCAGCCTCTGTAAAACAAAATAGAACAAAAATAAACCAAAAACCAAACAAACATTTTTCAAAGTAGTTTCAACTTAGTAGGATCAAAGAAATTCATTTCAACAGGGTCTGACAGGGAGCAAGGAGTACACGGACCATAATGGCATACCTAAACCATACCACTTTGCACACATACTTGCCCTAAATCAAGTGACCTTAAATCGACCGTGATTAAATGCCATCTTTTTTCAGCATGTGTGCAAATGCGTTGCTTCATCAGGCAGTCCTGAACGGGCGAAGAGGAGGGAGAGCCCTGCAAAGACTGGTCATTTACCTTCTGAGTGCTGCAGCATGGGGACCACACAGCCACCTCACTGCTTGTCAGAGAAAGGTGCTCTGTCACTTGTATGCAATCCAGTTCTAGCAAAGTTTTCCACAGCCCTGACAAAGCCTGAAGGTGACTTATATGAAAATTGAAAAAGCAAAGTGAAATCCATTTAAATGATTTTTAACTGAACCGGTGTGAAATAAAATAAACATTTCTTCACACTCCCAAGTAACAAAGACACAATTTCTATCAAAAGAGCTGTCAATGTGTTAATCTGCAGTGAAGACCCAGTGCCAGAGCTGGCACTCTTTGAAGTTAAAGGAAAGACAGCAGGAGCTTTTATGATGCCCAGATTCCTGACTGAATTGAAAAATAACATGGTAATAGGCTTCCTAAGCTCCAAATAGCTCTCTGAAGATCACTGCCTTGCTCCAGTGATTTTAAGACATGTCAGTGTGACTGGGTTAGATGTTTTACTCAAATACTTCAAAGTAGCTGAGCTGAAAACAAATAGCTCCCTAAGAAGGGCTCCCAATTTTGTTGTGAGTGATCTCAGAATGAAGCTCAGCTGGGACAGAATGGCAGATTTGAGTATAAAAATAGGGATTCACATTTCAAAATACCTGGCTTTTCTTCTGATTTTACTGATTCTACTTTTTTTCCTACTGTTTCATGTTAGCTGAATCAAAGTTGAATTTTATGTCAGTTTTTCATGGTATTTTTATACCTCTCTCTTTTCTCCTGCTGAAGGAAGAATAAAAATGGAAGGTTGGAAAAAGAGAAGGACTTTAAAAGAGATATCATTTTACTGAACTTGATGTTTTCATATAAAACATAAATGTCACAAATGCTGCAGATGCAGCATTTTGATACTCTTCAGTTATATATTTTCTATTGCAGGAACTTCTTGATTAAGAATTTTCAGCCAACTTACGCCTTTAAGTATTAGAAGGCCCTGCAATCTGGCATCCTGAGCCATAATCTTTCAGAGTAGCAGGGAGAGATCTGTTTTGAGCAGTAGAGCATCTACAGTATAACACAGTAGTATTTGTAATACAAGCTAGGATAACACAGGGTAAGAGATTAATATTCTGCCTCATACTGCGCTCTGTTATTTTTATCCTGCTGTTTCTTTCACTCATCATCTCATGACTCACACCCTCCCCACACTGGAATTTCTGTCTCGGTCTTGTGGCTCGCTGGTGTGTTATGGAAGGACAATACCGTGGAAAGCCAGCTGGAGAACAGCATTATTGCAGGAGCTCCAGGTCGCTCTTAAAAACAGAGAGAGACGACACAATTTACTGATAAATTGCATAACTGCTCTGACTATCGTGGCATCTTTAGCAAACTGTCTTTAGTATCTGTGAGGGTTGCAGCTCTTCCTGTTTTTACAGCCTTGGTAATGTCACTGGATATAACGTGGGGTAAGTGCTCTGAGTTACAGATAGTCACTGCAAAGCTGACAATGCACAAGCCTTTAGAAAAATCAGAGGACTCATTCCAGAAGGTGATAAAGGGCTCTTGTGAGACAGGCTAATGACATTAAATGTCAGTAGAAGAGCTGTTCCTTACATACTTCTGCATTAAGTTTACCACCTTGGGGATATGGTCTTTGATGCCGCACTAGACAGGCCATCAATGATCTGTGCTTCACGAGGCCAAAGCGCAGTTACTTGATGTGGGATGGGAATGTCAGGTCACAAGAGGAATTAGAAGCTTAAATCCTTATTAACTGCATGCGTAGCTACTATGATCCAAAATGCAGAATATCAAAATCCCAGTTCATTCTGCTGCTGTATAATCCTGCAATTATACTTCTCAGTGGACTCAGTTTCCCTAGTGCCTAGGCTCTGGCCTCTGTTTAAAGACAAAAACAACACGGTGTTCATGAGTTAGGAACTTAAGTTCCACCACATCCAAGAAGTTAGGGTGATGAGAGGATGCATAATTATATTCTCTTACTGCCTAGTAGAGTGTTAGGAGCCCTTGCTCAAGAATCCAAATTCCCTCCTTTGTCTGCCTGTGTCTGACCTTTCATCTCCATCTTCCTGAGGGCATTTTCTAACCAGTCAGAAGCTAAGATCACAGAGGATTCATTCTCTTATATGAGCAAACAAGTATTCCCCAGGCTAGAGGAAATACTTCAATATCATTTTAATCACTGGACACCATATCATCCTTCAAAAAATATTACTACCAGAAAGTAACTAGTAAATCTCAGAATAGAAGATCATGTTTTCTCCTTTTTTGCACTGTCACTTTAAAAAATGAACTTAACTGGAAGGAGTCAAAGAAGCTTTGTCCACAAAATATCTATATATTGCCAAAAAATGGCTTTTATGTGGGGTAAGAGGAATAAAATCCTAACTCTGGGATAAGAATTCCACTCAGCAAAGCAAGATTCCTCTCCTGTAGATACTGGAGCAACGAGGTCTTCAAGGACCTCAGTGCGTATCTAGCCGTTTTGCTGAGATGGTAGGTGGGAGTCAGCTTGGTACTGGAGTAAGGTTAGCAGAAGGATCGTTCGTATCCCATTGTGTTATTGCAGCTTTCACAGAAAAATGTACCAAAGGATTTCAACTAGTCCTTCATCTCATGCTTTTAGATTCCCTGACCTTCTGCTTTTCTGCTCTGTCAAATCTGGTTATTCAGGTAACACTGGAAAACCTAAAGCATGTTTTGTTTCTATGACTGTTTTATTCTCCAAATTTGCTTTCAGGCAAACTTCTTATCCCAACACCTCAACTTCAGTTCGAAGTACTTCACCTGGATTTTTGATGGTGAGACAGAGAATAGTCAACGAGTCTTCTGTTGGTGAAGTAGCCTTATCCATCAAAGACACTTTGCTGCTCAGCATCCGGATGCCCACTCAAGTCACCTATCACATCCTCTATTCTCTCTTCTCCATTCCCAATGTAACTGGCTGCCTGGAGGACAGCAAATGTGCATGAGAGAGAAGGAAGACTGAAGGCTTGCACATCCATGCCACATTCAAATGTCAGGTCTTCCCTGAATCCAAAGGGCAGAAGTTTCCCTCAGTCCACCCTCAACTTAGAAATGTGACCTCAACACACCAGTCTGTCATTTCGCTCAAACAATTCCTCCAGCTGGAGGACAATCCAAGGAAGAGCCCGAGGAGAGCCTGATGAGGATATGATTAGTGACCTGAAATGAAGCGTGTGCAAATTGCAGTAGAAGCTTCCACTAGAATCTCTTCCACTAGAGTCAGCACCTCAGGACAAAAAATGCTGCTGCAGTTTGAAAGATGATTACCAAAAAAAGAAAAAAGGAAAAAGGAATTAGAATAGCCAGAGAAAATCTTGTTAAAGCAGCAGTGTCCTGCTGTGAGCAGCTGGGAGTTTTCTGTTCAACAGACAGGCTCCTTGGTGCAACTCACTTAAACAAGCTGCTTCTTGTCGAACTCATATCAGCAGTCCTTTGGAATAATGTTTATCCTGAGCTGCAGTTTCTTGTCTTGTACCTGTATTTGTCTGTAGCTGTTCTAAGCTGTGTGAATTAAGTAGGACTTACATTATCTTTCTTTTCAGCTTTGTCTTATCAGCTGAGAGGCGCAAAAGGCCAGGGAAGTTATTGCTCAGAACAGACAGGAAACCACTTGTAAAGAGGAGCTCTCCAATCATATGAGGGTTGGTATTGAGTCTCTGCACTTCCTCCTACTCATCTCCAAGCACAAGCAAAGGAAGATGCAGGGGCACAGTCCATGTGCCCACCTGTAGTCAGCTGGTATATGAGATAGAGCAAAGCAAGGGATGTGCTCAGTGATCCATTTTCTTTGGAGAATGCTTGGTCCTCAGAAGAGACATTTTCCATGGAAACATGCCTGTTTCAATTCAGAGTTCTCTGGGAAAGGTTTTCTCAGTCAGATGGGAGACAGGCTCTTCACCACCTCTAGCAGACAATTGCAGTCCCTACAAGCTTGAGCAGGCTGGTCTTGAAACATCTCTTCGTGATAGCTGCTTGTACGTGGCTGATATGACACAAGGGCACGGTACTCTGAAAGACCACATATCCTGCAGGATAACTGTACAACATTTTCTGGGTCAGCATAAGCACTTTGCAAACTAAAACATGCAAAGAATGGTCATACTCAATGTGAATTCACACGATAACGGTGAATACTATAAAATGCACAGGAGACAAGAATAATTCAGCAAGTACACCTCTGGAACCCAGTATTAATATTGAAAAGTCTAACAAATTTTCCCAAGAAATAACCTGATGCTGTGGCAATTTAATGCAGTTTTAAGTTATTGATGGAGATCAGTATCCTCTTCTTGAACTGTGCTGTGTCTAAAATAGAACACTGATGAAGTCAGTGGCCCAGCACCAAGCATCTTCTACTGTGTTGGGACTGAGGCTGTTGTTTTTAAGAGAGACACTGGCAATTACCTAAACTGCACACTTTGACTGCCATGGTAAGAGCTAGATTAGCTCTTTACTTTCCAGGCATACAGTTTGATTAGATTGGCCCTGATAGGTTCAGCAATACCAAAGCTACCATTCTGAGGCATCGCTTTTCCTCTGTTCCTGTTTCTACACAGGCTCTGTGAGGGCAGACTTTTTCCCTGTGAACTGGAAATGGAGGTCAGGAGCACATTCCCATCAGAAAAACACTGGGTTTGCTGAAACAACACCAGATCCCTTAATATAATGTAGCATCAGGTCAGGTTCCTGGTCCCGTACCTACAAGCTGCCTGTCTGCAAAGGCAAATTCAGGCTGGCAAGGCAATGTTGGGTCTGACAGCTTCTAACTTCAGCAGGTGTTGCTAGAGCCCGTAGGAGGTGGTGTCTCTCTGAGCCTCACAGAGGCTGTCAAAACTGGCAGGATGGCTTGACAAGGCAGTCTCGCTAACGGCTTTGCTAGCTATACAAAGAACCGGGCCAGTCACATATTGAGAAAGAGAAGAAGATGAAAGGGTGTTTCGGGAGAGCCCCACACACCCACTGCCCAACACACAGTTGTACTCTCACTACAACACCTGAATAGCTCAGAAATAAGATCATCGTGCTCAGAGTGGCTAATGGACCCAGTCAGTGCTCAAGAGTCCTTGATCAGTCACTGTCATTCCTCTTAACTTAAAGCACTCAGCAGCCTAGCTTGGCCTCCTAAAGTCTACAGAAACAACTAGATCAACACAACGAGATCCCATCTGGTCATAACCTTCTAGTTCATATTCAAATGATGGTCTTCCAGTGGATGCATTAGTCATTTATCATGGCATCATAGAATTGTTTTGGTTGGAAAACAACTTTAAGATCATTGAGTCTGGACTTGATGATCTCAGAGGTCTTTTCCAGCCTCAGTAATTCTGTGATTCTGTGAGTCCAACCATCAACCTAACGCTGCCAATCCCAACACTAAACCATGTCCCTAAGCATCTCATCTACATATCTTTAAAATACCTCCAGGGATGGTGACTCCATCACCTCTCTGCACAGCCTGTTTCAGTGCTTAACAACCCTTTCTGTGAAGAAGTTTTTCCTAACGTCCAACCTAAACCTTCCTGGCACAACTTGAAGCCATTTCCTCTTGTCTTATCACTTGCTACATGGGGAAAAAAGATCAAACTCCACCTTGCTACAACCTTCTTTCAGGTACTTGCACAGAGTAATAAGGTCTCCCTTGAGCCTCCTTTTCTCCAGGCTAACCAGCCCCAGTTTCCTCAGCCACACCTCATTAAGAGTTGTTCGCTAGACACATCACCATTTGTTCCCGTGAAGTCTGCATGTGCTTCAAGGAAGGCTGAATGTCCACTCTCAGTGAGGCATCTGATATAACCATGGGAGAAGGCAAGGGTCCTAAATTATCTTGGTTTACTGAATATTTACATTTTCTCTGGAAAGGTAGAAGTAAGATAGAGTAGCCTGTAAGTGATCAATTTATTTACAGTAGTTGGGAAATTTGCTGGAAATTCCTGATTTTAAAGTCTAAAGAGTAATGTCCCTGTCACATACACTGCATTTCCCCCAAACGAATGTAGCTGCACCAAAATAGGTCAAACTTCTGCAATAGAAACTGCAAGATGATTCTCAGAACACACATATATTGTGGCAATGCCCCAGATACCCTTCTGTTCCCAAATACCTTAAGATTTATCACCTATGGGTATAACAAAAGGTAAAGTTCAAACTATTTGGGGATTTGCCTTTTCTTTCTTTCTTTTTATTCCTTTTTTTT
Organism: Actenoides hombroni; assembly: GCA_024336885.1. Lineage (NCBI taxonomy): Eukaryota > Metazoa > Chordata > Aves > Coraciiformes > Alcedinidae > Actenoides > Actenoides hombroni. The sequence goes on from WUAM01000395.1 coordinate 16,856,741, forward strand.
TCTTTTTTTTTTTTTTTCCTGAAAAATATGCTATTGTAAGATATTCCTTGCTTTTAGCCTGTGTGCTTATAGCATTATTTTGAAGTCACTAGGCAGATGGTCCCCAAATGTGAGTTAATAACTTGTAGGTAGCTTTTGGGGAAGCTTTTTGAAATCCCTTCATGCAAAATGATTTCACGAACTGCCTGCATGCCATTCTTTGGCTATTCTAGCAAGCTGTTCCAAAATGGTCAAGAGAAAATGGCAGATTACATTCTGTATGTTTTGCAGCAGATTGTTACATTTATTTTGCAGTGGTAAAAGAATATAAAGGGAAATCCAATCATGCACAAGGCTTTTACTGAAGATTTTTCTAGATCCTGGAAGCCTTCACTGGCTACAAGGTCAGGATATTTGGGTCTCTGCCCCTATTCTGCAGTCCTCCTACAGCATTTCTTCATATTCAAAATAAGGCTGCTTTTTGACAGAACAGGGTAGGCTGAGTATTCAATCATCATGGATCAGACTTCACAGCATCGTAAGAATAATTTAAAAATCAGATTTCACACGTGGGGCTCTTCCTGTTTACTTTTGGCTTGTTAGAAATACTGTATTTTTTGCACTGTATAATGTTAGAAATATTGCTAGTGCCCAATCTGTAGCATCTCCCAGTGTTTTTGAACAGATTTCACAAGAAATCCATTACTATACTGATGACAAAATACTGCAGTCTTTCTTAACAATGGCAGCAGATCAAATACTTCCTAATCCCGACACAGATCTGTCTGTATGTGAACCAATCAACCGTAACTGCCCTGCCTCCAGGGTGATAAATAATTTCAGAAAATAAAATAGAAAAAAAACAGAAAGAAAATAGACTATGTTCAGCTGGAAAGGACCTACAATGATCATCTAGTCCAACTGCCTGATCACTGTAGCACTGACCAACAGTTAAAGCATGTTGTTAAAGGCATTGTCCGAATGTCTCTTAAACACTCACAGGCCTGGGGCAATGACCACCTCTTTAGGAAGCCTGTTCTGGTGTTTGACCACCCTCTCAGTACAGAGATGTTTCCTAATGTCCATTCTAAACTTCCCGTGATACAGCTTTGAATTGTTCCCAGGCATCCTACCCCTAGATATCAGGGAGAAGAGGAAAATGGAACTTTGGCCCAAGGTATTAAAAAAAAAACCCAGCCAAGAGCTCCAAGTTGATAGTTCTTCCTCAATACAGCAAAACCTCCTACCATAAGGGACCAGGGAATAACACTTCTGTCAGGATAAGGTCAAAGTTTGGAGGACAAAGAACAAACTCCAAGATGTACAAAAGTGCCCTCTCTTCTGCACCACAGCCCTGTGTGATCTTGGGAAAGTTGTTTAAGGCTCAGTTATACTTTTTAAGCCCGGTCTTAAACATGGCATAGTAATATGTTTTGTTTTTCTTCCTGTTCATTCTCAAGGAAGGAAAGAAGGAACTCTGTCTCAATATGCAAGCCACTATTTGCCTTACTTCTAAGCACAACTCTCCTTCTCACTGTTATTCTATAAATCCCATCTAATCAGTATTTGTTACACCTCAGAGAAGAAACTTGTAAACACACCTGGCTTGAATGTACATTTCATTCACCATACCTTTCCTGTTTTGATGTAACAGTTTAGGACAGCTAATGTCACAGCTTTTCCCTAAGATAAGCAGCATTACCTGCCAAGAAGAAAACACCTGTACAGGTTCCTATGCAGCCTGACCCAGGTTCTGTTTTAGCAGGGGCATTAGACTAGATGATGCCCAGAGGTCCCTTCCAAGCCTACCATTCTGTGATTAATTCAGGTCTTTCTTTCCCCTATGCAGTGAGCTACCTTTAGAAGAGTTGCAAAAATATGTATTCTCTTCAAGGCTGGTGTCCTTTTGCCAAATTTGGCTGAAAATAGCCAACGAGCTCAAAAGTTACTAATGAACAAAAGAGTGACTAAAAAAACCTTTGTTTCCCTTGGAAAACAGTAAACCCTTCTCCAGAATGAATCAGAGTGAATCCAGTTCAGTTCAACATACTGTTTTCTGTAAAGCTGAAACAACCTATTTCTGTGGTGCTTCACGGAGCAGTTACAGAGCAATCCCACCAGTAAACAATGTGGGAAAATAGCTGTATCTAAACTTCCTGCGAAGGTCAGCGCTGAGCCACAGAATCCCTGTGTGGGAGCCATCCCCAGTACAAGCTGGCCCAGGGAGCCCTGCCACTCACTGAGAACTGGTTTTCCTCAGTGAAAAGCACCAGCTCCTGGCTCCAGGCTCCTACTGAGATCCAAACTCAACAGAGCCAGCAACTCAGCGGGAGCCGGCTGTAGCCCTCGATACAGACAAAGCCGGTCTGTTCTCTGCGAGCACTGATACTGCACCCTTAGAGCACGTTCTGCACTGGTTCATCCCTGTACAACCCCCTGCTCACTTAGGGTGGTCTGCTTCAATTCAAGGGAGAGCAGCATCTGACCTGCTAAAGCTACTATCTGAAAGGCTACTTATCTGTTAACAAGACATTTACTCTGATGAGGCAGTTAAAATGAGCATACTGCAAAGGCTATAAAAATTATTGACATTCATTGCACCATTAATCAGCTGCACACATCCTCCAAATCCTACCAGCTCACTGTGAAATGGAAAGCTGCAGACCTGATTCACTACAAACCAGCTCAGCTCCACACTGTTCTGTCCCAGTCACGTCAGCACCAAACTGGAAGGAACAGCCACGGATCAGGCAGAACTGTCTGAATCACTTTTGTTTATTATCCTCACAGTTAAACCTTGGAAAATTATTTATTTTTTTTTTCCGGCATCTTTTGCTGTAGTTGTTCCTCCCTTTGGGAAAGATGCTAATTGGCTGTATATCAGCTGGTCAGAAAGGGGAACTGAATATCATCTGAATGAGCCACAGCCTGCTGGAATTCACTCCTGCACTTGCCTTAAATTGAGAAGACACGCACGGCACACACCTGAGTAGAGGCACTTCATGAGTAAGGCTGCTTTTTTGGTAAAGGTATCTGGTTCATGTTTCTTATTCAACAGAGACTAAAACTTTACAGAATCAGCCATTGGCAGCACTCCCAGGATATTTTTCCATTTGCACATATTTCTAAAAATGTCAACGCCAGTCTAACCACTCTCATCTGGGAAAGCCTGACAGCAGATGTACATCAGCCCGGGAAAGAAAAAAGTCCAAAACGCAAGCCCTTTCTAAAAAGGAAAGCAAATTCAAAGCATGTTACATTGGCTCCTGCCTCTGAGCTCTACGCAAATAACAGGAGGAAATTTTACAGTGTGATTTTACACCCGTGACAATTCAATTAGAAAAATCAGACAAGGCAATAATATGAGATTCAGGGATAAGAAGTGGATGGTACGTGAAATTCTTATTCAGGCCTGATTCCTCTATGTTTGGGTTCATTACTTAACAGCAGACAAGTCCCAGGCAGGGCCTGAAGAGCCATGCTTCCTTTGCAGTCCTGGAATTAAAACCAGACAGCTAAACAACACTATATCTGACTGTAGGAGAGCTCCCCCAGGGAGGAAGCATTTTGGCTTGTGCATTTTGTTCCAGTCATCAGTCTCTGATTATTTTTTCTTCCAAATTTGGACCCTTCACACACCTTCCCAGCATCACCTGTTTTGCCTGAGAAACTAGTGTAGACAAACAAGACAACCTAGGCTGCTGGTTTGCAAGCTGAGTTCAGGCAATGAGCAATACTCTTTTCACACTCTGTTCTCCCCACAGCATGTGCCATCAGCACGCAGCCCCTGGAAGAGGGATATCTATTTCATTCGGCCTGTCAAGACCCAAGGAAAACAAAGGGTATGACTCCATCCCTCGACTCTATCTGAGTGGAATTCATGGAATGGAAGGGAAGTTAACTTCAGTAGGACTAATCCGTAACTACAGAGTAAACAGAGAGCAGGATGTGCTCCTGAAATATTTTAAATATATATTTCGTTGTTCATGAATGCTGCAATAATGGCTTTACAACTTGTCTCTCTAGGGGAAATTAAGAGAAAAAAATCCCTTACTGGCTCCAGTGGTGATTTTGTTCACTTAACTTCAAGATGTGTTTGGCTCTTGAAATTATACTTGTGCTTTCTTGCAAATCTATGTGGTTTTTACATGTCCATTTTAAGTATGTATCTAAATATTGAATAATACATAAATATGATAAGCAGAGTCTTTAATCTTACTTGTTGTTAGAACACACCTTAAAAAACTGATGCCCTGACATAAAAAAGTTTTCATCAGACTTTCCAGGTGGTGGGCCTCACCATTCCAGACCCCAACTTCTGGTGGTCAGTTAGAGCTGTCAAGATCCATGAATTACAGTGTCAGAAAAAAAATTCAAGTGAAAGTTTACTTCTAGTCATGCACTCCTACTTCTCAGTCTTACTGAACTTAACTAATGTTCCAGTCTCTGGGGATCACAGCAGAGCAATTGCTGGCATATAGATTCACCTTGAAGCTACAGAAGAATTCTAGTGGTGGTCCACTTCCTGCCCGTGCTGGGTGGTCCATGGTTTCTATAGCACTAGAAGCAGTAATATAGTTACACATGCTCGTAATAGTTTTGCTTCCAGTATTACATCCTAAATCCCAAATGCTTTGTAAGTGAAGCTTTGTGATGCTTTCAGACCAGTCCAAATTTGCAAGTACATTTTTCTGAGGCTATCTCAATGGATTTAGAGAAATCAAAGCCATTTGGAAGCTAATGGTGCTCAGAAACTACATACTTGTTTAGACCTTTAGTTACTCCTTTTTCAGGTTGCAATTAGTTTAGGACCAAATTATCCTTTTAGTATATATGCAAAGAGAAGCAAACTTAATCCACAGTGTAAACACCACGGACCAGCACAGAAAAGCCTCATCCATGGCAGGTACATCTGCAGATCATTTACCTGACCATCTCTGTCTAGGAAGGAGGCTGGCCTCACTGAGATCTCTGCAGGTCTCATCCTGCCTTAGTTTCCTTGCATGCAGTTGAGAGTCTCCACATCCCGTTCCTCACTTTGTTTTGTTTTGTGGTGGGTTCTGGGTTTTTTTGTTGTTTTTTTCCGGTGTATAATTAGATATAAACAATAATTAAACACGATTATCGCTTAAGGTAAGAAAGTACCAATAAGGGAATGTGTAATGCCTTTAAGATACTCCCAGAAATTGCCTGAGGGCAAGATGCCATGTAACATCAAAGCAGGACATACTTCTCAGCCTTAAATGTGAAACAGCAATATCCACACTTGTCAGTTCAGCAGTTTGAGGGAACGTTCCCAGGCAGTTAATCACAACCAACGATACTGTTAAAGGCTCCTGGTCACACTTGGAAGTCTGTACCAGCTCTCTCCCAAATATTTCCTAGGCACAAGCTGGGAATTAGCACAGGCCAGGAACTGAGCCCATTAGGCAGTGTGCCTCCAGCCACCTTATTTTAGAGGGAGAGACTAACAGTATGAACACAGGCGTGTGTTGCATGCCAGTTGGCCTCAGTGCCAGAAAATGGTCCTGGGCACATTTCATTTTCTAATATAGATGCAGTCAGGATGTCTATGAGAATTCGTATCTCCTCCTTCGTGGGATATCCAGCTTCCTTATTAAGAACAGAACCTACCCCATTTTCCATTAGCAAGAAGCAGTGCAAATTCCATTTCGAAATGCACAGCGTTTCCAAGCCTTCCAGAGAGATTTCTCTCTCATGGTCCAAAATTCTACGCTCCTCATCCTCTGCTCTGTTATCAATATGCATCACTGAGATCCTTCTTACACCCCCTGGTATTCTTCCAGCACCTGCTTAAGATCATTTTAATTCAGAATGTCACGAAGACAGCTAAAATTTGAAGGAAAAAAAAATTTCCTCCAAAACCCAGCCAGGACGAGCTTGTGACATTGTTATGCAGTCAAATGAATTCTGCTATCACAGCAACACTATCAGACCATATTAGAAAATTAATTAGCTTCTAATAATAAATAATGCTTTTTTTCCATTGTTGTAATAGCACTAATACTTAGCATTACTGCAATCATTTACCTGTTGCAACCACTACACATGAGCGAGCTATGCATACCTGTTGCTGCTCCTCTGTGCTTCATGAGTCCCACAGATAGACAGGGCCACTAAAGAACTAGAGATGTTCTCAGCTCCAAAGAAAAACAGACTGAAATGCCTTGGCTACAGAGCTTTTGCCCACAGGGAGGTTTGGGGCATCTCTAAATATTCAACACGCTGGCATCAGAGCCACTGAAGTTAGCACCTTAACCTGAGAAATGGGTCAGTTAGAGATACCTTGTGAGACAAGTGGGTGATGGGAAGCTGACTGAAATGTTGCTGTTTACTGGGACTTACTCCACCAGGCCTGCTGGAAGATGCCAGTGTCTGCTTTGGATCCACTCACCTAAAGACAGGTGTCCTGTATCCTTTCTTTCAAAGCACTGAGCGGACTTTTAAAACGTGATCCTGAGATATACTGTATAGGTATTTTGCCCAGTATGTGAAATCCAGAAACAACTCTGGGAGTCACAATCTCCTTTCTTAGGCAAATGCGCTGATATCCCAGCTATAGACTCCTCTCTTCCCTTCGCTTCTTATTTGACCCGAGGAACATCATCTCCTTCAAAGCACAGGGGCTGACCTTCAGGTCAAAGGTATTCCCTCCCAGAATAATCTCTGGCACCCTCCAGACTGACTGTTTCTTTGCATCATTTCTCTCGCATGGCCATAATTTCTCAGCACATTCAAGATTACATTTCCTAATTAAAACATTCGAAGAATTAATTGCATAATAATAAAATAATAATAACAACATCATGCATTTTCACATTAACCTTTCTTTAAATAAGCCTCTTATGCAGAACCACTTTGAAAATTACAATGTTTTCTAAACTAAGGAACTCATAGAAATTCACTCTGCAAACCCACATGAAAGCCTTCCTTCAATTACACTCCCTCAGATTTTCGAACAATTTTAAACAAGATAGAAAAATACTATAAGGCTACACTGCTTAACTAATTCTAATAATTTTCAGCTTCACCCCCCCAGTCACATGCGTTTCTAGTTACAATTAAACAGGGAAGAAGGAGAGGAAGAAGCAGTGGAAGAGGTTTTAAATTAGTTGAACTTGCTTCAGAGAATTAAGTATGGTAGAATCTAACTAATCCCTACTAACTCTGGAGGGAGTAGAGAAAACCCTCGTACGGATTTGTGAGATTTTCTGGTGAAATTACTAAGTGCTCGGACACCACTGCTGAAATGCAGCCATATGAAGGAAGGAATTCCAACATTACCAACCTCTGCTACCTGCACGCACCTCAGATCCTGATAGCTGTGCTACCAGTCTAGTCATGTTTACATTACACCTTTTCCTCCAGTATCCGCAAAATATACAAAGTATACAAATATACAAAAAATATACAAAATATACAAAAGTATACAAACTGCAGCCTTGCATATGAATATTTATTATGCAACCGTAGTCTGACTGGAAGAGCTGCAACTGCTAGCAAAAACATGGTGTGATAAAAGTGAAGGGAAGAAGTAAGCAGCGAGGTATTAATCTAAAGGGTAAGAGCCAGGGCATTTCAAGAACAAAATAACTGGAGTTGGAAGAGAAGGCAAAAATGCATATTCCCCCTTATTTTTAGAAGCAACTCTTCATCTTGGATATGCATCTTCTCAAACACTGTCAGTGAAGACTGGGGAATCCTGAGCCTAAGTCATTACTCATGTGAGAAGGACCGCGATGGGTGACATGAACTACAGAAGAGAAAATGACACAGATTGTTTTTTTAAAAATGCAGTTATCTTTGGCTGCTTAAAAGCTGTTTCCCACAAGACTGCAAATGATAGTCTCCATGGCACGCTGTATTTGAAACACAAAAATGAGATAAATCATTCTTTTTCATCTTGTACAGGTAAGAAAAATGTTCCAACCTGCACTGATTTCTTTGGAATCATCCTCCTGGTGACAGTGAGCATAAGTGAATTAGTAATACAAAAGAGAATTCGCAGATAACTTTTGGTAAATTCTAAATTCTATCTGGAAAACTATCAATTCTGCAGTAATCATATAGATTATGTGTTCAGGGAAGACCGTGCTCTAATGGAAACACTTTTCTGCAAGGTAGGAAGGTTATTAATTTTACTATTAGATCAGCTCTTTCTGGAAAACACATCAATTTGCTGAAAATTCAAAGTAATATTGTTCCATTGGAAAGGGCAACCTCATTTTCATGTCACAAAAAGCCAAACGGGGAGAAATTCACTGAAAACAAAGGATGTTGCTTCTCTTTCAGAACAATGGAAGTAAGACTGCAGTCAGAGCCATTGAATTTTACCAGCTCTGTTTCGGACTCAGCCAGGCATCAATGCCAACAAAATACAGATAACTGTCCCTAGCACAAGGCTTTTAAAGAAAGCCCCAAAGCTGCTGATACAAAGCTAGTCCTAAATTCAACTACCTGTTCACTGTGCCCTGGAGTGGGATTTGAGAGTGCAGAATGGTAAACTCTGATAGGTCAGCTTCATCACATTGGCAAAAATCTGTGATTAGCTTACAGAGGGCAGAGGAGCTCTAAGTTCAAGGGAAATGAGCTGGTACAAGCAGAGAATCAAGTCCCATGCATATACAACAGTGGGGAAGAAACAGGCAGTGCTGATACTGTGGTGAGAAGCTGGAGCTGTATTTATGGAGTTCAATTCCGAGTTGATTTCAACCAAGCTACGCTAACTATACAAACATGCTTACTTGTAGTACTTATGAAAAGAGAAATTAACTTTTTTTTGCATCAACTGGTATTGTTAAGAAAAAAAAAAATGCTTCCAGGTAAACAAGCCATCTTCAAGGCACTGGTTCACAACAGCTCTGAGTCTATCTCCAGTTTTATCTTTTCCAGCCCTAGTAAAAATAGATACCTGGGAAGCAAAAATAAGGACACTACATTACTATATTACAGAAGCAAGGAAGCACTGCACTATATATACTAATTGTACATAAATGCTGTTCTTTTTCTTTAAACAAGTTGATATTTACCTTTGCAACTTCTAATTCCAATTAATTCTTTAGTCCTGTCATTAAGAACTTCACTCTTTTCCTATTCCAATTAACATAAAGATTTTTACTTCATATGATTTTAATGATACAATACCCATTTTTTCACAAATATAAGGGATGTTCTGGCCAATACACACACAGCTAGTTATTGGAGAATTTCTGTGTTTATTCCTACTATGAGTTGACACACTGATGTCAGACAGTATGATCCAGGTTCACTGAATAGTATCAGGACCCTTAGGTCCCAAATTAAGACAAGAACAACAGAAATTTAACAGGCTGACAAGGAGAATGAGGAATCAGTTAATGCATAAAGTAAAAAAGTGAAAAAAACCCAAGCTTTATAAAAGCTATGAATACAGTAAATGGCACGTTCCAAAAATTTTTGTGTGTGGTGCTAAACAGAACATAAGCCTCAGCAGAATGATTTTGGAACAATGATTTTGATTGTTTATAGGCTATATTATTATAAAGACCTTTCCTATTTAATTTTGAAACATTTGTAGTTCAGTTAGCTAAAGAGAGAGGTTATTGACAGTGGGGGTTGCACAATGACAGGCTAAAGCTGCACCAAAGGCAGGCAGATGCTGTTAAAGCTTTATCTCACAGTATCCTTGCTGTCCTGAACAGGATCAACCTCGTTATTATTATTCATTAACATGTTTCAGCAGAGTAAGGCTTTTTTTATATTCCATGAGATGGAAAGTGCCCTGACATTTGTGTGGTTACCCAACGAGAGGTGAACAGCAGTGAGTGGAGAAGGAAGCTACTTCAGAGCAGTGCTGAGTGTGCTGTGTAACAAGAGCAGTGCTGAGTGTGCTGTGTATCAAGAGCCCCCATCACTATCACCACCAGAACAGCAATGTTTGCAGCATGAGATGTTGGGGAATAACCAGCAGAACTGCCGTTTGCTCCTTACAGAAACCCCTTTTTTTTTAAACTGCACACAAAAGATGGATTTGTTCATGCTGCTCAAAGCAGCATTAACTCTCTGTATTCGGTGGCCCCACCAGATGGGTCACAGTGCACAGATGCTGGCATACAGCCCTTGCCTGCAGAGCCACCAAGGGCCATGCAAGAGACCAGAAAGGAAAACACAGGGTGTACCTCTTTCCTTGCTTCCCTGCCTCCCTGAGACCTCACATTTTAGATGTCCTAGTCCAGCCAAGCCCATTCCTTTTTGTAGCTCTCCTAGACCTCTTCCCCTTTGAAAGGCTCAGTCTTCCCTTCCATGACCTTTTCTTTACCATGTTTGTATATAGGAGACCATTGTACTGTTGTTCATAAAGAAGTTGAATGGTGTTATGTAACTGCTAGTTACTGGTTTATCATTTTTTAGAATGATGGAAAAGTAAAATGGGAATGTAGACTCCCCTTGGGGCCAGGCTAAGCAAACTAAACTTGCATTACTAGTGACCCAAAAGAATATTCACTTCAGCATCCCCAAAATGGAATATGCATTTCAGTACGTATTGTCCCGCACAAAATGACAAGCCATTAACAATTATGGCATATAGGCATATATGGGGTGAGAAACCTTCCATGATGCAGGTCCTTGGCAAAAGAGTTAACAAAAAAGTATTGATTTGGGTTTGTTGGGTTTTTTTTTTTTTACATTTAAAATGATTTGCTATTCATTAAGATCTGATATCTTGTGGCTTTTGATATTGCAAAAAGGTTTTATTCAGCTTGCTTTTCATTCCCGGTCAGCTAATATAAGATCAATACTATTTTGGACAGATTTCCTTCTTGTAATGAACCTAGAATGGGCATACACAGCCTAAACTCTCTCCCTGTTTCACATTTACAGGAGCTTCCTCAGAGGGGTTTGGTTCTTTCTTTCTCTCATGTTCTTTTGCTGCAGAAATTTGCATTGGCATGTTCTGAGGCTTCTGCACTGTTTGTGTCCCAGGCACCAACACATGGCCCCTACTGAACTCAATAAAGCTTATGGATATCAAAATCAATCACAGCAAAAGCAAGTTCTCACTGCTGGAAGGTGCAATTACACTCTTATCCAGGCCAAAGCTGTGATTCTTCATGCAGACAATCCTGGTAACTCAGTCTGTAACTGATCATGTCAAAAGGACTCCTCTGATAAGTAGTGGCTGCAGGAACAGGCACTCTTTCTGTAGTAAGATTCTGGTGTCCCAATTGCAGTGTCCTACAGCATCGCTTGTTTTCAGGCTCACAAACTGTACACGTATCTAAATATTTGCACCACAGTCCAACGCGAACTGATGGCTCCAAGATTTCAGCAGGGTATGTACTTCATTCATCTTTAAGAATTAATCTCAAAGGCCAGGACATCTAAAATATCTGCATCAGTTTTACACCAGTATTACTCCACTAATTGCAATAATTACTGTTAGGTAATTCAAATCATTAATATCCAGAAGCCCTGCCATAAGCAGGGTTCCACTGTTAAACAAGGGACCTCACGTACATGTTCCCCTTGCTCTGAGGAGCTGACAGTCTCATTCAACACAATATGCTACTGGGAGAGCAAACTATAGAAGACAAAAGTAGCCAGGAAGGTGAGGGTAGTAGTTAGGGGAAGACACAACCAAGATTTCATCCTGAAAGACTCCCTGAATTGTTTGGTACTTATTCAGGTGAGTCAGGTGGATTTAACCACTAAAATAAATCAAAACACTGCCTGGGCAAAAAGCTTCACTTGTAAGTCCATCAGTGATCTAGATCTCAGCATATGCCACAGGTAATTATACCACTTCTTCGTTCGTTTCAGATCCAGCCTCACCAAAAGGCTAATTCTGCACTCCACCTGCATGCAAAAACTCCCAGTAAAGCTAACAGGAAATCTGCCTCAGTCTGGAGTGCAGCTGCACTGGGCACTTTGTCTGTCAGGCTTGTTGCAGACAGTTTCTCAGCATATTACAGCATCTTTTCCCACCTAAATAAACAACCAAACCAACCAAGAACCCAAAATCTAAAAGGAAAGATCCCATTCTCTATTATCACATTCAGCATCCTTCCCCCTCCACCTGTGGGTTCAGGGCTGAGCTCTGTGTCACAGTTCTTTGTACCAAACATGAAAAATAGTGCTTGCTTGGCACTTACCATGCCTCTGTTACTGAGTGGGAAGAAAAAAACATCATGCTTTTGGTCATTATCCTTAAACGGCATGGTAAGGGACGGGTAAGCAGAATTTGCACCTGGACAAGAGAATGTCAAAATGCTGTTCTGCAAAGCCAACACACATTTACCACAGCACACGGATCTGAGGTACTTGTATAAATTATAATTCCGATTTAGTATTTGCTCAGTTGTATTAGAAAATTTGTGAGAAACAAACCTTGAGCGTTGACAATCCAGACTGCTTTCTGCTAGTCTCGCTGTGACGCTGGATGGGGTAAAGGCATGAAACATCCTTCAGCCAAAAAAACCAGAAGTTTGAGGGGAAAACGGAGATGTCCTTTGCAAGAAAAACTGTAACACAGCTCTGAGTTAAAGAAGCAACTTTGTGTCAGTCTTCACTAGTAAACTGTGTACTGCTGTTATCACAATGAAGATAATGTGTCACTTGCCTTTCACCAACAGCTGACTTGTAAAATCCACAGCACTGAAGAGGTTTTGTTTGGAAATAAAAGGAAACAAGGATGTGTTTTGATGAAAGGTGATGTTTTCCGAGTCCAAGACGTAAGCCACGCAATGGTTACTGAAGTAGCACGGCATGCCACACAAGATTCCTTAAGTGCCGTCCATTTCCAGTCTATGGTAATTAAAACCAGTGACCTATGCACACAAATGGTAATGGATACATAAAGGTGACTGATACACACGCCAATGTAATCTGCAGTGTACAGTGAAAACAGATTTTTTGCAGATATTGCACTCATATTCTACTTTCTTGTTGTATCTCTCCACTCCCTCCTGTTTTGGATCTGTTGTGCACTTGGATCGTAACCAGTAACAGCAGACAGTATTTTTTCTTTCGGTCTCAAAAATATAACAAAGGTATAAAATTGTAAAACTACACAAAAAAAACCCCAAACCTGCACATACACATACAGTGGGAGCAGTAAGCACAGGACTGAACTATTTAGAAATTCGGAAGCAGTAAGTAATAAAATTATTTATAAAGAAGTATATCTACATTGTTTAATAATTTAAGGCTCACAAGAAACTAACATATCAATGACGATAGAAGTTTTCTGCTATAGGGTTAAAAGCACCAAATTCACTTCACATACTAGATAACCAGATCTGTACTGATCACAAGTGGAAAACTCTGAAAGTGCTGATCTGCTAATGTTCCTAGTGCTTTGACAACGTCGTATTTCACAGGAATAAGAAATCCCCTGTCAAACATAAATACTGTTATACTGATAGAAAATATATCGGAATAATTTCAGTTTGAAACTACAGTACAAAAAAACCTCAGCCTTCCTCTCCCCACAATCCATTCATTCTCCACACACCCCCCCAACTCTTTAATACTAAAGTTGAAGCAACTTAATTGGTTGCAAATGACCCGTTTAAAACCAGCAACAGTTTGCTAAAATAAGTGTCTACAAATTAAATTTTGCACTGTCACAATTCACCAGCTCCTGCATCATGGAGCGTAGCTTATTCTTAGTCTATTTTAAAAATAGGTGACCCTTTGTGTCATGGAAAAAGAACATAAAAACATGTGTTCCTGGACAACTACTCAGGCCAGTGGTCAATTTATAAAATAGAGCCTGACTTAAAAAAACTAATTGGTACCAAAAGAATAATTATAGCATTAAGCTTACGATACCAGCAGATCCTTCCGCATCTCTGAACTCTAACTCTCTCCTCACCTTACAGGTCTGTTTCCCTATTGGTGTCCAGACAGAAAGCATAGAGGGACTTTCTGAGATCTATGTTACTTCTTGCTTTGATAGTGGTTTTCTCTAAGGAGCTGGTGTCGTTGTTGAACCCCTCACTGTTTTCCAAGTGCACAACAGATTTGTTTAGAGAGTTTCTACTGGATCTTCTCTTTGCATCCCCCGCCCCTGCGCTACCCTGAGCACTACTGTGTTCATCTTTGAGGATAGCTTGCTCTTCGTGATCAGTCTCTCGGTGGTAGAAGTAGTTGAAGTTGGATACAATGACAGGGACGGGCAGGGCAATGGTGAGCACACCCGCGATGGCACACAAGGAGCCCACAATCTTGCCACCCACAGTGACAGGTCGCATATCCCCATACCCGACGGTGGTCATGGTTACCACCGCCCACCAGAAAGCATCGGGGATGCTGGAGAAATGAGACTCAGGGTCATCGGCCTCAGCAAAGTAGACAGCACTGGAGAAGAGGATCACACCAATAAAGAGGAAGAAGATGAGGAGGCCCAGCTCCCTCATGCTGGCTTTCAAAGTCTGTCCCAGGATCTGCAGACCCTTGGAATGCCTGGAGAGCTTGAAGATCCTGAAGACCCTGACCAGACGAATGACTCTGAGGATGGCCAAGGACATGGCTTGCTGCTGGCCCCCACCCCCATTGCTACTGCCAGCCCCGGGCTGCTGCTGCTCATGGGCCAGCTCCGTGCCCAGGGTGATGAAGTAGGGGATGATGGCCACGATGTCGATGATGTTCATGATGTTGCGGGAAAACTCAGGCTTGCTGGGGCAGGCGAAGAAGCGCACGAGGAGCTCAAAGGTGAACCAGATCACACAGGTGGTCTCAATGATGAAGAAGGGGTCAGTGAGGCTACTGGGCGGCTGCATGGGTGGGGAGTCCCTGGTCGTACTGTTCAAACCTCCGTTTTGTGGGGGCAGAGCCATAGGATTCTCACTCTCATCCCTGAACTCTGGCAGGGTCTCCAGGCAGAAGGTGATGATGGAGATGAGGATGACCAGCACAGAGACGATGGCAATGGCCCGGGCCGAGCTGGAGCTCTCGGGATACTCAAAGATGAGCCAGACCTGGCGCTGGAACTCATTACGAGGCAAGGGCTTCTCCTCCTCTTTGATGAAGCCTTCGTCCTCCCGGAATCGCTCCATGGCCTCCTCACCCAGCTGGTAGAAGCGGATCTCATCAGCGAAGACATCAATGGAGACATTGACGGGCCGGCGGAGCTTGCCCCCGGACTGGTAGAAGTAGAGGATGCCATCGAAGCTGGGCCGGTTCCGGTCGAAGAAGTACTCGTTGCGGAGCGGGTCGAAGTAGTGCATGCGCTTGTCCGGGTCCCCCAGCAGCGTGTCGGGGAACTGGTTGAGGGTGCCCAGCTGGGTCTCGAAGCGCAGCCCCGAGATGTTGATCAGCACCCGCTGGTGATGCATGGCCCCCCGGTTCGCCGCCGCCGCCGCCTCCTCCTCCTCCTCGCTCGCCGCCGCCATGGCCATGCCCCGGCGGTGCCCGCCTTCCTCCGGAGGGCCCATCTCCTCTGCCGCTCTGGGACGCGGGGTGCGCGGCGGCGGTTGGGGCGGCGGTTGGGGCGGCGGTTGGGCTCCGCTGGCAGCCGCCTGCCCGCTGCC
>WUAM01000395.1:16873215-16901774 GCA_024336885.1 Actenoides hombroni
TGGTGCCCATCACCAGTTAACATGTTTTGCCACATTTATAACTGTTGACTAAGATTTTTTTGTCTGGTAAGTTTAAGGGGTTTTTTGCTTTGTTTTGCTCTCCCTCCAGTTTATCATGGAAGAGGTGCTGCTCCAACATGTGCTTCCAAAGCCAGAAGCCAACATTTCTTCCAGGCTACCTTCATGTTAGCGTTTACAAAACAGGACTGTACTTTCCCTGTGATGTATTCTTAAACCCACATCCAAGGCTGATACTTTTCAGTAGATGCACGTTTTATTAGAGAAAAGGAAGTGCAGCAGCTCTACACCATGCCTTCAATTACAGTTCAGTAATACAATCAATGCTAAAATTTTACTTTCTACATTCAAACCATGAACTCGGCTATTTTGCTCAAAGGTCTACAGCAGAATAGGCTAAGCATGTATGCAAATGCTGTAAGACTAAAACCTATACATATATATACACACACCACTCCAGTACAGCTCCTAGATTTCCAACAAACCAAGTATAGAAAATATTAGGGAAAACCAAAACATTTTGCCCTCTAGTTGGCATCACTGCAGTGATGTTTTTAGTGAATCCTTGGGGTAGTACTCAGAGCTCCATCAGTTTACCCAGATTCATGGGATTAGTGCATTTTCACTTAATTTAAAACATTACCTCAGCGTATGAAATACGCCCAAAGATATTAAAACCATGCCAAAATGGAAAACCATAATTATATTACATGGTTACTGTAAGTGATGATTTGCCCATGACAGGGCCACGTTCTGTAATTTACCTCTGAGAAATCAGCGCAGAATTGCTGACCTGTTTTGCCACTGTGATGGTGAAAGTAAAGGACCTCTTTACTCACACAATTCCTAGACGCAAAATTACAGGTAACTTTTCTAGAGGAGCCTGCTGAAAATAACACCCCTTGGAATTACAGTTCTTTAATGAAATAATGTATCAAACCTTCAATATGTAGTATAATACCCTCTGCAGGAAATACAGACATACCTGGTGTATTGGGTCAACCCACCACACCTGAGCACCCAACCCAAGAACTGCTGATCTGCTACCAACCTGTGCTGGGGATTATAACTAGCGAGAGGGCTTCGCGCTGGAAAACTATTCTGCTTTTCCAGCTCTGTCAGCTCCTCTCATGCAAGATATTCTCCCTCCAAACCTTGCCTTGGGAATAATTGTTTATGTCAAGAGGAAACATCCCCAAGCAAGTTTATTGCCTCCTTGAGGCAAGGCCAGTAAAAAATTATTAACTTACACGTCAGCAACTCTAGTACTTGGCTATCACACCAGACACCTCTGGAGTCTGCTCAGCAAGCGCGTCCCTTTCACAGGGCCAGTCCCAGACATCCACAGGCACTCAACTACACTTTCATCTGCGTACAAACATAACCAGTAACACAAGATAAGAGGGACGACTAGCCTCCACCTCTGCCTGCTCCCTCACCTCTGTACTTGTTTCATGCAGACTGCTGTTCCTGCACGTGCACGACCGTTTACACTCCTCTCCCCCTCTGCAAACCCTCCTGCCAGGGGCCTCTTCCCCCAAGAGTTACATTTTGGTTTTGCTTGCAGCCACCCCATGACCTCCCATTGCATTAGACAAGTCCCCATAGGCTCCAAGAACAAACCCCTGTCCCCTAGAGCCACATGTACACGCAAACCATCACAGATCTCCCCTTCTCTTTCAAGCACCCTCCTAAAAAAACCCAGCATCCATTCTCAACCCTCTTCCCAGACTTCCCTTCAGAAATTCCCTCATGCAGTAAGCATCCTCAGGAGTGGGGCAGGCAGCCTTCTGGGGACACAGCCTGGGGGGGCTGGTGGTGGGCACCACACAGAGCGGAAGAAAGTGCACAGAGGGTTATTAAGCTTGCTGCCTCTCAAGCAGTTGTATCCATTCTGCCATTCCTTCCTCAACAACAGGCAACAGCACTTCCTTGATGCCTGGGAGATGACATGCTGCATTTGAATTCTCCCTTGATTAAAACCCAAGTTTCTAGCCCTTCTATACGTTGTGCTGCAGTGTTCACATCCTGAACGTGCAGGCAGATAGGATTATGCTGCAGTGGAGAGAAAAAGACAGACTTGGCCACATTCATCTTGCTGAAAGCCTCCCTGAAAACCCTAGGAAGGAAAAGTACATTATTAATTGATATAGCAGGAAAATACAGTTGCTCTGTATAGCATTTGAGTAGCATATAACTACTGTTTTTGCAACTTTAATAATTCTGAGAATCTGGTGTATGTGTATATGTTGGTACAAAGGAAGAGGGGAGAAAGGGGTGAAGAGAAAGTGGGAAGATGATGTTGAAGGGGAATAAACCTCTACTTCAAGCAGGGAATTTCAAAGGGTGATTCTTATTTGGCATCTCTGATTTTGTCAGTGTGATGAAGAGCCTCTGAACACTTTCTTGAAGAGTAGTCCTACCAGTGGAAAGGCAAGATATTTGAGAGAAAGGATGACATACAGAATAGTGGGACATATCAAGTGCTGACACATGCTACTAATGTTTTAACCAGGCACACCCTGATGAAGAATTTATTTGTCCCCATACTTGTGATTTAGCAAAAAGTATCTTCTACCCTGAACATATGCACACCATGCTCAGTACCATACACTCCAGCACAGCCACGCCAAAACTCACCGTTCTCCCCAGCCCCTCTGTTCTTCTAATGCAGTTATAATACCTCTTGTCATGCCATCTGACTGGGATGCTGCTTCCCCCCCACCATCTGGTCCACACAGCACCAGTAGTAGCTTATCCTACAGCCTCATTTGCAAGTTTTCTCCTGAGGCTGGACAAATGGCTAGTAAATGGGACTCCCCTGGTTCCCCAGCATCGAGGGGCTGCAGAAACACAATCTTTTAAGCTTCTCTGCTTTACCAGCTAATGCCTTTGAGAGGCTCATACAAGCTTTGCAGAAGAAGAAACACTGTCCAAGCTAGAGATTGATTATCTTTCACCGAAAGGCAGGCTGCATCCCCAACACTACCTTACCAACACTTCCATGGGGAGAAAAGAAGGATCATGTCCTTAAGCCCTGTACAGCCATCATGGCAGGGACATTAATAACACATGTCTATGCTCAGACCTGTGTAGTCATATGCACCACATCTAAGACTTCTGCAGCTGCCCCCCCCCCAATCTTCTACTGCATTTTCAGCTTTGCACTGGCCTCCCCCTACTCCCAGGTACTGGGACAGGTGCAACTGGGTGATCCCAGCCATCATGGGCTGATGGGCAGCACACAAAACTTGCCATTACATAGCAGGAGTGGCAGCAATGTGGTTGCTGGGAGCTGTAGTTTGGTCGGACACCCCTACACAAAGGAATGGGTGACCCATCCCATGCTGGGGTCTCACATATTGAGAAATGAGCAATGGGGGTATTCTGCAGAGGCTGCGTTCACCTACCCCTACACAGACACATGTACACACATGATGCACCTTCTGGTACACCTAAGGACACTTTGGGAACATCCAGTCTTTTCACAAATACTCCCTCTCGGGCCATCCATACCACTGACAGTGGCTGCAGAGCTGCAGCATCACAAAAATACAAAGAACACAATGCTGAGATCTACAGAGATGTGCACCAGCCTCTAGAGGCTTCATCTGCCCTCAGCCCTCCTCCTCCATGGTGGAGAGGCTAGGCAAGTCTGTTGCAAACACATTTTGTAGGCACCCGGACCTCACAAATGTGCCTCATGAGGTAACATGGGTGACTCCTTTTTTCCTTCTCCATGTTTTGACTAAATAACATTCCAATGATGGCAGATGGTGAGAGAATGTTATGAAGCCAAAAAACCCGAAGGAGTTAAAGGCAAATCCACTTGGTTAATTCCCCAGCAGCCTGATCCTGTGTTGAAATATTTCAGGCCAGAGAGAGAGAGAGAGAGAGAGAGAGAGAGAGAGACTGCCACAGTCCCCAAGGGAGACCCCAGAGAAAAGACTCGTATTTCCTGTGCAGGAGGATTAAGCACAAGGCCATTGAGAAATCACAGTAAACATCTGGATGTGAGCACTCCATCTATCAAGCCCTAATCCATGAAGTTATTCATTAATGAATTCAGCAGATTCTCACTGTTCTATATATAGAGTCAGCTGATCTTTTTTAATGTTTGGCTTGAAGGTGTTTTACATCTGTATCAACGGATTTTTATTTATTCCATACAGCAACCTACTGTATTTTGCTTTTGCTTAATTAATTGCTTAGAGCAATTGCTTTGCTTTAAAAAAAATAAAAATCACATGTTGACACATTTTCTAGTAGTACCAAAAAAAAATCCAATAGTTACACCCAACCATGTTCTTGCATTTTATATTAATTTGCAATTTTAAGCTCGAGTTCCTCTGGAAACTTTCCATCACACAATGATGGAAAAAACATTAAATAGAAATTGATTTTCTTTTCTGTATTTTGTTTTGATTAAAAATGAGAATCTCTCTCATTTATCTTCAGAGAGAAAGTAAGCATTGAGTAAATGGTCTGGTTAATTCAAAAGTAATTTGATCTGAACTCTCCATAATTTACATTAATTTGAAGAGCAGGAAAGATGCTGAGCATCACCAGTATCAAGCTTATTCATTTAAACAGACTACTTGTGTCATGCATTATACCTTGTGAATGTAAACTGCACGAAGGATGTGTAATGACCCACATTTCATAAGGGGGAGACTTGCACACTACTGTGCCCTTAAAAGCCATCCGCTAAGCCTGACTAACAGCCCAGGCCGCTCACACGCAAACCTGAGTGCATGGCTTTTCACCCAGCTGTGCCATCTTCTTCTCAGGGAAATCTGCAGACTTTGCCATTGATACTGGTGGAATCAGCATTTGGCCCAGAGGTTTTTATAAATCCAGCTGTGACAGGATATTTTCAGTTAACCCTCAAAGCTTTGGACTCCGCCAGAGAGCATCAATCATCCAAACTTGCAATTTAGAGTTTCCAGCCCTTTTGATTTACAGGGCATTACTGTGATGTAAACTTTAACTCTAGAGACTTGATATCTACCAGGAAAGCTCATTCTGTGCCTTCCCCCCTCCCCGCTTTTAAATTCCAGGAGCACATGCCTCTAATGCTAGGGTTTTGCTCTTGGCACAACAGGATGCCCTAAGTGGACACTACCAACTGTGATAACCCAGTTTAAAAAGAGAAGAATGAAGAGAAGTGAGTGCAATCGGAAGGACAAAAGAATCAAGACCTACAGAGCCACTCAGCTACACCTCTGCAATTTTACAGAATCACATTATTTCCCAGATTAGAAAAGACCTTTAAGATCATTTAGTCCAATCATTAGCCTAACACTAACAAGACCTCAGCTAAACCTTATCCCTCAGCACTACGTCTACACGACTCAAGTACCTCCAGGGATGGGAACTCCACCACTTCCCTGCACAAGCTGTTCCAGTGCCTGATAAAGTTCAGTAAAGAAAATCTTCCTAATATCCAATCTAAACTTCCCTTGGTGCAATTTCAGGCCATTTCCTCTTGTTCTAGCCCTTGTTACTTGGTTGAACAGCACAACCCTCACCTCGCTACAACCTCCTTTCAGGTAGCTGTAGGGAGCGATAAGGTCTCCCCTGAGCCTCCTTTTCTCCAGGCTAAACAAGCCTGGTTCCCTCGGCTGCTCTGCCAGTGCAAATACTCTCACAAGTGAATTCCATTGGCGTCAGTGCTTTTGTAATGCCTGTACTCCACACCAGTATCTATTTCTGCAAGCAAAGCATGGTGTTTCTGGGCAAACTTAATCCCTCCTTACGACCCAACTGAAAATACTTCATTTTTATCCTACGGCCATTGAAGTCACACTGACAAAAAGCTCTTCCCAATGCAAAAATGTAACACCAGGCCACACACTCAGGCTGTGAGGAAAAGGAACAGGAATAGATAATCAAAGGTTGCATGTCTAGGACAAACAGATACAGTGGCATGTGATTTAGGTGATCAGTCACTTACTTCAAGTTGTCAGGTGACAAATTCATACTCTTCTGTTTTGTTACCAGATATACGGTCGGTCAATTACAATCCAGAACCTCTTGCAGTAAGCTCTGGCACACACACAGACAAAAATTAAGCTGCATGGGCTGCCTAAAAAAAGCTAAATGACATGTTTACAAATTTATATATTTTAATAAGGAGGGGATGTGCAAAAACATTGAGTAATCTCATCCAAATTTCCTGCTCATTTCTATTTTTTAAGCAGTCATGAATTATGAATGAATCAAGGAAAATAGAAATATGTGATGCTCATTCTGGTATAAAATTATTAGTGAAGCCCTTGAAACCAGTAACTACAATCTGAAAAAGCTTATGTGAGGGGAAACTGAGGTTGAGACCTACTCATGATCCCCTCACATACAGGAAAAGGGGCTAAATTAATTAGATTTATTTGTAAGCACAAATAACTTAGCCAGCTGCAGGGAAGTCTGTTCTGCCATCAAACAAGGGGGGCAAATGTACCAATGGTTTAAGCAGGATAGGGTCATAAGTGAGTCATGAAATGGAGTAAAGAAACAGCTTTACTTGCACAGAATCTTCAATGCTGGAGAGGCCTCTGGGGAAACCCTCAGCTTCAATACAGTGTTAGATACACAGCAGAATTTTTTTTCCCGCCTTACCAAACAAAGGAAATAATAGAGGACCCATCCAGAGATTTATTATTTAAAGCTTTAATAAAAGTACTGGTTTATCTTATGTTCAGGTAGTAGCTAAAGGAAAGGTTTTGCATACGATCACAGACCGATGATGAACAAGTTGTATTTATTTTGCATAGCCTCTAAATACCAGATTGGTGTAGAGCACACATTTTTTTGTGTATGTACATCCCTTTGCTACATTCAGGATCCCAGAGGAGATATGAGCCATACATGAAGATGTGTACAAAGGAGTTTAGCATCCCAATAAAGAAGGCTGAGGAGTAAAGAAGTCAGGATGAAGACACAAACCATTCAAGACTAAGCCTGTGATAAGCTTACAGCCACTATGATGCTGCTTTCAAAACACATCATATCACCCCTTTGCGTGAATCTTCAATCCAGGCTCTGCCTAGGAAGCACATCATATTCTCCCTTCTCCTCTTAGCATATCTACATCTCATATCTAATGTTCAGAGACAGAGAAGAGCTTCAAAGGCAGAGGAGAGAATTCTTATTCTCTGACTTAAGCACTTCATATCATTCTGGTGTCAAGGCCATGTAGTGAAGATGTCTTCCCAAAAAAATATCCCAGCATCTTGTACAGGGGCTAATGCTTCTCTTTCAGTAGAGAATTATGGAGAAGCAATCTGCATACAGCCTAGAAAAGGAGCGAGGACTAGGCTGGACACAGAGCAGGAAATTGGGAGCCAAAACCTGGGCTGCTGCACCAGGCCCAGCTGAATGGGGAGTGAAGGAGCACTGGTCTGGGTGGAGATACACATGGACCTTGTATAGGATGTTATTGTTTCTGGTCGGACATATTGTGCAGGTACATTCTTGTTCTGGAAGAGGCAGTGAATATAGCAGTCTAAATAGCCTAAAGAGCTGAGCAGATGGTATCAACTGAAATGCACATGTTTTTCACACCTTTGGAAGTAGGTGAGCTTCCTACCTACCAGTCAGCCCATCTGTACTATTTGTGCTTTCTCCACAGCACCAGAAAAACTGAAACACACGGCATCTAAGGAAGCATACCTTGTCCTCCAGGCATGTATTTGACTCCTGACCACCAGTTGAACAGCATAGTGCCATGATGGTACACATGCAGAAAAGTCACCTGCTCTTGTTTCTTGCGCAGAATAAAGAAAACCTGAAACAAGCCAGACAAAGAAAAATCTCAAGTCACTGCATTTAGGCAAAAGATTTTACATTAACAAGTAATAAAATCAGTTAGTCATGACTCTGAACCTCCCAAAGCCATTTCCTTTGCTGTTGATAAAAACTGGTGAAATTGAACACAGGCAATAGACCTTATATTATCTGTAACGGGAAGGAACTGGAAGGCAGAAATTTCTCCCACAAAGCCCCAACTATTTGTACCTTTGGATTCAGATCCCAAGGTCCAAAGAGAACACATCTGAGACTCTGACTCATCTTCCATACAACTTGCAGCTGCTTGGGTCTGGTCCTATTCAGGACATAGGTTAGATATTTACTGATACCAGACAATGATCAACAGAAAAAGTGCTGTGTGGAATGACTAAACTCTTCTGGAACCAGTATGAATAAAGAGAATGGCTTTGGCAGATGAACATGTGTCAGGTCACACTATTACAGCACGCACATGCACACACACATAATGAAAAGTGAATCTGCTTTTCAAGGACTTAGGACTGGCAATACACTGCTTTTGCTGCTGATGAAAACAGAGAGGATTGGTCAACCCACTGGCAACAGGCCTAGGAGGGCTCCACATGCCGATTCACTTTTCAGACAGCGTGCTGTCAACTTATACCCCAAAGAGCACTGCATTGTGAAGTCTCAGGCCCGGATACAGCTTACTCCTGATGACCAAGCAGAGAGGGGGGATTCCCCTCTTATTTCAGTCATTTAGTTAGTTCATTTACAATATAGGAGACCTGAAGACATGGTATAAAACGGTGCTGTCTTCAGGTGAACTTTCAATTTCACACGGGACACAAACCTTTAACCCACAACTCTGGGATAATATGTAGCATCAAAACACCAGGACACAACTGTACATGTGCAGTTTCTTTACTGCCCAACTACTTGCTATTATTCAGCCAGACAGGCAATGGCAGATCCTGTCTGGCAGCCTTAATCAACTAGTAGCTAAGACATTGGGGGACCACCCAGCAATAGCCAAGGTTAAAGCTTCTCCCCTCACACTGTGGCCAGGAGGGAATGCTCACCCGCGGGAGAGGTGCTGGAGAGTGAACGTGTGCTGCTGCTGGGACAGAGACAGGCAAACTGGACAGCAGCGACTCTTTTCCTCTGGAAAGGAGCTTTTGAGAAAGCCTAGCAGCATGATATCTAGTGGTGGGGCTGGAGTCTTTCAGGCCACGTGCTGTTAAAAAACAGTGCGCTGAGGCTTTGCCCGCTTCTTTAACAGCATCAGCCTTATTCCCACGAAGAGACAGAGCAGAACACATGAAAGCAGCGTTTACTGAAAAGCATCAACCAAATCAATATCGGATCAAACAAGGACATTAGCTCCTGGCACCCTGCCCCTTTCTGACAAGTGATTTATTTATGGCACCAGTTCCACTATGCAGCAGAGCCCAGACCTCCTTACCGTGTCAAGCAGCTCGATGACTTTGGAGAAGAAGAACCACCAACACACTCTTGCCATCTGCTGGGCAGCACAAAGAAACGCTGTTAGACCTCCAAGCAAAATCACTGCTCAGTCTCACAGCCCGAGATTTTAAACTATGCACCATGTGAGCACTGCCCACCTGGGACTGATAGCAAAGGGGAAAAAAATAGGGTTTTTTGTTTCTGGTTTTGGTTTTGCTGTCTATCTGTTGCTATCTGATGAGTCAAGGGTGAGCTGCCCAGAATCTGTTTCTAGCCTGATGGCAAGTATCTGAAAAACTGAAAAGATAATATCCATGCTTGCATCTGCTCACAGCCTAGTTATATCTGGAAGCAAAGCATAATAGCTCTGAATTCAAACAGAAAAAAAAAATCATGCAGCATTTTGGAAAGCTGAAGCTGGTGGGATCCAAACCTCTCTGTGCTGGCCAGACAATAAACAGTTTTAGCCAAATACCCCTGCTTAAAAAAAAATGTTGAGTAAGATTTATGTCATGCAAAGTTGAAGATATAACAAGTGTTTCTTTCACCAGTAGTGATCACACAGAATCCTGATGTAGTCACTGGAAAGAGGCACATATAGTTCAGAAGTAATTTGCAGTTTCTCTACTAGACATCTATCTTCTGATTGTAGGATCACCCTCTCTCCAGCGATCTGAGGGAACTTAGATGACTATGTTGACTTAAATGATAAATTTACAGAGATCTAAAGCAAAGTGCAACCGTTGAAGCTGACAACTTAGTGAAATAGATTTACAGGCAACAAACTGGAGTAGCATCCTTCTTAGGCTTGCAAATTGCTATTTATGAGCAAAACAATTAGCACACCCATAAGAGGAGCATGGCCTAAGGCAGGCTTTGTATAGAACTCTACCCTCATTCCTAGTTCACTTCGGCTGTAATCCACTGGCTGGCACAGGTAGCTGTAGTTGTCCAAGATTGAAGTTACCAGAAACTGAAACAAAAGAAAAGCAATAGAGATCCATTTTCTGCTCAACGTCATCAGTTACAAAAAGATGTGCATATTAATGCTAAGGCAATAGGGTCTCAATCTAGTATGCACTGACAGAAAAGTCTATGTAATTTGTACAGCTGAGCAAATAGTAAAAACCTAAACCAAAGTACTTCATATCCTTATTCTAACTTGAAAAAGAAAATATGGTCTGGGCATATTTGTAACTCTTTCTGTAATCACCAGAGTGCTCCAAAATGCTTCAGCAGGAATAGTGAATTCCAGGCTTCAGAATCTCTCTGAAAAGACACTGGTTTCCTCTCCAAAGATCCCATGCTGTTCAGGTCAAGTAGCACTTGCTCAAAAAATTTGCAACTCACTTTAACTAATTGCAACAATTGCATTATAAACTAAAAAGACAAACGTATCAGCATCAAATTTTTTTTCAAACCTATTTGGCCACATTCCCTTGAAGAGTTTTCAGTGGCTTACATAAACTAGGGAAAGGCTTCTAGAAAGGGCGAGTGCATTAAGCACAAACAGCAAACATGGTCAACAATACTCTCGGCAGTCGGAAGCTGCAGAATGCTTGGCACTCTTGGAGAGGACTGCGTGAGTCTGGAACAGCAGGTCTCCTTCTCAGAGATGGGTCCCTCACCAGCCAAGCCCAAGGTGAAATAAGGATCTTCCACATCCTCCATACACTGTGGCTACCAGGGAGGTGTTAATTTTCAACTCGTTCATTCAGGAACCTTTCAGTGATCATTTTATGAATGAGAGCAAGACTGAGGAATGGGAGGAAATGAGGTACGCTCTGGAAATAATGCTTTCAACAGGGCAATACTGCTCCTCTCATGGCAAAACACAGACATGTCCAAGTTGGCTTCCACTGCCTTCATTAGAGTCCAGCATTAAAAGTTGTTGACATGGCTCTGGCTTTCAAACAGTTCCCGGATGCTTACCTAGGAGCTAATCCTGTCTCCTCACCTCGTAAAACATGTAGCTTGATAACATCATCATGGCAAGATTGTAGGCAATCAGCAGGCCTCGGAGCTTCAGCGGCTTCCACTGCCGCATGGAGAAGGGCCCCAGTGCCACGACAAGGAGGTAGAAGGCAAAGAGTAGCGTGACTGGCAGTGGAGAGTGCACCAGGGGCCAGGGGTCCGTCCTCGGATCTGAAAAGCAAAACCAGCAGCCGAAGTTGGCGCATCCCATACACCGTATGGCAGGCACGTCTCGTTACCTGCCTCGGGCATGCTCTCTGTGGTTTGCTCTCTGGCAAAAAGCAAACCGGTATCTCATGTGTCTCTACACAGCAGTACCACATTCCTCCTCCCACCCTGGAGCTCCATGTGCCAGACTCCACTAAAAAACCTTAGCCTAACATTCGAGCTGGGACTGTAGGGCCCTGCTGAGCACCAGCTTTCTGCAGCTCAGACCTTTCCTGTCATGAGCTGGAGAGCTCACCATGGCTGCAGGACTGTCCTACACACGGGCGAGAGCAGCAGTTCAAGAAGCGTGCAGCAGGGAACCTGCCACTGTTCAGGGTCAGGGCAGCCCCTTAGACAGACACAGAGCACACCACACCGTTCCTGGCTCTTCAGGAGTGTAAATCTTTCCAACTAAGTAACAAAATTGTTTCAATCGCTAGTGTTATTTCCTTCCTGCCCTGTAATTCTCAAGACATCTGAAATTCACCACCCGTTCATTTTTGTAGCTACCCATAGGGTGGACTGCCTTCAAAGCATGCCAGTTCACTGGAAAATGGCTAAACACTTCTTCTGGTTATAACTGCTCCTCAGCCCTACAGCAAAGGAAAGCTCAACAGATTTTCTGTCATGTCACCTCCTCCTAATCCTCCCTCACCCCCACCCACAGAAAGGCATGATGCATTATATCTGCAAAAGTGTCCCAGTTCCCATTCACGCTTTCCTCTCCTATTGGCATTGTGGTCACTGCTGTGCTGAATTCCCTCAGCATCTTCCTTTGCCTCCTGACCTGACAGTTGCAAGCCCCAGACTCTTGACTGTCCCAGCCCTGGAATCCTTGCAGAAGTCCTCTATTGAATTTTAGTCCTTGACTCACTGCTGAGCCCAGGGGCTTCAGGGTATTTTTTTTTTTTTAAATGCCATCCCTGTCCATATGACTTTGTTAATCCCCACCTCTTCTAAACTCTCTAATTATTTACTATTCCTTTTATGGGCTGTGTCAGGATCTCTTTGATACTCCACTGCTGGATTTAACCATCCCTCAGTATTCCCGAATCCCAATTTAGACTCTCTCCTGAAATTCAAGTCCTGAAGCATTTACAGCCCGAGCACGGTGTCCCCTGTGTTCTCCTATCAGAGCTCCCACACAGGCTTGCCAGTCCAGCTTCTGGCCATTTTTTTGGCTTGTCCTTACATTTAAGCCTGAAGGTCCCTGTGGGACCAAACTGGACCGGGAGAACCTCTACTATTGAAGACCTGAAATCTCCTAATTGCAAAATGTAAAATCTCAAATACTGAGAAGTGGTTTCTGTCAATATTTCATTTGATAAAAGTATTAGCTCTTTGGTCTACGAATCCTTCCTATGACACGTGAATAGGCACCAAAAAAAATAGTATTTCACTTTCTTTAGTATTTCAGACTTAACAGGCAATCCTGAGCACATTGTTCATCATCCTACCAGAGCCTGCTGTACACTGAACAGAAAGCTGATAAGAGTTCCCAGCTATGGGTAGGGGAAATGCCCCATGCCTTCATTCCTTACTGTGATCCAGCTGAAGTGCCCCCAAGATAGACTTCAAGACTTAAGGGAAGTTTGTGATATAACAGAGAAGGAAAAATGAAAATCTGCCTAGTTAAAAAAAATGTGGCCTTATATTAGGATCATGTTCCTTCTAGGTTTGCTGTTCATGATCATGCTATTTATGTGAAAATGCATTTTTAAGACAGCACCTCTATCTACCTCCACTTTCAAGGACCCAGTTGTAGAATTCCTGAGCTTTCTTCCAAGTTGAAGCCATCACAAGTTCTGGAAATAAATTAAAATCAGCATCCTCAGAATGAGATTAACCACACTTATCCTAGCTGTGACTGAGTCCTGACTAAGGAGGCTCCTTAGGCAAAGGCTCAGGACTACAGCTAATGAAAAGAAAATAGTTTGGTCTCTGTAGAAATCAAAATTTTGGATCAAGATTAATGTTTTAAAAAGGAAGGAAGAGAACCTCCCTGTAATGATTAGCTATTTCTAGATTCTGATATTCTGTTGAAGCTTCACCTCTAAAAATACTCTTAGTAGCTGCATGCAAAACACCACAGACAGAAGCTCTGTGTACCATGTTGGGAAATCAATCGTGAGATTTTCTCTAAAGCAGTGTGGGCACAGCATTCACCCAAGGACAGGCACCATGTGGCATAACTGCATCCTTCTGCAGGCATCCTCGGAGATTCACAGTGCTCGCAGGCAGCTGGGGATTAATTCAGTGCTGCTGCAACTCCAGAGATGTTAACTGAGCTATGGTAGTTATTTGAGGCCCAGTATATACACCAAATTTATTTTGCTTTATCTTGCATATATTCTATAATGTAGTATATTAAACTTGAATACTCACCTATAATATGATGTTGTTCCTCTTCCCTTCTTTCCTTTAGCAGGGATGCCTTTTCAATGGCATTTGGGTGTTCACCTAGAAAACACTTCACTGCAGTTACTTTCAACAGCTTGTGTTATCTGTCCTATTTCTCTCCATCAGCAAATACACAGGACCAGTGGCTTCTGCCCAGTTTCACCTCCTCCTGGTTCTGACAAAGGCACATTTTCTCCTTTGGCTTCTCAGGGATCGCCGAGTATAACAGAGCACCCACACCTCCTTTGGACCTGTCTCCCACTGTCCTGTGCCCGCTGGGTCTCTGCAGCACCCTGGCTTGTGCATTATGTGGCAGGGCAAACTGCAGCCTAATACAGGGACTCTAACACTCATATAAAGTATTTTAAGGAGGCTTATAAAGATAAACAGTTTCTTAACACCCAGACCACATAGTTCTGCTGGAACTACAAATGTATAGAGCATGCCTGGCACTGTTTACCAACTGCACTTTTGACATTGCACACTTGTTAAAATTACCAAGGCTTTGGTGCACCCCAACTGTATTCAGATTTACTTGGGTGACAGGTAACAAGCAACAAACCTTGCCGTATCCACACCTCCCTGCCTGCAGATCTCACAGCCTGGCCCCCAGCCGCACGCCCAGCGCCGATTACAGAAGTACACTCACACAAGCTTCCCTCCTGCAGCCGATCGCTGCATTAAGTCCCTTTTTGGTGTGTTTCCCTGACGGGCAGCCGAGACCCTCAGCACAAGCACGTCTCATGCGCATCCTAATGCGGAGACACACGCTCTTGTAATCCGGGCAGAATCTGCCAGCAGAGAGATTAGTCAGTGATTATCAGCTGGCTCAGAGTCAATCCGTCGGGGATTTCACAGGGTTTACATGCACCCAAAGAATTCATACACATTCCAGCCTACTCCACTTCCTTCGCTTCCCTCGAACCATCAGCCTGCAGTGACTAAGAGACTCGGGAAGCAGGAACAGCCTTACCCCAGCGCTGCAGCTGGCTCCACGCCTCCCTTTCTTCAGGGGTGTCCTCAGCGCACGGACGCTTCTCCTCTCACTGCGGGTGCATGAAGCAGGCAGCACAACAAGAAGCTGCAAGAGCACGTGCCATTAAGCAGACACCGTGCTCAGCTTTCTTCTCTGCAAGTAGGGCGAGTACGGCATCTGCTGGGTCTCTCACAGTTGTGGTGGATCTTCGCACTGCTGAAGCACGATTCAGTCTCCTAGTGGTACCTTAAAACCCTGGCCAGCTTCAGGCACCCTGTGTGTTGTCTCAACTTTCCCAGAGCAGAGGTTACATCACATAATCCTCCCCCTCCCTCTCTCGCCTCTCCCCACAAGATTTATCAGATTAGGGGACTGGAAAGAGGAGGAACACGGATGCAGAAAGGACTGGGATTCCACAGGAGTGAACCACTGACCTTTAGTGTCACTCTTGGGATCCTGGCCAAGTGGGAAACAGGCCAGCAGGTTTCTTCAGGACATGTCACGACAGCTTTTCAAACAGTAAAAGATGAGAAATTGTGCCTGGAAAACAGTCTGTTTGGAGCACTCCTTCAGCTCATCACAGGGGGCTGTCCATGAGCCTTCTGCAACTCCAAACACATCCAAACCACAAACTGAGGGAGCAGGGAACAGTGGGGACACCCACCCACGCATTCACTCAGGGAAGGCAGAGCAAACTCAGCTGGAGTCACCCCCTCACATCCAGCCTCTACCCCTTGGAAAGTCATATTTACTGTTTTTAAAGATATATGAAAAAAAAAATATCAGGAGTTCGACAGTGATACCAAGTTTCTCATTTCTTGATCTCCAGCAACTGTAACAAGGAAAAACTCATCAAGCCTTAGCTGGCAGCGGCTCCAGTCAGCAATTGCAGTGTATGCGGTTCACTGCCACGTGGAGGTACCAATAGAGGACCAGCACCCTGACCTTGCCCCACCATGGAACAACAGAAAGCCAAAGCGATGGGGTTCTGCTTCATCATCTGAGGTGTACCTGCACCTGGGATGTAGATATGCCCTCTTATTTTCCCAGTGGGCACAGTTTATTAGCAGAACTCTGAAAAAAAGAGGGTAGCACCGTACCTTGCACCACTGCATTGTCTCTGTCACCAGATACACCACAAGCACTTCTAAAGGGTGAAACACTAAATGCTAGCTTTTGAAAGCAGGACACACCAAAACTTGTTGATGCTGCTGGTCAACTACTGTGTTTTATTACTCCTATCTGGTAACTTTAAGTAGTGTTTGTTGAGCTATTTATATTGACACAGAAGACACGGAATTAGGAACTTTTCCATCAAACTTTTTTACCCTGGTGAAAAAAAAAAATCAGCTCAAGTGAATTTTCACAAATACATTTCATTTGGGGCAAAGTATTTTATTGTTCATATAAACTTGAAATTTAAAAAGAATACCATGAAGCATATTTCATTTTTAAAACCTGCCTTGCTCCTGAAGAATTCCCAGTGGTACTGTTGCAGATGTTCACTAGCATGGCTGGCAGATGGAGAGGTGACATCAGTAACATGGTACTTCTACACTCCAAGAATGGGTACCCTGTGATGGATGTCAGTGCAATTGTAAGAGCAGCTCTGGGGGGACCACGCATAAAAGCCATCGGGGCTTTCAGTTTCAGCAAAACCTCAGTAGAAATAAGCATTGCTCCTTCACTGGAACAGTATTGGGGAAAGCTCTGAATGCCAGACTGAATTGAGTTTTTCAGTCAGTGACTTGTCATGAAAAAAGGGTATTGCAGGAACATGGATTACAGCCATAGTAAAAAAGGAACCTAGTTACGTACGGTATGTGACAGCTCAGACAAGTCAGTCAGAGATTTAAAAGACTATGTATTCTAACTGGTTTGAAATTTGGGTATCTCTTGCATATAACATGGGTGCTTGCCACAAAGTCACTATCAGTAACAAATACCAACAGTAAAACAATTCTGAGAGCTTCTAGACAATGTAGTTCTTGTTATTTGGTCCTCCGATTACTGTTCCTTCCAAACAAAACTGTACTACGGGCACAAATTAACAAAACGGACAAGTTTCAACACTTGAGAAAGACAAGCAGTAATGGGCCAGTTTCATCTGGATATCCAGGCTACGCGACGGTGATGCTCTCAACAGCACAGCAGGGGCTGGTCAGATCTGACAGGCTGGTGTGCCTTGCTTTTCCTACCCATGCTTTGTACAAAAGAGATGCACTGTGGTACACATCTGAAGTCCAAAACCTAATGGGTTCTAGCCTGATCTCTTGTAGCAAGGTTCTTTGTAGCTGTGAGCAATTTAACTCTTAGATCAATTTACTTACCTCCCTAAAAAGTCACTTTTAATAGAAATAAAATCGCTTGAAAAGTGAGAACTGCTTCTTCCTATTAATCAAGTTGTTACATCAAGTTTAAGACCTATTTTTTATTCTTCTGATCTTTAAACCATTAGTGTATTATTATTTCAGTTATCCACTGAATCCAGGCCAAGTTGTGTAGGGCAGGAAAGTCTCAGATCCAATATCCAATTTCCATGGTATTACAAAGGTATAAGCCACACTTACACAACACCGATAAGCAACAGCAAATCTGCTTGCAAACAAACAAACAAAAGGACTGAGTTTACCGATCAAGCAAACTGACTTTATCAGCTTCTAAACTGCAGGGATGCATGGGGTGATAGTGAAAGCAGTGAAAAGCAAGACCTCTTCTGCAGCAGAACACACCATCAAGTTTATTTCGCCAGCCTGCTGAAATCAGCAAAACACCAAATAATAGCAGCAGGAATTTCAGTCTGGGTTGAAGAATATTCAGCCAGCTAAGGCACCATAACCTTAAATACCAGCACACATTTAAAGATCTGAGGTGGCCCGATACCTGCTAAAACTTGCATATACCTGGCCCTTGGAAAACCTGAATGGCATCTTTCCTGATGAGCTTCATCTGGTATGGAGGGTTCTGGAGCTGTGGAATGGGTTCAGTGAGATTGATACATCAGAGCTGCAGATGCCACAGCACGGGAAGGAAAGTGAAAAAACCCAAATCTCTCATTCAGCTCGTACATACGACTGAACTTGTGCTGAACAAGGTCTACAGCCACTTACGGATAACATACCTCCTAGGGGGAGCGTACGTAAGTCACAGGAAGTTCAAGGACAGGATCAGATTGTCAACACTACCAGCAGATGAAGTGCTGCCTTGCTCACTGGCAAGGCTGTCCTCCAAAGAAAGCTCTGAACTTCTGAAATGGCATCTTCATGAGCATCTTTGCCAAGAGAGGT
Source organism: Actenoides hombroni (assembly GCA_024336885.1). Classification (NCBI taxonomy): domain Eukaryota; kingdom Metazoa; phylum Chordata; class Aves; order Coraciiformes; family Alcedinidae; genus Actenoides; species Actenoides hombroni. Next base: position 16,891,312 of record WUAM01000395.1, read on the forward strand.
TTATGTAAGCTCCTCTACTTCGCGCTCTTTAACAATCACATCAGCTTTCAATTGCTAACAACAGAAATAAATAACAGCTGGTTTTGTAAGAACTCTCTCAACAATGGGTAACATAATAATAGATGTTTTTACAGCAAGTGAATTTCCTACAGAATAATAATTGAATGACTCAGTTTGTTTTGCTAATATGCAATTACCAGCTCATATATGTTTCTGGAGAAATACAGTGATTTCAGGTGACAATCGGTGATCATTAAAACATTCTGAAAAACTAACCAAACTTTTCAGTCTATTTGGGTCTAGTCCAAAAACTCTTGTGCATGAAAAAAATCCAAACCCCTATCTGTTTAGAGCAAACAGAAGCCCTTATGATGCACAGCAAAGCAGCTGAAGGAAGAAGCTCTCCCTGGCACAGGGATTCTGTTTCTTGATTGCCTCACGTATACACCATGCAACCAATTGCACAGACCTCAGAAGGTTTAGCACAGATTACAGGAAGAAAGGTTTTGGCAGAGGTACTGAACAGCCTGTCTCTATGCATAGGACTGGAAGATTACAGCAGCTCTTGCGTAAATTATGGTCTTAAAAAACAGAATTTAAATTTCACCAGCACAGATTTTGCAGAATAATTATTCTGCATACGATATACAAAGCATACTCTGTAGTCTCAGAAAAGTCATTTGGCCTCTGTGCCTCTGCTTCCAAACCTGTAAAACAGAAGGAAGACTTGCCTGTCTCACAGGAGCACGGTGAAGGTGACCTGCAGGTAGTGTACAGCCACATTCTGCCCAGCTGGGTGCAAGACCCAGATTCTGCTTCTGGCTCTGAGACTATTATCTTTGTGACCTTAGGCAAGTGATTTCAGGTGCGATCATCTTACAAGACACCTAAATTTAGGTGTCTACATCTGATGGGGAGATCTAAGGACTGATTCAGCTGCCCACACAGAGGAACCTATTGACAGTCAGGGTGCCCTAAGGTATCTCACCTGACCATCTCCTGCTCCAGTAACCAAAGGATTCCTGTAAGTTCTGTGCTGTACCTCTGACTCCACATGGATATCAGAGCTATCTTAAGGCATCTCCAGTAGCACCGGATACCTATGTATCGGCATCTGAATCGAGTCTTCTGTGGTTCTGTACTCACCTTTTGTCAGTCTTGCCTACTTCCTTGACCAGTTCTTTGAGGTAAGAATCTTCTCTCATTATGTGCTTTTGTAACCGAGCACCAGCCTTGGTTGTAGGAGCCTGCAACAGCCCTGCCTCCAAAAGCACACGCAAACAAATTCTAGGCTGAGAAACCTTTGACTTTCATCTCACAATCTACTGGCCATTCATCACATCTTGAATTAGCAATGTTTCAAAGTTGGAATGTGACTGGTAAGTAGTAGTAACTTAATGGTGATCACAAACATCATTTAAAAACATCCCAGAAGTGAGCTGAAAAATATGTCTTGGCCTATCAGGTAATAACAGCCTCTCATAAAAAAACCCTACAGCCTCTAGGGGTGGTAATAGCACAAGGTTTTAACGCTAAGATCTTAACCAGAAGTGAGAAGCTAAGAGAAAGGAAAGGTGGAACTGATGAGCTTTCATTTAGACATTAGGTTGGGGATTATCTCACCTAGCTGTGTATGCCCAGTCCTGAACTGGTGACTCCAGGACCCAGGAATAGTTGCACAGAGAAATAGGATCCTGCCATAACTTAGATGTCAGTCTTAGAAAGGAGTTGCCCTCTGGACTTGCCCCTCTCTCTCCATTTGCTGCAGGAGTTGTCACTGATGATGAAGTCTGAACTGGGGCAATAAAACTGGAGGGAGGAATCCTAACCCAAGTGATGCCAGCAATATTGTTCTAGCCCTAGAGCTCCACAGAGCATACAGATAGCTTGTTCAAAGCCTCTGATATAATCAGCATCTGGGTTTCCAAAACCAGACCTCATAACATTTACAATATGCATGAGCCATGGGCCAAACATACATTTAATTGCTGCTGCCACTAGTGCAGTATCCACACAGTAAGAGCACAGTGCTGTGACTGTCTGATCTGGAATGGTGACCCCTGTCTCTCGTTTTCCCATTCAAAATCATGGGAATACAAAACCTTTACAAACCTCTGTCTTTGTAATACTTGAATGTTTCAATTCTTTTGAGAATTTCCCCCTTCCATTTCACTCCCACACGAAACCACCAACATCACTGAACTGAGAAATTAATTCTGGCCAGCTGTTCCTATCAAAGCAAAGTACACAACAGTACTTGCCACTGAGCATCTGCTGACATTGGAGAAGGGATTATATTTTATTTTTTTTTTCCCCTGCCTGTGCCCTACCTTCTGATACTCCTCCCTCCACTATGCACACCTAGCTGAGCAAACATGCAGGTCATACTAGATGCTACTCCAGAATGATATAAATGGTGCATAGATTTTGTGCAGGCCACCTACAAATAACTGGGGATCCCACTACAGGAAAGAAGATGCTCTTGTAATTGAAATGCGGCATTAGAAACAAATAATTTGTATTCAGGTTTGGAAATCAGACGCTCTGAATTACCACACCAACATCTGCCAGCCTCACAAGGGATTCTGAAAGTCTAAGACATCTCTCCCTCTTCTTGTTCACCTGGCAGATACCCATATCTTCTTCCCTCTGTATAGATGTCTGACTCAAACTGGTCTTACCTAAATCTCTCTGTGATGCCACCATGCTTTCATCCTCTTCTGTTTCAGCCCTACACCTGGAGAGACCTCCCCACAGAAATTAGTATAGCTGCTGTCTCACTCCTTTTCATCTTCAAATCTTGCACTCTAATTATGCCTGAAAAAGGACGGCATGAGGTGATCAACAGGCAAATACCAAACCAGGATGTTTCCTTAACTCTTACCATTTTACTTTCTTTTCCCATTTTTCCTACTCCTACCTTTATCCTGCATGTGTCTGCAAAGCACTTGATTGCATCCAACATGCAAATCGCAAGATCTGTAGGGTCCAATTCCCTATGCAGCAACCACCAAAGTGCTTATAGTAGGAATAAAAACTGCAGATGCAAAATCCTCTTTCCTCCTTTAATGATCTGGTAATCTGCTCCCAGTGAACTGGAAGCCAAAGAGAGCATATATTTATAGGAGCCAGAAGGGGAACAATTCAACTTTCCAACTTGCAATAGCGGATTATGTAGCAAATAGGTAGCACCTGATATTTTGATCTCTGTCCTTCTGATGTAATTACCATCTGGAAAACAGCAGACACCTTCCTGAAATTGCCTTACATTCACAATAGCAAAAAAGATTCAGTTTTGTTACAGCCCATCCTTAATCTCTGTGTACGCACAGCCTATGTGAAATAGAAGACTGCCACGAGTGAATACAACTCACAACAAAAGGCACAGAGACATGAAATCTTTACTGAGCAACATACCTGCCTTTCAACTGAAGGAGTGGCAACTTCCTTCCCGGGGAGGACTTTGGCTGGATTTTACATACTGCTCTCACAGCAATGCAAACAGCGTGGATGGGCACTGGGGAATCCTATCCCCCTCCGTGTATCGCAGAAAAAGAATGGAGCTGTGACTCCAGTTCTAGCAGACTCCTTAGGCTAGTGGTGAATCAGTCAATAAGCAGCAAGGCCATATGCAGTCAAACAGCTGCAGAGCTGCATTGTAACACTGAGTGACGTGAATCCTTTGTAACTCCCTGAGGTGTTATGAAGCTTAATTACTGTTTACATATGCTTGGTGATCCTCAGATAAAAGACAATATGTTCACGGGAAGCATCATTAATATCACTGTTGCTGCTGGCTAGTACAGTCCTCAGAACAGTGATAAATCAGCCAGAGGAACATGCAGGAATCCTCTCTCCTCCTGCTGCAGCATGCAGCAATGGGAAACCTACTGTGTTCCAATGTAATAGCATTACCTGCTAGGGAAAGCTAAACTAGCCCATAGTCATGGTTCTCGTCATATTTAAAGGCTATAGGCCAAATGCTGAGTGATGATGTGGACTAGCAGTCCTGCTTTGGTAGCTCGGTATACTTCAAGCTGTGATATACTTCAGCTTTCCTTCCTATATTAACTACTGCAAGAAGTTTGGAACTGATCCTATTCAGAACAGGAAAAACGCTCTTAATGTTAATGTATACTCCTAATTGGAAGTCACCACACTACTCTCTTGAGAGGAAAATGCTGATCTCTGCCACAGGAGATACAATGCAATGCAAAGCAGACACTGACATCGGAAAGAAAGACAATTTCTGAGTATGAAGATCACATACCTCTGTCTCATTTGTCTGTTAAAAAAATAAAACAAATAAAAAAATGGATGGTGGACAACTTCTTCCCTTCATGTCTAACACACCAAGGAAGTCTTTCAAATTACTTTCTGTCATGGGGAGATGTAGACAATTAATACGTGATATAACTATAGAGCCAGCACCGCCCAAACTAATGATATAAAGCAAGCAGATAGAAGAAAAAGGACCTGGTTTTGACAAAAAATGTTCACATGGGTCATGGGCTTCCATAAGAGTAAAGAGATTGTGAAATCAAATTAGAATAATACGCTGAGCCCCAGGTTGATAGCTCCATCTCTGTACTAGGTAGGTAAGGCACAGATTTGAAGGTTTCCTGCCGCTCCCTGCAAAAGCATAGCCAAAGGTATGCGTTTAGTACTGATAAGCAAAAGCATGTTCCCAGCATAAGTAGTCATCAGGTTGGTTTGTGCAGCGCTGTAACCACCCCCCACATAACTCATCAGTAGGTCCCTCCCATCCCACTTACAAATAGATTCCCTTTGGGATTCCACAGCCTCATCTGCCCAGCCCGGTTCACCAGGAGCACTGGCTTAGCTAAACAACCGCTGCCACAGTAAAAGGTGATGAGCCAAGGGCCCAGTGTGACATCCGAGTGCTTCAGTCGTATTCTGGGGAGCTGGAGATATGGCAAGACAATTCACTCAGCAGTGAAGGGGAGGCAAGGAGGTTTCCACTCCCATGAGAGGCACTAATCAGTCATTAAGAGGATAGACCAGTTGTGGTACTAAATTAACAGAATAAGCCACCCCTTGGCAGTATCAGGGAATCCTTCTGTTGGGTCTCACGCACCAGTTAAATGGATTACCAGAGATATCATGTAGGTCTGACATATATTCATTCCCTGTGAGCTACCTGGACGTTAGCCACAGATGCCAGAGCTCAGTTGTGGGCGAGGGACTGATGCCAGTTATTTTATTAGCTGAACATGTTTTTGCCATGTAGCCATGAGTTTTTATCCATGTCTCAAACATGAGACATCAGTTTCTTCTTCTATACTTGGCAACATTAAGCAGACTCATCTGCTGCAAAAACAAGCTGTTTAAAAAGTTGGTGTGAGTTGGCTTAGCAATAATAGCAGGGTGCCCTGCAACTGGGCTATTGGCCAAAAGGAAGTAAGTTTTCTATCTTAACTAGGTACTACTTAATAGTATGGTAGGACTTTTCCCTTTTCCCACAGAATTTCCTAAATTAGATATGATTTCCAGTAAGTGACTGGATTTCCTCTCATCAGACGGCAACCCAAGACATTGCATTTGCTTCAAACGTGCCCACAAATAGGTGTGTGAACACAGGTACCGCAAAGAGCCATTGTTGCTGAGCTCACGGCTGCAGAGTGCTAGAGTTTCACTGGGGGTCATGTGTGAGGAATGTCAGTGCTCTTTGTATAAAAATGGTACAACTCACACATCACCTGGACAGGATAGAGTAGAGTAGTGCTACAAGGAAAGCCCAAAGAAAGCAATAAATGAGCATATGAAAGGATGAGTAGGTTCTTTTCTACTCTACCTGACAAACTTCCACAATGTACATACTTCCTCCCCTGTCTGATAAGCAGAGATAAGAAAATCTAAAGAAATTTAAACATATGCAGATGCATCTTACAGTAACATACTCAGTTCCAAACATGATGTTCTGACTTGAATGCTTATTTCAACAGAACTTTACTCTCTTCTGCCATCGCTTCTTCCACGGCCTTCCAGGAATTTTGGTATAGATTCTGCCTACACATCTCCTCAGTCACCAGTCCTCCAGAATGACCTTTCCCAGTCTGCCTAAGCTTTCCTGGCATGACTCCTATAAAACAGAGATAACTTCCTTACAGGCAACCTGTGGGCCTTACTATCTCACTGACATTTCTGCAGTAGGTTGAGATCCTTCCACTCAGAGACGCTGTATAACCACCACTGGCCTCATTACTATCAGTGCTGAATACACTCGGGTATTGCTATCTCTGTTCTACCAAGCAAACAATTCCCCCCCCACATCCTCAATCCTCCTCGAGTTTCATTATCACTTTCCACTTAATACTATCCAAAACACAGGAATCATTGCCTTCACATCCTCCAAATCATCTCCCTCTCATCTTCACCTGCAGTTCTCAGCTCTGTTTGCACACAAGCTTCAGAAGCAAGAAGCTGAAACAGTACAGAAGTCCAGACTTGGGAGGTATAAGGTCACATCACATTTATATCAGAAAGGAAGCTTAATATTAGTGAAAATTGGTGATTTTTTTTTTTTGAGAATTACAAAACAACCCTCTGGAAGTTGATTAGTCACTGTCTTGTATTTTGTGCAAGACAAATAAGTTTGTGCTGGGCAAATAAAGTGTTAAATGCTATCAGATCAGCCTAGCAGGATGGTATGCTCCTTTACAAGGACTGAAGTGAGGATGCTGCTGGACAACTAACACCTTCAAATTTGTCAGGGAGCTGACAGCAGCCAGAAGATGACCAAGCTTTGAGATGTACTGGCAGAGCCCTGTGTACACACAGACCTGGCAGGAAAAGCAGTGGTAAAGCTTAAGCCTCAGCCTCTATGGTGTGGCATGGTTGTGACCTGCCAGAGTCCCAGGCAGGGCTTGCATTCTACCTCTTCTGGCTACTGCAAACAGACCTTGAAACTGAGCAAAAGCAGAGCTATACACTATGTACTTTTTTTTTAACCTAGTTTACTTTCTCACTGTGGTTTTCAGATTAACAAAAAACTGTCACTGACATCTCTAACCTCTGCAGAATTTCCACTTCCCTCAAGTGAGCAAACTAGCAGGCCAAATGTAGAAACAGAAAGCATTATGCAATTTATTAAGACTAAGTACCATTGGGAACTGTTACAGAGATAGATCCTAATATAGGTATTTTTATTTCTACCACTAGAGGCCCGTAATGTGCTGCGTATCTGGCAAAATCCACACTATCTGTCAGCGGCACCATAGTACTGCGAGTACAAATCTGCGTGATGGTTTTGAAGAAGTTTCTAACTACTTAATTTCAAATTCTACAACTGGGATTCCACAGCCTCTACCAATCTCTACCAATGACATAAGTTCAAGTAAGCAACTCTTCAGTAGTTTAATATGGTCAAAAGAGAGGACCCATAATAATCCAGTCTAAAAATATTATTTACGCATGTGAGCAACTTCCCTCAGCTTTCTCTAAAATTCAGGGACCGATTCCTTGTGTAATATTATTCAGATTGGGACCTACTGAACGGACACCCAGCTAGCTACTTTCAAGTTAGGAATAAACAGAAATTTAGGAATAAATCTTCACATCTACTAAGTTTATGCATTTGATTTGAAGATATAGCACATCTGACATCTTCCCTGTCATTGGTAGTCTGAACATTTGCCAATGCACGAAGGCTACGCTTAATGCTATTAGAGAAATACTTTTTTCTTCTGAAATAGTCATGAGATGTTTATTTCTAAAGTAATAGTCCTATTTACAGTGTTTGGTTATTTTTTATTTTTTTTTTCACCTTGATTTGGCCATTTATCATTCTGCTTTGCTCTGATAAGGCAAAATTTTCCTCAGGTATAAATAAAACTTTTCTGTGGATTCCAGAAGAACCACTACAATCTCAGTCTGTAACTGAATCTCTGTGGGTGAAACACTAAGCACCAAGACTGGTGGTTTTCTACTCCTGACATCCTCCAGGCATAACAGTTACTCCCTCCTGAACTGTCCACAGGTACATGGGTAGAGCCACTGACATTCCATGATACTCATTTCAGAGCTCCTGCTTCATACTGAAAAGCACATTTCCTCCTAAGTCACCACACATTTCACTGGGAGTGTTTGCAGAGGAAGGTGAGAGATGGCAGCAGAAATCGCTTCCTGAAATAAGATTCATCTCACCTAAGTTTACCCACCTGAAAGCTAGATGTCTTCAGCAAACCCACAGCCAGGGAAGACATCCTGGTGTCATCAGGAGGTGAGTCACTGTGCCTATCTGTCAGATATGCCATGAATCACCTGTTAGCAGGGCCTGGTTTCTTGTACTATCAAAAGAAAGAGCCTAGACAACTCAGACTTCAAGCCCAAGTATTCGATAGTTCAAATCAGGCAAAACGTCCCTTCCACTGCCTCCAGTCTCGTGTATCAACAGCAGGACTGGAAATATGCAGGTCTGAACCTCTCTGCAGTAATTTCTCTCTGTGCAGCAGAATGCAAAGCAAAGTCTAGGGTAAAGAAATGCAGATGTTTGGATTTGCTGCTGCTTCCTCCCTCTCTTCTGTGGGTGTAAATGGTGACACAGAATACGGGACGGCAGAGGGAAAAGGCAGGACAGCAGGTGCTGTGCTCTTCCCCTGTGTGGCACTGCCACCATCCCTCCGGGCAGAAAGTCGGGGTCACCGCAGAGCCCGAGAACAGAAAGGCAATGATAAAGCAAAAGGAGGGGGAGCCTGGGAGGTGGAAGCACCCCCCGTGCCACCCAAGCCAAAGGCTGAAGGTGACTCATCCTCCCCTGCACTTGCTCTTGCACCGCTCCTCTAACGGGGAGCTGCAAGCGCTGCTCTTCCCTTTCTTCCACATCCCCTCCCTCTCTTTAGAGAGGATCCCAAGAGCCCTTCTCCCTGTGAATGGCTTCCCTCACATTCATTCCCCAGAAAGTGACCTTTTCTGCTTGGTCACGGGTGTACCCAAGCCCCGTTATCAGGCGTTGCTCCAGGCACCCTGTGAGCCTTGGGGCATCTCCTGCAGAGCAGCACAGCCAGTCTGACACGCTTGGTGGAATACAGACTCTGAGTCAGGTTCTCAGCAGATGCAAGCTGATGTGGCTTCAGAGAAAAGATGACCATCAGTACTCACTTGGTCACTTGAGCCACTGAACACAAAACGCCCCTGTAAAGGCTCTGAAAGCAGACTGGTTTTCAGAGGGTGCAGCTTTGCTGATTTTAAAACCGTGCTGCTTCTAATTCACACCAGCATGGGAATGTTCGATAACAGCCTTATTGTGCACTTCAGTGCACAGCAAAACCCATCTTCCTACACACAGAAAGGAGGTGTCTTCTAAAATTAAACGTCATCCTAGTTAGCATTGTAACATGATGAATTTTCATGTTGAAATATGGCACACTGGCATATTGAAGAGCTGATAAACAAATCCTCGGGGCTGAAGCTTCAAACAGAACACAGCAAAACAGAATTATGCTGCCTTTCCCCAGCTGTAGCTTTGGTGCAGTAACTCTAGGGAATGGAGACCACCCAAGTCTCAATGTCCCTAGCACAGCTGTGCATTTACTTGTTCTGACAATGCAGAAGTCAGAGGACTCAATGACCCTGGGAAGCTAATCACCTCCTAACTCCAGGAAATTCTCACCATGAGAAGCTAGCATTCCCTTTCTGAGGTTGCTGAAGAATACATGCATCCCTGGAGTCACTGGGGAAGGCCTCCCTTTCTCCCTTTAGCAAGACTACATCAGTAAGCCGATGCAAACGTTGCACAAAAAAAATAAAAATAAAATAAAATATGTGGAAAGCACAGAACCTTCCGTTCCCGCAGCCTAAACCAAGTCCTTCAGCCTGGCCGAGGCTGTCCTTTGGGCACACAGCTGAGCTTCGCACCCAAGAGACTAGCTCCAAACGGGTGGACTTGGTCTGACGTCAGGGGACACCAGCTGAGGCTCAGGTCAGACCTTTCTGCTGGGCCCACGTGCTTCACAGGATGCTGGTGCCCTACTGCTGCTTTTCAACAGTCGCTCAACTCCTGCAATGAATAAAAAGCAAAACTAAGCCTTCTGGCTATGAAGACAGAACACCGTGGTGGGACTCGGTTGCAGATTGTTCCCCTCCACACACTGCACTGAAAAAAACCACGGGGAACCATCAGATGAAAGGGAGGTGGTAACAGCTCAGCAGACGGGGCCAGGGACAAAACCTGCCACTATCCCAGGTCTCCTTTCCACCAACTCTGCAACGAACTTGCTTCAGCACATCTGGAAAGCTCTTGCCTTCTCACAGAAGATGGATATTCACACCAGTATCTTTAGACAAGCAAGCTCAAATCACTAAAAGAAGTACAAGTACCACCTTCTCTGCTGCTATCCACCTTCGGGGGGGGGGGGGGGGGGGGGAGATGTTTTTTTTTCTTTGTCCCCGCCCAGCTCTAGCTGCAGCTTGTGTCCTCTGGGGACTCCCCCTCCCACCCTTGT
>WUAM01000395.1:16901874-16926623 GCA_024336885.1 Actenoides hombroni
GCAACACTATCCTACAAAGACAGAGCAAAAACAGCCACAACAAGACTCGCTGGCCGCACCCGGGCGGGTCCGCGCGGGGGGGGGGAGGGGGGGGAGGGGGGGAAGAAGGTGTTCTTACTGTCTCACGGGACACTACTAGCTTAAGCATTTGTACTCTGGAGACATCCTCTCATCCCTCAGTCTCTGTATAATGAACCATGCCTGTAATGTCGATTTTACAAATGATTCCTAAATTAGGATCTTGACACAGATGATGGAAACACCTGCAATAGGCCAAAAGGAGTTGCCTTGTGGGAATTTTAGCCCTTACTTGTTTCAGTGGATTTTCTGCCACCTCTGTAAAGCATTTAAATTAGCAGTTGGATCAAGCTGAGATCCTTAGGTAATCATCACAGGCATCTTTGGTGGGAAATCAGCTCAGACGAGGTCCGAGTTTCCCTCTGTAGATGCTTAGCTTTCCTCAGAAGCAACAGAGGGACAAGGAGTCACTAACCTATTTAGAGTTCATAGTTATGCAGAGCAAATGCTAGACCACGAGCACGAGAGAAGAGAGTTTGTTTCTAGAAGAGCTGATGTAGCTGTCTATATCCCAGCAGTTTTTTCCCAGACCTTCACTAACAGGTTTGGATCAAAGCTAACTCATGTCTCACCAGCGCACAGTTTGCACTACCTTTATCTATACCTGATTGTGCAGACAGTAGGATATTCTTTGACTAAAACATCTTTTTAAAAAAAACCAAACAAAACCACAAAGCAAAACCAAAAACTACCACCACACAACAAAAAAACAAACCCAAACAAACACAACCCTAAAACCCCACACTCAAATACCAACATATAAAAAGTAAAAGGTTGGATTTGATAATGTCATGTGAAAAATACTCTGAAATTTTAAAAATTGTTAAAACGACATTTGTCCAAGTGAAAAAGTGAAAATGTTGTTTCCCTAATTTTAATATGGTAGCTTCAAATTGTATTTAAAATAAACTACATTTTAAAGCATGCAACACATTAGAAAAAGATCAAAGCACAAAGTATTTCAGATTTGCAAAATTAAATTATTCCTGTAGAGCCACAGAGGCATTTCAGACTCCCAAAACCCTAGCCAAAACACTCTGCTTAACCTGTGTTGGTCGTTCAGAAGGTATAGCACAGCATATGCTGACTAGATACAAGGAAAAGAAAATCACAGTGAGAGTGATGCAGTGCTGGAACAGATCTTCCAGACTTCGGGTGGAATCAGCATCCTCGGAGATGCTCAGACCTTGACTGGAGTGACGAGTTACCTGTCAACAAACAGGATGGAAAGTCTGCAGATGAGCAAGGGCTGTGCAGGAGCCACCCCTGTTCTAGAACACAAGTGTAACCTGTGCTTAAATGTTGCACGCCAGCAAACCATCAAATGCTTATAAACCTAGGCTAGCAAATTATTGGGAAAATAAATCAGACAGCGTAGCTACTGCATTGAAAACACAACCAGCCTCTGCTTTCTAAATGAAAAGAACTGACCACATCAAACTGTAGTTATGCAAAGCATCACATCTCTCAGGAACATCATGTACCTTTTCCAGTGCTGAAAAAAATATCTTTCCAATGCATGTTTTGCCATGACGCTGATAATTTCAGTACAAAGTATGATCATCCACCTGCCTGACAAGAGAAATATGGTGGGACTGGGGGGAAGGAAGACACACACATGTAAATACACACATATTATATACACACACACAGACTATTGAGTCCATCCAGTAAAATATCTATACACTTGAAATAATTACAAGTTTCACTTTTCTCCCCTCATTTCATTTCCTTAGCTTATGGATATAACCAAAAAACTATTCTTCTTAAGTCTATAGAGGTTCTGCTTCTTCCCAGCTTTCTGTTCAGCACACACACTTGGAAGAGGTACAGCTATTGAACAAAGCAGGCATGCAAACAGAGAATCCCTGCGTGCGAACACAGGTTACGTTTTGTGGCAGTAGGAGCCTGCACAGGGCAGGGACGGTGCTCCAGACACAGCAGCACGCTCCTTGTTCCCATCTGGGAGCAGAGTGGGCAGCAGAGATTCAGTATCCTGCTCCCAGCTCACACAGCGAAGTCACTGAGGAGAAAGGCTTGAGGTGGGGGCGGAGAAGAAAAGCAAGGTCCTACAGGGCTTTCAAAATGAAACACTAGATTTAGAACTTGTGAGCAACTCTGGGCTCTTGTATTGATTCCCATCAGTTTCAAAGCTGGCAGGTGCTGTGCCAGCAGCCTCTGCAGTGCTGTTAATGCACCTCACTCCGAAGCATCTTGGCATGTGCAGACTGCGCTGGCATCTGGCATCTGCTTCACTTGAAGTCTGCTACCCACAGCCTCAATCAACAGCCGTGCCGTTTGGGACTCTCACCGCCTTTTCCCCCCACTACCCAGACTCAGAAAGGAGACAATGACAGCAAAAAGACAGAACTATCTCCAGTTGGAAGGGACCTAACAAAAAGCACCTAGTACAATTCCCTGACCACTTCAGGGCTGGCCAACAGTTAAAGCATGTTATTAAAGGCATTGCCCAAATGCCTCTACAGCGCTGCCCGGCTTGGGGCATCGACCACCTCTCTAGGAAGCCTGTTCTGGTGTTTGACCACCCTCTCAGTGAAGAAATGCTTCCTAACATCCAGTCTGAAAATCAAGCAGGAGGATATGCTGCATCTGCTGCTATTGCTGAGAGGGGGAACTGGGAAGATGAAGGACAAAGGCTTGTTTAACCACCACACCCCCCCACACCCCCCCCCAAAAAAACCCTTTTCTCCTGAAACACAGACCTGAATATCTAAGCTATAGCTGCCATGGTGCTGTCACTCATGTTGACATTTGCTGTTGTGAGCAACTAATTAAATCCAGGTAAGGATATTCCAAGGAAGAATGAAGACCAGTCATTTCTTATCTTTTCCTGTTTCAGTTTTTATGGGCATACTTGAGGGGAAGGTGGCATAGGAATGACTGCTTCCTATGCTTTCAGACCTTTTGCCATTCTGGGATTTCTGGCACTTGCCTTAGTTGGTCTAGAACTTTTTTCTCATATAAATAGAATATACCTGAAGCTACTCCAGTGAGCTAGGCATGATGATCTAGAAATGAAAGACTGGTTGTTACTATAAAAAAATGCTATTACTTCACTCATTAACCATGATTGTACTGGCCCTCAATTTCTTATGGGAAATGACTGTAAATCATACCCAGCCTTCCTCAGTTTCTCACTAGCAGTGACTGGGAAGAAAACTGCTGCCCTTGCAAACTAAGATTACCACACCAAAGAAATTAAGACTGGACACCAAGACCTTCTGGCACTTCCATGCACTTGCAGAGGACATTCATATGCTTATGCTAAGAGGGAATCCTCTATGTTGTTGGTGTATCAAATGCACAGGAAACATTTCCTTTGTGAATCCATATGGACCCTTTCTGTTGCAACTCTCAACGCATAGAAGGTGACAATTTCCTCTAAGAAAAAAGGAGAATCCTTGTATGTCCCCACACCGGTATGTCCTGTAAGATTCTGGCGGAAGCACAAAACAGTGGAGAATTACAAAGCTCAATACTGCCGATAGATATCTGGTGACTAGAATAGACATGGAAACTGTGTGAAGATCCTGTGGTTTGTGTTGTCATGGCATCAAGGAGGAACATGAAGCAGGGTGGAGACCACATGGTCCCATTCTTCCATTTGTAGCAGCAGTTACCTGCTTCTCGCAGAAGTTATAGCAGGACCAAGACACGTTCAGAAGTTACGTTTTGCACAGCTGCTAAAGGCTGACCACAAGGGACAACAGCTTGAGCACAGTCCCACCCAGCACTCTGCACAACAGTAGACAGTGAGGTATAAATATTATCCCTAATTTCTCCTAACCTGAGGACAAGAATTTAATACCAATTTGGAGAAACAGAGGGATGGGCTTGTCCTCCTCAGGAGGGATGCCTTTTGGTAAGATTCTTCACCTCAGCTACAGCGAGTGCTTCCCTGTGAAATCAAGCTTGTGACTGCAATTGCTTTTTTAGAGCTACAAAGCGATTCTGCAGCTCAGTGCGTTTATCACCGGCAATCTTAAAGAATCTGCATATGTTGCATACAAATAAACCGCACTATTTGTGCACCCAGCTGCTTCTTTTGAGCACAGCCAGACCTACAGCAGACAGGCTGTTCATGCATCTGGTGTAGGGTCTATAGTCATGGTAGTAACTGGCCTACCTCTTAAGAGGTAAGTCCAGCTGCCCCCAGCCCCTCTAATCTCCAAGGACCATCTAGAACACAAGGGATTCATCTCTTACCAAATTTATCCATCACTACATGCAACAGATTCCCATGAGAACCTGGAACAGATTATTTGTCATTTGTTAATGTAATTCAAGGGGGCTTTTAGTGTGGAAATGGTCCTTTGAACATGACAGTCTAGTGAAGGTTGCTCTGAGGTGCTGGCCAACAGGAGTCTCCAGTGCAGCTGATACTTGGTTCAAGAACTTTGACCCAAAAACTGACAACTTCTGTAGCATTTCTTTGAATGCTGCCTATGAAGAACTAAGGGAAAAGAATTGCTCTTTTAAAATCTTCTGCACGATGCCATAGCACTCCCAGGAAGACACTTGGAAACGTTTATAACTCCAGGATCAGCGTTGCTAATTGAATTCATTAAGGCTGCGCCAATTTGCACTGTCAGAGAATGTCACCCCAAAACACTGTTTAAATTCAGTTCCCCTCTCTGCTTCATGTTTCCAAACAGCAGAATACTAATGAGAGACAAACTGCCTCCCCCTCAGCAGTTGTAGAAAATCGTGGCATGGACCATGCTGTTTGACTCCGTGTGCGATGAGGAACAGGGGATGAAGAGAGAACATAGAGGGAGTGAGTTTGCCAGTGACAAGCAGGAGGTAGATGGAGGTCCACCGACACCCACAGTATTTACATAACCCGCATATGTGGCATTTGTGCTGCAGAAGTCACAAGCCAGTTCTTCTGTAGGAGCAGTGATCCTCTTTCCTGTATGTCTCTCTGGGACCCAGCCCAGCAACTCACGCTGTATGACAGTTTGCCACTAGATACTAACAACTCACTGCCCTGCTTTAGACATCAACACATAACCTTCTGCCTACTTCACTTTTACTGGAGTTTTCTGGCTGCCCATCCATTCATCTGCTCTGCATAAAGCAGAGTTAATTCCATGCAGAGTGTCCAGTAATTCAGATGACCTCTAGTTCGTCCTGGCACTGCTATCTGTTTTCACCTCCGAGTTGTGTTCCTCCAAATTACGTCTATTGTCTTGGTAATTTAACCCTGGTCTCCCTTCGTGTGATTATATCATTCCTAGAGACTCCAGTTAACTCTGTAATAGAGCAGACCCTCTTTGCAGGTTCAAGGGCGCTTTCTAGGATGCTGGGACATTCCTCACAAGTTCCCCTGTACTCCAGGTATCACCTGGAGCATCACCAGCTACCACTCTGCTTGGATGCAGAGTGCTGCAGCAATGCCTCAGGGATTTTGCACGGTCACAAGCACAGAGAAGCAAGTTCCAACAACAATAAACCACTTGCTCATTCTTGCTGGCTGGTTTTTTTGTGAGAAGGACAGAAATCATAAGCCACAGCTATATGCAAAATATCTATGCCACGTTCTTAAGTTATTCCCACAAGAACAACACAGAAGAACTTTGTGGTCCTTGAGGCAGAACCTTAAAAGAACAGGAAAGAGCTATTGCCTCATATGTAAAGATAAAGGCACAGGACACCTTCCGATTTTCAAGAGGAGATAAAAGTTTTGGATGTCAAAGGCATGTTATATGCAAGGGATTTTCCACCCCTCAGTCCCTGGAATGAGCTCTACTGAGAGTAGGCAACTTGAACCATTGCCTGAATCCCGCAGAAACAAAACAGGCCAAGCTGTCAGCTGCTGACCCATTGGTAGCCCTGCTCCCTGAATGGCCATCAGCTGCCACGTTGACAGGAATCCAACATTGTTTGGTGGCATTTACCTTAGGGGACTGACATTCTCTGCATCAGGGAAAGCAATTTAAGCTTTCAGAACTCTATGTTTATCGCTTTTTTGTGTGTTCAAGAATTATTCATGTCACATCTTATACTCTGACTCAGCTTAATTAGCATTGGAAAGGTCATCTCACAGTAACTCAGGAAGATGAAGTACGGGAAGTCTTACACCATTTCCTTACCTTGCTACAGGAGAGAAGGTCCAAGTACCTCTGTGCTTGTGCTTGGCCATGTTTTTGGTCCATGGAGATGCTATTATATTAGATCTGATTGAGGAATTGCCACCACACATGCTCCAACCAGAGGTTAGTTTCCCTACAGCAGGGAAGCAAACATATGTTGGCTCTTTGGCTGCCACTGCTTATATATGGTGTATGAGCTTAAAAGATCAACCATTCTTTACTCAGGTTGTCAAAACAAATATGGTGTGCAAAAGCAAGGCTTCTGTGAAGTATATATTTCTACCTGTAGCAAGAAGAGCAACCTTCCAAAATAGTGCTTCTACTCTTTTTCTGTGGTTCTGTAGTGTTTGAAAACGAGTAGAAATCACTGAATTAGACAGGAACAGTGGCTCTCAGGCAGCATGCTTTCAAACATATCAAATTTAGTAATGTGTATTTAATAGCGTGACATTTAGATGATATCAAGTTGGCTTTACCCTCATAAATCACACATCTCATTGCATGACCTAACTGTATTGCTCCAAATTTGTTTCAATAATATTTCATAGCCTAGGTAAAGCTACCCCTGTATAGAATAGGCTACCTTTCATACAATTCATGCCTATCTCCTACAAGTACAGCTTTGCCAGATATTTCTGTCTCATCCAGTAGCTCCCAGATTCTCTCTGATAGCAAATCTGAGGTAACTATAATCAACTATTATTTGTATTCTTTCTAAAAATGAAAATAATCATGCTTTTGCTGTCTATAAAATGCCCCACCACCCTTCCTAGAACTAAGACCCTATAAAAGTGTTCAACCTCATTATTTAAGTATTAATTCCACCATTAAAACCTATTATTAAATCAGAAAAACTGGAAAAAATTACAGAGGATGAACTAGAAGGCTTGGTCTACTGGTATTGGGGGGAGGTGGGAAGGCAGAGAGTATCCTGAATGGTAGCTATGCCCAGCAGAATTATTCATTCTGTCATCTCCAGTGCTCTTCCATGTAGCACACAAGTATATTCACAGTGGCACTTCAGCCCTCCTGGGCAGCCCAACTCCATGCTGAGAGAAGGCTACATCATGCAGGAAGCAACAAACTGATGAAGCAGGAGTGAAAATGCTTATCAAGCATCACTTAGCAAGTGCAGTGCTTGGAGAGGTTTTTTTCTGCAGCTAGTTTGCTGGCAAAGAGCATAACCTGTGCAAGCACATTGCAAGGCAGGCTGTTCCAAGTAGATGGAAGTCAGTTGGGGAGAAATTTGACTGTGTACTGAATAGTCTCCCCCAAATTGACTGTGAAAGCAGGATGAACTGAGACCACTAAGTAAAGACTTGACATGCAAATCGCATGGATGTTGAAGGCTGCAAAAGGACAGTGGAAAGAAACAGACACCTATTTTTACAGGCACAGCCTCAAGCCACCAGCTTCCATGGCATGATAGCTAGTGAATGCAACAGACCTCCAGGGTCTCGACTCTTAAAGAGTGAAGCTGACACTGTTTGGTCAAGTATGCCAAGGCAAGCAGGCTCACAGAGCCACCACTTTTGCTTCCTCCCTTCTCCCAACCTCTGCCCTAAGGATAATTTCTGTTCAAATTTCAAGAATTGCTTATGCATTGCAAGTTATTCCAGCTGATTATAACACAACAGGGGAATCACTGATAACAGAACAATGCAGGTGGAAAGTGTTGTCTGGAAAAAGTCCAGGACCAAAACAACAGCCCCAGGAAAGAAAAGGCTGCAGAGATCAGAGTCAGAGGCAATCTGTGTGCATGGCAGCATTGTAGAGCTGCCTCTCATCAAGAGCCACACGATGGGATCAATGAGAGGATGCCCGAGACACAGCAGAACAGTACTTAAAAGCAAGGGATTTCTCTTCTATGTGCTGTCTTTCCTATGTTGCATCATCTTATAACCACGTTTACCTCCAGAAGTTACCAGCAACACATTGCCTCAGAAACAGCTCTCCGACATCTGTTTCCACCAGTACTTCCCTAGATTTCAGCAAGACTGCTCAAGGGAGACAGAAAGCCACTGGAAACAATTGTCCTTGGTGGTGCCGGGATGCAGCTTACCACGTGTGTAAGCCTGACCAACTCCAGCATCCACGGCAATACACAGTTCACCTGGGGCTAAACCAGCTTTTTCTCGGTGTCTGCTGAACTGATGCTCACCTACAGCTCAGGATGGGATTGAAGCATAGGGGTGGCAGCACACACTTGTAATACACATACAAAAGAATACACATACAAAAGAAAATCCAGCAGGGAGCAACTGCCACCCACTGGGAGCCACCTGCAGCAACAGTCACTGAATGCCCACCTCTGTCATCATAGAGCACATTCAAAGCATGAGGGTTGCCACAAGGTCAAGAACATAGAAGCAAAACCAAGGCAAAGATAATCTGCTGGGTATTAGCAAAAGGATATGTGTAATAAAAGGTCAGCTAGTTCAGGAGAAGCCCCTTTGATGTTTCAGATCTGCCTGACATCTGAAAAGTCAGCTGCCTTATGGAGTTGGCAGCAGGAGCTACTGTTTTTCTCAGGCTCTTTTTCCCCACGCCTGCTGCATGCAAAGCAAAGATGTATTCAGCACTGCTGACCAGCCAGACCTGCTTTGAAAACCCTCACTTACCAGGACAAGGGCAGCCCAAGTCCTGCAGGATTAGCACAGTCAGAGCTAGGGAAACATGTTTTAACAGAAAGAGCCCAGAGGTCATTTTCATTCCTGTTCCCCCGACACCCAACCAGTATGTCCCCTTCTCTAGCTAGGGCTGGCATCCAAGAACACAGATTCAAACCAGCCCTGCTGCAGGGCTACTACTGCTCTGCTTCCTCAGCTTTTCTTCCACTCAATAGCAGCTAGGACAGTCTAAACCAGGCTAAGGGGGTTAAATGCCTGGGGACTTGTGCTGGAGGCTGCCAGTGGATCACAACTGGGAAATAAAGGGTGCCCACCAGCTCAGGGAGCCACATTGTTCAGATGGGAGATGTGGAGCAAAACCTTTGTGATCCTCATTTTTGATCCTTACTGTTGCTAACCAAGTCAAAGACGAGTTTCAAGGAGTCAGGGCTACATATAAGCCAGCATATTGACACTTCAGCACCTGACCTGGCTTTATTCAGTCTGCATGCCTTGATATGCTTTGGGTATGACTGTACTTGGGAGGGGAAAGGCACAACAAGCACATATCTGAGTGCAAAGTTCCAACCCTTCATTAGAAACGCACTCACTGGCTTCTCAGCTGGTAGAAAGAATGGAGACAGATGAAGCTCTGACATTTTGTCTGCATAGAACTGGAGCTATGTACTTCCACAGAAAGGAAATGGTACTGGATACTGCCAAGAAAAGGGCTTTGCTGTGCTCAGGCTTCTCTGAATTAGGTCTGTTTGGGGGTACAGAGAGCAAGCTGCTGCTACCAACTTTCTGATATCCACAGAGCTCTTGGTAACTTTTTCCTCATGGTTCCCAAGCTCCTTTGTCTTCCTTATTTTTGACAGAGGGTAAAGGAAAACTCCCCTTGACTTTGAAAAACAAATGCATTCTCTCTCACTTCGGCCAGCTGCATCAATCCCAAACCTTTTGCAAAAGAAATCCTTTTTGAAGGACCCCACTCTGAACAGGAATCCACTGCCCTGTTCCTCTGGGTAAAGTGCTCCGGTCCTGAAACACGGCTCATCTCAGGTCACTCCACACGCACCAGCAGCATCTGCAAAGTCATCTAGCCTTGGCTGTGGTCTCCTGTGCCAATCTGAAGCGCAGCTCCCCAGATCCCCAGGCACTGCGCACTAGTGCTGGCAGGACAGCAAAGCGCCCAGGGAATCGAGGCCACCTCGCTGTCACCTTACAAAGTCAGGGAGCTCACGGGGGAAAGGAGCCAGCTTCTCGCCCTTCACTCTTCCGTAAGCCGGTCTCTTGTAGCAGGGCACAGAGTGGCACCTGTCCCAGGCTCCATTTTCTATTTCCCAGTTGCTCTGCTCCCCGTCTTCCTCCTCATCTTTGATGGAGGACAGGAGAGGTTACTGGATCACCTGGTCATTCCCAGCTGTCATCGTGCCCCTGACTACTATGATGTAATTATAGGAAGCGGACTTGGCCAGCTCCAGAAGCCAAGGACTCAAGTCTGACATCAAATCATTTTTCTCCCTCAAAACTCAGGTCATAGGCTGCTGCAACTGAGGCAAATATCTCCAGGTAGCTCAGACTATTAGCCCACATCGTTATATGTTACTTTCCGTTGGTCCTTAAGAGACAACTTCACCCTATAAGGTTTTCCAGGTTGGAACTTCTGAGCAGAACCAGATCACTATAAAATAATAATCACACAATCCTGAAAAATGAGCTACAGTGATGGTTTAGATAAACACTAATAGACATATAGAAGTGGTACTTGGGAAATAATTTAGTGGCGACCTGGCAGTGCCATGGTAATTGGACTTGAAGATCCTCAAAGCCTCTTCCAACAAGAGCAATTCTGTGATTCTAATCACCTCTGGATTCACCCACGATGACACTATTGCACTGGAAACCATACCAAACTTCTATTTTTTTTTAAATTTTTTTTATTTAACAGAAAGAAAGTATGTGTAGTCCCACACCTCTTCTAACAAAAAGTAGGCTGAAAGGGATGTCTGGATAGGTGTGTGAAGCAGTTTCACACATCTGTAACCCCCATATATCTTGTGTCTATAATACTCTCAGGCTTACATAAGGGAGAGGGATGAAAATCTCTGAAGTGACAGCTGCAATACAACAGATTACTTTTTCCCCTTCTCATACCAGCACAGAGTCCCTATCTGCTAAACTATGAAGAGCACTTTCACTTGAGAAATGCTGCTCTCACAGGCTCCAGTCGAAAGGCAGAGCTGATATTTTTTGTCTGAGGAGGAGGGAGAAGTCCCCACAGCGGTGAGTTGCACTCTCCCCACCACTGGCAGAGGAACAAGCAGCTCAGGGGTACATGACAGGATTTGACAAGAGATGAAGAAAGCTACCCCTGCTGTGAGCTCGGGCATCGTTCCCGCTGCAGGAAATGGAACACTAGGGCAGGCTTTCTAGGGACACAAGGATTAGCTGGGAAGATAAAAATGACAGTAACAGAAAATGAAATACAAGCCATTCATTGCAAATTTAATTCTCCTCTTAGTGATGCATGTCCTTTTCATTTGCGAGACTGGTGCTGTCACTAAGGTCAACACAAATGTACTGTCAGCTGCAGGAAACTGGTGGAAAACTGAGCGTTTCTGAACATCCCCAGGACTTGTGGTGGCTTCTGCAAGAGCATACAGGGCCTCATCGCCTCCTCACAAGACTCACTTGCACAGTTAAAGAAACGTTATGCATTTAGGGTACCGACATTCTCTCCTCTGATCTGTTCTTCCTGCCACGGCCAAGAAAAACTGCCCATACAGTGCTAACACAGAGGGCTTGCCATCATTTTAGAAGCGATGAAAGAACATTGCTCCACTGGTTCTCCTCCCCTAAGAGCATCCCAGTAGCTGAGATGACCTAGCTTTCTTCTCTATAGCCAAATTCTCTGACCGAACCTGAGCTGGTCCCGCCGGAGCAGGACCCAGTGTCTGTCAGTGGTGCTCCAACAGCTGGGCAGGCAGCTGCGGAACAAAAAGGTGCCAGAAGAGAGTACTGGCAAAATAGCATTTCTGAGACCAGCCAGTTCTCTGAAATGTAAGAATATTGCTATTGCATTGTCTGCCAGCACCACGACACTAAAAAATCATACTCTCTGTAGGCATGCTTCAGAATGGGTGGGTTTCACCATCTGTCTCCTGTGCACTTGCAGAGAGCACAACTCCTCACTCCGCACATGCTCTCGCATGCACCAGCAGATAGTAACGTCTCCAGCTCTGGCTCAGTGTGGGCAGATGCAAGCAAATAGGATTTATCAATTCATCACTGTGTTGCTTCAGATTTGTGTTGGTATAACTCCCCTGAATTCCACAGGGCTAAGCTGGAGTAATACCTTACTGAGCCTGCTGTTCCTTCCCTCACCCCCACACACATGCTACCCACTCAAACTACAGCCTATGGACAGGTGGGTTTATGAAGCAAAATGTTTTAAGAATGAAGCGCTGGCAGAGGAGATGGCTTGATGAGGGTTTCTTTCTCAGTGAAACCACCTATGAAATGTACTTGGGAACCAGAGCAAAGACCAGGGATAATATTTAGCACTGTTTTTTATCCACAGAACTCATTTCATCTTATAGCAGAGGGCAGAAAGTGCTATCTGTAGTTATTGAGTGTACCAAGGAGCGCAAACAACAAGATCCATGTTCCCTGACTCCCAGACAGGCAATTCCAGTGCCTTATAGATGCTAATTATTTATGAACACCAACCCACAGCTGTGTTAAAGGAGATAAGACTGGCTACCAGCTCGTCTTCTATCAAACTCACCCCAATGCAACGTGAGTGGATGATGTCAAAGACGTCAGATTTACGAATGCTGCTGATTTTTTTCTTAGCAACCCCTACAGTTGCCAGGAAACAACGACTTGCTGTTACTACGGTGACACAGGGTACCAAAGCCACATGCCACACAACACCCACCTGAAAAAGAACAGGAGAAACGCTCACCTTGACTCTCCCATCACTTCAGAGGTGAGGAGGTGGGTAAGGAACATCTCCACTCAAGTCACTGAAATGACAAGTGGAAACAAGGCCCCATGTTCCTGCGACCTCTGGTCTGCAAAGGGCTTTGACCACCTGGACAGATCACCAGTAGCCTTAGTGTTGCACTGCATCCTGCCAGCATCCAGATGTTGCTGGGGAGTGGCATGAATGCTACAGAAAGGTTGCAAGTTTCATAAGGGCTGGCAAAGTAGGAACACTGCAAAATACAGGATGGCAGAGATGTATCAAGCTATCCAGAAACAACAACGCTGAGAACCAACACACAGAGGAGGGCTGAGAAGCCCCATGCATTGGCTCTTGGGTGACTCCACAGCATATTCTACAAGGAGCAACAGCAGGGAGAGGGTAAGGCTTTTTGTTTTTCCTTTCTTCTTTGTTGTTTACAACAAAGCACATTTCAGGTCCTGAACAGTGTCACAAACCCGCAGGGCCATGGAAGTACTGATTTTGGGGAATCCACCATTCAGGCTGCGGATTTAAAAAATCAACACCCTGCACAAGCAAAGATAGCCTGCTTCAGAATTGTATAGGGGATTGTCTGGTTAGCCCAGGAGCTTGCAGTTTTCCACTGTGCCACCACATTAGCACAGTAAACCAACAGGATGCTATCCGCTTGTAAAGATGGAAAGGAGGTTGCCTGCACCTCCTCCAGTCTGTTCACGGCCCCCAGTACTGAGAACCTAAGGCCTTAAGCAGAACAGATACAGGATTCCCGCTGTGGCTTTACAAATGTGTTAACTGGGTCTTCTCCTGCCTCGGGAGAAAGCAAGTGTCAGTACAGACAGAGAATTTTTGAAGAACGAGCTACCTGTATCTGCTAAGGGGAGCTCTAAACCTGTACCTCACACTCCAAAGACAAGGGAGGTGGAACTGAAGATAGGTGGCACAACAGACCCACAGACATAGCCACTTTTGCCCATCAGCAGCCTGTGTGGAGGCCAGCCAAAACCAGCACAGCACAAATTCTAACACAATGGATGGTGCAGAGTCCTTCCCTCTTGCAGGGTGAACAGCAGGGGATGCTTTGCTGTTGCTCCATGCAGAGCAGCACAGCTTCCTACCACATCCTACCCAGCTGGCGAGGGCAAATACTACAGACCACTTCAGACCTGCCACACATCATAGCCAAGAGGATTATTTCAGCAAAAGCAGATATTAATCTCTGATCATCTTGTTCCAAAAGTACAGATTACAGCAATATGAGCCACGAGGAAAAAATGCTGAACAACAACAACCCTATGAAAACCAGCAGACAACAAATCAAGTCAAAACTTTTCTCATAAGGGGGAAACAAACCCCAAACAAACAACTTTTTTTTTTATCAGTTCAAAGGTTGGTTAGAAACATTACACTCAAAACTCTGCGCAGAAAATACAGATAAAATATTTGCTGTAGAATCAAAGCACAAAGGATCCATTTGATCTCTTGCGCTGATCTCGTGTTCCATAGACTTCGGGTTCACCCATTTGTTTCTTCACCAAGAACAGAGATATTTAGCTAAAGCTTCTACTTCCTGAAAGTCACCCAGTTTTGAAAACTCCAAAAGGTGGTGATACTTTCCTTGATTGTTTCCCTCAGGGGATAACCACCAGTTTCACAACAGGCACTAATTTTCTGATCACTTCCACACAAATGAAACACACTGGATGATTTTGCTCCAACCAGGAGAGGGCACAAACTTATGCTTAGACTGTCCAGTCCATTATATTAAAATTATTAGCACATTTCACAGACATCCATCACCAGAGCCATTTATTATTTATCCAGCTCTGGGAGGATATCAGCCTCCAGCTGCAGTTGAAATCATCAGAGGCATTCTTCCTCCATCCTATCTGATTGAAGAGCGATGGAAATCCTGGCTGGGCTTCCTGACTTTGGGAACCATGCCAGTTGACCTCACTCAATGCTTCCAACAACCCTATTTATGTAACCACACAGCCTTCCTCTACCTTGGGGCAGTGGCCAGGAAGCTGATGGGTAGTCTAGAATTACAGTAAGCTTAGATATGAGGTACGATTTGTGTTAGGAATCTTACGACTGAACAAAGCAGACCTGCACGTTATGGCCAAACCATAAGGTTTACAAAGCATAGTATTCCAGATGGCCAAAGTCTTAGATTTGCAAGACAGATTAGGAACAAAGATCTAATTTAAATTCATTAAGAATGAATTTTCTGCTTCTCTTTGACAAGTCCCAACCTGAACAAGCTGAACATTTAGCTCAAAACTTCAAATACCAACCAGAGGACAGTGGAAGTGGCATTTATACGGTGACTTGAGCATTCTCTGATATTTAAGGCAGACTCAGTAAGGAAAAAAATTCTCCTAGTGAGAAAAATTCTTGAACAGATTCCCTGTGAATCACCGTGTTGCTTGCTCCATCTGTTTCCCTTAATATCCAATATAGTTACACAGTAACCTCACATTTTAAGAATGAATTATGGAGGCTATAGCCAGCCTTATCCTCTGCAGTGAAAAGGCTCCATAAGGCTAAGCTAAAAGAAATTAACACTTCTAAGCGGCGTCTTCCAGCATAAAGCTGTCAAACTCTCCCAGCAGTACAACCCTGGAACGCTAACCTGCCTTAATACGCAATAAGCTTTGTCTGTTTGCTTCTGCTGTGTTGCCATTTATTGTCTTTTTATTTCCCCCAGTACTTATTTTCTACTTGTGAGCTAAACCTCCAGCCCGAGTCACCAGCCCTACAGTCACAACTCCAGCAGCACTGTCAGGAGCCATCGCCTCTTCCCGCCACACACCGCTCACCCCCCTCACATATCCAAGCTCAGCTTGAAGCCCCCTCAGTCGCTGGCAGCTGGAAGGGTCTGTGAAAGCAGCGGTCATACTTTCTGGGCTTGAGTCAGCCAGTGCAAGTCAGACCTGCCACAAGCTGCTGGGGAAGGAGAGTCACTGCCGAGGTGCTCTGCAGCACTCCACAGCCCTCAGGAGAAGTTGCACCAGGGGCAGAAGCTTGCAGGAGGCTTTTTTTTGCCACATGGGATGGAACTGCTACTAGCAATGACCTGACCATCCAGGCTACCCTGCTCCAGCCTTCTTCACCTCATGCAAGCACAGGAACACCTGCACTCCCAGCTAGCGTGGGAGGTGATTCTGTGACATTCAGGGATTTTCTGCACCAAAAATTCTCATAGCTCAGTGGTTATTCCAAGATTAGGGCTCGTATTTAATTTCCAGAGGAAATAACCTGTCCATGACACCATGTGGTTCTCACCAACCCAGTACAATAGAGCACAATGGAAAATCATTTAGGGACCTTCCTTTTCAAAGAAGATGGATTGGTAGCAAGTGCAAACAGATGGCCAAATTGTGCTTGCCCTTGCCTAGCTCTGAATTACATTTGGAGTAAGTTCAATTTCAGTAAGCAAAGTTTCAGTTGTGTATCAGTAAGTGAAACATAACTTGTGTCATCTGAGCTGCCATACAAATCGACTCACCAAGTTCTTATTATCGTTTATATTTATGGCGCAGTTAATCATGGTGAGATTTACATCTCAACTTCACACATTTGGTATGGCCATCTAAGCTTCTACAGTTAACAAACAGAACCAGAGATGTCCAGGACATACCTCATTTCTGTCATAATGCGGACACTCTTCTCTGTTAGACCAGATAACTCACGCTCTGTTTCTGGGTATCATGGGAGTTGAGATAGCTTGCTCAGAATTATGTGTCTGTATCTTTGCTGCAGATTCCTACAGTTAAATGAGGTAAATTCTGTTCTAGTCGTCTGAGATTGTAAAGGAGCTTTGCATCTGTGGGGTTATAATTAAATGCTTAGTGTATCATGGGCTGATATCCTTGGAGACTTAAGAATTTGAGGTTCTACCCAAAGCACTTCATATCTGTCCTGTCTAATGCCCAGCTCAAGAAAAAAAATCTGAATGGCCAGGATCAACTACTGAATAATAATTTGTGTAGGAGAAAGTATTTCCAAGTAGCCGGTTTAGTTTAATGGCACTATTAGGCTCTGCTGTTGCTTTCTCCTAACTCTTGTCATACAATGTAATTATTATTGTTTTGGCAGTGTCTTCTCTGTAACTTGAACCAACAGAGTACTCAGCCCTTGAACGGAGCCTGGTATCTGTCTGCTATCTCATCATAGCTGCTGCGGGTGGATATTGATTGTTAGATAATTAGCCAATTGACACCCTCCCAATTTTATTGCTTTGTTAAGGAGTATATCATGAGATCTGTCAGACAATCCAGAAAGACTTCATTAGCATAACACTAATAATTGAAGACTTCAGATGAATAATAAAATACAAGACATAAATTTCTTATCACTCCTTCTTCCCCCTTCCCTCCTTGTGTGACAAAGCACAGTGGATGATGCCTCAAATCTGTTTCCATCCTTCACTCCAGAGATTGTACCTGACTGTATCTAATTTTGATAAAGAAAACATCGCTACAAATAAAGCTAGAAATTAGAAGGAAGATCCTTGTTTATTGGTACTGGGAGTCAACCCAAGCCAGTCCTTCAGCAGTCTTGCAAGATGTCAATCAGAAGCATTAGCATCCTTGCAGAACTATCATATGCAAGCACATCATCTTTGTCTCCAGGGTGCTACTGGCTCATCCTTAAGTGGATTTTCCTGATCAGCATGGCACCAGCTGTCCCATACATTGCCCTTGTTCCCTCCTTAAAGAAATTAATTGTATTTCACAGACATTAGATTTGAGATGTGTTTTGAATGTGTCAAAACTCATGAGATACAATTGGACTAGGCACTGACCACCCTGGACCAGCTTTGAACTTCAGCCTGCTTGAAATAGAGCGCTGGACAAGATTACCTCTACAAGTCCCTTCTGAAGTAAATTTTACTCTGATTGTTTATGGCCAAGAGTCATTTTATGACTTCACACATAGGCAAATGTGAAGTCCTGCATCTGCAACCGAACAACTCCACAGAGCAGCAATGATTAGGCTTTTAAAAGCAAGTGTCCTGACGGACAAAAGCTGAGCACATGCCAGCTGTGCATCCTTAC
Organism: Actenoides hombroni; assembly: GCA_024336885.1. Lineage (NCBI taxonomy): Eukaryota > Metazoa > Chordata > Aves > Coraciiformes > Alcedinidae > Actenoides > Actenoides hombroni. The sequence continues at coordinate 16,919,711 of WUAM01000395.1, forward strand.
AGTGGTGAAGGTTAACTGCACAGCAACCAAGAAAGTAGAAAGCAGGTCAAGGAAATTGCCTCTTACCCTCTGTTCGTGGCACTGGGACTACTCTGTCCCGTTTTGGGTTCCCCAGTTGCCATAGGTGAAAAAATAGCTTACACTGTGAATGCTTACAGGCAGCAAAAAACTGGTTGCATGTGTGTGGGCTGGTGAACATCTGAAACAGATGGAACTCCAGCACAATTCTGCTACTTGCTAGCTGAAATCAATACGGGATGATCATAAATTTAGATAGCACATGAAGTAAACAAAAGTGGCCCGATCTTGAATCCTCCTATTAATACAGAGACATGAGACAGACCCTCCAACTAGGAGATCATCCATGTGTTGTTGTTCTGTACATACGCTATGTAGAATGGAAAACCCAGGGGCCCAACTTCCAGAAAGAAGGGGTGCTGCTACAAATTAGGCTTTCCAAAAAGAAGCAGGGTCTCAAAGACCAAGATGAAGTTCTTGATCAGAGAAAATATCTTATAAGTGGGGGAAAATCCCAGGGATCAGATTGCTGAGTGGAGACTAATGTTGGGGGACATCCAGGGACCTTAACCAGCAGCCCCTGAGACTGGCACATGCAAGGAGCTGCATAGCAGGAATTGACCTTCCCAGACCAGCAGTGACCTCCTCCTGGGAATCAAAGCTGAGACTTAGAGATTGTAGCATTGGACTGGGGGGGTGATGGTCTGACTATATGAAATGATCAAGAAGAGCAAGAGCTCTAATGTTGTTTGTTATGAAATAAACCACAGCTGAGGGGTCTTTGCAGAAGAGGACTCAGGGATCTGCTACTTGTCACTACCTATTAGTGGATCATAGAGAAGAGGGAGATAGACTTTTCTCAGTAGTGCAGAGCAGATGAGAAGCAACACTCACAGATGGCAAAAAGTCAAATTTAACTTAGGCATAAGGAAAAAAAAATTAAAAAAATCTCCCCCGAGAATGGTTCATCACTGAATCAGGTTGTTCAGAGAGCTGTGGAAGAAGTATTCAAAGTTCAACTGGACATGGCTCTGAGCAACCCAGTCTAGATTTGAGCTGGATCTTAGAATCTCACCCTATTTTGACAGGTGTTTGTGCTAGACTCTAAAAGTCTCTCCCAACCAAAGTTATTCTACGATTCCATAATAATTTAAATGTACAGCCATGATACATAATGTTCTAAATAAAAAACTTCGATAACAAGATGAGACATAAAATGTTATCAATAGGCTTAAAAAAGAAACTACAGAATTTCCTTTCTCTATAATTGATGTCACTCCAACACACTGGAGGAAAGCACACTGAGGTCTGTGTATCAGCGCACACAGGATGCTTCTCCAGGTCTCCCCAAACCCATCTCAGCAGGGCATGTATCACTGAAAAGGTGATGCAAGGTAGAGTACTGTGCAAGAAAAAGTCAATGTTGTGCAATTATGTGGGTACAGCTGCTGGTTATCATAGAACATCTTACTAGGTACCCACTGGCATGACTGGCTTAACCACTGGTTCATATGCAGCACACAGAGCAAAAAAAAGACCATAAAAAACTAAACCCACTTCGATTATACATGGTTGCCAGTATTTTAATGCTAATAGAGATGTGCCTTCTTATTGCCAAGGGTGAATCTGGCCCAAGGTTTCTTTCAATGGTGAGTCATTTCAATCTATCACTAATTGTTACATGTGGGCAAATATGGATCAAGTTGTTCTCCCAAATGATTTTAATATGGTATCAGTTGTTCAATCTACAAGAAGTACAATACATTTATTTGGCTCAGAGACTTAAAATGCCTTCTTTCCAAAGCAAGAGACCCAGGAAATGAGGTTTTCTGAAATGTAGACAGTGCAGATTTGATTCTCTCAGAGTAAAACTTTTTTTTCAATGACTACACCCAAATATGCTGTAAGCCATAGGTAGGTCCATACAAAAGAAAAAACCAACAAACCAAAACTAAAAAAAAAAAAAAACAAACTAAAAAAACCCAAACCCACAAAACAAAAAAACCCACACAAAACAGGAAAAAAACCCACACAACAAAAACCAAACATACAAGCCTCAAATATTCCAAGCAATGTTTAGAACATAAATACACCTCTCATACTAACAAAGGGGGAGAAGTTCCAAAAGCACAGTAATTCCTCACCCAGCTCCTTTCAAAGGCGAAATAGATTTTCCCCAGGCCACCTGTTGCTCCTTTAGACAGCAATACAGCCAAGAAAGAAACACATGATTCAAATTTCTGAGAGATATGTCAATAGCTAAACCTCACAGTTCCAGTTCACTGCTGGCATAAGTCCCCGTGATGATTTAGGTCTCAGTGGAACTGTACTCCCCGGCTTAAACTCTGCTTAACTAATTAAGCCAGGCTGTATGTCAGCAGCATAAATCAAAGCACTCCTTGTGATGCCAAACGTGATGCCTGGACAAGGCTAGGGTAAGAGCAAGGCTATTCTTCCTCTGGAGACAGCTTTCAACACAGAAGAGAACTGTACCCAGTGAGAAAGCAAAAAGTCGACTGAACTGTAACTGTTAAGCAATGAGCTCAAATCTTCTCTGGATAAAAGACCATTTTGAATGATATCATCATGGTTTCAACTCATTAATAAGGTAAACATCCTCCAAAATGAAAAGGTTTCCAAAAAGGACTTAGCATTGTCAGTGTGTCCATCATTCAACCCTGAAAGTCATGCATCAGGCTAAGATGGCACACAGATACAGGTGTGGAGTAACCCCATGCTCTCCTATCATATCAGCCTATTATGAAAAGACTAATTACATACTTTTAAATGGGCCTGCTGCTGGAAAGACTCACTGATGTTTTCCACTTTGCTTCTTAAGAGCTACTTCTAAGAGGTACTTTTTTCTCCAAAGAAAAATGAAATTGCATCTGGATTCAGATGGCTAGCTCACAATTAATGTTTCTTAGGGAAAACAGGTTTGCACAGTAAATATAGGAGCTGAACTAGTAAAACACTGGGGGGGGTGGTGAGATTTATTCCATCGTTTATATGGAAATTGATAAGAAAAACCATCTTTGAAGGTATCCTTACTTACTTTCAGTAAGATATCTGGCACCTTATGTTATTATTGTCTATTTCAGTTACAGCCAATGAAGAGCAAAATGCTTTTGAGGCAAGTGTCAACTCCGGGTACAGGGCTCTGACTAAGGTCAAGGTACTTTAAGAGTCTCAAGGGCACATAACTAAATCAATTAGCACTAAGCAATCTTTTAGCAGTTGTCACAGGCTTGAAGCACCTGAGAGACTTTGAAATCTTCCGTTAGAACTTGGGCAGTTAGAAATCAACACCTTTTTTTGTCTTTCAGTGACTTTTAAGCTCTTGAATGCTTGAAACACTTTTGAAGACAAATCTTACCCCTGGGACTGATGTCACTCAAGGGGCATCAGAGCCATTGGGTTTTCAGAAATGCATCCTTTATTTTCTCTGTACCATGGTTCCCTACCTGTAAACCAAGGGCAGCAGCAGGTTAAGCCTCTCCCCACAAGACTGGGATAACTACAGCAATGATTAGTCACAGAGGTTATACAGGGACAGGTGGCTTGATAGAGACAAAACACCTCTTAATTCATCCTGATGCTTTCAGTCCAAAGCAAAAAGGCCCCCCCAGTCTCCAGAAGCCTTCCCTGGAAGGGAATGAAGACTGACCCCTTCTGTTGAGGGCAGTATGACTTTGAAAGCAGGATATCAAATCACACAGAATCACAGCAATCCTCCCCCTTCTTGTTAAATAAAGACATTTTCAGCAGTCCAAGTCATAGCTTGCTCTATCTTTTATGTGTTTATCCCCCACGCAGAATGGTCAGGCATATGATATTTATCTCCCTTTATATCCTCCCATCTAGCTGGCCTGCCATTCAAGGGGGTGATTAGTTCAGCCACAGAAAGAAGGGCAGTCCAATCTGTCTGAAAAGAGGCGATGGAAAATGCAGTCTCTGCTGACAAGGGCAGCAGAACAAGGGTCACATAGTGGTAGAAGTGATGAAAGGTCCTGCGGGTCTATTTAGCCTGCCCATTGCTGTGGGAATGAAGAGATTTGCTGGACCTGCAGCAGGGAGAGGACACAAATGCCATTTTGTTCCCTATCAGTTTCAGATTCTGGTCACTTGTGTAAGCTAATACACTCCCGACCTGTGTTGGGCTCATTACAGCTCTTCTTACGTTACAGCTTGGCAGCACAGCTCTGCCTTTCTCTCAATACGCAGAACACGCTGCCTCCTGCCCCCCGTGTAAGCACGGGGCTGTGAAGGACAGATTTGCATCTTTGAATTTGCATCAGTGCTACTGCCAGCTTCACTCGGGTTTCTCATCAGTGTGGATGACAACGACCATCCTTGGCATGCGGACTAGCCTGTAATCTCAGGGGTGCTCACCCCTTCTGAACCAACACGATCTGAACCTCCATCCATGCTGATGAGGATGTATCTTCACACCACTGTTCTTAACGGGGCTTGTGCTGGGTCACCTCCAGCCACGCACCACAGTGCTGGAGGTTTTCTACTGAAAACAAGGATGGGTAGATGAGGCATGGAATAAGTCCCTGATTCTCTCAATTCAAATGGAATTAAAAGGTTTTAACCATATAAAACAGGTGAGTTTCTGGTGCTGCTTAAGCCTCTTACGAAAGTTTGCTCCTACTGCAATTAGGAAGACTTTGGCTGTTGTTCTCAGGGTAACAGCACCAGAATCATTCCCCAGACCACTGCTTCAGAAATTCATTCTATTTCGATGACAGTGACAGGTTTTGTGATAGCTAAGCAAACATCACGCTGAGGTACTGCTCTGTAACAGAGTATTACAGTAATACTGTGAATACTCTATTAAGTATATGTTTAATCAGTGTTAATTAAGTGGAAATGGTAAAAAACCAAACTGCCTCTATTCAGCTTGATCTATCTTACACCACTCATCTCAATGAAGCTACACTGACATAAGCCATGAGAGTTAACAGTTTCTCATGTTCCAAGAGGTCAGTGAAAATACAGCCTTTGAGCAAAGGCTAATCATTGTGACCTTTATACATGCTATTGCAGGTAAGTACAGAGTGTGCCTAGACTGCCAATTTCACATACCCCTGCTTTGCTCCACAGTTCTCAATCCTCTTCTTACACCCTACTCAGCCTTCCTGTACACGAGAGCCCACCTGCAAACTTCACGCATGAGCAGAATAGTTTGCTTCATGAACATCACCAAGAAAACACAGTTCATTCTGGTTCACATCCCTGAGGTTGGATAGGTACCAACTGAAATAAATGCAACTCCCTCACATTGATATGGTTATAACATCTCCAGTAACATCCAGTAGAGGCCATCTTTTTGCCCCCTCTGAACAATTCCAAGTTTCAGTCAACCAGAAGATTTTGCAGTTTTGTGCCATCTATAAAGCTTTTTCAGCTTAAAATAAAAATGTGAATAATAAATGCAAACGAACTTATTTTAGTAAGTTACATATACACTTAATATGTATACTTAACAGACCAAAAAGCAAAATGAGCCAGGTTTCTACATGTAGTATTTTTGAAAGTTAGACTGAAATGTTTATTTTCTAAACTTAAAACTTTTTTTTTTTACAGACAAAAGCTCCAATATTCTGTTTTGGCACATTTCCCCCATTTTTACTTTCCTAATGCCCTCAAATTACAGTTGCTGAGGCAACTCTGAACAAGTTTAGATGCTTAAATATAAGATGTTTTAAGTTGGAAGGAACATACTTAAGGAGAAAATAGAAGACCTTTTGGGTTAGCCCAAGGCAGTACATGGGTGATGTTTTCCATAAGAACTTTCCTCCACTCTGATGGACTGTAGCAGTGTATATATTTTTATAGAGAGGTATAAATATACACACACCAGAATAGCATTTAAGAAAAAAAAAAGTATGATAATATAAAAGGAGGCAATATCACATTCTAAACTTTTTCTGAGTCCTTGTTATAAGGCAAATCATCTTTCCTGTGCAGTATTATGGCACCACTGGGAACGGCACTACATTTCTCCTATGAACACATGAGACCAGAAGTGGTTTAGCTGCAGACACACAGATGGAAACCATCTATTCCTGGGTGTCTCCTGAATGACTAATGCAGTTCTGAAACCCTTCAGGCCTCACAGAGGAAGCAGTACATAATATTTTACTTCACGCACTGCTATCTTTGGAGAAAAGTTTTACTCAGCTTGAGTAAAAGTGGTAGAATTCACCCTTAGTGAAACCTATTTGCCTCCAGATGCCCATCTGATCCCTCTCAAATTAATGCCTTTTAGTCATATTCTAGCCTGCAAGCAGCACAGTCCTTTTCCTACCCAGCAGGATTCTGCTGCTAAAGAAGCCTTCTTCAGCTTTACACTGAAGTTGAATACCTTTTAGTTCAGAAAAAAAATATATGCACAGATACATCCAAGGCATAACATCCAATATAGTAAAGTCTTGATATCACGTGGGAAGCAGATATGAAAGCAGTACCCAAAATGGGTTTAAACAGATTTCAATAGATTCCCCAATTCTCTTTTGGCATTGTGGAATTCTGGTCAGATAAATAGGTGCAGAAGTTCCTGAAAACTGGGGTCAGTAAGATGATCTGAGCTTGCAACCACCATGTTGGTACACCCAGCAGCATCTGGATATTAAAAAGCATGGGAAGACTTGGGAAGGGACCTCTGGAAGTAGCTAGCGTAATCATCTGCTCCAAATAGGGCCAGCTCAAAAGCTAGATTAGATTGTTCTGCTTGTCCAGTTGAGTTCTGAATGCCTGGAAGACTGTATATTCTACCTTCCTGGCTTATCTCTTTCGAGCTCAAGTCTTCAGCCCTGCTCTCCTCTTCCGCTCCACCTCCACTACTACACCCCATTCATCAACAGCGACACGTCTCACGATCCGCAGT
>WUAM01000395.1:16926723-16950595 GCA_024336885.1 Actenoides hombroni
ACCAGCAAATTCCACAATTCCACTGCCATTTTCTTCCAGTGAAATAAGTACCTGTTTCTCCATGCCGCCATCAGCATACCCCAGCATGCACTAGTCTGAGGAGCCTAAGCATTGCACTAATACCATGCAAATATCTTTTGCATTAAGAAAAATGAGAGACCAGAAAGCTAAATTCCCTAGAACTATCACCACAGATTTAGCTCAGCACTTTATATTTCAGATGCAAATACTTAAAATCCAATTTTGTCTTCTACCAAAATTTCTATGCAATATTGATATTCATAATGGGTTTTCTAAGTATTGTTTCAAGTTCTTATCTTTTCTTCCCCTGCACTTGTTTTTTTCCATGTTTATTGCTTAAAGTGGAGACACTTTTTCCATATAGTGCCTAAGAAATAATGTTTTGATTCCCAAAGGCCTTTTGGTAATACAGTGACACAAACAACAAAGACAAAATTTCCCTGTGGGGCTTTTCAATACAGTATTACCCACCCACCCCAAGAATTTATACCATAACTCACTTTTTTCCTAATGCTGGTATCCAGGAGACAGAATACAGTAATGACAGAGTTTAAAACAAAAACATAGATGATGCAGACATTTGCCATGCAGTCCTTCTATATGCTTGTTACATGTCCTCATCCTACCTTTCTTCTTCCCAATGTAACTCATTTGTTTTTAAATGCTTCCATTCTGCTAGGAATCTATAGCATTAATTTTGTTTGGTTTTTTTAGAACAAACTATGCTGTTAATTTTAAAATATGGTTTCCTGTCCCACTAGACCTTAAAAACTACATGCCCATCTCCACTGTCCACGGTTTATGGTAAAACTTAATTTCTTCACCTGACTGTGCCTCCCAGCCTGACTTTAGTAGCATTCTCATTCAACACACCCCTCACTGCCAGAAGCTGAGCTCCTCTCAACCATTCTTATGGTCTCCTTGCCAGAGAAAGGGAAAAAATAAAGAGGAGAGAGTGTCTATGTGAAGACTAAAAAGGAGCTCAGCACACTACAGTCTGAAAAAGCCAGTGCTCTCATTTCTAAAACAGTGTCTCTCTAAACAAAATCTGATTTTTTTTTTCCCCTTTCCAAACACTATGTACATAAGGGATTGATCTCAGTTAAGGCAGAAGGCCCCACCCAAAGCTGTGCTGAATGCATTTTCCAGACAAGTTCCTCTCAATTTCTTCTCCAAGAGATGATGTCAGGGCTATTGAAAAGGCTGATTACAAGCAAAGGCTAGAAGACAGAGTTCGCTCATAGTTTGGTTTTGTCTCAGCATTCTTCGTTAAAGCATCTCACCTGGCTCAGGTCTTGCAGGTGTCACAGCAGGGCAGGCAAGCTACCCTGACCCACCTTAACTCACCTACCTGCCTCCCAAACTCCTCAGCATTATGAAGAATTGAAACTAAAACCAAACTTCTTGCCTTTGCTATTCAGGTGAGGAACCTAAAAGCCAGGATTTTAGATCAGTAAACACCAAAACAACTATAATTCAGCTAACCTGCTCGCTCTTGTTCTTTCTGCTTGTGTTACAGTTGGCTAGACCCTGTGCTCCCAGGGCTAAAACCAACTGCTGTGTGCTCAGTTTCTGTTCAATTGTTGCTTAGGCAGTGAAGACTCCAATTAATTTTTTGTCTAAGCACATCTGTAACTAGGCAAAACACTGATCAGTGAAGACTCAAACTATCTCCATTAACATTCAAGAGCCATTTCCAGTGCTACTGTTTGCCTCCTACTAGTTTCTCTCTGAAGAAATTTATATAATTTGTAGCCCATCACATACTGATTTCTTTTGTTGCCACAATCCATTGCAAATCTAAACCTGAAAATCCCAATGCACCGCTTGAGAGCATTCATGCTGTCAGTCATTATCAGTGCACCCTGTGTTGTCTTTAACTTGTTTTTTAATCAGCTGGTTCAGAATATCTCTAAAACTAATGGTAGGGATATCCTGATAATTAGTAGATATATATAGACCAGCCAATTGTATTGCTGTAAATTAAATGTAATTGAGGATTTTCTTAAGAAAAATTTCACTGCTTTGTATTGGCCATGCCCAAGTACAAAGCCCATCAAGAGGGATACATGAAGTATAGCATCCCTCCCAAAAGCTCAGTGTCCTAGTGCCAAGGGACCCCAAAAAAGGGAGGGGGATCATCTACACACTTTTATTAAAGTATGAGAGAACACAAATTTTTCTATTAGTGGCAAGCACTTACTCATAGTATTTTGAGCATAAATAGGATCTAAAGTGTTGCCAATAGCTGTTTTAGAAGCACCGTTAAAGCCAGTTATGTTCATGGTGTAAAACAGACCTGAACAACACTAATTAGTCTAGAGGCATAATTAACCTATTAGGCTGCCTGCCTTCAACCCTAAGAGTACCTGTGTGCATGGCCTGACCTTCCGGGGAGCTGGGCATTTGGTGGTGCCATTGAAGCTGACAGGACTCCTGTTGATTTTCCAGGATCAGGATAGAAGAGTGACACCACCGTGATACTTTAATTCAGAATATTGAGAATTATATCCAGTGCTCCAGCTTGCAAGTTCCCAGACCTTGCTTTCATTTCAGAGGGAAGCTTTGATCAAACAAGGATCATAGGGAAAAGGCTGGTGAAATCTCAGATGGAAGAAGGCCAGCGCAATTAGACACAATCCCACTTCATAACTCGTTATGTTTTCCCTAAGTAAATTATGGCTAATTTGATACACTAGAAAACACAGCTGATGCTTACATAAAACCTCTGCTCATAAAGACACAGTGCTACAGACTACAGAAAGACTAAGCCATGTTTAAGTAGCAGTGGCTAATTGGAGTGGCTGAATTTGCTCCATAACCATACCTTTCTTGAATGGTACTACAAGCCAAGTAGGTATCCCAGGGGAGGTGAACACATTGCCAGAAAGAATAGTAGAGAAGAAAATATTTATTTTTTTTAATGTAGAAATGGTATGACTTAGTAATACATTTTCTTAAGTTTACCCATAAAAAATATAAACAGTAGAACTCTTGTCACCAGCATATACAACCTAGATACCAAGAAAAAAAACCAACAAAGACTGCATCTTGCACAGTGTTTCAAATTTCCTACATGCTTTTTAAAATTGTTAACATCTAGGCATGAACCTCAGATTCAGAATAAAAACTGCACACAGACACTTCCAGCTGTGGAATCAGCAAACCCAGTATACTGCTTAATTGGAGTTTGTAGAAGATCATTTTTGAAGCAGCAGCTTGTGCCCCCTCACTACAGACCAAATGTTCCACTCCTTCCTCATCCAAATTTGAGATACAAATGAATTCATCTTCCTTACTCCCTGTTGTGTAGAACAGGTTGTTCACTAAGCAGAAAAGCCTTCTGGAGTCTTTATTAGGGAAAAATAAGGAACAGAATTTCACAATTAATAAGTCAGCTGCTGAAGTGACAGTGACTGTGGCTTGTCCTCCAAGTTATTGCTTTTCCCACCCCTACAAAGCTCAAAAAATCATGCTCTTTTATTTGCATGCTTTCCATCTCTTGCAAAGACAAAAAGAAAGAATACTCTACATGCATTTCTCTCACTATGAAAGAGGAGAACAGCTGATGTTCATATATTTACTGTGCAGCAGCATCCAAAGACATCACTCAGGATCAATATCTGCTGGGCTAGGTTCTCAGTCAGCACAGAAACTTCACCTTCAGTACCATGTTCGTTGCATCTTCAGGCCCTGATCCTGCAAAAGCTAGTGTGAATGTCTACACAGAGTACTCTTGTACTTAAAGTATATGTATTAGGATTCTTAAGCACTCATCCTAGAACTCCAAAAACCTAAAGAGTGATGCAGAGATGGTGACAACATAACAGACTTTTTATCTACCTATATAACATACTGGCAAGTTTTTCCAATGATCATAGCAGCATGAAATATGTGCCTGCTACCCCCACCCATCTTACAGGACATCTTATCTAGGTTTGGTAAAAGAGAATGATCTTGAGTAAAATCTTAAGAAAAGCAACTCCAACCTGGATTAAACCCATAAAAGATGACCTGAGTTGGTTCACAGGTGTATCCCAGACCATAAAGGTCATGCTCACTATAAAGGGGAAAGTTTGCAGAGGGTCTCCTGCTTGGGCTCCTCGGGACTACCTTCCTGTTTGTTGAGACCACTGTACATTTGCTAGGCTGAGTATAACTTTGTTTACTTTATACTGGCATTGGTATTCATTTTGCTGTTTCATTAAATCAGTTTTTATTTCAGCCTGTGATCTCCTCTCCTTTTCCTGATCCCCTTTGTCTGGGGAGGGGCCATTGGATGATAGAACAACTGCTACAGTTTAGCCCCAGATACAGACTAAACAATGCTCCAAATGGCAGGAGAAAAAACTAGACCTAAGATGGTTAGAAAGCCAAACTGCTCACTCTGATGCTGTAACAACCCCTTCCATCAGACAGTGCACAAACATGTACATAGCCCATGTGTGTATCCCTTCTCATATAGTGTCACACATTCTGCTCCTGGGGTGCTTGCTGAATTTCAAAACATTAGTGGACTTCCCTTCCATCCCCATACATTTGACAAAAAATACTCCTTTTAAGAAGTGCTCTTTTCCACCTTAATCTGATGCATTTTTGATAAAGCATATAGCTCAGCCTTCCTTGTTTTTTTGGTAGGCTCACTTCCACAGGGTTCTCTGGAAGGTCAGAGAACAGTACTGTTATACCCCTCCCTTCTGCTATTCCCATTTGAGTCCACAGTGCTTTCTTCCATATTTTCTTTTCATCCTTTCTCTTGTTGCAATTGTGCTTGACTAGAAGCCAATGTTTACCACGACAGCATTCTCCTGAATCATACAAAATATGATATCTAATACTAACAATTTGTGACAAGAGAATTAAAGAACAGAAAACTCTATGTTGCCCTCTCCATTCCACCACCTATTCCATCTTTGGTCCTTCTGTGTCCCTAGCTAAGGTAACTGAGCACTTCAGTATCTATCAGTTAGTGGATCTATCCTTAAAAGACTCCATGTAGCAATGCATTCGTTTATCTGTTTAAGTTAGCACCATGAGCCATTAAGTATGAGTGAAAAAAGGACTGATGTTCACAGCAAGACTTTAAAAAAAACCCCAAAACACCACAACACCTAAAGCCCCAAAATTACTCCAAAATATCACTCCATTGCTTCACAGCCTCTTCAAATTCTGTAGGTGTTTCAAACATTCTGCTTTGTAGCTTCCCAGGTGCCTTGCAGGTCATCTATGCCTGCTCAGGGGCACTGCAGTCTTTATAAGGCTAAAAATTTGCATCAAATCCCTGTCTAATCTCTATCAGATAGGGGGGGAAGATTTAGCCTAGTTATCTCTAGGAATCTATAGAACCACTAAAACATCTCAGCTAGTCATCTGAACTCTCATTATAGTCACTGGAGTCAAGCAGTCATTTCCACACTGTGATCTACTTATTGTAAGGTTAACATTTAAGGTAGTCAGTGAATCACACCCAGCAATTCCTTTCCCTCTCAACTGACTGTAAAGGGAAGAGTGAGCCAAGGGCAGTGCTCATCCATGTCTAGAACAGAGATCCCTCCCACTGCCAGTGTTTATCCACTCAGATGTGCTAACATGAAGGGTTATCCTACCCGTGCTGTAAGACCCCTGCAGAGCAGGGAAGCCAAAGGTACGGTTTGCAGAGATGCAAGAGAATTCAGTGTGAAGACAAAATAGATGGTATTTGGCACATTTAATTCCCATATCTGAAGATATCCGTATGAGAAGCTGAATAAGCCCATGAAACTTCATCCTGCTTTGCATAAGAGACTCTTAGAGATCTCCAGCGGTCCCTTCCAACCAAGATTTCTCTGCAGGTCTATTAAACTGATAGAAGGTCAGAGACATGTAAGATTGGAATGTGCAAACAGAAGCGATGACAAGGTGATGAGAATGTGCCCACTAGTCATCATGTCCAACTGCCATAGCCTGCTAGCTACCTACCAAACTATAGAAAAGATTAAGTAATATTAACAGATCTAACAGTTCAGCACTCCTTTGGAGTCTGGCCCCACGATGATTCATAATAATGAACAGATGACATTCACAGGGCACACAAAACTGGAAACCCCACAACCTAAGTAGGACAGAGAAGTGATACAAGAGGGTCTTCAGAGGAAAACAAAATATAGAGGTATGAAATACAAGCAAGACTGGTTTTTTCTATTGTTTGTTCTCCCAACAACAGAATCAACGTGGGTTTGAAGAAATGCATCCTCGAAATGTGCACACAATCAGCTGCTGCTAGGAAAATATTTATTATTTGTAAGGTGCTGCTATAAACAATGGCACAGCTATTTCTGCAGCATTATCGATTACCAACAAAGATGACAGCTTCATGCATCAAGGTAAGGAGAGTTAAGTGCTGCCCTGTTTTCTGTTTACATCAGAAGAATACCACTCAGCATTATCTAACTGGGATCATTATCTGACTGGCAGTAAGCAAGGTAGAAAAATCATTTTTATACCAAAGCTCATTAAAACGTGCTTGGAAGGACCTGATGCAATGCCCTTTCACATCAGTGGAAAACCCTTACTGCTTCAGTGAAAAACCTTCATCAACACCAAGTTTTGTCTTTCATTAACTCAGTGCAAACAGTCTCCACAGTATAACTATGAGCGCTACTCTTAGTGGTAAGCACCTAAAATTTCAGTCATCCCTCGAGAAGAGAAATTACTCCCAAAACCAGTAGCGGGGGCTTGCGTAAGAGTTCAGTGACCTCTGAGGGGCTCCAAGGATTCAGCACAGGAAGGGTGTGCTGCCAGCCACCGAAAAGGCAGCAGCAGCAACATCCTGCCCGCTTAAACAGATCCCTGCAGCTGCCACTGCACAGAAAGGATGCGGCAAAGGCGTGAGTAAAACAAAAACCGCTTGTGTGTTGCATTCACATTAACTGCAAACCCAACCTTTCCCAAGGAAGCCCTGATTAAGTACTGGAGACAAGCCAGATAATAAATAAAGCATTTCTATGGAAATTTCAGTCCCTGATACATTCCTATTGGCTGCGAAGTTGTTTGTTTAAAGGTATTTCATTCCCACCACATATTTAAAGAAGCAGGTACAGAAAAAGCTTTGGGACTTCTTCATCCTTTCCCCTTTTCCCTCTCCCCTGTTCCATGTGTCCACCTCCCCAGTTCTTAAGCTCCTCCAAGCAGCTTGCAAACGGAGCATGCTTCTGAACACCCTTCTACCACCATATGTACGCACCAGTCCCCTTCTTCCAGCAGAGCTGCACACGAGCATGAGCTGAGGGAAAGCAGAGGGAGATGGTGACTTGGACTGCCTGGCCTCAGCATTCCAGAAGCAGTTGATTTTAGTGTGTGTCTACATACTACATCTGCTACATCAGTTTATCAGGGGGATTTTGTTTGCTCGCTTTTGAGCGAAAGAAAGTGTTTGTTCAGTGAAGAAAAGCTACTAGGTACAGTCTCCAGAAATGGTCCATTTTCAGTCAATTCAACTTAATGTGTAATTCATCTTAATTTATGATACAAGGAGTCTGTAATAAGCAAGTGGATATTACCGAAAAAGTAGAATGACCACAATTACTCACTTAATACATCTTTATGTGAAACAGGAAGAGCATTCCTTTGCCAGTTAGTTCAGTTCGCTAAAGCAATGCAAGCTGCTCAAGGTTGAGCACAGAATGGAGTGGAGCAGCACAGTACCTAGGGCAAGCTCCAGCCCCACGCCAGCCTGTGCACACTCTGCCCCAGACCTCCCAGCAGCAGTACAATAGCTAAGGGTCTGTCTGGGCAAGTAGCTCCTGCCTCTCAGCTGCCACAGTGGTGGCCCTTCCCCAGATGGGAAGACCTGCGACAGGTTTTGTTGCTCTGCCACATTCACAGTGCTACAGTGGTGCATTTTCAAGGCAAGATCTCAGCCGCCTTCAGTCCACGTGAGATTGTACTACCATTTGAAGGAACAGTCCTCAGTTTTTGCTCTGCCTGTGCTTTTGGGTCTCTCATTCTTCCCTCATGTTGCACCAGTGCCACTAATGTTCTAGCTACACAATTAACAGATCTGCAGACTGATCAAACGGACAGCTAGTTTTTCAGCCAAGCTTGGGGAGGTGATCTGAGTCATGGCACAGCTTCAAGAACACCCAGCAGAAACGGGCTTTTTGGGAACATTAGCTGAGCAGAGGCAGAAGAACTGCTCCTTTTGGCAGCAGACCACAATTCAGTCAGGATAAGCGAAGCCACGCTCTCAAACACGTAACTCCACTCCCACAGCAGCAGTCACAGAGCAATATACACTTAGCCAACAGGTTGCAAAGCTCCACAGGCCAAGGGCCATCTTTTCACACATCAGTGAACTACCATCAGAACCAAAACGCAGCCCAACTCAAGGGCCATTCTTGAATCATCTCAGCCTTTAAATATTAAGTTATAATCACTAACCTAGGTCCATGCTGATCCTGCCACATCAGAATCCAACTCTGCCCTGTGCAGAAAACAGGAATGTTTCATGAGCGAGTTTTACTCTTAAGCATACCCTGTCCCCAGTAACCAAGATCTCAGTTCTTTTCCCCCTGAATCCTATTAGGGCTTTCTGCCATATGCTACCTCTGTGACAGATGCTCATATAACTGGCAGAACAAGCTAAATAAGGTATCAACACCCCCACAAGCTCCAAAAATTCCAAGTTTAGTATTCCTACTGTATGCAAGGCCTAAATATAGTAAGATAAAACGAAACCATCTTTCCTGTTGTAAGTATTCTTCGGATTGATGACCCCGCAGCTTCTAAATGCCCCTAAAGCTTCACAGGGGAGGGAGGGGACAATGTCTCCTGAGGGTGTTATCTGGAGATTAAAAGCATCACTTCCAGCTTCACAGCAACCCCCTTCCCTGCTCACTCTGACAAGCAACACAACTGAGCTCAGCTATGTTTACCACCACGGGCACAAAACCAGCGTGTTATGGAAGCTCACTGTCAGAGAGCAGCACAACGTCAACAAGACCAGCTCAGCTTAGGAAGGGACTGGCACATTTTCTAGGCCTGTAGGCCAGGAGTAAGTGTTCCTCATCTTGCTCAGGGCAAAGCTGGCCTCTGTTCCAGGGCTCCAGGGACCAACGTGGGTAGAAAAACTATTCTGTTCTCCTCCTCCAAAGCTTCAAGGCTCCTATGCCCTAACAGACAGGGAAAGCAAGGCAAAGAAACCCTTTCAGGCTGAAGAACACCCAGTAGCCACAAAAACTAGTATTTCTGGGGAGCTTTTCACCTTCAAGTAACTCAGAGCACTTTATGTACTACAAGTAGCTGCCATTGAACACACCACAGCTGCCCATCTGGTGAGAGGTGGCAGCTGCTCAAGAGGAGTATCAGGTGAAAAAAATAATTTAAGCATGGAAGTGGGACACAGCACTGAGAAATAGTATCATGGGAGGGATGGAGAAGCACATTTAAGAAGGGGAATAGGAGAATATAGACACCTACACTAGACTTTGACCAGCTACTCTGACTTGAGAGGTCAGTTAACCACAAGAAGCCAAAATCTTCATTATTTTTGTCTTTAAAAAACCCCAACAATAAAACAAACCAACACTGACAATGCAGTGACTCCACTATTTTCTGGTACTCCTGCAATGCACAGATGCAGTGCTGCATCTGACAAGCCAGAGCCACCAATACCACAACCTCTTCCTTCCAGGTTTCACTCAGGGGTCTCCTGTTCCAGCACTTGGTATTTCATAAAATGACTTGTTTCATGAATTAAAGAGCAAACCAAGGATCTCACACTGTTTTTGCAGTCCTGTTTACTATAAACAAAACTGACGAGCCCCTTCTGACTCTGCATTTATGTTCCCCTGAAAACAATGATGAAGCTTTAAGTAACCTCAGTAATCTTTACAGTACACCCCAAAGGGTTAAATACTTGCCTCCAACAACAGGGAGATGGCCAAAAAACTAGACACTATGCACCATCAACCAGAAAATCCTCCCTTGCCTGCCTGTTGCTTAAACCGTAAAGCATAGCCATGCTGAATGAAACAGGCAGTAGTACACTGTGCCTCTAAACTAAAGAATTACGTCTCTTATTATATCTTTCCCCCCTTCTGCATTTTGATAAGTTAACTACCAGGAAGACATCCATACCCCATTTCTATGGGTACTTCTATGCTCAAAACAGATCATGGGTCTCAAGAACCAGGAGCCAGGGCTGCACAAATATAAAGAACAAGTTATGAGCTGAGAGCTACTGCAACATAGGCATTGCCATCATCAACCAGGGCAGTGTGCCATAGCACCAAAGCAAGGCCACCACAGGCACAGTGACCAGTTCCAGTGACAGTCTCAGAAAATACAAGGCAGAAAGCCAGATCTAAAGTCAATCCATGTAGACCAGTCAGAAACAGCAGATGGGACCAGGGACAGGACTAGATACAAGATTACAATATACATCTCCACTAAAAATTACACCAGAGAAATGACCTAGGAGAAAATAGGAAACAAGCTACCCAATATATGGTTCTGGGATCCACCTAGGGGAGAGGGACAAAGCCACCTACAGCATACATTCAAAATCCCCCTGGGAGTACCAGTCAGTAAGCCAAGACAGCAACAGACAAGACTAGATGCAAACGTACCTATCCCAGAAGACAGAGTAAGCCCAGGGGGTCCCCAGCCAGAGCTTAAATGGAGCTGCTGGGGCAACGGCTATCAGGTGTGTTGTGGAAGCCTCAGGTATTGATGATCAGGGTAATTAAGTCCAATTAGTGCCCTCGGGATCATCACACCAAGCACAGAAGGTAGCTGGAAATTGTAAACAAAGACACAGAGGAAGGGTGGGCAAAATTCCTATGTATAGGTGTGAAGGCAGGATTCACATGTGCATGACCATTGCTTGAGCTTTCCCAGGAGTGAGGCTTATGAACGCATCAGACAGAACTTCACACCTCCTAGTTAGAGCAAGACTTTTACCAATGCTAGATCAGGTCAGCTGCAGCTTCATCTAGTCAAATCTTGGAATTTCAAAACCTGGTGTTTCTCATTCCATTGCTAAATGACCAACCTGCTGACTTTTTTTTTTGTCCAAACTGAACTTTGGTAATATCACTGGAGATGTCACACAGGGATTTTTCTCCATCTCAATATCCTTTCTGTTTCAGAGAGCTCCATCCTTACCCATCAAACTCCCACACTAACACACAGCACCTTGCCCTTATATCTTCCAAGGTTTATGTAGGACATACAGCCACAAAGCTCCTGTTAAATATGACCTAATTTGTTTCCAAGTTTAGCATTACCAGAAGGACAGTTTCAGGGATGGGAATTTCACGCGTTTGTGACTGTGCAGTCATGTGATTTTAAGAAATAGCACTCAAATGCAACATTTCCAGTAAGGTACTGAAGAACAGGATGTTTCCAAAGGGGTTTCATGGGGACCACTGTTTTCTAGTGTTCCTAGGGTCCCAAAAGTTACCAAGTACCACTTGGCTGTCTCACTACAACACAAGTCTGTGATTCTTTTTCAGGCCAGCCTGCATCACAGAATGCCCATGGAGACTGACAGGCACCTTCCAAAACCTAGAGTATTATTTTAAGAGCATCACAGAGAGACTGCAAAAGGGCAAGAGATCTGAGTGCCAGGAACATAAAGTGCAATTACCAGCCCGAGTCCAAATGTGAAAGAAGCAAGCCAGGCAAGTCCTGCCCCTACATTCTCTATGGAAGACAATAATGAAAGGAAAGCTGCAAACTGTGAGGATACAACTGCCCTCAGTCACACTGTGCAGCTCCCCTTGAAGCCAGCAGGACCTGTAATTACATACCCACAGGAGAACAGACCTCTGAAAAGATGCAGGGGTGCTTACAGCCTAATTTTAATTTAGAGGGGAAAATAAAAATAATAAAAAAAAAACACCAAAAAAATCAAACTCAAAATCCATGTTAGAAAATTTGATTATATATTCTGACAGAAGAACAAAATAAATGGGCATAAGGAGGCAGGAGACGCCGTGTAGATGATTCTCAACAAAACAACAGTATCTCAAAAATTATGCTTGATATATACACTGGACATAATAAATTGACTGAAAACCAAGTAGAACTGCATAGATGAACAGCAGCAATGGACTGCAGTGTATCAGAAAGCACCAACACCACACTGGAGGTAGTAAGAGCTTCTTAATTTCCTCAGTGTAAATACCTGGATTTCAGAAGAGGGAAGCAGCTGCATCTGGACAGCGAGAGAGATCAGAATGGTAGGCAGCAGCTATGAAATCCAGATGGGAAGTCCCACAAAGTGATCACAAAATCTGATTCTTCACTGACCAATACATCAACACTAAAGGAGACCCACGGTTTTCAAAACAATGTGGCATGATGTGGTGATGAAACAACCCTGGGGTGTGAGGAAAGGCTCAGTTTGAATTCAGGAATGGCAGGTTAATACCGTTCCCACAGCAGTCAGCGGCAAAACCCAGTTCCCTACTGCCTTGTACTGCTGTCGCCAAGCAGCACACTCCTGCAGACTGAGAGTGCAACCAGCACAGCCATCGGAAATGCACCATGGAGGGGGTATCCAAGAATCATGCGGAATGCAAAGGATTGTAAACAGCGGCTAATGGTTTAAGTGGGAGAAGGGTTAGGACCATTAGAAGAGTGTCAAAAGATCTGGGATCAGCAATGTTCTCACAGTCTCTAGCTGGACTCTGATACCTGGTGTGGCCAAGCTGCCAGTATCCTTTGCAGGGTTTGTCTAGAGGGGGAAATGCATGAGTGAGCTGAGATGCCCACTTAACCAGGATGCTCCAGAAATAGTTTTACAGCCGAATCAGAAATGAAGTGCCCATAAGTCAATGAACTAATTTAAGATACAGCTTCTCTGCAGACATAAGGTCCATGTCTACACAGTGCTGTAAATAGCAACATGGTATGCATTCTCCAGCTGGCACTGTGTAGACACGCTGCACAGATAGAGAGACTGTACCTCAAATTGCCACGTTAATTTCTGGGATCGCCTGTATGGAAAGCATAGCAGCAAACTGGAACAGTTCCATTTAAGTGTGACAAAAAGACTTCAAATTCTATTTATGAATAAATTCTTTTTCCCCATCAGTTTTCCCAAATTTTAGTCCCCCTTTTGCTTCCAGAGATCTACCCCGCGTCTCTCATACGGGAAGTTACATAAAGCCCAGGTAAAAAAGCCAAGAGAAGTGACGGACATCTGCCATGCGCTTGCAAGAACCAAACAGCGAGTGGGAATTAATGGTCACACTGTACAGCCATACAGTCACCATAAAAAGATACTGGGTAAAAGAAAATTTAGGATGTCACACTTTCCAATGATTAAATCCTTTCTGAAGATACGTGAATGGCAAGAAAGATTGCTGAGGCTTTTTGAATCTCATATACAATCGGCACAACTGGGAACTCAGAGGTCCCATGCTCAAAGGACTGGATTTTGGATCTTTTAGATATATGAATCAAGAGTTACTCTTAGATGAGATGAAAATGCTCTCTATAGAACGGGCAAGCAGCAATTAATGGAGCAGTGAATTTCTTTATTATGCCTAATCACTATGCATGTTTTACCATGGAAGGGCATCATATATGTATATAACCAAAACTCCCCTGCTGACCTTCCAGTAAACTATATTTTCTCTACAGGACAAGCTCTGCTCTCTGCCCCATAGCACGCAGAGAAAGATGTAGCTGGACCGGAGCTGTGAGAGGTGGCAGCCCCTGGAGAAGCTGTGCATGTGCTGCAGCAGGTCTCCACAATCCCCTCCTTTGGGAGGGGAACAGGAAGCAGTAAATACATTAAGAATCCGTTTCACAGATATGAACTTACATAAATCAGGGTGCTCAGTATGATGAAGTCTGCTAAATGTGAAGGGTTTTTTCAGCTTTCAGCTCCCTCTCACCCTCCAAAAAAGGTAACTGTCAGTAAAACTAGAAGACAAAACTATGCTTGGGATTTTTTTCTTTTTCATTTTTTGACAGGTGAATGGTTTCTTCTGGCAACAAGAAAAATCTTGGGTATTTTACTGAAAATTTTTGGAGAAAAGAAAAAGATTCTACATCAAATCATGGGTTTGCATGTTTGAAAAAGCTTCCCTGCTAGTTTTGTCTAGCTGAGATTATTATATGCTGAAAGTAAGTAAACAGAGGAAAGCGAAAGCTCCTATCTGTTCTACGTTAGGTGCTGGTTTGTGAAATCATCAATATTTCAGAAAGGGAAGCTTTTAAACTCCTCCTTTAGGCCAAAGGTTCATGTCTCTTCCTTCCTTTGGTCTGATAAGCTGGCAAGTGAGCACCATTCGGTGACAAACTCCTGCTTTGTCTGACTCTAGACCCCTTCTTTATTTTCTCCATCTCTTACACTTGCACCAGAACTTCTGCAACAGGAAAAAACCCAACATCCCTCCTTCCAGTTCTCTGGAAATTAGATTTCAGATGAAAAGATCCCCTAAATCAGAAGAATTTAACCATCCTTGTTTTCCTGATTCTGCAGAGACTGCTAGTCCCAGGTTAAGGTGAAACTCCCAGCCTGTATCTCTGTCCATGTTCTCCTTTGTAGACGATGACTGACTCAGATGAGGACAGTGACTGATTCGTAACAGTGTATTCCAATGCCGAGTTTCTCCTTTGTCTCTGCTGGGATTTTTACAGTGGCAGCATCTGCTTCACGCTGCCATCAACTAACAGCAATGTTTCCACTATCTCCTCAGGCTATGATGAATGTAATTTTTTAATGTTTGCCTGAATCCCACGCAGCAGTAATCAGCAATTATTGAAAACAGCAAACACAAATCATTAAGACATTTCCAGGACATCCAAGCACGGTCTTGCCTGGGATGTGTGCTCACACAGCTGTGGGTAAAAATGTTGCTGTCTCCACCACCCATGTCATATCATAAGGGAAAGAGCACTTTTACCTCCATGTCTTGAGCCCAACTCAAGCAAGCTGGACAAAACACTGTGGATGAAAGCATCCAAGTGATTTGACATTTGCAAAAGAAAGAAGGAGCTTAAAAGTGACACCTTCTGCTCTGGTTCCATGATCATCCTTGCAAACATGAGGCAGCACAAACAGTGGATTAACTCTGGCTGTGCAACAGCATTAACTATATTTAGTATCTGATGTCATCACATTTGCTCCATTACCTGATGTCATTACACATGCTATGGCAGATCAGCCAGTGTCCTCCACCCCATCACTACCCATTTTTCCCAAACACTGTCCAGTGCTATTCTAATGAAACGCATCCTTTTTTCCAAGTTGGATCAGCACACAACTAAAGGGATACTAAATAAGTATGCTTATATAGTTAAGTGTACTTATCTCAAACTTAAATTCTAAGGAATAATTAGTGTATATGTGTGTGCATACGTGGGAATGCTGGCTGAATAACCTACACACCCATCTCCCCTTTCCTCTCTCCAACTTATTTTTGCTGCTGAAATCACCAGCCCACCTTGTATCTGCTATAAACTGCCATCACTTAGTAGAAATTAATGAACCTACAGTAGTTCCCATTACCTGAGAGTTTTTATGCACACAGGGTACTTAGAAAATTAGCAGGCTTGATTAGACCACTGGTCTACCAAAAGTCCAGTCCTGAGAACCTCTACTCCTAGAACTAGATCTTTGCTCTTACCTTATTAACATTGCTGCCTTAATTTTTCTGTATGCCTGCACAGAATAAACTCTGTTCGAGTGAATAGAATCAGCATCAAATCAAACAGGTCTCCCTCACGTTAATAAATTAACAAACAAGAAACATGAAAGAATTTGTCTCCAGATTCTGCATTTTGGTTCTCGCTTTGACCTTCAGAGAAAGAAATATATCCAAAAGAATCTCTGTGTGCATATATCAGGAGTATTTCTCATGACTATAACTACTTGTTTAACTTCTGAAAGAGACACTGAACCTTATCTTTTAGGTATTAAAGCAATCTCTATGTACCAGAAGTCAGGATGAGACTGCATATGAGAATATATATAAGGTGACTTAGATGGTCCTAGATGTATAATCTCTGGGGTTCCTGTGCATTCCTTTGTAGCACTGGATGCTACAGACAACTGGACTACCAGGCATAGAAGCCAGAGACAGACTCCAAGCTACTAACCTGGCACGTATGTGCAGATATGGGCCTCCAAATGCCTCTGAATTCACAGTTACTTGTGATCACACTGTCCCACTTGTGATCACACATCCCACAAAGATGATCAAAGGACTGCAGCATCTGTCATATGCTCCAGGAGGGGCTGAGAGAGCTGGGACTGTTCAGCCTGGAGAAGGAAAGGCTCAAGGGGACCTTACCAATGTGTATAAAAACTGATGGGGGAGAGTGTAAAGAAGAGCGAGCCTGACTCTTCCCGGTGGTACCCAGTGACAGCACAAGAGGCAATGGGCACAAACTAAACCACAAGGAATCCCACCTAAACATAAGAAAAACACATTTTTCATGTGAAGGCCCTTGAACGGTGGAATATATTTCTCAGAGAGATTGTGGAGTCTCCCTGCAGATATTCAAAACAGGACTGAAAACAGTCCACTGCAACTGGCTTTAGCAGAGCCTGCTTGGAGCACAGGGCCTGGACTAGATGCTCACTAAGGGTCTCTTCCAAACTCAGCATTCCTGGGTTTCTGTCCTACAGCTGAGCAAAGAATAATGACTTACAATATCTGGCCCAACACAAATGAAAACAGCACTATCCCTCATGTCTGGTGTTCCTGAGAACTACGCTTGCTTGTTTTTAAAGAGTGCAGAGAGAAGGGCAAATATCCCTTTCTGGCACTTTGTGAGTCAGTGTATTAATTCTCTCTGTATCATAAAGCTTCAAGTATAGATCACTGTGTCCTTGGAAAGCCAGTGTGAGGAAGCAGAAACAAGTAAACTAGCTTTGTAGTCCCTACATTATACTTTTCCTTCCCTGCCTCCTGCCATGCTACTGACCTGCATCATTCCAATGATGTCTCTCCACTAGAGAGAGATGTGGAGACTACCATGACCCACCCTGCTGCAAGTCATCTACATCACAGAGGAAGTATGTGATTAAGGTGGGACAAGGGCCTGTGCTTGCAGCTGGTAAAAGCATTTTGTGCCCTCTGAGAAAGGGTAAGTACCACAAACTATGGAAATATTTGTGGATAAGACCAACTCTGAAACTGTGAATGCAAGGGAAGGTGAGAGGAACAGTGGGGAGGGGAGGCAAAGGTAGGGAGGGCAAGGACCAGGATTCCCTACACAACAGCTCTTTATATCACACCATTTCTTCACCCTCCTCAAAGGACAAAACTCTGTTGACTTCATGAGCCACACACCTAAATGTCCGTGTGGCCAAGAGCCATAAGACAAGTACCACGTTCCTTGGAGAACTGCAAAGCAGGGGAGTGATGGGGGCGGTTTCCAGTCATCTTTCCTCTCTGCTACAAAATCAGCATGGGCACAGCATTCATTTTTGTTGGCAGCCTTTGCTGGCTCGCTCCTTCTGCCTCGGGAGACAGATAGAGAGCACACAGCCTGCTCTCCAACGCAGTCCCACCACAAGCAGCAGGCCCACCCTTCTTGCCAGCTCTGTGTGATGAAAGAGTCAACAAGTTGCACAGCTTTGTATCAGCAGCTAGGGAAGCCTTCTCACTGACCCCTCAGGGTGCTTCTGCTGCACAGGGCAGGCTGAAGTTCAGGAGAGCCCATGGACCACAAGAAACTCCTGTGTGCCCTAGAGACCAGCGCATCAGGAATCTTCTATATCTCTGTGGGCACGGACCCTGCAGAGTCAGGTGGCAATAAGCTGTTAGTACCCAAGTTTCCTCAGAGCAAATTGTCACCGTGGTCATATCTGTTAGATGGTCAATTTGTAGACACTTTTTTTTTTATGTTGCTATGCATCCTAAAGACTGAGAAGGCTAAAACAATTACTAGGTAGTCTGTAACTTAGCCGCATTATCAATAGGTTATAGTGTCTCTGTGCAATATTTATGAGCAGAGAGACATTTACAGAATCCATTTCCTAGCAGATCCATAAAAGGACTACCATCTTACTGCTTCTACTGAGCTTTACTTCATGTTACTTAACAGAAACCCAGAAAGAAAGAAAGAATACAGCAAAGAATAAACCAAATCATCTGTATATCCCATAAAAAGTATACGTGGAAAAGTTCAAACAAATGAGAAAGAGTGAGGCCTTTTTTAATCTCTATTTCCCTGTCAGTCACAATCTCAGCTTCCACAGAGATGCTATTCACACAGGTTGCAAACAAAATGAGGCAGAGAGCTTTTCTCCCCTTTATCCATGAAACACCTGCCTCCCTCCAGCTGTTACTGAATGGAAATAATCAGAGAGGGCTTTATTTTAACACTAATCACCAAGATTATGAAACAAAAATAATAATTAAAAAAAATCCTTGCTATAAATCATATTTTTTAGTGTAGTCAGACCCTGGAATGCAGGGCTCCTTTTTTACTTGGTGCTTCACACCAACAGTCCCTATTCTGAGTGGGTAGCAAGCACGCAAGTTTTATCTGAATCAACTGCAGAACTCATTCAAACAACAGCATCTACTGCTTTTCCACATGTCATTGTTAATATAATTCCTGCTCAGCAACATATTAAGAGGTGCTGAACTCAACAGGAATTTAGGGCACTTGGAAAGATCAGCTCAGAAATGCATGGGTATTCACAGACAAATGCCCTTAATTGCTCTCTGCTGCTGTAAGCTGCTTTTATATTACAATTTCATGGCTGATGCCTGCTCCTTTTCTTCACACTGGTAATCTCATGGGGCCACTGGCTTCCCTGGAACTCCAGCCATTTAGACCAGCTGAGCACCTAAGCGGTCTTTAGTCTGCCATCCTGGTACAGAGACATGGGCTTCACTCCCTCCCGTGGCACGTCCATGGAAAATGAGGGAACACTGGCTCCTTCACTACCTCATCCTGGGCTCACTCCATTGCTAATGTACCCTTCCCAGCTACAGAAGACTTAGACCGTGGGCCAAGTGGCCCAAACCACCTGTGTTATTTTGTGCATCAAGGTTTCTGGCTGTTCAAAATGAATTAAGATTTTTCTGTGAACATAAAATTATGTGGTCAGGTTTTGTTTCTCAAGATATCTGGCAAAAAGCTGCATCCTCCTCAACCCTGAAACCAACCACAAAATCCCATGAATGTATCTAATAATTTTCTGTGGGATGTACAGGAGTCAGTCACAACCTACCAGCCATGACACCATGAAATGACCCATCTGTTTTAATTGCTTTATCACCATCACTACTCATCAGTGTTTCACCATGGAGTGTAGTAAGTCTTGAAGCTGGGTGTAAGTTTCAGTACAGTCCAGACTGCATCAGAGAAAATTCAGCGGTACTACTACACTAGGAAAACCTCCAAGTGCACGGAGGTTATGTTTGTGGAAAAGAAAATCCTGGTATGGGTTTCTAACAATGTTCTGCACAAAGTAAGATACATGAACAGATTTAAAGTATCACAGCCGAGATTCACTCTAAGAGCAATAGTTACTTTCTTCCACTACATTTCTAGATAATATTTATCTATAGGAGGTTTTAGGCTTTCTTGTAAAGCAAAGAAAGCCTGCAGCATATTAACTTCTACTACAGTAAATCACATCTCTTGATACTGCTACACTAGCTTTAGCAGAGAAGTGTTAAAATAACTTTGGAGAAGAGTAGGAATTAACAAGTTAGCTTGCTCTGTAAATGTGTCCACGAAAGATGGTATTTCTCCTCTATCTTAGGTAATACCAAATTCATTCTCCAGCAATCACTTATGTTTTTCATCAACTGCTCCAAATTAAGTTCAAATCCATGCACTGTGAAAGAGAAGAGTTTGTCTTCACCAAACCAGCATCATGGTTATGAGGCCTATGGGCAAAATAAAGGCTGTTCACATATATATTTCATTGCCTCCAACTTTTAATTTCATTATCCTAAAGCACACATTCTGTGTGATCACAGGATTCGGTCTAGAATCAGAAAACGCCAATAGATGAAAATGTATTTGGTGTTACCTTTAACACATCTCTCCTTTTAAAGAGGGGTTTTTTTCCTATTTATTGTACTACAGTGGAACCTGACAGGCAAGAATCTTCCCTATTGGCCACACGAAAGCTCTTATTTATGTAAAACATTATCATATGAATGATAATGAATAGGAAAGAAAGACTTTCAGCTGGTTAGTTTAGAATAAATAAGTTTTGTTGATTTGCACCAGGGCATTTTTCATTTTATGCAGGCACAAAGAGCAGCAAAAGATGCAGGCAGTGAAGTCTCAGCTCCCACATTCTTCATGTTCATTTTGGTACTCAAGTCATGGGAGTAAGAACTTAATGGATGTTATCAAAGAACAGGCACAGAAATCAAAAGACCAACATCCCTCCACTCTGCTGCCTGTCTCCCAGTCACGCATACTCCAACCTGGGAGCTGGGGTTGTGTGGACATATCGATCTGTTCTAAAGCAGGACTGAGTTGCTCTTTACGTTGGTGGATTTCAGCAGCCTTTTTAAAGTGTCATGAATGGATGAGATCACAGACATTTGAAGACCAGGAAAAATACATCACAGCCCCGTCAGGCAGAATGCATGCTTTGAATATGCATTAGCAATAGTGGCTGTATGCTATGCAGTGATAGCCAGCTTCCATTTACTACCTTTAATTAATAATTTAAGATATTGACAACCATAGTTTCAGATTGCTGTTTAGTATCCTTCGATATATAGATTGATACCCTATATTAACGTACCACGTGTCATCCTGAACAGTCCCAAAACCCTTTGCCAGTTTAATAAAGTGACACAAAAGCTCCCTTCCCATCTTTGAAATACAGCTACTTCTGAGACAAAACACAGCAGCGCTTCAACAGCACACTGGAATGCTACCAAATGACAGGAACAGCACATGAAATATTTAACGGGCAAACAGATACAAAGCCAAAGTAGACCAGAGCAGAACTCCAGTTCTGCCCAGACACCAGGAAGGCATCACAGTCTTTAATGACACCAAGATCTTATTGTGTTTCTTGTCCCAGGTGCCAACAGGATGCCCCTTACTGCGATCCTGGAGATCAATTCAACATTACCCCAGAAGGACTGGATTGGTGGCTTCCAAGTCTCCACACTAAACATGCAGACTTGCTGGAAGCACTCACCAAAACCAGTTTCACCTAAGTAAGGACATTCAACAGCATTTCTGACAGACTAGTCACAGCACACAAAACATAGCAGTGTTCTGGTTCATGCCAGTTTTATGGCTCAAACTCAGGAGGATAAATAAACAAAAGCATAAAGGAAAAAGGTGCACAATGTTAGTGTCAAAATGACAGAAGCCAATGTGGCATGAAGTCCACTGGAAGATGTTAGCCTATCACAGTTTACTGAACAAATTTGTTCAGGACAAGCATGTTTCTATCAGTGTTTTTCTCAAAGGCAAAAAGATTCATCATTTGGTATTTGGAGCCTTAAAGTTAATTCATTCTTTCATTGAACCATCACCTCACTGAAGCAATGACCAAGGGTGGCTCTGG
The DNA here is from genome assembly GCA_024336885.1 of Actenoides hombroni. NCBI lineage: Eukaryota > Metazoa > Chordata > Aves > Coraciiformes > Alcedinidae > Actenoides > Actenoides hombroni. The sequence continues at coordinate 16,948,259 of WUAM01000395.1, forward strand.
GGTCTTAACCAGGCTCTCAACTCACTGGCCAACATTCAGTTCCAGTTGCATCACTACACTCAAGTGACCAGTTGTGGCTGTGACTCCAGAACTGTATGGCCAGGGTGCTGCAGAGATTGCCCTCTAAACTCTGCACCGTTACTGTACATACCGAGCGGCTGTTCCTGCAATATTCATATCTTATCCTCTTCAGGATAAATATTAAGTATCACAAGAGTTTATATTAAAGCCCTATTAGCAGTAAATGCTCTTCTCTTGGAATGCCAGACATTTTAATAATCTAAATAATCATAACAAAGGCACGTACCCCAAGTAAGAGAGATCCTTTTTTAGTTTGGTTTTTTTTTCCAGAAAAGTAATGCCAAGATAACTCAGTCCAAGGAAAAACAAAACAAAACAAAACAAAACAATAACCAAACCCCAAAACAACAAAAAAGACAGTTAAAAAAATTCCCCCTTCGGAAGGAAGTCATTCAAGTACATTTGGGGAAACTTTCATTTCCCCTCTTATCTTTTCAAATTCCTGATAAAAAACCAGTCTGCAACTGAAAGAACCAAACTTCATGACACTAAATGATGCTGCAGATATCAGGGTAGCAGGAAATAAACCTATCTCTGAGTATGTCAAGAACATTTGCAAGTGATTTATTTGCATCAATAGCCATGACAACAGCCAAAGTTCAGCAAACCACGTTCACAACAACATCTGGCTAACTAGAAAATAGACCAAAGGAAAGCCACCTCTATTGTAAGCTAGAATTATTCTGGGGGAGCTGAAGATGAATAGTGCACACTGAAAACAGAAGGGAAGAGTCAGTGTCACCAGAAGAAGGTAAAGAAGGTAAAGATAGATCTAAACACCTACCATTGCCCAAGTGATTCCACGTGGAGGCAGGACCCTGTTGGCAGTCACAGCTCCCACCATCAATCCAAAATGTGTAGAGAACAAAATGCCGTAAGAGTCTAGCAGGTCCTTCATTCAGAATTTAGTGAGGAATTCTACATGCAGATTTGTGTTCAGAATGGCCAAGCAACAATGGGATAAATATTCAATAAATTGAAATTATTTTTTTCTCCAAGCTGAGAAAATAGCTCAAGTCTCTATTGTGTTCTCAGTATGCATGGAAAAACAGCTGGAGAATCCTTCCATGGCTTGTCCGGAGAGCTAGGTTCTTGAATGTCTGTTTTTTCTGTCTTGCTCACCACTGAATTATTCTTATTAATCATTTAGCCTTGTACTGAGCTATGGGCCTGATTCAGGTCCTATGCGTTCCTTCTCAAACAGAAACAACTCTAGCAAAAGTACTGGAGCTACTGTAAATTAGAACATGAATGCAGATGTGTGCACCAGCAGAGAGTGGGACTGAGCTTAACTTCTTCTTTCCCTGGTGAACCTGTATCAAGATGAAAAACATGAGGTATTCCTTACAGGGACAGAAATGACAAAGGAAAGCCCCCACATATGCCCACTGCAGCAGGCACATTTGGAATGTCAAGCCCTCAGGCATTCACCCTCTCATTATCTGTACAAATCAAAGATGTTCAACTAAATCTTGTGAAGTGACTGTAGTCTGTATCAATGGTGTCAGCCTAGGTGGCTGTGGGACACTAAACCCCACTTCACACTGCATCTGGGTGTCACACAGCAGGCTTCTTACGTGAACTGAATACAGGTGATCATCCCATTCCTCACACTCTGCTCCTAACCAGGTAGGATGGAAATGGTGACCCATGAAACACATTTGTCCTTGACCTGTCCACCTTTTAAGAATCATCCAGCCTTTTTTATGCATCTCTCTCTATCACACTAAGTGATAACTGCAGTCTCCTGTGCTCAAAAGCCAAATGTGCTAGTGTTCCTACCTAGTGAGAGGAGGTCACCAAATATACCACCTACAACTACATTTTCATCTTCTAGCTGTAAAAGCTTTCTATTCAAGAGTCATAATTGTCTTCTCGTAGGAATAAAGTATGAGGTATTTTAGGAAGCTGTTAAGAGAAGCTGAGTGGATTGAAGCATTGTTGTGCTAATTAAAGCTTTTTGATTTTTGAGCGTTCAATCTCAACACTCTGTAAAGTGAGCATTTTTATAGAAAGATCAACCATGGGATACAATGCAACTCTGGGGTACCTGTTAGAAGCCTTAAGTACAGAACGTTTCTCATCTTCTTTTCCTAACAGACTGAAAGGGAACGTGAAGTCATGGTCTTTCTACAGTCTTCTTCAGGAGAAGAAGAATGGATTAAAACTAGAGATAGGCCGATTCAGGTTAGACATTAAGAAGAATTTCTTCCCCATGAGGGTGGTGAGACACTGGAACAGGTTGCCCAGAGAGGT
>WUAM01000395.1:16950695-16962489 GCA_024336885.1 Actenoides hombroni
ACCTGCTCTAGTGGGAGGTGTCCCTGCCCATGGCAGGTGGGTTGGAACTGGATGATCTTTAAGGTCCCTTCCAACCCTGACGATTCTATGATTCTATAAGATACAATCCTATTTATGTCTGTGGGCTCTGGTTTACTTCTAGAGCACAACAGTTCCCTGTGCGCATTTGCAGAGCTCGGCTGGGGAAGTACAGCAGCAGCTGCTCTCAGGGATAGCACTGAAATCGGACAATCTGATTTTCTTTGCCAGCCAGCCCACCTGACTTAGACCGCTAGCCCTGAAGGCAGCTGCTCCACATTCTTTAGAGGAAGGATAAAACTTGAACAGTGGGTAACAGCACACCTGTGAGAAAAGTTTCTTCTCGCTTTTAGAGGTAAGAGTCATTTAATGCTGTATTAGGATTCTTCTCTGTGGACTATTAGGATTCTTAGACTTCATCGAAGTATAAATATCTAGCTTCTGCATGGCAAGGGAGTACATATTCACACCTGCGATTCCCATGTTTCAATAAAGCAATTATTTTGTATTCATCAATCACACAGTACATGTAAGCCAAATAACTTCCAAGACTAACTGTTAGGTAGATCAAATCCATGGTGAAATCATCAATATTATATAAAGAAGGTAACATCAAAAGAGCACCTTGTTACGGAGTGGACTCTCTGCCTCCCTACATTGAAAGTCTGCTGAGTCTTTCCTCCCCTTACAACCTGAGGACCAGTGCAGCTGATGACAAGGAGCCTATTCCATGGGTCACCTACATGTCTATTAGCTAAGTTACATCTGCACAGCCTCAGTTTTTTCCCTTAATGTAGGTTCCTTCAGAGGAAACCTACAAGCTAAGGAGGCAGCTTGGTGTAATCAAAGGAAGGACTCGATGCACAAGATGTTTGTAATTTATCAAGCACAAAAGACAAGATAGGGGGATTTGCATTGTGGGGGTAAAAACTCCACACATCTACTTTTGAGATCAAGTAAGAAATCAACTCTGAGACTCAACTAACCCAGTACACAATGTTGATTTTTCTTGTTTTTATGAAGTCACTTTAAAACCATGTTGTAGGAGCTGGTCCTGAATGTGCATAGTTTTGCTTGAAAACCTCCCCTTTGCAAAACTGCCCACATCACAGTAAGTATCTCAGTACAAGATACACAAGAGGTACAGCGACTGCACAAACTGTGGAAAAGATGGGGAATCATAAAGTGGGAGATATTATCTTGTTAGCAGCATGGCCAAAGGAACCTAAGAGGAACATTTTCCACACAGAGGAGGCAGCACAGATGGAAACAGTCTAGGTCTTTCTTCCAAAAAATGTGTGATTGTAATAGGAAAATTAGCATTCCCAGTTCTAAGAGAAAGGAGTTTTTGAGCTAGATGCATGCCAGGTGTGATGGGACAGACCATGAATGACCTCAGCAGTGAAGGCTCTGGGGGTAGTATTTCACAAGGTGAAGTGTGGCCAAGAAGGGAGGAAACTAGTAGAGGAATACAGAAAGGGGTTACACGGAAGATTCAGGGACATGGGTCCCGCAGCAACATTACAGTCTGATCCAAACAAGGCAATGGGAGCTTTGCTAAGGACAAAAGGGAGAAGATTGATACTCTAGAGGTGATAAACATGCACTTGGTCTTTTTCTCACACAGAACAGGAAAAAAACAAGCAGCAGCAACGAGACTTTAGAGCCAACACAGCTCAATGACAGTGATCACACTCACACTCTTGAAGTGAGGCACAGACACGAGTACCTCGCTGAATTACGACCACCACCACAGAGCAGCTAACAGACAAATGGCTTGGACTAGACTCATTTAAGACTGATAACTGCAAATCCTTACTCACAGCTCAACAAAGCAATCTTTGTCAATTTATAAATGAGATTCAGTAAGACTAAATAAACTTGAAGCAATTGATGAGTGAAGCTTTTTTGACCAAGAAAGCAAAACAAATATGTAAATAAAATCACATGACAGGCCATGCAAAATGTTCTGCCTCGTATAGTTTCACTTCATTTCACCGTATGTCATCAGCACCCTGCCATGTATGCATCCCACTGTTACCTACTGCACCTATCTACAGAAAGACCTGGTAGTCTTATAGATGGACTCATAACACATAATACCTTTGCCATACAATAATTAGTATTTATGTCATAGCCTTCTTATATATAACACAATACATGACAGGCATGACTGCATCAAACCAGCTTGCATGAAACGCACCATGAAGAAACAAACAATTCTCAAAACAAAACAAGACCAAATCAGTTTGACTCGCTGACATTCAACCCAAACCAAAACCCATGATCAGTCACACAGTTGTTTGAAGCCTGATTTCAAGTCAGCACTTGTATGATAATGCTACAGGCAGTAGTTCAGATTCAGGAATGCAGCCGTAAACACGCTCACTGATTCCCACAAGCCTTTGGAGAAGACAATCAGCAGACTTACTTCCACTGGTTTTAGTGGCACTGCCTGCTGTCTCAGCAGTGAAGGCAGGAGAGTTGGGCCCCAGAACATTACCCACTCAAGGCTAGATCCAAAGCCTATGGAAGCCAAACCCTTGGCTTAATTGTACTATAAAGCTTGAGTTGACATCTACAAGGCTCTCAAAGCCCACAGCCACATTTCCCACTCACTACATTGCCACTTCTTATACCATTCAGTAAGAAAACCACCAATGAACCAATCATTCATTTCAGATAGAACTGGCCAGTAGTGACAGCAGAGAAACCAGACTCCAGAAAATAACCAGACAGAATAATCCTGGGTAAGATCCTTAAAAATTATCTTTAATCGATGCCAAGTATGAACAGATGAACAAGTACAGAAGCAGGTAAAATTGCATAGATGAAAACTATGCATTTCAAATAGTTCAAGAACTCATAACATTAGAAGTTCTAAAAATGGTAAGTCAAACGATTTCACTACAGGAAGTAAAATGAGCTGTAATGTGACAATGAAGTACATACTTGACCCAAAGTGTAAGTGGTATGTAAATGGTGGAAATAAGTACAGCTGGGTCAGCTTAAATGGTTTGTTGCCCTGATGGTGCACTTTCATATGGAGACTATTTAGTTTATATATTTCACATCGGTAATATTCGATCCTTAAAATCAGAGGTATGTCTGAGAGGCCATATACAGTTCTATTGACAGCTGTTATTTATTCATTTCAAACCGACATACTGCAAAAACAATGGCTTACATGTAAAGAAAAGGAAAAAAGATTTCATCTTAGCAGGTTATAGGTAAGGGTTTGCTGAATTTAGTCATAAAAATATCATTTTTACTTTTGTACAAAAGTAAAATATACATTTGATCCCAATTACATTATAGAAATGTCACTGAAACAATAACATGGATCAAAGACTGATGCACCTAAAGGAACTGAATGCAATGTCTTCATTTTATTATAGAAACTAGAAATGGAAGATGATTTATTTTTTTTTTTATAACTCAGAGTGACATTCGCTAGAGCCTGTGAACATGTGAAATATACAGAATTACATAGATAGTAACAGATACTTTGAGACAAATTTCAGTTAAGACCTCAGTTTCATTTTGTTTCCTTTGAAAATATCAAAGCATGCTATGCCTTGACAGCATAAATTGTTGACCTCACCAGTGGCAAGTTCACCTGCACTGAGTGAAACAGCAGAACACCCTGAAGTTTCATTTTTGCAGATACGAATACTGACACCTTTAAGAATACTTGATAAGCATTTCAGGAAAAGTAAAATATCTACACCTGATTAAGTAAAGCCAGAACAATAGAAAACAGAAAAAGAAAGTCAGCCTGAAATAAGTCCAACCAAAACTGAAATGCAGGTCCCTGGTTAAAGCATCTTAGAAAAGGAGACTGTTTCAGACTTGCCATGGGCAGGTCTGGAACCAACTTGCCATGTTGTGCAATCGCAAGGACAGCTTTCCAGTTCCGTCCCACTCCGCACTATGGGAAATCACACTTTGGAGCTGATTCTGCATTCCTGTGAGTCTGAAATTACTGTGACAATCAGTGGCATCAGGCTGCTGGAAGCCTACAGGATCAGACCATTCCTGGAAAAGCTGCAGTACTTCCCTCTTCTTCATGTTAGGAGAAATTAATTAACCCAGAATGGCAATCCTCTAAATATGACTATCAAGCTAATATGTGGAAGGGAATATATCCTCTCCACATATTACACATGTATGCAGAAGACCTTATTCTAAAATACAACTTTCCACCTTTTTCTAAGAAATTTCAGCTGTTCCTGTCCTAGTGTTTATTTTATTTCAGTTAATATATGTGCATATAAGAAACTGCACTGTCCAACAGTGAACTATGGAAAAGTGAAACTCGTCCTCATTTCCTGATACTTAAAAGTAAGCACGTTTTTATGTTACACTTGGGCTTCAGCTTTCTCATAATAGAAACGAACTTCCTGTACTTCTGTCAAATGAAAACAATCGTCCTTTAGTAAAAAAACTGTCAATAAAAGTTGCTGCTCCAACTGTTTATGTGGACCAATGCAGCCTCTAAGGAATGACTGACAGCTGATTTGCTAAGAGCCTGATCTCTGAAAGCTCTAATTGGGCAAAGCTGCTGCTGAAAACAAGAGAACTTTTGCTGAATTCTGTCCTATCTTTAGTCCTTCAATACTGGCATTCCAGCACTTGTGCACATGAATACATCAGGTTAAGCACGTGCCCAGTTGGAGACTTTGTAAGTGGAGATTAATTTCCTTGGACCATGATCATTGTCAGCTTCCCAGAAGGCAGCAGGATGGACTCTACTCACACCTATAAATATGTAAACTGGGAACAAATGAAGGAACTCACTAGAACTGGTGGGGGAAACAAGATGTTAGCCCTCAGTAAGCCAGGCTGTGAATTTGCAGCACTCATGTACTATGAGTTTTGTAGCATGTGGCCACCCTCTGCCCAGCCACCCCTTGCAAAGTAGGGTCAGTTCCATTACATTGAATGATTACTAAAGGCTTATCTGTCTGAATGAACTTGTGAGGCAGATGAGGTAAACTGCATTAAGCCCCATTGTGTTCAGAATTAAAGCAGCCTTAATTCAATTCAGCTTACTTTCCTTCCAAAAAGAATGACTCCAAATCAGATTAAGGTTGCTTTTATACTGCAACAGAATGTCCATGCTGGGCTTTAAAGCAGTTTAACAAATCTACTTTAAATGCACACCTTTCATTAATTCAGATTAGCTATCCTGAAGTCCCCAGTGGAGGTAAGGCTTAAGAGATTCCATGCAGGGAATCTGCATGGGCTTGCTAGGATGCTGTGAACTCACACCTGGCTTACCGCAGCAGGCTAACTTCCTCGTGAAGATAAGTAAATCCAGTTCACTGTCTCTGCTGGAGCTGCCACACAGAGCATTTGAGCTCTTGGCAGCCTGGCAGCAACCTCTCAGTTCTGTGAGGGAAGGGGGTACAGAGCCTTTCATTTTCACTCTCCCTCTTGCTCCTTTGCCTGTTCCCTTGCGCTCTATAGCTAAGAATGGCAGGGCCAGATGGGGAATTTTGGCAGTGATACCAGCCTATGGGATTCCTGCCCACTGCCTCTCCACTTCATTCCTGCCTCTGCACTGCAGTGCACTGCTGCCTTGCTGCCAGATAGTTCCCTCGTCCCCTTCACTGGGTGGACGAAGAAAAAGCTGTTTGAGGACAACTAAGAAGCACAGAGCGGCACAGAGCAGTGGCTGGTAAAGGAGGCTCTGGTAGTGACTCCTCATGCTGGCAGAGCTGCCTTGCCTCATCACACTACAGCCCCACTAAGACCGTTTCCCTGTCCAGCGTAACATGGGCATCGCTTCTGAGAGGTCCCTACCAAATGAATGAAGGTCTCATGACTCTTTCAGAAAGAGATGGGCTACACTGGCCCTCAGCTCATTTTCAGTCTTCATCCACTGACATAAACAACCCTGCAGAGTTCATGTGTGGCAAAAAGAAGCATATGCCAAAAGGGGGAGAAAAAAAGAAGGAAAAAAAGGAAAAAAAAAAAGGGAAGAGAAGAGAAGAGAAGAGAAGAGAAGAGAAGAGAAGAGAAGAGAAGAGAAGAGAAGAGAAGAGAAGAGAAGAGAAGAGGAGAATGCTGTACTGGTAAGAACGGGTAGTTTGTTAAGTGCACCTTCAGGCTCACAAAGACATTTCAGCACTCCTATGTAAAGGGAGTAAGAGCTTTTTTTTGTTGTTACTTTTTGTGTGTCAAATTTGTCAAAAAAAGCATGCCTATGCTACATGAGGTTAATTCCTGCACTCCGTATGTACTGAGATCCTTTGCAGTGAGCTGTAAATGGACAAAGCAACATACAGGCTCCCCAAATCATCCCAAATCCTACTGATCCATCCCAGTCTCCCGACAAGGAAGAATCGCTGCACACAGCACTTTTCTCTTGATATATTCAGACTGATTATAACTCTGCTCACTAAGCCAAGGTGTGCATAACCAGCTGTGGCAGAAGTTACTAAAGAGAGGCCTCATCTCCCAGATGCTACTTTCTCATCATCAGTCCCACAGCACTGAATTTATTATTGCTGTTGATTGTTTTATAAGCTGAGTGCAGCACTCAAGTCCGTTTTGACATGAGAAGTCATATTCTAGAATTCAAGAGTTTGGGAAGATCAGGACCATCAGAATTTAATGGAGAGAGAGGTGTACAAAGGGCAGGGGTATGAGCAGGGGACAGGAAAGAAGCTTTACAGCATCTACCTAGAGGATGTAATGCCCTGTTTTATCTGATGCTTTGCATTTCTTGCAGGAGTTAGGGCTCCCTCAGTTGTTGATCGTTTTCTCAGCGTTAAGATTCACAGAAGCCACACAGTGAGAAATAAAATCAAGTCTTTCTGGAGACCTGGCAGGTCAGGCTTGTGCGTAACTGCAGAGTTAGGGTTGTTTTTTAACTCTAAGTGCCTCGATTTTATATATATGTGTGTGTGTGCGTATGCGTGTGACACGCACGTGCAGACACACATACACAGATCTATACAGATATATACATCTATCAGAAAAATAGGGGAAGAAAGGATCTGTACAATGTGGAAGGAGAAGTGTTCAGCAGCAGTTGGCCACATGCTAAGTGCAGAATGAAGATCCTCAACTTTGTCAGTTGGAAAAATAAAGATTAGTGCCTACATTAGTTCAGATCAAAGGTTATTATCTTCCAGGGCCTAGCAGACAAGTCTGGCATATTGCAGAAGATACCTTCTCCTAGTGTTGCTTCCTTCACCAGGTGATCGCTAGGGACCAGAAAGAAGAATACAGCTCAAAAGATCTGCGATGGGATTTAAGATCTGACAGACTGTCGAACGGAGATGGAGGAGGCAGGGATGGGAGGGCACTTGAAAGCCTCTCCCACCTACTTGCTGGGCAACCCAAGGCAAAGAAAAGCACAGCCCTGCAGCGTGGTCGCTGCCTGGGCGATGCCGCAGTTTGTGCCGGTCCCTAGTTCCTCCTTTGCCCTGCCGTGCTGGGAGAGGCTGTCAAAAAGCCATCTCAGGGAAAGGAAGGGCAGATACAATGATGGCAGCAACGTTTCCATAAACAACCTCGGGGAACTCGAATTCTTGCATAAACACAACTATGAGTTATCTGGCAGAAGCAAACGCTGCGCCCTGCAGCATTAGACTGGCTGGGGAAGGAAGGTATCCCCTGGGCGCTGGTGGACTCAGCCTGCCTCTTCTGTGCCCCTCTCACTCACACTGGCTCTTTCTTTCTTTCTTTCCCTATCCCCCTTCTGTGCTGTGCCAGGAGGCAGCACAGAACACTCCTGAGAGCAACTGGTGCCTTGCCCTTTCCTTCGCTGTCTCAGATCAGCTCAGATCCTGGAGGCACTTTCAGCGATGTAGGGGATGTAAGATAAAGGCACTGCACAACTGTCTAAATCAACCTGTTGAGTCTCTTCAGTGAGCTTTAGGGGAACATAAGAAAGTCTCAACTAATGACTGCAAAAGAAACCAGCTGCTGCAATTTGGATGCATATAATAGATAAGTTTCATTTACATTCTGAGAATGCACCAAAAAGCATGCATCTGCACCTTTCAGCTATAAAGGATACTAGGTTTTAGGTGTTCGTATATATAACTTGACTTCTTAATTTTCCATATAGCTTTCCCTTTAAGGGATGGGATACGTTCCCTTCTGACAACACCTGGACAAAAGCCAACACATTTCCCTGAGCAAGGCAGGGAAACAATCAGATTTCTCTAATCAGTTCATTCAGGCCCTCAGTCTATCAAGCACTTTTTTTTTTTATTTATTTTGTTATTACTGTTATTAGCGTTATTGTTATTAATATTATTATTGAATTCATGCATTAATTAATTCAAGTTACACCTTAATCAAATAGGCCATAATGCTGAATATTTGAACATGCTTTGATCTCCAAAAGTTATTGTTCCCATTTGACTAACATACGCACTTAAATACAGTACTTTAAATTACTAGTCAACGATTTAATAAATTAAGGAGTGCACTTCTGGTGAATGCAAATCAAAAAGAAAAAGGAAAGAAAAGAAAAAAGAGAGATAAAGGACCTATTTTTAGAAGATTCAGTTCAAACGAAAGCTTATCCGCTATTGTCTGAGGTAACGTTTCAGGCATGCGATTATAAAATAAATAGTATCAAATTCAAACATGCTTCTATTAAACTCCATTGTGCTATCTTGCAACAGAGGGGCTTAAAAGTTTTGTATCCAGTTCTGGACAGGGAAAAGGGAAAGTGTGTTTAAATCATCTGCATGTAAGAGAACTTAGCAGCACTGCAGATGTTTTGTCTTCAGTTTTGTTATGTTCCTTTTAGAATAGTTCTTCTATGGACAGCAAAAGAGACCAGGTTTAGGTATGTTTTTAATAAGGTGCTGTGTGGATCTGTAGATTGGAAGTATGTAACCTTTCCCGTAAGGGGTGGAAGGAAAATTTGCACTCCTTCATAAAAACCACAGCAAATGCTTGCTGCAGGTTTTTGCTAATCCTCTTTTTATTATTATCTGATGCACTTTCCTGCAACTGCGCAGTTTTGCGAAATATTTTTACTGGAATCCATGCATATGCTTTATAGCTCTAAAATCTGTCTTGCTTAGTTTAAGTTAACTTCATACAAAAAAACCCACCCTAAAAACAAAAAATAAAACAACAAAAGGGAGATGGGAGAGGAAAAGTTTAGGTCTAGCATCATACAGCTTAAAACTAAACTAGTTCAAATGGTTCTCATTTACCAGGTGGAAAAACGCTTTTTAAAAATAAACAAAATCTTATCTCTCATGGATCCTGGAAGCTTCTTTATCACTGAGCAGAAATTCGCAATGCAACAATGCATTTACGAGGTAAATAAAGCATTCAAAGACTATCAGTAAAGCATCTACAAAGTGTGACCGTGTCACTGAAGTCTTCAAGCTGTGAGTGGGGATTTTGGTTATTCTGTTTACACATCAGTCAGCAGCTTGCTTTTATTAACGCAGTTTTGGTTGGCTACAGTGCAGTTGCCAGTTCTGAGATTAGCCTCTCTAAAATTGTCTATGCTATTATTCATATCCTCTTCGATTTCCATGTACTCAGATTTGCTGATTGTGGAGGAGCTGCGGCGACTGAGATCACTGTCAGATGCTAAATTAGGGGAGCTAACGTGAAGTAACTGAGCCTGTTCTTCCCCTTCTGTTTCTCGGTGGTAGAAGTAGTTGAAGTTGGACACGATGACAGGTACAGGCAGGGCAATTGTCAGCACACCAGCGATGGCACACAAGGAGCCTACGATTTTGCCTCCAATTGTCACAGGGTACATGTCACCATAGCCCACAGTGGTCATGGATACCACCGCCCACCAGAAAGCATCGGGGATACTTGTGAAATGAGACTCAGGTTCTTCAGCCTCAGCAAAATACACCGCACTAGAGAACAAGATCACCCCAATGAAGAGGAAGAAGATTAGTAAACCTAGCTCTCTCATACTTGCTTTGAGGGTCTGTCCCAAAATCTGGAGGCCCTTAGAGTGCCGGGAGAGTTTGAAGATTCGAAAGACTCTTACCAGTCTGATGACTCTCAGGATGGCCAAGGAGGTGGCCTGCTCTCCTTTCTGAGTCCCCTCCCGCTCAGCCATCTCGGTGCCCAGGGTGATGAAGTAAGGGATGATGGCCACAATGTCAATGAAGTTCATGATATTCTTGAAGAATTCAGTCTTACTGGGGCAAGCAAAGAAGCGCACCACCAGCTCAAAGGAGAACCAGATGATGCACAGGGTCTCCACAATAAAGAAGGGATCTGTGAAGATGTTGGGTTTGTAGACCTGAGTGGTGTTGTCAGTGCGATACACTGTATTCTCCTTGTCCTCCTTCAGCTCAGGTAATGTCTCTAGGCAGAAGATCACGATGGAGATGAGGATCACCATGACAGAGACTATTGCAATGACCCTTGCAGGCCCAGAGCTCTCTGGGTATTCAAAGAGGAGCCATACTTGGCGCTGGTACTCCCCCTCAGGTAAGGGTCTTTCCTCATCTTTGATGAATCCTTCATCTTCACGGAACTTCTCCATGGCCTCCTCACCCAGCTCATAAAATTTGATCTCCTCAGAGAACATGTCCAAGGGCACATTGACCGGCCGGCGAAGCCGTCCCCCAGACTGATAGTAGTAGAGGATGGCATCAAAACTGGGCCGATTCCGGTCAAAGAAGTACTCGTTGCGCAAGGGGTCAAAGTACCGCATGCGCTTCTTGGGGTTGCCCAGCAGAGTATTGGGGAACTGGGCTAAGGTCTTCAGCTGTGTCTCAAAGCGTAGTCCAGCAATGTTTATCACTACGCGCTCACAGCACTCATGGTCATCATGGGCAGCGGGCTGGTAGCTATCCTGGGGATGGCCAGGTAGCGCAGAAGTCTCATCCATGTTCTCTCCAGCCATCACGGTCATGGTGGCACAGGGGAAGGGGGACCCAGGGCAGGGGAGGAGAAGTGGAACTTGAGAGGGGGGAGGAGGATGAAGGAATGAAGGAGAGCAGACAGCGTTACAGGGCAGTTGGGGGGGGGGGGGGGGGGGGGGGAAGGGACAGGGGGGGGGGGCCTGAGAGCCGGGCGGAGGAGGACCGGGGGCTGTAAACTCTGACCGGACCTTTCTGGGGAGCGAGTGGGGCTGCCCCCTTCCCCTCTCCAGGCGGCCGCGGACATCGTCACCCTCTCGCCTTCCCTCCCGCGTCCCCTGCCGCCTCCCCTCGCGTCCCTCCAGCCCTTCCAATGGGACCCAGCTCCGGCCACATCCCGCACCGAGGACAGCCGAGCGAAGCCCCGTAGGCGGGAGCGGCGGCAGGGATCGGCCGTAGCTTCGGATGGAGCGTCCCGAGGGGCTCCCTCCCGCACGCTGACGGTGGGAGACGTCCCAGTCCGGCTCTACCGTGACCCCCCGGCCACCGGCACCGCAGCCACCACCCCGGGAGATGCCACGGCCCAGCCCGAGGGGAGCCAGGGGAGCTCGGCGCTGCCCGATGCGCCAGGACCAGCTCGCCGGGCTCGGTGCCGCGTCTCCGAAGGACAAGGGAAGGAGGAGACGGAGGCGAGAGGAGCCCGATTCACCCGTGCCTACAGCCCCTGCCCTACCGCCATCGCCCGGCTTCCCGCCGGCACCGGGGCCCTGCTCTGCTCCGTCCCGCTCCCGGCAGCCTCCTCCTGGATTCCAAGCCCAGCACCGGGACCTTTTCTCACCCGATGCCCAGCCGGGAGGGAGGGGGGTGAGCAGCGAGCGCCGGTCACCTGGATTCTCCAATGCATGGGCAGCGTTTTCTTGCACTAAAACCGAACCAAACCCCAACGTGAGCGA
>WUAM01000395.1:16964598-16982562 GCA_024336885.1 Actenoides hombroni
CCCACGCGGACCGCGACACGGTCGAAGGCGGAAACCCCCCCCCGACGCACGGACTGGCCCGCCCCCGCAGCCCGCCAGAGCTTGCGCAGGCTGCGGGACCCCGCGCCGCCCCAGCCCGCAGCGGGGCTTGCGGAGGGCGAGCGGCTCCCTGGGGAAAGGGGAGCGGGGCGCACAACCGGGCCGGGCAGGTGCGCGGAGCTCCCGCCCTCCTTCCCTCCCTCCCGTGCCGCGCAGAGGGGCGGCGGGTGGTCGCTTTTCCCGCCCGATCCTCTGCTCCCCGCCCCGTTTCCCGGGCTCGACGCTGCCCGCAGGCCCCTCCGCGGCAGCTGCAAAGGCGGCGGCCGGAGGGGTGCGGAGCTTTACGCATCCCGCGCGGAGAGCCGTGCTGCAGCCCCGGCGGTGCCCGGAGCCCCCGTGATGCGGGGCCGACCCGGCCGGCAACGACTCGGCCCGGGGTCTCGGTCCCGATCCCGGTCCCTGGCCCGCTGTGCACTCGGTAGTGGAGTCTGAGCTGAATCTCAAGCGGCGTGGATGAAATTGGGAGGGATGAGTTAATTGGCAGGCAGCACATTACAGGGAGATTGCCCTTTCATGCTCCTTTATCCCAATGAATTCATTTAATTGATGAATCACACAACTTCGATATGGAGAAGACCCGTTATGTCATCAGCTTCCCTCCCCTGCCAGTCAGGATTGCTCCCTACAGTATATGATCGTGTACATTATATAAAAGCCGGCTGCTCACTTTGTCAAAGCACGCGAGGTGATCAAATACAACCTGGGCCCGTGTAATTTGAAGCACTCCAGAGCTAAGTAACACCAAACCCATGTTTAACAGACCTGCTCTCATTAGCTTTCCACTGCATAATACATTACCGTCACTTAAGATCACCACATTAGCTGTCCAAAAATACTTAACCCCCTGACCTTACAATTTCTGTCTTCCCTTCCCCTTATTTATCCCCACGTCTTGATATTTTGGGGTAGTTTGGGGGTTTTTGCTAAAGTACAACCCATTCTAAAATCCTCTATCCCTAGCCGTGCTGTCATCACAGCTACTTTGCATGTTGCATCCACCAGCCCTGGTGGAAACAAAAGTGCAAAGAGAAACAGATTTCCTGTCTAGCCTGCTATAGCTTGGGTAGGTGTTTTTTTCAGTAAGCATCACATATGCTGAAAGTTTTCTGAGAAACTTCTGGTGAAATTCTGAGCAAGAAAAAAAGTCTCTTTCTGCCACTCCTGGACAAAACAATCAAAAGACTAAATAAAGAGAGTAATCTCCTAGGGAAAATCACAGTAACTAATTTTCTGTCTGACAGTTTAGCTGCTCAGCATCAGCACCCAGCCTTGGACCCAGCAGCCCTTGACCCTGTAAAAACTAACACCCCCCACCCCTCCTCAAACCAAAACAAAACACAACACCAAAAAGGCAGTCCCATTGCCTAAACTAACCGGGCTGTTTTTCAAAGCTTCAAGAAACTCAGCTACAGCGTTTGACTCAACATCCTCTTATGGCAGTGAATTCCACTCCTGGACGACACGCTGCACAGAGCTGACTGCAAAGTATTCGGAGAGCTCTGCATTCAGCGCGCTTGGAACCGCTTTGCAGAAAGAGCTCTGGGAGCTACCGCTCACCCGCCTCTGGTGCAGCCTTACATCCCCCTGGGCTAGTTCAAAGGCAAACACTCAGGAGTGTGATGAAAACGCAGATCTGACAATCAGAGGCCCGCGTTCAAGGTGCTGCTCTGCCCTTGGCTTCCAGCATGATTGCAGGCAGGTCTATATGTTTGGCTTTTATGCCTGAAAAACAGCACTAAAAGTGCTTCCTTCGGCTGTCACAAGTGCTTAGGTTGTTTGTTCCTGAGGGCTGTCCTAGCACGGCAGAACCCAAGCCCTCATCAAAAGTTGTGAGCACACCAGTAGCAGGGGAAAAAAAGATAAAAAATAGTGCCCTTTATTTTTACATTACAGGGTACCGAAAGGACAGACTGGGATATTGCTGCCCCCTCCTCATTTTTAATAAGTTTGTACTCTATTATTTCTCATTCCAATTTAACTAACATTACTGACAAGCAATCATGCTGGAAGGGAGATATCTTTCTAAAGTAAGAGGACTATTAGCAGTAAGGTCACTGAAAATCTTGTTAAGGTACATAGACTAATGAGCAGTAAAACTAGGGCTTGCAAAGAGGTCATATGTTACACATTACAGTGCTAAGTAGCTTGAATTAAATGTTGAGGAATAGAAGGAGACTCCAACTTGCTGCCAGATTGAAACTCGGGCTGCTGCTATTTCATACCCTCTGTATTACAGAAAATGGCCACCAGCAGTTGAACTGGTAATTCCTCCCAAGAGTCAAACCGAGATGTTCTGTTCAAAACCAGAAGTCCTCACAGGGAAATGACATGCTGCAAACAACCAAAAAAGCACAGATCTGTGTGGTGGTAGGTCTGGTGGTACAACACAAATGATGTTATCCCTCTCTGATAGCTGTTTGCTATGAGAAACCCTTCCACCTGAACTCCCCCATGGCAAGCACACCCAGCCTGGCGTGCTAGCGTGGATGAGCACAAGCAGACGGGGAAGCAGCGGGCGTTCAGAGTTGCACATCTCTGCTGATTTTAACTTTTCATAGGCAACCAGAACTGATAGAATCCTTGTGTCAAAGGTAGGTCAGCACAGCAAAAGCTGAACTGCTTCTGCAAGTTCAGAGTCTTACCTTGTAGAGAAAGCTGCAGGTTCCCATGTTTAGTACGGCAAATGTAAGATTTCCCCTGGCAAGAAAGAATAGATATATTTGTTTTTAGAGAGACAGGATTGAGTTGTTCATGAAAACTCTTAGTGTATTCTAAGGATTAAAGAAACATTGTGTTGAATGGCTGTGAATCTGAAGCTGGATTAAAAAATAACCATTGCTTTGACACAGTAAAATAGGCTTCAAACACCATCACCAGGGAACCTGAAAACTACCGATTTAAATCAACTGAAATAGAAGCAGAGCGGATCTCCCAGCATGACATCATAGAATCATATAATGGTTTGGATTTGAAAGGGCCTCAAAGATCATCTCGGACATCATTTATGTAGGTGTCATTAGTGACACCCTCAGCATGATAAATTTCCTTGGCATGCAGAGACAGTTCATGTGATAGAAAACACTGCAAAATCCAAAGTGGCAAGTGAAGTCCTGGCTGTCTGAACAACACGGATCTTCACAGGGACTGTAGCTCCAATTCATCCAAGTCTGAAAAACAAGCTAGTAACATTACAGCTCCATGTAGAGCTGCACAAACCCAGAAATGAGTTGTGCAAGTGTCACCATAGACATCACTTAATAGGCTTGGAAACAGAGGGTGCTGTGCATGAAGGGAGATGTTTTGGCCTTGAATTTGCCTTGCAGAGCCTCTATCAGTCACAATGGTCTGTGACATGGAAAGAGTCAACAGATAGAATCAAAGGTGAGCTTGTGGTGTTGACAGTTGGATTTTATTCCTTGGGGGAACAAAGGATCTCTTAAAAGGTTTTTATCTTTGAATACTGATTTATGAGCCTTGTTACTATGCTGCAGCATTATTAGGCATTGTTATGACTGGGATAATCAAATCTCATGCTTCAAAGCATACCGATAGCTGAGGGGAGATTACGATGACTTTTGTTCCCTCTTGTCGTATCATTTAATTGTTCTTCCTGCTCCTTTTTAAAGCCTTAAATATGGGCCCACTATAATCAAAAGAGGTAATGAGTAGATCCAGTCCTGTTGCTACACAGAAGGAAGATGAGAGTTATCAAGAGAACTCTCTGCTCAAGCAGCCTGGTCCAGCCTGTGAGAGGAAGAGAGCACATTTTATTGAGGTCTGTGCACCAAGTCTTTCAAAACAATTTCTGTTTCTTATTTTGCAGACTGAAAACAGCACTTGGAAAAGAAGTCCTGAATGGCTTACCAGGAGTTTCTTCTTTCTATGATTACCTGAGTGTACTCAAGTGTTTAATAAACATTACTTCTTTCTTAACAGTACCCACTTCTGGCTTCCCATGATTGTATTACTTAGCACTCTCAATGTTACTGAGAGAAAACTCCGTAAAGAAGAGATGTCAAGAGACCCACCAAGAAAGGTGCACAGAATAAACAGTGGCAGTGGAAAAACTACAGGCATCTGCATAAAATGAGAATCTATACTGATGCCAAACCAGTGTATACAGGATTGGAGTGAAGTCACCAGCCCTTCACAGTAATAGAAATCAGGCCCAATTTGATGGATCAAAATGGAGAATATTGAGCATTTCTTATGAGTTAGGACATGATCTTGAACTGTGTTCATGATCACCTTTATCACACCTGGCAGAGTGTGAATGTCAAAAGCATGATCATGATTATAGTGTTCCCAGTAGAAATTGAAACGCTCAGTGGAGGGACTCCCAGGCACCAAGGTGGTGGCTGCTGACACTTTCTACTGTAACTGAAAGTGTTGAAGAAGAGGGAGTCCCCAGCCACGATTCCAGATTGTGACTAGCCCCAAGGAGATGCTGAGAACACCATATTAGCCAGAATGCAGATAATCTGAAGCTTGCAGAGAATGGCGACCTCTACTTCTGTGAACTTCCCAATTATACCTCAAAAAACTTACAGTCACTAAGAAAATATCCAGAGCAAAAGTTCTGAGGGATTTCGAGGGGTTCACAGAGAAGATAAACTTGTTTATCCTCCCACATCTCAGGACACAAGAATCATCTAAGCAGTTAACATGCAGAGACACCGTTTGGCAGCAGTCAGAGCCCGGTGCGATGGGGTAAAGGCAATCCAACGCAGGGAAGCAGTCCCAGATTGCTATAAACCCCTGGAACAGATAGAGCCACAGAAAGCTTGGAACCTCAGTGCTGCAAAATCAGCACCTTGAGCACTTACTAGTGGAGCCCTGACACTGCTGGGAGGGAGTCAGATAAACAAGGAGCTGCTGCCCCTGCGCAGGGGGCTGGGACAATCCCATTGTGTCATTTTGGGCACGGCCTAAAGATGCGGTGGGAGCTCCAGCGAAAAGAAAACACGCTGAGGAAGTGCTGAGTGCTCCTGAAAGCTGTCTGGGTGGAATGATAAAGGCATTAAAATAGTTCATACACAGAGTATGCGGCTGCACTGGAGGGAAGAAGGACCACAGGCATCGCCTGTCTTGTTACCAGGCAAAGGATTGAGCGTTGTTTGTGTGTGTGCGCACATGTGCAAGATGGGATTTTATTTAAAGCAGGACAAGCAGTAATCCCTGCAGATATAAGAGCTGACATCAGGAAATGAATAACTTCATACCTAGGGATAGAGGATGCTTTATTTGAGCCAGACTATTTCCATTGGCCAGGCACCAACGTGCACTGCAGAGCATGTATGACCCAGAATGAATGTGTGTGCAGGGTTTGTGATCAGTTATAATCTTTCTACCACTCCAAGATGCCTTTGCAAGTGGTCACTTTTAAGGGCAGGAGATGGACAGTCTGCTTTCTGAGAGGTGGCTCTGGAGGAAGCTCTGGCAAGAACTGCAGTCAAGCAGCACCTTTACGCAGCACGATATGCCTAACTCACTCTGCTCTGACATGACTCGTAGCACGCTGCAGCAAAATTTATGCAATTCAGCACTTAACAGGGCAGATTTGAGCACCAGATGTCTTGCTGTGGGTATCAAAAATGAGATAGAGCAAGAACAAACAAAGTTGGCAGCATAAACAGTGGAGGGACTGATAGCAAAAACAAGACAGACAGGAAGAGATCTGTACCTGCCAAGGCTGGGCCACAGCGATGTTTTTTCTGTTAGACTAGATGGGAAGTGAGGACTGCATTGGCTGAAGAAAAAGCAGGTGTGGAGGGGGTGGGGTAGCAGTCTGGCAGCCAGGCTTTAGAAGCAATTACACTAAACAAGCCACTGCGAAAAAAAAACAAACCCAAGGAAGAAAGGAGACAGTCATCTGCAGCTGCCGTTCAGAGTAGAGCAGATATGAAGACAGACAGCAAGTACCAGTACAGACAACGGCCAAAGGAAAGCAGCTGCAATGTGGCAGGGATCATAGGTAACGACCACAGGGACAGGACAGTGGTCAAGGAACAGTGAAGACAGCTGTAGAGCTGGGAGGAATGACTTGACACAACCCAAGCAAAGATCAAGTGCAGGACCTCACAGAAGCCATCAGCACCGAGCTGCTTGTGCAGCATAGCAACACAAACAGGAAATGGCAAATAAATTGAAAGGTCTGGGGGAAACCAAAACCCTGCAATAAGGGGCTCCGTCTGTCTCGGAGGCAGTTAGGATCTGCAGCCTCAGTTCTAAGTCTACAAAAAGCTTGAAAGAGCCACACAAGGGCAGAAAGTGCTGAGGGAATAGTTGAAGTGACTGTGTGGACAGCACGGGACTGGAAATTCTCCCTCCTACTGTTGTCCTTCTGTGATGAAACCTCCCCATGCAGGTTCCTTTGCAGAGCTGCTTTGGCATCAAGGCTTCCTCTTGCTTTATTATCAGCCTACAGGAGAGGCAAAAATGCTTAGCAGTGTGCGCTGCAAATGCGTGCTTACCTCACAGAGTTTCAGTTGTACACTCTCTTTCAGCAATAGAAGGGTTTGTTTTCGAAGTGCTGGCTGACCTGCCTGGCCAGAGTGGTGGTTGTATACTGGAGAGACAGATGAAGTGAAGCAGAAACAATTATTTATATAAAAAGAAGGAACTTGAACAAACAAAAATACTGGCAGCTACTGTGTATTAAAGTGAAAGACTCAAGTGCTTTGAAGCTTTGTCCTCAGGTGATTGTAAGCGCTTCAATTCAAAGTCTTTCCCAAAATGAAGGCAGCTAGGCACCTCTCAGAGACTATCAGTCCATCAATGTTCAATCTTCGCTGTGCCTTGGGCACTGCTATTGTTCTAGCTTCTCAATCTTGCTTTTTTGTGTCTTGTCCTACTTATGTCTGGGCCAGGGTTTATTTTGGATGTTAGAGGTTTGTTACCTATTCCTTTTCTGCAGGACCGGAGCCTCTTCTGTGCTATGGCAGAAGGGAATGGTCTGCTTTCTGTTGGGCATATTTCATAAGCATATAGTCAGATCCTAGCACTCAACTTCTGAACACCTCTTTTTATGATTTATTTTCTCTTGAAGTCTCAAGATCGAGTCTCATATCGTTTAAAATGCCACTGAGAGTGCACTGAGCATGTAGCAGTAGGGCCATTACACTTCAGACAAATCTTTCCCTACCCGTGTGGCAACCTGCTGATGTATTTACAGATTGCTTGCCTTCTGAATTTCTAAAGCCTTGTCCCATTATGTCACACATTGCAAATCCTTCTGCGTTATGTAGAAAAATAGAAAGGACATTCATCTGCATTACCTCCTGTCTGTGTCCCATTGCCTCAAAGCAATAGCCCGTGAGTTAGTATTCAACACTGCACAGCAATATTTTCTGACTTTAATAGTGTCTAAGGATTGATCCCAGGATAATGATCCCAATTGTACTATGCAGCAGAGAAACACATTGCTTATGCAAGGCATGCCAAGAAGAGCCTTTCTACAAGGTACAGATAGCAGTAAGTATTGCAAGATGTATGTTGTAGGGCAAGCATAACAGCACAGTGCAAAATGTCTTGCCAGCAGCTACTTTAAAATGTTCTGCTAATAACAGCGTATTATAAACAGCAAAGACACACACTAGGAGTCTCCAAACCCAAGTCAGAAAAATCAAACCTCTGTTCTTACTCAACCTTACCAAATATCTTCTTTTTTTCTACACTCCAAGAGGTGCTTTGGAACAGGTCACGTGCTGGTCAAGGCCAGTTCCCCAGCACGGGACTGCGGCAACGTAACCCTGGGTAAACATCTCAGCTACTGTGATGTATGGCAGAGCCAGCAACCCCACTTGTAGAAGGATGCTAGGTGTCTGCCTGAAACCTGGAGGTGACTTAGTGACTGAACCAGCAGGCGTGCTTTGTGGGCAGCCACAGTCCTCGCTCCATGCTCTACCCACTCGCTATCTTCGTTTGGATTCAGAGCCTGCCATCCAGTCATAATCTTTGATTTTCTTACCCTCATTGATACAGCTTAAAAACTTAAACCTTATGCTTGCCTCTGTCCTCATGAGCCAACACCTTGCCTGAATATAGCAACTGAAGATAGTGAATGGGATAGAGGAAAAAAAAGGAAATGTGTAAAAATAAAGTATTTGAACACAAAACAAATCCTGCTTTAATGGGTTACTGCAACTTATTAAATGTATGACAAACTAAATAGCGTCAGATTTTTCGCAGCTGTGAATTTTTTTTAGACTTAACTATTTAAAAAAAGGTCACCCTTCTAACACATTTGTGACTGTGCATATCTCATTGGGTGGCTAGCAGCTGGAAAATCAGTGCGGGGAGCAGAACTTTGACCTTTCAGCTGCAAAATCACAGGAAACAATCAACTGGAGGAGATAAAGGTGAGTCCTCCTTAAAGAGGAAGCAGTAAGAGGCAAGAGAAATCAAATTCTCTTGGGTAAAGATGTGCTTTGCCAGCTAGCTCACCAAGGACAAAGGACTTTACATATTTAGCCAGCAAAATGGGGAATCTGTGAATTATAACTCGGATCATTAAAGTGATCGCAATACTGTTACGTTTTATTACAGCAGGGGGTAGAGGCCCCACTCGGGTGTGGAATCCTGCTTCCCCAAAACAATGTATGAGCAGACCAGGCTGCTCTTTTACGCTAGCCAGGGGAACAACAAAGACATCCAGTGACATTGACACCAAGTAAATAAAGGACAATCAAAGAGCTATTTCTCCACATAATATGAAAGTCACCACTGTATTGAGGACAAGCACAAGTCATATGTTCCTCTTAAGTCCTACTTAATCCCTGCTTTGAGGATTTAAAGGACGTTCAAGTGATTCATAAACCCTGTGCATGTTCTCTGCACAAGAATGATTTTTACCCACCGCTGAGTCAACTGAGCCATTGAAAATTCCACAGCGGGTCACATCACTGGGATGGATAATACTGCTGTGTTCAAGAAGGTCTGGCTGATGCTCCGTCTGACCGCTGCAGCTGTAGCTTTAACATCTAACATACTGATAATCAACCCTCTTGGTTTATGGTGTGCACTGGTTCCCCAGAGGTTTCTGGAACTAATGTATGTCTCTTACCGGCATCATTACATATTTGGCTGGGAAAATAACTCGAGGAGGAGCTTTTACCAAAGCATCAGACACCAGCCAGGAAGAAAGGAGGTCTCTTCTGACAGTTCATTGATCTGGTCCAGCATGGCAAACTATCTCTTTTCCGGGAGAATAAATAAATATGTATATAAAGCAGCCTGCTTGGTTGCAGAGAATATGGCCAATCAGGAAAAGGGCCAAAATCAGTAAGACAGTGCTTCAGTGTTCTTGCTTTTAAGGGTAACAACCAAACTGTGAAAGGCAGCTTCAGATACATTTTGCATACTGTATGTGAATTTATTTTGCTTGGGTTTCTGGTTTATGCATCATTAAGGTAATCTGTTATTGTTCCTCTTGCATATTTTTTTGCAGGTCCTTTGGCAGCGACTCTTGTATCTATCACAGCACAGCTTTGCAGCATGCAACAGAAAGGAGATTATTCTGATCTATAATTCTGTCAAATGTCACTCCTTAAGATAGTGTGTAAGCTTATAAAGGTGAATTTGTGCTTCTGGCTTTCACTTCTCTTTGTGTCTGAGACACTTTGATGCAAAAGAATCTTTCAATAAAAGGAAATAAACACCCCCACAACTTACTATGGCCATGAGCTCTCAGAGTTTCTTTGTAGGAGGCCTGATACTTTTGTTTCTCCTCTCTTAAAAGGAAAAAAGAAAATATGTGAAGAATCTACATCTGACTTGAAATTTTCATCTTGATTTTGGTAAGAGCTTAACAGGCAGAGAAAGAGAAATCCAAACACATGAAGAGACACAGAGAAAACTTGGTAATGAAAACATTTCAGAGACAAACTCCAGACAGAACAATCTTTTTTTTCCATCCACAGAATAAATCAAAAAGTGGGTGATGGAGTGCAAGCTCACAGAGTCACTACACTTCCCTGTTAGACATGAGGCTGTCCTTGAAAATATGCAGGAATGGCAACATGTCTGACAGAATAAAGTGCTAGATGCTGAAACCCAGATAAGGTTCTAGATACAAGTGCTAGAACCCCACCCCACATTTGATGCTCAGCAGCAGTGTTAGTTTGGTCCAGGCACTTTTCTTTCCCTTCCCATCTTTCATCTTATCTTTTCTATGTAGACTGCAATCTCTCTGGAGGAAAGAGTGTGCTACCTGTCTGTGTCATATCCAACTCAGATGACCATGATCCTGTGCCAGTAGAAAAATACAAAAATCTTGATACTCAGGAACACAGCTGGAAAGCGGCTATTAGTACCTCTTGTTCCTAATGGAGTGTGACCTCAAGCTCTGTCCAACTTTGATCACTTCAGAAAAGAAATCTGTCCTAGATCTTTTTGTACTACTTTCCCTACTGTGGTGTTCTTTTTGTTACAGGATAGTTCCCCAGCTGTGGCAGAAACTCCCACCACTCTATCCCTGAGGAGAAGAAAGGATGCTTCCCTGCCAGTAGACGTGTTCTTAACGCAATTATAAACCAGAGGTATCTCCTGTGCCACGAGGCATATTGCATTTACTCTGGTTATTAAGCAAGAAATGGTGATCCAAAGCTTACTGGTCACACTGCAGGCCTTCTTTCCTTCAATATCTATTGTAATTCCTCTCTCATAATGTCATTCTCCAACTTGCAGCCATCTGCAGCCATGCTGGAACAACTTCTGCTTTGCAGCAGATGGCAATGCAGTGCTGCCCTCTGCCAAGATGAGCTGGTTCATTTCTCCACCATCTGCATCTTACTATGAAGCAGCAGAAAAAGAGGGAAAAAACCCACTTGGCAGGTGAATATGGCAGGTATCTCCTGTTGTGGGACTCTCAGTAATCTGAGCGCACAGATTCAAATAACTAAGAAATAAGCAAATGAAGAAGTCCAGGGACAGCGTGCAACTGACCCTTTTTGACATGTTGGACATCATCCTGAAGGAAAACTACAGAGTTAGCTAAAATCCCAACCCCTGATTCTTAAACAACCCTTATTTTTCCATGCTCTTGACAGGGGAGTGGAAGAGTATGAGACCTCAACACAGGATTTGAATGGAACATTTTCTTAAAGATCTCCAAGTAAATGTGTGACATTGTACTTTTCATATCTGCTCTCTGCCTCCTCTCCCCCCTCTTATTGCATCATGTCTCAGCGTTAGCCTGGCTTTCGCTGCATGACTGCACAGTACGCTGTAGAATGAAAAACTTCAGTTTTTAACAAACAGGTCTAAACAAATGTTTATTTGTGGCAAACCCAAAAGAAACCTCCATATAGGGAATCAGATGTGGCAGCAAGGAGCGCACAAGATGATAGAAGTGTTGATGATGATAGCCAGAGCGCCTAACTCGAGCTCTCAGTGCAGAGCTGTGGACTCCGGTGGGTTTGCCCATCACTGAGGATGCCAGAAGGGGAAGAAGGGTCAGGTGGTTAGAATACAGGCCTCAAGGAGGAGCTTGCAGCAGCAGGCAAGTTAGCAGAGTTAAGAGATAGACAGCAAAGCAAGAACATACCACCTTTTGTGCTAAACTGGAGTTCACTCCGAGCTGGTTTTGTTCTATTGTGAGAGTTTCTGATGTGTATTTTGGCTGAGTGGGAACCACCCAAGTCCCACAGTGCTCCAGCCATGCTCACTTACTAGCACTTGCTGGAGGAGAGGGTGTATGTTTGCTCCTTCTGGCATAGCCTTGGCAAAAGCAGGTCTTCACTGGCAGCATTAAACCAACTTTTGACTTTTGAAATGGATCCCATTAGAGCTACATTAAAGCAATATGCGAATTTTGGCAATCCCCTTTATATTTTTAAGGTAAAGATTTACATTGATATTTTCAAAGCTTGATGACTGCCTTTGAAGGTGTTGCAAGTTTCAGCTGCCCCCTTCCTTTTTTTTTTTTT
Organism: Actenoides hombroni; assembly: GCA_024336885.1. Taxonomy (NCBI): domain Eukaryota; kingdom Metazoa; phylum Chordata; class Aves; order Coraciiformes; family Alcedinidae; genus Actenoides; species Actenoides hombroni. The sequence continues at coordinate 16,976,604 of WUAM01000395.1, forward strand.
AATGCATTTAAGCCAGGAAATCTGTTGCACAAAGCAATACAACTCAGCTTATTTAGAATCATCATTTTCCAGGGAGTTCGACAAAGTGTTCAAAGTAAACAGCATTTCTGCTACCATGTACAATAAATGCAACACTATATTGTAAATCAAATCAGGCAAAGGAGAGCATCCCTTCAGCATCACAAATAAATATTCCAGCATTCAAAAAAATTCCCCCCCCACAAAACCTAAACAGAAAAAAACAAGAAATGGAAACACCATAGCTAAAATGCCTACTTCATCTTCTTATTACAGATCACGCAAACTATTTCAGCTATGTCCAAGTGATCATTTTGTATTTCCAAATACACAGGAAATTCAAGCCATTTGCATTCAAAAGCACTTTCCCCAAACATAGGGATTCTCAACAACAGAATTTATATCAGCTCTGCAGAATTTTCCCAGAGCTGTGCTGGATTTTTGGCTCATCTAGGTCAGGGTTGTCATGTGTGTGCAAGTTTAGGATGTTGGTATCTCCAGCTGGTCATCCTGCCTGCTGTCAGAGGGCACTACCTGTGTAACAGAAATAGCTGAAGTGTATACCTAGAGCAAATTCACCTACCTTAGAAGTTTAAGTCGATATCTTGGATTACAAGCCAGAAAAGTTAAGCAGAGTGTTCTCCTCTGCTGCTTCTACAGCAGAAAGTCAGAGTGGACAGTTGGAGTCATATTTCAGACTCTTCAAAGGTTCCAGAGACTCAAACCACTTTATTTTCCCGAGCTGCTAGAAACTGCTGGGCACAGAAGTCTCTGCACGGGTGCACACAGGCATTTGCCATCTGGAGATAGATAAAAAAAGACTGTAAAAATTACAGGATACCAGTCTTCAGTCACTGTGTCATAAACAAGACTCTGTGAAAATAAGAAAGTACAGGCAGAAATCTGTTGACTAATTCTAAAGATTTATCAATTTAATGCGTCAAAGTGTGACACAGTCCAAATACATCTGACACTTGAAGACAGTTATTTTCCTATATATTTAGTGGATTTCAGACACTGAACTTGTGTCTTTAACAAGGTATTTAATAAGGTAGTGCTCTGAGTTCCTGTCCCAATACGGTGGGTTGACCTGGCTGGATGCCAGGTGCTCACCAAAGCCACTCTATCAATCCCTCTCCTCAGGTAGGCAGGGAAGAGAAAACATCACAAAAGACTCATGTATCAAAATAAGGGCAGGGATAGTTCACCAATTACCATCACACACAAAACAGACTCAACTTGGGGAAAAACTAATTTAGAAGCAAAATCAAATCTTAAAAACACCTTCCCCCCACCTCTCCCTTCTTCCTGGGCTTAACTTCACTCCTTATTTTCTCTTACCTCCTCCACCAAAGCAGCACAGGGGGACAGGGAATGGAGATTGTGATTAGTTTATCGCATGTTGTCTTTGCCACTCCTTCTTCCACAGGATTCCTCACACTCTTCCCTTGCTCCAGCGTGGAGTTTCTCCCATAGGAAACAGTTCTCCATGAGTTTCTCCAACATGAGTCCTTCCCACAGGCTGCATTTCTTCACAAATTACTCCAGTGTGGATCCCTTCTACAGGGTGCAGTCCTTCAAGAACAGACTGCTCCAGCTTGGGTCCTCCCTGAGGTCACAAGTACCTGCCAGCAAACCTGCTCCAACATGGTCCACAGACTCTGCTAGGAGGCTCCTCCAGCATAGGCTTCCCATGGAGTTATAGTGTCCTTCAGGTGCATCCCCTTACTCCAGCGTGGGATGGTCCATGGGCTGCAGGTGGAGATCTGCTCCATTGATGTCCATAGGTTAGAGGGGGGGCAGCCTGACTCACCATGGGCTCCAGGGAAATCTCTGCTCCAGCACCTGGAGAACCTCCTCCCCATCCTTCTTCACTGACTTTGGTGTCTGCAGAGTTGTTTCTCTCACGTATTCTCTCTCCTACATACTGCTGCCCAGCAGTTTTTTCTTTCTTAACTATGTTATTAGAGACACAGCAGCCACCATTACTGATGGGCTCAGCTTTGGCCAGCCATAGATCTTGAAGCCATCTAGCCTTGGCCTCATGAGACATAGGGAAAGTTTCTAGAAGCATTGCACAGGAGCCACCCCCGTGGTGCCTCCTCGCTACCAAAACCTTGCAATGCAGACCAAATACAAGAAAGAAGGAAAATAATCACACTAAAATGTTGCACTTCTGAGTATGTTTTTTTCAACCTTCCTCTATCTTTCAGACTTGTATAAAGCTGACTTTAAAATATTACCTGTTAAAGGTAGACTTAGCAATAGCTTCCCTGTCAGAAGCAATTCATGCTAAGTGCATGCTTTGAATGCAAGTCTGTCCTTTAGGAGGGTGTATATACAATAGAAATATACAGACATGGAACTGGAAATAGAAAAAAAGCCTTGAACAGCTATTTCACACGAGCTCTTAGTTTCATATTCCTCATCCATAGAGAGTGGTGGTGCAGAACAAGCTCAGTGGCCTAAATTATATTGTACCTACTAGTATTTTGCTATGTTACATTTTATTTCTGTGACTTTTCCAGGTAGATGTTACATGTCAAGATGCAATTTTAAACAGGGTTATTTGCCTCACAGTGTTATCTTTTTCTAGTCAACATTTGTTATGCTAAATGATTATCAAGACTATCAACACACTTGATCTTGGTAATAATCGTGCTTCAAGTCAAGATATTTCTCTGTGGCTAATTAGGAATGTCAAACTGGCTGTGGAAAGACACTAGCTAGATAGCATTGTTCTCGGGGTATATAAAGCATCGTGAACAGACATGAAATGTTAGTTTCATGCCTGTGTGTCCAAGCACTAGTCAAGTGATGTTATCATGGGATCACAAAACAAAAGTCATACCAGGGCATCCTACTTAAGAGAGGATTACAAAATGCATCAAATAACGTTTATCCAGTCATAGCCAAAATAACACACTTTAATTACACAGAGCAACTCGCAACATCCCTGTGGTATGACACACAAATGGTGACAATTGTAACTGCAGAAAATTCATACTGTTGTACCAGAGGAAAATATTTTCAGCTGGGAAATCTACAAGTCACAGAATCACAGAATGCTAGGGGTTGGAAGGGATGTCTGAAGATCATTGAGTCCAAGCCCCTTGCCAGAGCAGGGCAGAACTAGAGCAGATGCCTCAGAACAGGTCTTGAAAGTCTCCAGAGAAAGTCTCCACAGCCTCTCTGGGGAGTCTGTTCCAGCACTCTGTAACCCTTACAGTAAAGAGTTCTTCCTCATGTTGAGGTGGAACTTCCTGCACTCAAGCTTGAATCCATTGCCCTTCGTCCTATCACAAGACACGAGTGAAAGAGGTTGTCCCTGCCTTCTTGATGCCCAGCCCCTTTGTATTTATAGACATTAATCAGATCCCATCTCAGTCGTCTTTTCTCCAAACTACAACGCCCCAGGTCTCTCAGCCTTTCCTCATAAGGCAGGTGTTCCAGTAATGTCCATGAACATTTTATGGTTCTGGTATTTTTCCTCCAGTTGTGCATGCTCAGGACTTGCTGGATCTTGGGGTCCTGCCATCCCCGGCTTTGGGCCATAATCCAAGTGCAAGTGTACCAGTTCATAAGAAGGTGAACTGATCATCCAAAATGATAAGAAGGGGAGTAGGAGGCAGGTGTGTCAAGGGGACACCTCAACACTCTGTAGACAGTAATTGTCATTATTGTCTCTACAGAACAGGGGCAGCAGGAGCCAGGTATGTTAAGGGTTGCCTTAATACTCTGGTGCACTGCCTTTCACAACCCACATTTGACTTTTCCCATGGATTGTTGTGTGATCCAGGAAGGGGTGTTACACCCTGTACCAAGTGGCCCATGAGTAGGGGAAAGCCGTACCATCACACTTACCTTCTGTGCATAGAAAGAAAAAGAAATGAACTAAGACCCAAGGCAGCAGAGATTCATTCGCTCATGTAATTGTATTGGCTTCAGAGAGTTGGAAGTGAGGTACTACATACATCCAGGTACTACAGCTGCACTATAATGCTGAATGTCATGTGTTCTATAGTAACCCTCAAGGAAATTTGCCTTTTACATCTGGTGGAAAGAAGCCTATGTATTTGCAGCAGTCCTGCCACCAACCCATAATTCAAATAAAACAACACAGGCCAGACATTGCTTTAGCCTTTTGCTCTTTGGATAATATTACCATCTCTCCCAGGCTTCAGTATAAGGAGCTTAACTCTGCAGCATTATTGTGACTAATCTCATCAGAGACTACTGTGGCAGCCAGGCTTCCCTAAGAGTCATGGGGAGGATACCAGGGAAGAAATGAAAGGCAGATGGGAAAGCCCTGTGTAAAGAATATGAAATAAGCATTCAATAGCTCAATAGAAATCCCAGATAAAAAAAAAAAAAGAGTTACTCTAGTCTTCAGGTCTCTTTGGGCCCAGTAATATAAAAATCTCCTTTCTACTCTTTTGGAGACTGCAGGAAGGCAAATGCGCATCAGAGGAATCCACTGTAGACAGGAATGTATATGAAGTGCTACTATAGTAATGACTAGCTCACCAAATAATGTGACTCTCACCCTGAAAATTAGTTCAGCCTGGACCTCAAGGTAGCACAAAGTTGCCTTATGAAGAGGTTCATTAAAACAAGCCTTTCTTACTATTTTCTTTCTCTAGGAGAAAGAAAAATATCTCACCTGGCTGGATGCAATGGGATGATAAGAGGGGAACTTCACCTCACGTTGTGATGGAGACCCAAAAACCTAAGAGATTTTATATTTTCCTAGGGCTTTCAAAAGAGAGCAGAAACACCATAGCAAGGGTCAAAGGCATGGATCCATCCCACTGGGATAGATGGGTAGAGACCCTGACAAAGTTGTGAATCTTCAAGAGAGAAAGATGCATTGGTGGGATCTGTTGTAAGTTTTCTCTGGCTATGAGTTTCCAGAGTCATCGAATATTTGCCGTTTCCAGTGAATTTTATCCATATGCTGGAAATTCACCAGCTAAGGCAGATTTTTTTCAGTAAAAAAAAAAAAAAAAAAAGACAATCATATGGAAATCTTGGGTTTCTGGAGGTATGTTGTCACTGACAAATGAAGGTCACAAAGACTGGACAACATCACATCTGCTCATGATCCCAATATACCGGTAGACCTAACCTTTTTCAGAACTGTTGTGAGACATGTCAGAAGAATAGGGGTATTTGGCTGGGAGAACATAAAAACACGTGACAAACAATCCACCCGTAGTTGGCCATTCATCCATTCATTGACCTCATGCACATCCTGACAACTAGATATGCTTCCAGCTTCCTTTCTTTCTCCCCTCACACATCAATCCAGGCAGTTAGTGGCCATCATAATTATAGTAAGCTCTTAAATCCCAATAAATACTATCAAGCTGGCTACTCAGGGGCTTCTATGCCATCAACTTTCTAACACAGAAATGATGATTAGACTGTAGTGCCTCTGACATTTTAGAGGTTTGATTAGACTTGAGGGAAGGGAGGAAATATTGGCAAAAATGGGAATGAGGTATTTCATCTTGGAAAGAGATTTAGAAGTTATGCTTCTAAATTTTGACTTTAAAAAAAAGACATAATAAACATGTAAAGATGCCTGTTGTTAGGATCTGGTGTTCTTTCAAACATAGCAGTGACAGAGAAAATTATGCCTCTGCTGCTTTGTGGGCTTTGGGATACCCAGTGCTATAGAAACTTAGTTTATCATTGGCTGGCTCATGTTCTGCAACATGAGTTCAATTTCTCAGCCTGTGCTTGCCAAATGGCAAGCCCGGCTGGGCTCGGCTGGGCTGGGCTTGGCTCGACTCGCTCCGGCCTGGCCCGGCTTGGCTGGTCTGGGTTCGGCCCGGCTGGGCTCGGCCCGGCACGACCCGGCTCGGCACGGCCCGGCCCGGCTCAGCTCGACCGGGCTGGGCTGGGGCCGGGGGGGACCCGAGGCGGGGGGTCTTTC
>WUAM01000395.1:16982662-17076384 GCA_024336885.1 Actenoides hombroni
CAGCGCACAGGGCTGGCTCAGCTCCAGCTGCTCACCCCCAGCACCCCCAGGTCCTTCTCCCCAGGGCTGCTCTGGACCCTTCCCCCCAGGCTGTGTCTATGTCCCACATCTGAGGGACGTCATGGAGCCCTGTGGCCCGGGTGGGTGGGGGACACGGTCAGCGAGCAGGGAAAGCCGCTTTGCTGTGGCACTCGACCTGCGGCCACGCGTGTGCCCGGCAACCCCCACGCTGGCTGCGATGCTCCCGCAGGCGCTGGGCCGCCCGATCCGATCCGAGCCCAGCCCAGCCGCTCAGCCCGGCCCGGATGGGCTCTGCTGGGCTGGGCTGGACTAGCCTGGGCTCGACTCGGCCCGGCCCGGCTCGGCCCGACTTGGCCGGGCTAGGCTGGGCTCGACTCGACCGGGCCCGGCCTGTCCCGACCCGGCCCGGCTGGGCTGGGCTCGACTCGCTCTGGCCTGGCCTGGCTTGGCCCGGCTGGGCTGGGCTGGATTTGGCCCGGCACGGCTTGGTTCAGCTCGGCCGGGCTGGGCTGGAGCCGGGCTGGGGCTAGGGGGGACCCGAGGCAGAGGGTCTTCCGGAGGGGGTCAGTGCCGGCTCCTGGCAGCCTGAGGCTGGGAGGGCTCCAGGGGTCTCCCCGCAGCTCCGGTCCCGCTCCGCCGGGCAGCGCTGGTTCCCGGGGTGGGGGGAGCAGCACTTCCCTGGTACGTCCTCACAGGGTGCAGGTGCTTGTGTCTCTGGGAGCTACTGGAGCACCGACCTCTCTTGTAGCCCATGATGGATTTTCTGCTGACTCCAAATGCTTTTTGAATCCACTGAAACTTTTCGGACCCAGAACATCCTGTGGCAGGATGTTCCTCAGCTGGGGTACACCGAGCATGCAGAACTCCTTCCACCTGAACGAGTCTTGTGCTGGCTTCTGCAGTAAGCCTCAATCCCTGAGCTGGAAACATCTCTCACCACTGCCAGCTACTGTGCCACCCACCTTGAACCATCCATCTATGGAGTCTACTCAGTCCTTCCATTTCCTTGCCTATGTTTCATCATCCTTACACTTCTCTGAGCCCTCACAAGGTGGGACAGTGAGGTGGGACTATGAACACCTCAGGAGATGGTGTTCTGATGTTCTCTGCTCCCTTCCTAGTAATTTCCAGCAGCTCCATTTCAGCAGACAGCTGTGTAAATGTTGAAGTCAATCCCAAGAAAAAGAGGCTGCGTTCACTGAATAACATCTGTGTTTCAAAATTTTTCCCAGTTCATCTTCAGTGCCTAGCACTTCTGCAGCTCTTAATAGAAATTCAGGCTCTGATTGTGTTTGACACTGAGGAGGGCACAACAAGTCTTCAGACTTTAGTAGGGTGTGCAGGACTTAGCCTGTAGAAGCCATGTATAAAGTAGGGCTTTATGGTAGATGTAGAATATGGTACATGTAGGAAATGTTCTGGTGGTCAGGAATAAAGGCAAGATTATTTCAGTTCCTGTCAGTGGGATGGCAATATCGGATGACTGCAAATGCCTATAACAGGGACAAAATTAAAGAGGCCAAAGGTATGTCAGCAGAAAAGGAAATCAGTTGAAATGGTCAACCTGACTTTCTTCAGCAGATTGCAGTTCAACGGCTTGACCGCTGAGGGAAAAAAGGCAGGTTTTGATACTGAGGCTATTTTGTATTCGTCATGTCATTCATGACCGATCTACAGAAAGAATGTTTAAGTTTCTGCTACTTTGAAGTGCAATATACCTTTCATCCCATGATTATTTGTTGTTTATATGTCTACTCACTTCCCCTGACACTGAATATATTTAGAAATAGCTGTCTTTATAACGGTATATTTCAGCACCTCCCACTGTGAAAATCATAGCCACTTCTAGAGCAGAACATGGCAGCCGTTTAGCAGCACACAATGCTCCTGTGCATCACGTTGGGCTATGAAGGATGCCAGATTACCATATCTAATTGCCATTGCAAGATGAAAGCTTAGATACTTAGGCTATAATTAACCACATTGAATTTGAGCGGTAAGCTAAGGTTAATGATCCTACAACACTTGAGAAAAGTATAATTGATCTCCTAGAGAGCATAAGTGATTAGGATATCAGTTTGTGTCACTGGGAGGATAGTGCTGTCAACACCTCAGTGTCCACTAACAGTGTACACAGCGCACCAGTTCAGTACCAACCTAACAAAATGGATTTGCTTAATACCATATTTTCCAGCACCTGACAAACAGGGACAGAGACACATTTCATTGCCCTTCGTGTTTGTCACAACCAGACGAACTGCTGAAATAGAGAGTTATACATCTCATAATAATCTCTTCCTTTCCTCCACCTCCCGTGGTCAGGCAATGCTGCTATTCTGATTTCTTTGGGTAAAGCACCAGTGATCAGCCTGACACTGCATCCAAGAGGGTAAAGCCTGAGCCACAGAGGATATGGCAACTGAGATCTCTATATTAACGTGGACTTGCACTTATGGACTTGTCCTATTACCACAAAGAAGTTAACTTCTCAGAGGAAGGAAATTCAAGACAAATCATATGAATCCCAGGGTGGGATTCCAGCGGGGAAGAATCCATCCCTGAGTATATGAGGGAAAGAACAATACATTTTTTTCTGTACGGTCAGATTCACCAGAGTTACTGTGCAGAAGACTTCAGCATTTCAGCTGTTCGACTGAAAACCTTTTCTGTGCAACAAAACAAAACAAGAATGTGTCTATGGAACTATGGAAGGCTCTCCCAATTCTTCACAGATTCATTTCAATTCACTACCTCAGCTACCCTATCACAGAATCTATTCCAAAGCCACCAATGATCTTTGTAATTGCATGCCCGTTCTTAACACAGATGTGTGCCTCAATTTCCTTCTCAACAATTAGTTGTATTTCTACTTGAGCTTTTCACTGTAAAACAGAAATAGACCTTATCTGACTCCAAGTGGATTGTTAGCAATGAGCGGATTAGGTAGAAAACAGATGTTGGGTTAGAAAAGCTGTAGTTCTACTTGTATTTTTAATCAGAACTAGTGGTTGTCTCTAAATTAAGAAACACTGCAGCCAGCCAGTGTGAACCTACCCAAAGCTGAATATGAATCTAAACTGCTCCTGGTGCAATTTTGACAAGGCTACTGCTTCTACCCCAAAGATAACCTCAAAATATTTTTTTCCTATCAATATCTGCCTGGCAATGTCCCAAATCCCAGCAGTAATGAATTGATAAATCAACCTCCAGAGAAGGGCCAAAACTTGCACTCTTTTCATATGCCATGAACTACACTGAAGTCAACTTCACACGTTGGCCGGATCCTAACACTGAAGTCTGATTCATGGACACACTCTTACCAGATGAATACCAGATTCTTGCAGCATGGGTACAACTGTCATACAGGTTGCACTGTGCGTTTGGTCAGTTTGGCATTGTTTTCTTGGTGTCATGCACACATGTGAATGCCTCTGTAAGAACGGTGGATGTGAAAAACTGATATTCCTCTCTTTTCTGATAATTGAAATTTAATTCTGTGGACAAATGAAGATGGCTGGATCACAGCAACCATATACCCATGTCGTTAGAGATTCCTCTGAAAGCATCAGAGTTAGGCAGGGTAGCACACAGTGTGGAGAACACATCTGAAAGCTCCATTCAGAGCTCTGGCAGAGTGAGCTGCCATTGGGTAAGAGTTTAGCCCCCACAAATCTGTCTTCTCCTCTCCTCTTCTTAGCTAAAGCACTAGATATTAAAATGCTGAGCCAAAATGTAGCGTTCCTTGCAGGGCTCTGGTTTAAAGGCATATGAAATGGAGACTCAAACTCTTGTTTTCTTAATGGCAACTAGAGGAGAAAAAAAAAAAATATTTTCAAAGACACAGTATCACTTGGGTTACCCAGTCAGTAGCAGAAACTTGTTTACAGGAGAGCAAGCAATGACGTGCAGCGAATACAGGTAGCACCCACAAATTCCAGAATACCAACCAGGTATTCCTGAATATTTGTTGGGTGTTGTCTCCACTTTCGGGGCTAGAAGAAAGCTTATGGCCTTGTGCTTGCAGGTCCATGTGTCAGAGAATCTTGCCCATTAGTGCTTGCATTAAGCCTTCATTAAATGGCAGAACAGTGACTGGGAAGGGAGCAGGTTAGTATTTTGCCAATTTAGCAATATTTAGGCACAACTTTAATCCTAGATATGTCAGCCCAGAATGTGCTGGGCTGTGAAATCTTCTGTTTAATATGTTTTGTGTTGTTTTCCCCAATACCATTTGAAATTTCACTAAGGCAGCATTTGCTTTTTTTACAGTTCATTTCTCTGCTATGAATACCTTCAACAACAGGCAGTCAAGCAGCACAAGACCACATATGGACACCACTAATTTTTATGGAAATGAGTAGAACTTCCTTGTTTTCCATCAGTGGTGCAACGCTACCAAATGGTATTGCCCTATGTATCTGAACAGATGAGCCCAAGGTACTCGCTGTCAATGTTCACAGCGTTAGTGTTCATCTTTTCTTCATCCATTAGAAAGGATACAGTCGACTTTGCCATCCCCTCTGGAACAACTGCAATTCTGAACTTGCACACCTAAAACTGAGAGCTTGACTTTCGTGAAAACAACAATAATGAATGAAGCAAACACTGCTGTGCTGTAGAGGGAGGTTCTGTCCAGCATGAAACACTTTGTCTAATCTGGTGTGATATATGAAACACCTTTCGTCCATATGGCACTTTAATTGCTGACTGGAGCCAACTTCAGTTTATAAAGGCTTATTGAGATCACGCCTCAGGGTAGAGTGGTTTCAGGACACATAATTTTGCTATTATGTCACTTAATAATGATTTAAGACACAGAAAATAACTTTCAAGAATGAAAGTGGCCGTCTCTCATACAGCAAAGCAAGCTCAAGCTCGGCTTCTTTCTTGATGTGTGCCTAGTCAGATGCACTGAATCTGCTAGGGAACAAAACCAGAAAATATGGACTATGCCTTTCTGCACCCTCATTCTCCCAAACCCCCAGCACCCCACATATATACAAAACCAGTCTAAAATCTCAGCAGCAGAGCCTCAACTGGCATATACTTGCCTACCTCAGTAGCTGGTCTTTAATTTAAAATGAACAAAGAAAGCCTCGAGTAAGATGATACAATGCATACCAGGGATTGCTATCATCACAGGTTGATGTAACAAGCCTGAAAGTCTAAAGCTTTTTCATATGGTCACAATTCCTAGTATTTAATCACGCCAAAATTCACTTAGCCCTTGAAATCAGACAAGATCAAGTTTATGAAATGTGGGAAGCTCCTCCAGCATTCACTCAGTGGCAATTTACTGTAACTCCAGTAATGAGTTCCTCCCATGAGACACTTGCACATCTGAAATACTATTTCCTTAGGCTGTCATATCATTAATTTCCAGTGTTTATAGGCTGGTGAAGCTCTTGAATTTACTGGGTGTAAAGGCTTTGAGACTGTAATGCATCTACTGCAGTGCATAACATGTATGTCAGGTCTTAACCTGCAGTTCCTCTTCAGGTGGTATTTGCATGGAGTTCACACAGCGTTTAGGAAAAGGGGGAGAAGTGGAAGGGGAAAAAGAAAGAGAAGATGAAGGAGAGGGGAAAAGGACAGTGTTTCACTGAATCTTTGGTATACAAAGCAAATACAAAACAAAAACAATACAAACAGAATCTTCAACGTCCTCTATTTTCTTTCTAAGAGATGTCATTTTTAAGATCAACATACATGGTGCATTTGATAAAAGATCTGTTGAGTTGAACTTTTCCTTCACATGGTGAGATCTGTAAGCACTGGGCAGCCCATAAATCTGACTTGTCCTCAGGTAATGCAAAATTTTAGTTTAACTCTACAAGTGGATGGCAGAACACCAGCTTTCTAGTGTGAACTAAAGGTACAAATTATGTCTGCAGTCACTTGTAAGCAAAATGACAGGAAACCCACTTTGGGATGTCCTGGATGAATTCCCTCATCATATTTAAATTTGTTTTGTATGGACTGGTTAGTTCAAGCACAAATACTTGAAGACATTTACCTTGTGCCACCATTTTCTGCTCTTCTCTCCAGTGTAGCACTGCAATGCTACTGTATTTCTTATCAGAATCTCCTTTGCATATATTTCATGTGTTATGCAAAGATAAAAGGCTCTGAACACTGACCTTTTAGTAAGATTTTGAACCTTCTGTAAGGGACTTAGAAATAACTTATTCCTGATCCAATTCATGCTAAAGCCAATGGGGTCCTGGTGACCTGAATCACAACAGACTTTATCCCATAATATTGCAGTGGCAAATTAATATCATTGAAACAGACTAAAGAAGGCCTGAGAAAACAAGGAAGGCCTCAGTTAGTTGTGGCCCAGAACAGAAAATTATTTTAGAATACTCTTTAAAAATGACTATTTAAACCAAAAACTGTTTACACCCATACTCCTGTCCAAAGCAACTCTTTTCAGTTGGATAAAGAAGCACTGATACTAGGATCCTGCAGCTATTTTAAAACAATTTTCCAAGTTAAAAAAAAATAAAATAGTCAGGGTGTTGTCTGAAAATTCACTGGAAAGACACAGAAGACTTGTTGTATATAATTATTAAACAAAATATTACCTTCTTGAGACCCACAGCTATCCTTCTAGACTCTGAAGCGTCTCTGAAAAGTCCTCCGAGTCTTAGGGAAGTCTGGTTTTCATAGAGATTGGGCAACTCACAACTTTTATTTGTACCCTCCGATATCTTACACAGGCACAGTGCCAGACAAGTGAAAGTAATTAGCCTCCTTTCTAGTCATACTCACTTGAAGGCTGAGCTTAACCACCCACCTATTCACAAGTGATTTTTGTCAGCATGTGATTTTTCACCTCTTTTCTCATCATCCTTGCATCCTGCCATTTTCAACTTTTCCTTAAACTCTGTCTATCTGCTGACTTTCCTTTGCCCAAGAAAGCTCAGCACTGCAAGCCTTGATAAGTGGATTTAACCTTCAGCATGAATATCACGTCTCACATGATTCAGGCACACAGCTAAGCTTTGCAAGATAAGGGGCTAATTAATTTAATTGCCAAAAGATTGAACTCCTACTCAGGTTTGCCTGAAATCATCTGTTTACTTATTTACTTACTCACCATTTTGGTTTTAAACCAGAAAGTAATGGAAATGTAAACAATAGTTGCCCTTCTTCCCCTTCCTCCCTTTAAATTTTGATTTGTCAGGCTAATTTTTAATCCTTTCTTTTGTTGCATATGGAAAAAAACCCCAAACACTTTCCTATGTTTCAGATAGAATTTCAAAGAATTTACTTATACTTCAATGAAGAAGTGATATTAAACAACAGTTAATACACATTATCTGCTAGCATGAGACCTTTGTATTGAATATGATAGTGTTAGCAAAATGTTCTGTAGCAAAGTATTCTGAAAGTGGATTGATTTAGCTAATCACAGTGCAGGCATGTTTAATAGCGACTGGCTTGGGATTCTGATCACCAAGATGGTTTACAAAATGCCTGATTTTAAGCAGAGGAGCAGTTCAACTAATTTATGTATTATCTGCTCAAATGGTTAGGGTTAGGAACTTGCATAATAAGCATTTGACTGAATCAGGGATGCAAATCTAAGTGTGGTTCTCAGAAGAAACATTCCTTTTTTTTTTTTTCTCTTTCTTTTTTTCCCCTGTAAGTTATTTAGGCTTTTTTCAAAACTTGTGTGTTGGAATAAATGTTAATAATTCCCAATCTGTCAAACGCTCCAGTTTAGCCAACAGTTACCAAAAAGTAAGTAAAAGCAAAAATTTTATTCTTTCTTCAGAACACATTTTCCCCAATTTTACTTTATGTCCATCCTCATGATACTGAAGATCATCTGTAATGTACAAATAACCTTTTATCATGAAATGCAGTGTGGAAATGGCCCAGCACTCAATCACTACTTTTGTCTCAGAGCAGTGAAGAAGCATACTTAATAACATATTTGCTGTTAGTTTTGACCAGCCTGGCATCTAATAACAGAGGTTCTGAGCATCTTCTGGGAGAATAAAACCCATACCAGAAGGAAAAAAAGTCACCTAAGTCAATCATTCCAACTCTGCTTTGATCTTCTGTGGATTCACTGCACTCTCACCAGTTGCTTTCTTATCCAACATTAAAGGCACGAGCAATTCTGCCCCTCCTCAAGATTCATGTGAGGAACTTAAAAGTCTTCAAACAATAAGCACAGAGTAAAGTATGATAGAGAAAAGTAAACCAGCAGGCAGTACTCCTTGCAAGATAGTTTTCCCCAGGAATCTGTGGTCTCTGAGAAATGTTCAAACACTGTCCTGGGATGGGAGAGACTGAACATAATCATGTCCATCTCGTTTCTCTGGGAGATGGAGCAGCAATTTAGGTTCTATAAGTGGTAATTTAGAACCAGGCTCTATGGTGGGATACAGGACAGAGATAAGTTAGTCATGAGCACAGATGAAGAGTAATCCTGCATTAGTCACACCACAGATAATAAGAGCTGGAAAATGGTGACATGTGAGCCTCATGTTAAACCCACTTACGCTTAATTCTCTGTGCTGAATATAAATTGTTCTAAAGAACAACTCATTCCTACAGAACAGTTCTTCACATAATGCCACTAACATCTCTGTCACCTCGATTTAGGCCATTTAAATGTCAGTAAGACAAGTTAACAGTGCCTAAGGGTAGCTTTGTCCTATGCACCAAAAATCTTGTTCTATCGTATTCTATTTTTCTGCAGTGCCTCATGAAAATATCTAACTTTCTCATACAGAGATGGGTTTACTTGAGGGGGGGAACAAGGGCTGGGGATGGTGATTCCCCTTTCTCTCATCAGTATTCCAACCTTCTGCAGTTTGCCCTGCAATGTAAAGAATGGAGATGTAATGTGATGAGGTGCGTGTCTGCCTCTGCCATCACCCTGCCCCTGCTGTATCCAGACTGCTATGTGCAAATGCTTCCCTTTTATTACTCCCACACTTGAATCCCTTCATTCTCCAGAGGTGCATGTTTCTGTCCCAAAATGACAATTGATCAGCCATAGATGATGAGGGAGCAGAAGTCAAGCCTTCCCTGAGAACACAGGGTGCCCATCTGTCCTGCAACAGCTTTGAATGTCAAAAGATCCATAATTTCTACCATCAAACAGGATTATTAGAAGTAGAAAACACAGAAAATACTACAAATCTATGCTGGTCTGGCAAGCTCTGTCACAGAGAAACTGGGTTTGAAGGGCAGAATATTCCTGGGGGAAGGGGAGTTGGTGTGTTGATTTCTGAGAATGCAAGTTCAACAGAAAAGCTGTAATGAATTTTTCTTTTGGCAAAAGTGGGTGTAGAACCTGACAGCACTAAATCCTCAGAGGTAAAGATTTAAAATATTAGCAGATTATTAGTAGCATGAAAAATGTGCAGAAAGCTTCACTGTTGAATTAATTAAGTGTTGCCCCCTCAATTGCTTGCAGCATATTTGAAAAGGGGCTCTGAACCACCTGCCACATGGTCTTCTGACCCGCAGCCAGAGGGTTGCATGGCCCAGACCCCACTCCACCGTCTTCTTACTGAAGTTATGAGTTTGTCCCTTCTGCAGGAGAATTGCAGAGCAGGCACTTAAAGATACCTTTGAAGTTCAAAGCTCTGAGGAGAGTTAAAACACATCATGTAAACCTACTGCTGTCGGGTCCTGGGAGAGCTCTTCTGGCTTCTGCAGCTTTCTTTAAAGCTAAAATGTAGCCTGAGACTCAAAGGAAATATATTTTACTCATTCTCCTTGAGACTGAACTGTTGAAGCACAGCTACAGCATTTTTTCCTAATGACTTTGTGTATTTGTCCTTAAAGAACAACAACAGCTTTGTGGCTGAGGAGAATGGGAAAGTGTTAACTGAAGATGTTTCTGGAGGTTACTTTTAAAAAGCCTGGAGTCTACTCCCACTAAAGTCAGCAAGAAAATTAACACTGGTATCAGTGGGAGCAAGTCTACATGTGACAGTTTAACATCTAGACTGAATAGGAAGCCTTTTGTTCTGGTCTCTGGTTTGCATGTCTCATTTACACAAGGTAGATAATGCCAATAAAAGGACTAACCCCTATTAACAAACAGCTGTAATAGATAACCCAGTAAGTATGGGATGTATTGTGTTACAGCAGAGAAGGAGGTACTTGTAGCTTTGTGTTCTATTAGGAAGCTGGTTTTCCCATAAGGGAAGCGAATTCTCTAGTGGTTGAATCAAAGAAGGGGTCTAATTTATTTGTGCTGAATCGCTCACATCCTCCTGCCCCTAACCCAAATGATCCTCTCTCTGGGAACAAAGGAGCCTGAAGATACTAATCTCTTAGCACAGACACCCGGATGGTGAATACACCAAACACTTCATCAGTAGGTTTCAAAGATGTTCCCCAACAGCAGAGGACTGATAAAACTGTCTCTCGACTTTTTTCAGCTTCATGGAGGTACAATGACTGACACAGTAGCATCCACCCATTCCCTGCAAGAGCTGACTCCTCTTGCCCCACATGCTTCCAACTTTGGCATCTTTCATTTGCACACCCTGAATTTCTCTTCAGGCTCTTCTTCCGAGTCCCAGGCTCTTTATTTAGCAATACAAAGGTTCAGCTCTGCACAGCCCATCTTTTCCCTGCATCCTCATCTGCACCCTTCTCTCTCAATCAGTTCTCATCCCCAGCCTTTCCCTTCCATTTCCCAGTGTCTTTATTTACCCAAATTCACCTTCCTCTGTACCCCACCCTGCTGCGGACCTTCTTCTGCTGTCTGCTGGCTTCCACTTTACATTTTTATCAGATTGGCTTTCAGCATCAGGCTCCCTTCCTTCCTCCTCCTCAGGCTTAAGCTCAGTATACCTTGGATTCAAAGATCGAAGTTTCCAAGCCCCCTCGCTTTCTAACACTCCTCACTGCAGTGGGAGGCTGGGTGTGGACGGGCAAGGGTTCTGAGATGAACTCAGTAGCAGGGTAGTGTTATTCAACAGGTATTCTTCATTGCAGCACTGGGTGCACAGAGGATCCCTCCTCCAAACGTGTGTGCCGGCAGCAGCTAAGCAGGACATACTTATACAACGTATGCATGACTGTGCATTAGATTTCTGAAAATTTGGTTATATATTCTTTAGTTTTCCAAGAAATTATTAACATACGTGTCCGCCCAATCTCCACCTAATCCTGCGTGGACAATTACTCTACTAGGGTCTTAGGGTGGTCTTCCTCATTTCTGCTGATGAACCTGCAGTTTCAATGGGTCTCCTGTCGACATCGCTGCCTTTGTTTTGGTCAAAGACCCTTACATTCTGTTCCCTAAAGAATATGAACAAGCTTGCAAAACAAGTGCTGTAAGTACAATAATTAGTTTAGGTCAGTATCTGAAGACAGAGACAAGATTAGTAAGGTTTCCTTATCAGTATCCCCTTTTTCCATGACCTCTTTTCTTACCTGCACCAATATCCTGATATGGTATCTAACAAGTCCTCATCAGACTATCATCTGTGGGCATGTAAAACATCAGGTTCTAGGAAGCATCCCCATGAAGGCTTTGAATCTCTAAGAAGAAAGCTCAAGGTTTCATCTCCAGTGCCTTTCCTAGGGAAAGGCTATAAATAGTTTAGCTCCATTTGCTAAAAGGTTTCTGTTATTTTCTGCCATCGTGCATGAAATTTCTTTCATTCCATTCTAAGCATCCTCTGCAAGTGTATCTTTCGCTAATATCTCCTTTCACAAATATCTCCTTTTCCTTTCATCGCTTTCCTCTCTTCCTTCTAGCCAATTTACAAACCTGGTGGTCACAGCAGGACCTATGAGTCTTTCAGTTTAGACATGACAGACACGCAGCTACTGTCAGACAGAAGCCATAAATGAAATGCTGGTTGTCTTTAGACAGAGGTGGACAACTTAGTATCCTCTTTCATCTCTTCTTCTAAGTAGCTTTAATCTCCTGCTGCAATTCACCACCAGCTCAAAACCTCTGCCCTCCCTGGAAGGGGTCAGGGGGGTAGCATCCTGCTTTGCAAATGAGGTCATTACAGGCAAAGCAGGAAATTTAACCCAGTTGCTGATAGGACTGAGCTGACTCTCATCTGTTTTGTTTCTCAGGATACAGCTGGTCTGTGTTTAGACATCTGCAACTGCAGCCCTAACCCTTAAGCCGTGTTCTTCCAGGCACAGGTACGAAATCCAGAAGATAGGAAGTGGGATCCTCTCCCTGTGCCTTCCCCACCAGAGGATGACATCTCTGTTCCCTTCAGACAGCTGAAGCAGAGGATGGTTAGTTGGTGTGCTGCTCGCTGTTCTAGCTGGAGAGCTGGGCTGCACTGAGCCCTACTTCGTATTGCTTGTCAAGTTTTCACCAAAGGTCTTGCTGTTAGAAAATGTGTCTGTGACAAAAAGAAACACTTCATGGGAATGTTTTCATTCAGTGAAAGCTCTGGGGAGATAGAGCTTCTGGATCCAGGGGGAAAACCTTGCTAAAAAACGCTGTGAAGGAGCGTATTTTGCCCGACTATCCATGTGCAAAACAAGTGAGTTTGTTTCTCAACCCCTGGATTAGGCAGGAAACTTCGGCCTGAGACTCCTGTCTCTCTCGTGGGTGAGCAAAACCCCTCTGCCCAGCTGACGAGTACTGGCTACCCCAGGGCAGGTCTTTCACAGTTAGCCCTGCTCGAGCATTTCTAACCTGCATAAATACTTAAACAGTTGCTGGGAGAGGAGAGTGTTTTGCGAGAGATTGATTTGACAGTGCTGTCGCTCAGGCGTTCACACAGGATGTGGGAAACTGAGGTTCAAGTCCCTGCCTCAATGAATATTTAATTATTTATGGAAAGTGGAGCAGCTGCAGTAGGAAGGAGCGAGAGACAGAAATTACTCTGGAGTTGGGGCACTTACAGACTATTCTGGAGAAGGCAGAGCCAGACCTCATCCCCAGGTCTCCCACATCCCTGGGGACAGTCCCAGCCACTGCTGGCACTTCAGGGGAAACCTTCAAAGTTTTCTTCTGTTCCACTACAAAGGTGTTGAAACATCTGTGTAGCACAAATAACTCCAGTTCTGCCATTTCCTAACTTTTCAGACATCTGCTGAAAAGTGTTATTATTCTTTAAAGTCTTAAACTGCAAAAATATTTAAAACACAGCATAAAAGATAGCTGTCTTCCCTGTGACCTGTCAAGGAAGCAGTCTGACTAGTTTGCTGTATTTTCAGTCTGAATTCCAGGGCTTACTGGTCTGGACTACTGAGCACTTTTGTGGCTGAGAAAAAATAACACTAATTAAAGAATTAATGGTTTGGACAGTCATAACGCTTGAGGTCAGGCTCAAAGGAGCAATTTCTGTAGACTAACACTCTCAAGCTGTGTCTTATAATGCCTTTAAGAATCACGGAAGGAGGCTGTAAAAATAAAATACCCAATGTGAAGAAACGTGAATGTACATTCTCAGAGCTCACCACAGAGACACAGGTTTAACTAGCTATAGGCTCTAGCCACAGAGGCCAGCAGCCTGGGCTCGGTATTCAACAAGAAGTGTACATGCAGGAGGAGGAGAGGAGCATTGTGTGCCAAGTGGGATGAACTTTTCTTTGTGTTTTGTGGCATCTCTGAACAGACATCCTAATCCTTTCAGTCTCCTTCAGTTTTAGTCACCCCCTTTCTATACTTGCTGTTTACATCATGTCAGAGAATCCCTTCTGTTTATAGTGTCTCATGATCATAGAATAGTCTCGGCTGGAAGAGACCTTCAAAATCATCAAGTCCAATCTTTTCCCTAGCCATATGTGAAATCCAAAAAGCTTCTTCCTTACTTATCTTTACCCAATCATCCCAGGTCACTTTTGCCTGTTCACTGTAGTCCTCAATGGGGAATTTAAGCCCATTAGATCTAACTTCACTGCTGACATACATATTCCCCTCAAATATAGGTGTCTCTGTCTGCCTGACTTCAGTAAGCATTGTTTTTCTTCAAGGCTTCCACTGGATAAATGCCTTCAAACCATAAAATTCTCCTTAGAGCAAACATATTGTACAAGATCCCCCAGCTTCCCACACTATCTTGGTGCTCACGTTTATTTCTGTGATCCATCACCTTGCTATCATCTTCCTTCCTCATCTCTTTCTTACTCCCATTCATCTTGTCAGCAGATTTCTCTGTCACCATCACAACAATATATCCATGTGCATTGCTGTCTTACCTTCCTAGTTGCTGAAATCTTCTTTAACTACCTGGTGAGGAATGTAAAACTGGATGTGTTGCATGTCCATCAGGGACACTGGGGGGACAGGGCTAACTGCACTTCAAGGTAAGGAAATGACATGAGTTGTATATGGAGACCTGTTACTCACACACTTCCTCATCTGACCCATGACTGTAGCAGAGGGGCAGCTCTGGCTCAAAGTATCTTCCCAGTGTTAAAGAAGGGCCAAGATCAGGTAGACTTCTTGCTGTTAGAGTGGGTAGCAATGGCTCAGCCTTACTCATGCCCAGTCCACCCAGACAGCAAGAAAGAGTGAGTGTGGACCTGCATGTGGACACCATGACTGTTCTGATTCTCCTTCTCCAGCAAGCTGGGAGGCAACTGCATTGGAAAACACAGTTTTTAAATGGTAGAGGTTGAACAGGGGATATTGAACAAAACCCTTCCCCAGTTTCAGAGCTGATCCTCGTTGGTGGGTGAGGTACAGGAGGTTCTAACTGTTTTGCTACACTCAGATAATTTGGTTGCATCTGCACTGTACTAGACCAACCTGTTACAGTACTTGGGCACAGATGCCAACTGGCATGGAAGGACCTACACCTGCACTTGTAAATGATCACCTCCATCGACAATGAGCTGGCTGCATGTAAACCAGAGTGCTAGTTAGGACAGGTCAAGTTCATGCCTGGGCACTTGCGGGGCTTTGCTGGTGCAGGCAGTCATGTTCCAGTGCCCAGGAAAGCTCCCAGACACACGGGGGTTTGCCACAACAGACACGGCCTTTTTGTCAAGTCTGGAAGGTTCAAGGACTTCGTTTGTCATGGTGACTCAATTCAGAAAAGCTCTAGCTTGTGTGGAAGAGCAAGATATGCCCTATTTTCCTGTTTTGTGAAAGACTGCTTAGAAATAAACATGTTGCAGTGGAGATAAAATTTGATGCACAATCCATCACCCTGACCTTTGCAGGAAATAAAGCTCTGCTTCAGAGCTCATCAACCACAACTCATGGCCTGATTTACTGCTGGGGTACCCTAATATTAAGTTAATGTAACTCCATTGATTTCTGTAGATTTACACAAGTATTGCATTGGAGTAACACGATAATAAAAACAGCACTCAGTTTGATGAAGGGTCTGTGTGACAGAAAGCTTGTCTGTGTTTTCCAATTTTATCAGCTGACCTAATAAAAGCTACTGCTTCTCCATGTAGTCCTCAGTGCCATCAGGCCAACATGGTGTTAGTTAAAAAAAAAAATAGTACATGACCTTCTGTTACTGGCCTCAGAATTAAAAGGTATTTGTGAATTACTGCTGGTAGGTATTTCAAGAGGAAAAATAATGAAAAATTAAATTCAATTCAGCAAATCCCCCTAAGTAGAATAAATGAAGGAAGAAGTGTAAATGACCAGCCTGATGCTCAGTGTATCTGTTGCCAGCAGGAATGCTCTGTATGGCAATGTTTGCCTGTTTTTCCAGTTGATTTATACCTGACCTGGAGAAGAGTGAAAGCTGGCTGAAATTCTTGCAGTATTGCTTATTTCTCTATTTGTTGGGGATGTTTTGTTTATGTACTGAACACAAAGGTTCTCCTTTGGACTTCTTGTTCTCCAACTTCTCTTATGTGCTGCAGAAGGGAAAATATTAACCCCTTGACAGTTGCTATGCTGGCTTATCATAAAGCTGTTTAAAACACATTAGAGTGAAAGAAAGGCTATCATGTGGAGAACAGACACAGGATAACTTAAAGAGAAAAGGTATAATAACAACACCTTAGCAAAGCAAAGTTTAGAAAGTGGAGTTTTATGTAAAGCAGGAAAACACATGCATGTGAGTGTGACCATGTGAGTAAGAGTAAGCACAAAGTTTCTGCTTGCTGGATAAAACAGAAATCCATGGGACATCCTCAGCTGGAAGAACCTATCCATTGAATTTATGGCCATGGACTCTCTGCGAGATAAAACAAATGGGTCTCATTTCTGACAGGACAAGCCACAAAGATAAGCAGCATGAATGTGTAATTCCAAAGGGAAGAGGACAATTACTCTTAATTGCTGGCAACACAAGCTGAAAAATTTCCAGCAGGGGAAACCTCGGGTATCATTGGCAAGGGGGTAGATAGCGGTCTGGGGTCGTGCTACTTACACCCCTCTGCAGAGAGTATCAGACTCTCAGAGCACAGCAGCAGAGTGCTGTGAGTCCCAGGCAGACAAACACCATCCCCTCAGCTAAGTTGGGTCCATCACTTGCTGCTCTCCTGAGGGCAGCTCCAGCATTATCAGCTGTTCACATCAGCCCTCAAGTCTAATCCTTCCATTTCTGCTGTGTGGTTTGGCAGACAGTGAAAGGGGACATCGCCACTCCCAAAGTAAAATGAACCCCACATCTCTGCCTTTAGGGGCTCTGACAAGATAGGAGTGTGGCAACTGCCAGCAGAGCTGCCCACCATCACCCCTTCTCTCAGGCTGGAGGGAAGGAGCTGGCTAGCCATGAGCAGAGCGGAATGGCCGGGGCAATCTCGGCCTGCATTCCCTACCCCCTATCCCCTACTCCACCCGGGGAGCCAGAGCACAGGCAGGGCTGAGTCTCAGGGGTGAGGGAGCAGAAGGATTAAGGCCAGGATAGGTGTAGGAAGCAGAAGTGCTGTACAGCCGTGAATCCAGTGCTGACAGTTCGCACGCCAGGCCTGTTACGTTCATCACCCTGCCTTTAATTACCTCACTACCAACATCTTTCCTACAAAAGCTTTTTCACACCTTCTGCAAATGTGTAACAGTAAACAAACTCCCACAATGGATAAGAAAACTCTGCCAGTGTAAGAAACCTCAGGCAGGTTTTCTTAAGCTGAGGAAAAGCGCAAGAAGTTGTGCTGGCTCGTTAAGCTGTGTGTGAGTGAGGCCTCTGTGACCTCTTTTCACTGGACTTATCCTTTGTAGTTCTTCACAAGAATCTTGCAAAGTATCAGTTTTACTCCCTTCAAAGTGAAACATCTTTTCTTCACCAGGATTTGCCCTGCAATGGGTCAAAGCCATCCTTCATGTCCTACTTAGGGTCTCTGCAAAACAGGGTGGAGAATTAGACAAAACCATGTTCAGGCATGTGCTGAGATTTGGTGGGAGCAATGGATGTATAGGATGACCCAAATTCCATTGCTCCTTTGATTGATTTCCAGGCACTTAGAGAGAGGCAGTGAAGTGCACAAAAGAAAAGAGATTTTAGTCCAAATTTCCCACTGAAAATTTTCACCATCTAAAATTGCATCTTTCTTACAACGTGCAATAAAATACAATACTTGCACACTGCTAGTAAGCAAAAAGCAGGGTCTTACAAAAAAGTGTATGTTTCCAGCAGGTCAAATGCTGAGAGCCTGTGGGCTCAATGTAGCAGCACACACTTGGGTTTGCTTCCTGTTCTTCAGGGTACTTCTGTCTGAGTGTTAATGCTCAGTGGGAGTTAGAAGGGTCAGAGTATCAAGGTCTATATATTCACCAAAACGTAGCAGAGAAGCTGGTGCCATAAGAAAGTACCTCAGCATTGCAGATGGAATAGAAGGCAAGAAAAAGAGTTTCTCAAAACGTCAAGAAAGTCCTTCACTGCGCAGGCAGCTCAGGCTGATGCTGAGCTGAGGAGGGATAAAAGGCTAGGTGAAGATATGAACACAAGAACACCACTTGGCCCAAATGGTTGCTGTGTCACCTCTGCTCTGCACTGGAGAGAGTATCTGTGCTGCAGGCAGCACCACCGTGCAAAGGCCACACACGATACTCCTGTCAATGGTCTTCGTACTGGTAAATGAAGGGTTTGGGGGCTGTCTACATGAGCTTCTCAGATCTACATAGCAGCAGAAGTCTTATGAGAAAGAAACAGTTATTGCTTTGTGAAAGCTGGTTGCAAATATAGATTGCTAGTGCCTGGCGCAACGGGTGCTGACGAAGGTACTCTTTGGAGCCAGTGCCTTGCTTTCTCCAACAAACTGTCAAGCTAAGGGCAAAATACAGAAGATCACTGCTTCTAAAGGAGGACATAAGCCTCCAGAAACAGAAAGTGGGGCCACTTTCCTGAAGATTTTGGCAATCCTCTCTGGGAGCAAACTTGATATAAAACCACTCACTAGTACAAAGAAAAAGAACTGCGTGTTTTACATTTTGAAAATACACCTTCATTTGTCAGAGGGGAGCAGAAAGGTAGAAACCGTTGAAGAAGAAACCGTCTTTACTGCATTTAAGGACACTGGGGAACACTGGAGCTATGGCAGAATTTCAGATCTTGAAAAGCAGGTGTAGTGGGAATAGGAGAGAGCAATTATTTCAGATAGACATGGAGTGCAGAACAATTATCTGTTTTTCAACGATTAAAAAAACCATTAAAAACTAGCAGAAAAAAAGTAAAGAGCAAACACTTCTTTGGCAGGCCTGAATCTATGAAATAACAGAGATAATAATGGATGGGTCATGAGGAGAGGAAAAGGATCTAGCAAGCCCCATCTGGGCAGAAGCTAAGCCTGGGATGCTTCTAACAGCAACAACTTGATGACATAACAGACACTCACCAACATGTCAGGGAAGAGCTGGCCACTGCACTGTCCCCTGGCCTTCCCATGCCACACAGGTGCAGGACAGGTGCAGGAAGTGGGAAGAGTTTTGGTGAGGGAACCATCAGATGCCACCATGCTTGCATCAGAGTAGATGTCTGCAGATGTTTTGTCTGTGTTTGAGAGGGACAAATAATACTGTGTTTCCACTGTTTTAAGAGAAAACATGTTTCAGAACTCCCACCTAGAAAACAAAGCTATAAGCCCAAACAGAAGAGCTTACCTGTTAGGCATCACACATGCACTTCTCCACAATCCTCACTGTCATTGCAGACTTGAAAAAAAACCTAAAAAGCAGCAGCTAGACAGCTTCACCTGGAGATACTCCATGGTCCTTTCCATCCCGTAGCTTAAGTTTCATTGTGAAACCATCAGAGGGTCACGTTAACCTTTGCTAGGAATCCTGCAGCATCAGCATGCTACCTGATGAAGATACCTTCACTGAAACGGTTACAATCATTGCTTTTGTAACTGCAGAGAGGGATGAGACATGTTTAATGTGGCACCTGGCTGTGATGATGTCCATGGGTGCTGTAGTGTTTAATTGAGCCCCGGAACTGGTGGCCTTGTCCTCACCTGTGCCACAGTTTAATCTTCTGGTGATTGAATAGTTGACCACAACAACTGACTGGGATTCATTCCTGCCTTCACTACTTAAGAAAAAAACACCAACTTATTTTTGTTTCAACTGAAGGCTCTTCCTTAGCTAGAGTCTTGCAGAGACCAAGAGGACACATAAATCTTTTCACAGAGAAACTTCAGCAGGTTACCAAATAGAATGACTCCTCCGTTTCCATTCATTGCTTCATTTCCTTGATCGGTCTAGCACTACATGGTTACAACAGTGTCATGCAGGTCCAGATCGCAACAGATGAAAGATAATGCCAGAATCGTGAGAAGACTTTGGTTCCTCAGAAGCCTACAATGAATGAAATGGGCACTCTGTTCACGGGGGAAGCATTCCAGTTTGTACACAGGGATTGGAGGATGGTGCCACTGCGATGCAGATGGTGAGCTGTGTAAACAAGAAGTTCCTGTTCTGCATCAGCCTGCTGATGTGCTGCTTGCAAAAGGGCTTCTGCAGGCTGATCATTACCAGTTTATCACTTGGCCATTTCCACCATTCCATCATCACTGCTTGTATAAACAGGAAAGAGGCACCACACCCAGCCACCCTCCTCTGCTCCTTCGGATACAGGGAAGTGCGAAACCTACACATTTTTCACTCAGAAAGGCACTTTGGTGAGGGGAAAATATTACACATACCCATAAAAATAGTCTTATCTCCTACCCAACAGAAGCACTATTTCAATGTAATGGATGGGATGGCTTAAACCAAATAAAGTTACGTTCAGAGATCATAGAATCACAGAATCAAAGAATCATAGAATGCTTTGGGTTGGAAGGGTCATCTAGTCCACCCCCCTTGCAGTGCGCAGGGACATCTTTAACTAGATCAGATGAACCTCAACCTCTAGGGCTCTTTGGTACATATGTAAAGCTTGATCCAACAGGGCTCTCCAGACTACCTCAGGTGCAAGTGGTCAGAGAGTTAAGACAGTTGAGACAGTCTGAGAGAAGAGAGGATGCAAACACATTCTTTCACTTTTTTTTTTTTTTTTTGCAAAGTAATACAGAAGACACTGAATTAACACTAAGATCATCACTTCTGTACACGGTGCAGTCACTGTGCAATGTTCTTTTCCTGGACGTATGCCTGACCTCTAAAAAAGCGTTTTGTTTGGTGGTGCCTCATTCTGTTCAGTGGAAAACGGCCACTCTGATCCTATGAACAAGAAACACTGTGTGAATTCAGCTAATCGTCTGTTATCTAATTCAGCTTACGACAGGCAAGGTTTGTTGGCATGCCAGACTTGTGTGGGTCAGGCAGGCATTCTGTTTTCCTGCACAGCCCTGGAATGCTAGTTTGCAGAGGTGGGTGCGTGGGTTTGCAATTATGGTGCTGTTGACTCTAATCCATCCAAGAGAAGATGGCGTGATTTGTACATAGTTCTGAAAAGAGTCCTTGTCAGGCTTGCTACCATCTGGGGGAGAGTCATTCCTCAAACAGAGCCAGCCACGTCAGCTGCAGGGAACACTAACCAGAATAAGCAAATTTTAGGAGAATGAAGGACAAATGGGTGGGTTGCTAGTTTGGGGACAAGGAGGCTGGCTATATAACCTGAAAAGATACTGATGATATGCAAGGAGGTAGCCAGACGTTCCACTGCCTGGTCAAGGTGAAGACAGGTAGGAAGGTGGGCATCTTCTTATGTGAAACTAAAACCCAGGCAAAATTGATCTCTGCTTAGATTTGATTACAAACACGAATCTCAGGTTGGGTTCACCAAAGTTCCTGGACATGAGATGAGTATCAAATGAAATGACTGCTCAGATTTCCAGCAGTTCCAAATTATGCTTAGAGTCAACCTAGGCTCTAGGGCTGAGTATCTACGGTTGCAGAAAAGAAGGTTATGAACCTAAATAATTTTAATCTGAAAGCAGTCCAAACTGAGATTCAGAAGAGTGCTACTTTCTATTCTCTGGTTACGTGAAGAACAAAATGGTGTCAAAATGAAAAAGATTTTCTAGTAGAACTGCTTAAAAGGGGAGATCTGCACAATTTTTCCTCTGCTTTTTCCAGAGATTTTGTATATGTATTCAAGCCTTTGTTAGCATAACTGAAAACTGGAGGGGAGTTCTAATTTGTTTTGGTTTGTGGGCATTGTTATGTTGGCATTTGCTTGGCTGGTATCCACTCTCCAGATTTGGCAATGACATCAATATTCGCATTTCTTATTCTTGTTTTAAGCCATTCTGCTTTTAAACTCAGGCTCAGCTTCAAGACTAGGGCTTGAGATCCCTCATCTCATGTATGTTTCAAACTTGATTTTCTTTTCTTTGATGGAGTGGATTTCATTTTTTATTTTCTCTGGTTACAACAAGAAAAACAATATATATCATTTTAACAGACTCTTCCTAACCACTTGTTAGTCAGAGAAGGGCCAAAATAGGACCACTTGGGTCTATCTCCACCAGGATTAAAGACACCAGGTGGTACAAATGGAGGCAGTCTATAAGGCATGCTCCGTGATGTGTCTTACCCTATTTATAGCTATGCGTCAGTTCTTACATTGACATGTGTCTCTGTGTTGACACAATAGGATATTAGTCAAATACTTCTACACCTGTGACCTCATAAGGCTTTTGGGAGAATGTGTGACACCCAGTGCTGGCTGCTCATGGATAGAGCTCATCACCTTTCATGTGTATTGCAACAGAAGGGTTTACATTTGCTGCTCACATTCTGAGAACACAAGAACCCTGCACATTCTACAGCTGAGCTGTTCACATGTCTCACGTCAAATCATTCTTCCACACATCACTAGACTTGGCCTTCAGGAAAATGCTGCTTACTCAGTGGTGATCTACGTCATCAACACGGGCTTCTTCTCTGCTTTTCCTGACTAAACAGCGCAGAGCATCTGCTGCAGTGTGACATGGTCATTTGGCTAGAATACCAGTTGTTTATGCTTTTAGATCACTAGATGGCACTCAGGTCAATCTCTACAGCCAACCTCACCAGGACAAGGGCTTTAAAACCTCACTACAGCTCTGCAGGGTTGATTTTGATGTGAAGGATACAGTATGTTTCTGCTCTGGACTTCCACCAACAAGCCAATCCTCAGATTGCTCTTGCTGTACTTCCCATGTTATTTGGTATAAAAACACTGTCCCTTTCCACCAGAGCTGTATGAGTGGCAGCTGTGAATATTGACTGGCTCCACTCACCTCCTGGTTTTCCTTTGAAGATAAATCCATCTTGGTCCTTCCAAACAAGCCATCCTGCCTTCTCCTGAACTGTGGGAACACCTCTAGCGAGCTGCAGGTATGTTGTGTGCACCTCCTCAGAGCAGAGCAAGTCTCTGTAGGGTTGCTTTGTGGTTTCATACCACAGCTACCTTCTAAGTCAGGAGACTTGCTTACAAGTAGGAATGGACTGGTAAAGAGTCCAGCTCAGGGTGTGCCATGTCCCAGCTCACCTCCTGCTCACCTGTGTGCTGCCCTTGCCGTAAGGCAGGACATCCGGGCCAGCAGCCCCAGCACGCTGTGTTCACTCAGCCTTGTGATGTTGTGCCTTATCCAGCTCTCTGTGGCAGTGATCATTGCAGGCTGCGGTTTGCAGGCTGGGACTTACTGCTTTTGATGACTAGCCCTGCCCTGGCCTCTGCCCAGCCAGGTTCCAGCCCCTCTGGCTGGCTGGCATGCCTGTGGGTGTGCCAGCACCGTGTCCCCCATGCCTGCAACCCCCTTTCTGTGCACACAGGATCGAGATATTCCAGTGCCAGACCTGAGTGAACAGAGCCTCCCCATCAGCACCACTCGCACCCCTTCTGCAGGTTTGTGCTGCTGCTTCCCACCAGGAGAAGGCAAACTCTAGCACCAGAGTACAGTGGTGTCAGTGGCATGGCAGGACAGAAGACAAGGACCTAAAGTCCCGCCTAATGCCCACGGCACTGTGCAGCACCCTTATTGTCTCCCGTATTTGAGGTTTTTGCTTCTTGAAAACAGCTGATAAAGAAGCATCCCTTGCTAAGCAAAACCTCTGACCATTATAGGGACTCCTACTGCAGTTTCCATCATTTGTGAGGACATCAGCACTGCTCTGGACGGCAGTCTGCAAAACGTTGTGTCCTGCAGAACAGAGCCCATCTGCTGAGGCCAAGAGCAGCCAGACAGCCTTTTATCACCAGCTAGCATCCCTTCGCTGACTAGCCTGACAGTTTGAGGAAGCCAAGGGCTTTTCTCCCATGCCCACAAAGCCAGGGTTTGTGATAATTCGTGCAGTGCTGTTCCAGTTTCTTTCTCTGACTCCTATTTTCTCTAGGGGCTGCTCCCTATATAGAGGTCTGCTTTAGCAAAAATAGACTAAGGTGTAAATTTTCCACTTTCTTTTGGAGCCATTCCTGCCTTTCCACACTTTTTAATGCTTTTCTGGCCTTTCTGCACCTACCTAGCTTTTACTTTTCAATTATAAACCTCCGGAACCCATCCCTCTTAGACTCTAAATTGTTTACCCTTTTCCTATGGCTCTCTTATTTAATCTTTTGGCTTTTCTAAGTAATCTCTCTGCAATGCTGAGATGTTAGTAAAAATCAGAGGGAGGAAGGATTACGTGGGGCCCTCAAATTGCCTGGAAACTATCGACCTTGCTAAAGCAGATTTAAGAGATGCTAGGTACAGCCTTGCTCAGTGTGCAAACCCTGACTCAGCACATATGCAAACGGGCTCCAAAAATAGATTGCACTTTCCCAATTCACATGTGATGCATGTGCCATATTTCTGTGCCGTGCTTTCCAAAAATAGCATTCACACACAATTGGTTGGTCTAAATCTGTGAGTATTTAGCTGCACGCTTTTTCAACACAGGCATCAAAGCTGCGGGCTCCACAGCCTTTTCATAGAGGGATTTTTCTCGTGGGCACCTCCCCCTCTATTGACAAAAATAAGGGTTATGTCTCCTTCCCTGGGTAATTTCTCAACATCCCTGTGGCAACTGCACAAACCCCTCACGTGGAGAAGTGACACTAGGTGTCAGCTGATATGTATTTTTAGCTTCTTTTGAAGCTCTTTAGCATCCAGAAACAAAGAGGTAACCCATGACCTCCAGCTAACCAATTCCCCTGAAACATCAGCCAGGGCTCTGCGGAGCAGTAACCCAGAAACTGCAGCCTGTCTAGCAGGGATTCAGATCTGAACAAAGAGCTTGGTTACAAACTGCATGAAAGGCTTCTCTCCTCTACCTCAGGGGAGCAAGTTTGTTTCTGGATTATGTGCAGGTGTCTGCCAAAGAGAGACTGCAAACCGGGACTGAACAGGCAGAACACTGGTCTGGTCCCAGGGATAATTTCTTTGTGGAATAAAGCAACTAGGGATCTGGGGAGGAACAGCTATGCCAGTGCTGTCTCTTAAGGATGGCCCTAAATCAGCACTCCAGTGTACACCCCATGTTTGCACGGTCCAGCAAGAGGCTGTACAGGTCCAGGGCATTACAGACCAAGGGATGCCTCACAAGTTTCCACCCACAGTTCAGATGCATCTGTGAAACACACACACTATATTGCAGGCACACAAAGAGTCTATACCCTGTGCAGTGACACTGAAAATTTGGGTTTAAGACTCCTAGTATTAAAGCAAAAATGGCACAACCACATAGCAAAAGCGTATGAAGTCATTATGCCCATCTGAATGCACCCAAAATTGTACAAGATTAGCTCTGTCCCATCAAGCCTTGTGTCAGGGCAGGTGTTATCCTTCTTCCTACAACTACTGTAAGCAACTATCATGTGTGCTATCAATAGTTCAGCAGAAATGTAGTAAACATCCATACCTTGTTTCAGACCCATCTGGTCCTGCTGGATGATCCAATACTGCACCATTCCAATATCTGCAGTTATTAATTGTGCAATCACAGCCTGAGGTGAAAGGGACAAACAGAGGTGATATGAGTCATAACACTTAGCAGATATGGTCTTCAAATGCCGTAATAATAACAGATCTGCAGCAAAGTACACTTCATTATCTAAATCTGCCTCCCATCTGGCAGATAACACTGAGATGTTCTCCAAGTCTGAGGAAAAGAATTTAACTTGCAGGAAAAACAGTGGCTTAAAAACAGGCTGGGCCAACCTCATTTGGGGCCAGTACTGCAAGGTGCAAAGTACTTACTGACAGCATTCCTCACCTCCTTTTCCCTTATCTAAATAGCCTACTACTACCACTACTTCACTTAACAAGTGCTGCTTTATACTTACTGAACTCCAACAGCTTTAGTCCTAAACACACCAGCACACAAATATGCTGGCATGACTCAGAGCTGGTACTGTTGTTTTGTAGCAGGAGTGTTTAAAGATAAAAAATAAGGCAGTTCCTCTAGGAGCAGAAAAAGAAGTCAAGGTGCTGTCAGCTCAAATCCCATTACCTGTGGATGCCTTTGCTGAGTCGTCACAGGCTCTGACCAAAGGTCATTCATGTCTGCTTCAGCACATGGTGGAGATGCTCTTACAAACATACAAACAAGGAAACTTCTTAAGGGTTTACAGCTTTTCCTCTGCTCAGCCATCTTCACCGCAATATCAATGTCTAGTGTAGTATTTTTTTCCCAGGAAAAGAAAGGCTGAATTATTCCTATTCCTCCTGTCCCAACCCTTTGACTCCCAACAGCCTTTGAGTCTCCAGCAAACCACTAGTTAGAAAAGCAGTGCCACCAACTGCTGAGAGCCAGTTTGCAGTGGAAGTGCGACAGCGACCTAGCACTACCCGTGACGGCTATCTAAAAGGCTATGCCCAAGATGGCAGCTCTGCACCATTCCAGCCCTGTTCCCCTAGGAACAGAGCAGGTTCATCTATTCAAGAAACACCTCCGCTGCTCAGCAGTGCAGACGAAGCCAACAGCCCCGCTGAGCTGGCACAGACTGTGGGGTAAAGCAGCATGGAAGAGTTGGTGTGTGACAGACAGGCTGCCTCCTCCGCTCCTCGGGCACCACGTAGCACCGGGAAGGTAGTGTGCAGATGTGGGTGGGGATGTGAGGGTGCTCTTGATTGCCATTCCCTCCGAGGAAAGGCAGCCTGGTTTATGCATAGCTCTGAATAAATTCCCTGCTAACCTCACAGCCATCTGCTGTGGCAGTTGTACCTTCAAAACCAGACAACCAGATCAGCTGTCCAGGGCACAAACCAGAATGTGTGGCTCCTCAGAGTTCAGGGCATGGTGCAGAGGGCTGATGCCAAAGAAACTTGAAGTCAGGCAGGTTTCTTTGGGTTTCCAAATGGTCATTCTTTGCCCAGTGTGATCATAAGAATAGTGTAAGGCATCTGCAATGAAATGCAAACCTAGTCAAAACTCCCCTGGTTTGGTTACAAATGCAAGTTTTGAGTTAGGTTCACAGAAGTTCTCAGGTCTCCTGGTAAACTTGAGATGGGCCTTTAATGAACTGAAAGTAAATTCTAGGCAATTTAGAGCTTTCAAGCAGTCCAGTCAATTTATGAGTGAGGAGGCAACTAATGATGGGGCAGCTCCAAACAAGAAGAGGTGACTCTGTAGAGGGGAGTGACGAGTTGGGGATCTCCTTGCTGCAGCATGTTGTGGATGGTAATTGCTTACAGGGGTTCAGCAGGCAACTGGACAAATTCATGGAAGAGAAATCCCTTGGAGGTTTATAATAGAAGCAAATACCAATGATTCGTGAAGCTCCTGGGGGTTTCATGGTTCAGGGAAAAGACTCAGAGCAAGGAATGTGCAGATAACAGAGCCATTCTTGTGCGCTGTGTATTATTTCCTCACTGAGTATCCATAGTGCATACCAGGGTTCAAATGTGCAAAAGTATTTATGGTCTCAAATTTTACTGAAACAAGGAAGTTTAGGCTTCTAAACACCCTTTTGATTCTGGAGAAGGGTGGCTCACCACCTCCCATGGAGTCATTCCCTCAGTCCTCCCATGGCATTCACACAAGAACCTGATCGAGGAGGTGCTCTGTATCTGCCCCTGGCCTGTAATCTCAGTGCTCAAGGGCACAAATTAAATACTACAGCTCAAGAATAACTCTACATAGGTTGAAGAGCAGGGATTGTCCTCTTGAGCAGTGTTGTCTGCAGCAGGCAGTATAGAAGAGACCCTGGCTTAAGCATCCATGAAATAGAATTAATATAGACATTGTCCCTCACATTTGTGAGGGGATCAGAACATGACATTGGCAAATACTGTGCTAAGCTGATGTGTGGTAGCTTACGAAGCCACCATAGCTCACTGGCAAATCTGAGATTAGCTTCCCTTGCAGACAAATGTTCCCCCACATCAACTAGTTTGACTGACATTGGTGGAGCAGTGCCAACTTACACCAGCAGTGCATCTGCTCCCACATCTTTACATAACTGTTCCTGACTTTTTCCTTCCTCCCCCCCCCCATCCAACAGGTAAAAAGAAGCTGTGATTATCCCAGATTCATTTGAGAAATGCCACTGAAATACATGATA
This sequence comes from Actenoides hombroni, assembly GCA_024336885.1. Classification (NCBI taxonomy): domain Eukaryota; kingdom Metazoa; phylum Chordata; class Aves; order Coraciiformes; family Alcedinidae; genus Actenoides; species Actenoides hombroni. The sequence continues at coordinate 17,010,475 of WUAM01000395.1, forward strand.
TCATGGTGATTGTTACTAATATTTGCTACTGTTCATTTTTTAAGCCCTTCAGTCTTGTCCTTACATTGCTTTCAGGGTTGGGTTGTTTCACTCATACCCAACACAAAAGGCAAGAAAAAGAGCTTTAAAAAAACCCCACTAAACATACTGCAAGACCTGGACAAAACCTGATTTACAGTCACTCTAGATGATCTAATAACGTACAGATCAGGTTCATGCGGCAGTGAGCAATTTGACGGTCAGACCAACCGTGTTTCAGAAGAGGGGAAAGCCATGAGGCAAGCAAAAGGATGCTTTGTGGAAATAAAGCACTTTACGGTGGTGCTGTATTTGCAAAAGCATTTTTGACGTTCAACATTAATGTTTTTCTGCTTTAAAACAGTATCTGTTGCAAATGCTGGACACATTTACTACAGTCACTAATGTTGACACCACCCTAGAGAAAATAACAATGGTTTGGCAGCCTGCGAAGTCTTTTAAAAATAGACTGTGAAGCCCCAGAGAAAACAGCAAGCTCTAAAAATAGGACTAGAGCTGAGGGAGAGAAAAAAGAAGATGAAGGGAAAATAATAAAAAAAGAAAGCTTTCCCGATGCTAAAGCCTAAAGCTCAGGGTCAGCTACAAACAGGGAGTTCCTTCAAGGACACGCAATGAATTCATTCCAGGGCTCTGCAATGATTAAAAGCTTCCTCTCCGATTCCCTCCTGTGCTGCACTAGTCTCTTAAGGGGAGGGGAGGGGAGAAGAGAGGAAAATGCAGGATTTTAACAAATTCAAGCAGGTGCAATCTGGGGATTCCCTCCTTTCCTACCCCTGCCCAGTCCGTTATAAAAGCATCTCGTAGAAGTGGTGTAGATCTAGCTTTGCTTCTCCCATGGTCCTCTTCCTCCACACACACCCCTGCTCCTGTTTGCCAATGTTCCTTCACACAAAAAGGGCTTTTATGAGCACAGCCTTGCTGCACTGGCACAGAGACAGACCTCGGGAGGCTGAGAAAATAATTGTAACAACCCAAATAATTTTAAGCAAATGTCCCAGATTCTCAATCGTTCATGGTGCAGGAAGCTGGACATCTCATTTTCAATTTGCATGCCCAAGTATTAGGATAAGGCATGAAGCTTCTGCAGGGTTTTAGTCCACGTTTTTGGCCCACTGCAATGGCATTTTTTAGTATCATTCTGTAATAAACTCAAACTGGATCCCTTCAGTGGCCATAGCTGCACTGGTACCCTTGCTGGAGGCTAACCAGGGATGGTGTCCAAGTTAGTTGACCTACTTTACCTTGGCACTGGTCAACAATCTGTATGGAGAGGGCTCGACAGCCGAGGTCGGTGGAATATGCTGGAGCAGGGAGTGCTCAGCACAGACAGACATGTGGACACGCACAGGTTAAAATCCTGGCACATCTGTCAGATCACCTGGTTTGCCCATGGATTACCCCTGGCCATCACTAGTTGACGAGACACCAATGGAAAGGAGAAGCCATTTAAAACAGCTTTGGTCACTTGTTAGAAATAACCGGATCCATCTCTCAGCTGCGGGGGAGGAAAAACCGAGCCTGCCTTCTTGGCAGGAGGGCAACAGTAAGGCAAGCCACTGGTGCAGGAGGGATCGGACACCCCCAGAAACCTCAGAGAATCGTTACCAACCTCCAGAGAATCACCTTCCTTTAAGGTAGCCACAAAGTTCAGCCAGGTGAGGTTGTGCCTGTGCTTTTGGCAGCTGGTTTACAAACAACTGCTCACTGTAGATGTTTTGTTTACTTGAGCACTTAACTAAATGTACTCGTCCTTTCTTAAATACAGAGTGATATTCACCAGGGAGCGCACTCAGCAGAGGCTGAGCCTCACGTGTGTGCTGCTCCAGGTCGTGTGGTCTCCTAATGGTGACTCCTGAAGATGTGACAGCAGTTCCTTTAGGAGTTTATCTTATTCCTGTCATCCTGTCCAATGCAAAAGAAAATAGATTTCCTTGTCTATAGTTTCCTTCCTTGAACTTTGCTTACTCTAGTTTTGTTGGGTTTTTTTTACCAAGAACCACAAGAAAATTGAGTTACCTCTGGAGCCATGGAAGGGAAGTGCCAAGCTGTCTCCTGTCCTCCCGTCATTGTCAGTGGCCTCCTGGCAGGGTGGGCAGACTCTGAGACTCTATAGCTTTTAGAGACAGAGAGCTCATCAGCCCAGCCTGATGTCCATCACTGCTTCCGTTTGTATGCCCGTGTTTCTATTCACTGAACTCCTGCTGTAACCTGAAGGAACGATTTTAGATGTGCCTAAATATCTATTCCCTCCAAATACATTTCCTCCTCCTAGCAATTGATTTCCAAGGAAGTTGAGGTTAAAGAGCCGTTTCTTCCACGCTGGCAACAGTTCGGGTGTCCCCTCGTGGCATTACATAGAATTGCAGCCAGTAAAACAGGGACTTTGGTAGCAGCTCCCATCCTTCCTGTGCTAGCACACTTCCTTCCCGGACTATTCCTTGTGTTGGTTGCTGTGGTCCCCGGCATCCCCAGCCGTGGTACCCAGCATCCCCAGCCACGACCCACGGTACCAAGTCCTGAATAACTTCACTTGTAACAGCCACAGGAAAAGAAAAAGAGTCTCTCGTGACACCGGATACAGTAAGACACGAAGGGTCTGGGCTGTGCCGTAGACAAACGATGCAGGTGCACCACAGTGGCTTGGTGTCCGAGCAGGGCTTTGCTCCCTGGAGCTATCCTCCAGAGCTAAGAGGAGTAAAGACCTCAGCATCAAAGAACCAGAAGAGCACCTGCTGCAGAATCTCTAGGCTGCAGAGCTGTGTATAAGATGACATCATTTTTCATGATGAAAAAGGGTTGACAGCATTATAGTACTGCAGTTATTTCATGTTAATACATTCCACCATGATTAATAACAATAATAATTTTAAAATTCTGAAGTGCAATATCATAGGATAATTCTGGTTTGAAAAAAAGGACTTTTTTTTTTTTTTCCAGAGAACTTTTAAATGCCTCTGCTCTGCCATGAGAAGGACCTCAGCGACAAATCCCAGTGGCATACCTCTCGGCTCTCTGCAGAGTGGTCCCAGCTCTGCCCACTTCTCATGTGGGAAACACTTCTGCATTTCCTCATCCACAGAGAGCTTCCTTTCAGTCATCCAAATGCATATGCTTTACTGTTGGCAAGGTCAGCTCTATAATTACCCAGGTTCTAGAGGCTGAGTGGAAAAGGGTAACCTTTCTTTAGCTTTTTTACGTCATTCTATAACCTTTACATTGGAACAGTACCCCTGTTATCACATTCAGCGAGAGATTTCATATAATTTTTTTACGAGACTCATTATCTGGGGAATACATCTGCCATCAACTTTAGAGCCAGAAAGGCCTGCAATGATCCTGTGACGTAATGTAATTATAAAAGGGAAGGCAACAGTGGAAGCTCAATACAAATTACTTTTCTCCCACTGTCATTCTTGCACCTTTCCTGTCCTCTAAACCCACAAGTTACCCTGAAAGGATAACCTCAGCAGGCAGACATCCCACACTTCCATCAGCGACGGCTTCACATCCCACACTAGTGAGGCAAAGAACAGACCTTTTGTCATTGAAATTTAGTTAATAAAGGAGAAGCAAGTACAGCCCAAGCCTAAAGTCACCAACACTGTCATGTCAACTTACTTGTCCATCTTGGGGAGTTTTAAAACTGCTGTTCCTCACAAAGGTGGATGTATGGGCAGCTCCATAGACAGTGCCCAATCTGTAGAGATAAGATAGAGGTAAGAGTCTGTAGGGATAAGTATTTACACACGTGAAATAACACTGCAAAGGAAAAGAAGGCCAGAGGGGGAGAAGAAAAAAAAAAAAAAGGAAGGGAGAAAAACCCAAACAACAATAAATGAAACCAGAAAACAAAACCAGCAGGAGCTGAAACTTTCTCCAGCTCATTTCTGAATGCAGCCTGCGCCATCTCCTGGAATGCTCTGCACAGCTCAGCCAAGGGCCAGAGAAAGGGAAATAGGGGAGGACAAGAGCTGGGAAAAGGCAGGAGCCATTTAGGAGGCAAAAAGTTCAAGGGGTATAACATAATATAAGGATTATACATGAAGTACTATGCAGGAGCTGATGTGGGTGAGCTTTCTCCCAGCAGGGTGCCTGGAGGGGAAGGGACGGACAGAAGGGTTTGGGGCTATCTTAGCTCACTCCACAGCAGGGTTAAGAGAGCAGGCTGCAAAATGTGGATACTACAGTGGAGCAGGCAAGCAGGAGAAGGGGTTTAGAATCACAGATTTACTAAAAACTTGACCAGAAGTCTCTGGCATCAGTCAGAATTGTGCCATCTATTCTCCAAACCCAAGTCAAATAAGTGGTACTGATGAAAAGTGCTGCCAGCCCACCTGGGGAAAAGAAACTAAACAGGCATTAAAACTGCAAAAATAATTGCACTCCAACAGACCACAGCAGATGCAGCCAAGAAAAGGTAAGAAGGTGTCAGCTTCCCCTTTCCCTTTCAAATATAGTGCTCTTGCCAACATTACTGCAGTGCTACAGCAGCCACACACCCCACCACGCCTCCAGCTCCCAAATATTCAGGTGTAAATGCAAAGGCATTGTTTGTGGTACTGAGCACTTAGGCTTGGATTCTCACAAGCTGCTTCCAACAAATCACTGGGGAAGGGGCCGGCTGTTCTTCGTGCTCACAGTTCCATGCCAAGAGAGAAAGATCAAGTGAACACAGCAAAACAAGTCTTATATGAGCATTTAGTTCTCCCACAAGACTGGCTAAATTTGTTGATCCTAAAGACACCAGGCTGGGCTCCAGGCTTGCTGACTGCAAGCATAATAGAGATCATGGTTACATGATGCATCTTTGATTATTATAAAGTGGCTTGAAATGGTAATTTTCTGGTCAGCATCAAAACACACTGTAAAAGGTGAATTTTTCTATTAATAAACAAGGAAATTATTCCCCTAGGAGCATGCAAGTTACTATCCAGGAAATGGCCTGGGCTATTAGGTGCTATTAATGTGAACAAAATCAATACACAGGCAGGTTGTCTGCTCCATTCAGGTTGTCCAGAGGCAAACACACCAGTCACAGTCTTGGATTGGTCTGGGGGATGGACTATGATTTATTCCCTTTTAAAGGAGCAAGAGTGTGCTACACAGACCTCATGTTACCTGATAGTGCCAGTATCTTCCCTTTTATCCCATGGCTGTACAGTTCCTTCTAAAGCCTTCTAGAAATCTAACCTAGCCAGACTCACCGTTATCAATGTGCCTGTTTAATCCTTCAAATAAATTAATTTTCTAAAGCAAAACCTTTCTTAACAGAAACCATGTTGACTATTCCCCAGGAAATTTTTCACATTTATCATGCATTGACTGATTCAGTTCTTTGTTATATCGTCTATTAATTTGCCTAATACAAATGTCAGATTTACCAGACCACAGTTCCTTAGATACCCTTGTGGAAACTGTTTTAAAGCATGGCACCATGCTCGCTGCTCCTCAGACTTCAGGCACCAATGGAAGTTCAAGGGAATTGTACAGTGCCATAAGGAATTTCACTATTTCTCTTGAAAGTCATGAGTGAATACCGCTCAGTTCTAGTGATTTGCCAGCACTCGTTCTGTATGTCTGCAGCACAATTCCTGCCATAGTTATTTACAAGGAGAGATACTGGTCTTTGATTTCATTTCTTTTAATTCAATGACTCTCCAAATTGTATTCTCTACTGGGATTGCTAATTCACTTCTAGGAAAATCACTGTAATAGTCCAATTACGATAGCAAATATAAATGCTGTACTCAAAATAAATGAATTTATACTCCTCACTGCTGCTTCTTCTTCCTGCTGCTTTTTTCATACCTGTATTACCCACAAATGCAGTTGTTATCGCATGCTCCAGACAGAGCTCAACTCAGCAGTTAGCTTTGCACAAGTTACACTTTCTTTAATCCATCCTCCCAAACCAGCCTCCCGAACTTAGCCTGCACCTGACTGGATCAAAAAACGTTTTGGCTCATCCATCATATAGCAGTTACACTGCAGTAAGTCAGACTAAGAGGGTGCCATAGAACTTACCATTTGAGGAAATGCAGGCAGACGGATTTCTGGGGTCGCAGATCCTGTCCTGGAGTCGCCGTATCTCTAATTCCCAGGTTTCAGAAGTAAGCCATATAACAATGTGTTTTCCCCTCAGCATCACTGAAAATGAAAATGTGTCCTTCCCTTCTTTTTGCACATCTAGCCTCAATTTCTGTCTGCTTCCCTCACCAGAGCAGCAAACATCAGACTGCAAGATCTTCATCCAGCAAGATACAGACCGCTGCATCTAGTAAGGGAAACAGGGTCTGGTGTTTTCCTGGACTGTTGTCTCATCTCCCTCTTTCAGTGTGATTGTAAGGCAGACACAATGCCTGCTTGGGGGATAAATTCCACATACACGGACTTACCTTTGTGGCTGCTAAGTCAAGGAGTAAGCAGAAGATGTGAGGAGAAATTTGGAGATTATCCTTGAGCAGATGCAGTGAGCTTGGTGGAGCAAGCTACCTCTGCTGGGAGGTGGCAGCACTTAGAGAAGTGCCCAAGTCATCTCAATTTTGCCCAAGTTGCCAACAAAACCCAGAATCTGGGTGATCCAAAAAACATCTCCGAGTTACCTTCAAAAACATCTTTTCTTGGCCAAAGGCTGGAATGGAGCCAGACATTGTACAGAAAAGGAGAAAGTCCTTTAAAACACACGACCTCGGGGTCATGAGGAGAAAGGGGAGGGAGAGAGGCTGCAGCAGCAGGCGTGGTGAGACAGACACACCCCCCTCCTCGCCAGCACCATACTGATCTCTAGCCATGAGATCACTTCAACCTGATGTAAGCTTCAGCAGCCTTGACTGCTCTGTCACGGAACAGAGGGACCACCTCTACAGGACTTGGAGGAGGACAGGACAAGTTACCGTCACCTCTTTCCCTGTGGCGGGTGTTCAGTGCAGTAATCCCTCTGAACTGTCTTAAGAAAGCTGCAGAGTTGTATTAATTCCACATTAAGTATTTCATATCAATATAACAAAGTCCAAGAGTGCAACCAGTCTTTTTTACATAAAAAACACACCAGACTTTTAAAAATACTGATTTTATTCATCTGTCTAGCCTATTTAACAGTGGATCACACTGATAGGAACAATAACAAGTATCTAGTTACATGGTTTCATCAGGTTCTGGCCTGTGCAACACTGAGTCAAGCACATATTATGGCATCACCAATAAGGACAATGTTTGCTGTTCAAAGCTCAGTTGAGTCCCATTTCCTTGGTCAACTTTCAAGCCCAATAACCTCCCACTGTGTTTGGGATTCTCTACAAAGAACTTGTATTGTTAAAGTCTTAATCCAGCAAACAGCCTGAAGCACATGCTCCATCTAAAAATTCTATTTACCTCACGTACTCTATCTGAAAGGCTTCAGGTTTTCAGTGCAACAAACACAAACCCTCTACCATTCACAATTTGTCAGAAATGTTGGACCAGACTCATATAAATCAGCCTAGCTCCAGTAAGGGATCTGGAATTACTTATCTCACCACATGATCTGACCTGCAAACCCCAAATGTCTTCTTTGAAACAACACATTGGAGTAAGGTTTCACAGCAAAAGCAAAATGATCCAGTGAGTAACATCCTTGCTGTCTGTGCTGGCACACAGCATGATCTAAAGCCTCTGGCCCACACGTCACGTATCTGAAGGGTACTCATAGACTTCTGCAGCATATTCACACCTTTCTAAAGGCAGCCTGCACTTAGGTTGATTCTGAAGACAACTGCCCTTGCAAGAAGGGCCCATGGCAGCTCTGGCTATCTGTGGTCAGCCACATGGCCTTGCCACACAGATTGGGATGCACAGTGACTCAGAGAAGTCTCACACTGCAAGCTGGACTGCACTAAGACATAGAGGAGGTCTCTATTGTTTGCATCCAAACAATATGAACATGTAGTGAATGTTGCCTCCTAAAAACATCCATGGTTGGGACTGCTGAGCAGACCTGCTCCAAAAGCATCTTTGGATCTGGCACCTCAGGATTTCAAGCCCAGTTCTACAAGCCTGTTTAAGTCAGAGCCATGAAGTCACAGCTCATCAGAGGGTCAGACCCTCAGCCAGCAGCCACGAGGAGGAATTACAATCGTAGTCTGTCCCACATGCCAAGAGCTGGCAAATTAGAGTGAGCTGCCTTCTACCTCTTTTCCCTCACACACTGAGACAGGCTAAAAGTCACTCGTGAAAATGTAGAGGGTGGTTTTGATAAAGAGTCTTAGGGAAGGTGGATGTCCAGCATCCATCAGAGCACCTTCTGAAAATCTCAGGTATCCTTTACTCCACTCTTCTTTGCAGTCTCTCCCCTCCCAGAATCAGTTCTTTTCACTCAGCCTCCCACTCTGCTATGCAGAGAGTTGGCAACATGCACAGGGTGTACGCACCTTTGGTTATGGACCCTTGGCTGCATGACTGACCTTTGCTGCTGCCACAGGGAGGGGATTCCAGGCCAGAGCATCCCTTTCTGCCCTTTTCTTTTCATTGCTAATTGGGTTTTCTATCAGTCCCAGCACAGCACAGCACGGACTTGTGGAGCTTGAAAAGCAACAGAAGTTTTTATCACAATGGTGTGACGGGAAGAGACTTCAGAGCATTTTCTGGGAACACTGTACACAATTGTATTACATTTTCAAAACTGTCTGGCTACTGTGCCTTCTAAATCACATGAAAGACTACAAGAAGTGCTATTTCAGTAAAACCTCTACAGCCACTGAGACTAAGTTACTGCCTCCTTCAGAGCAGGCAAGGGACTCACATGTTCACAAGAACTGACTGCACATAGGCGAAAGCAAGACACTTCATAGGGAAATGAGAAATACCTTAGATACCAGAGATTATGCATGAATGGGATAATTACTACTTGTAGAGCTAAGCGAAACATCTATCTTTTATCCGAGTTATGAAAACACAGTTTTAAATAGCACAGTAATCTGAGGCCAAAAGACAGGCAGACAAATGGACAGACTTTGGCCACTTGTTCAGCTCTCTAGAGAAAGCTATTTGCTCTTCGAAGGGCTGAGCTTATGCAATTGCCAGGACTGGATCCTCCACTTGAAAAAAAGGTTTAAAATAAGTTTCAGCAACGAAGTCTTTTGGAAGTGCCCTGTGTCCATTTCCAGCTTCCCACAGGCATCAGCACTTGTCTGGGGTTTTTGATGAATAGCTCATAAATTGCTTCTATTTAGCCACTGGCAACTGAATCTTGCTTTATTTAGTTTTCCCAGAAATGAGACACGTTTGAATCTTGTATGGGATTCTCCCTGCCTCCTCCCTCCAGCCCCTGCTCACATCTCATTTCAGCTTCCTGGAACTAAAGAGTGTTAAGCCCTTTAAAAACTGCAACAAGAAAACCACAAAGCAAGGAAACCAGTTTCCTGTCCACACACGTTGCATTCCCTGCACACGGGGAAACTTCACCAACTGCACAGTAAGAAGACACAACAACCTCTTTTGCAGCATCCTGACATGACAGCCTTGCAGCACCCAGAGTCCAGCCTGGCGAGAAAAAAAAATGCTGTGTTAAAAAAAAATGCCCACGACAAATGTGTTATTTTGCATGGATCAGTTGAGACACGGCCACCTAAGGGTTCATTTCCCAATGAGAATGTTTGAAGGGACTGAATTGGAGACAGCTTGTCAATATAACTGCAGCTGGCTACAATGGGAAGTGCTACATTTCCTTGCTTACCTTGACACATAGTGAGATTTGATTTATGGGGGATTTTTCTTTACAGCTGCTGGGAAGCGCACACAACTCTTCTTGCATCGGGTGAAATATGCATATTAGAAGGTTCAAAGGTCTGGTAGGATGCATTGCAGTGCTGTGCTGTTTCAGGGATGGAGACCCAAGGTCTGACCTTTACCGTAACCTGGGACTTTTTTAATTCCCATAGCCATTTTCTTGGTGTCTAATTTTAAGTCCTTTTAAGACAGATCTATATTAACAATTTGGCTTATAAGCCTCTTCCTTCATGCCAGGCTCAGGAAAGTCTATCAGAGCAAGAGAGAGCTTTTTTTTTTTTTTTTTTAAATTGTGGTGGTTTTTTTTAAATCAGATCTGAAAGAGTTTATTGAGGCAATGAATGGAAAAGGTGTTGGGTCTGCGAGGACTTTTCTTCATTTAGAGACTTCTCCATTGTCACACTTTGATGAGTCCATTCTAGCTGCATCCAGGTCCATCTGTGCTAGTGACACATGAAACGTAAAGGGCTACTTGCAAGTTACTTAAAATCTCTGTAGTCCACCACAACAAAAAGAGAGAAAGAGAAGACAGAACTGACTGGAATAAATGTGGCATTTGGGCCTTCCTAAATTGCTCCAAGTCTGTTATAACCTGAAATGTCACATAATAGCTTCTCCTAATGCAAGCAATACTTAGATTTCTTTCCTCTCTGCATGTCAACAGTGCAAAAGCTCAATTCTGCCAGCCTAACCTGCCCCTAAAGGTTACCTATTGCATTTTTCTTTGCACAGGATAGCTTACATGTTGCTACAATACATGGTTAAGATGTGATATTAAACAAATTATTTTGGGACTCCTGAGTTCACAGCAAACAAAACTCTTAAGGCCAGACTTAATTTAATTGTGTGAGTAGTTGACAGGACTAGTCATGAATATAAAGAAGTAAAGCATTTGCCTGTCTAAAGCCACATATGCTCAAGCCTTGCATTGCAAGGAATTTGCACCATTTATATTTTTTACACAGTATTTTCCACCGAGACCATTCCATTTCCAGCTCAGGACAGAGTGTGGAAGCAGCTTATTCTGCCATGAAGACCATACACTTTCTAGTTCTCACGCTCCTGCAACTCCTGCTACTGTTCAACAATGACTCAAATAGCCAGAAAAAGAAGAGCAAGACCAGGCTATAAAAAGAGCGCACCAGTGACAAAGCCCTGGGTCAGAAGGTTGGTTGCAACATTGCCAAAGCCCACAGAAGGAGAAAGAAAGAAGTGGGAGAAACATCAGAGACAGAAGAATCCTACAAAGTGAACAAGATTTGTCAAGAGCTCTATCTGGGTTCAGAAAGGAGAACATGGTAGTGGTACATAAAATATAAACATAAATAAATAATATAAATATAAATATACACATTCATACTCACACACACTCACGCACAGCTACATATATAGGCAATTACTATAGACATGTAAAAATATTACAAGTAAGAATTCATAACATTCATTTGCCCTCCAAAAATTTTCTAGAAAAAAAGCCATCTCTCCCAACAAAATGTGCAGCTCACTTGCTTTGAGTTCACCAAAACTGTGAAAAATCTCTGATTTGCAGGCTAAATCTCTGCTGATCTTCAAAGCAAAATTCCATCATGGATTTTTTTTTTTTCATGTAAACTTTTTCCTGCAGATTTATATGTTGGAGAGGGAAGTTTCCAATCCAGGGATTACAGAGAGTAAACAAGCCAGTAGAGCTACGAAAGCCAGCTCATAGTTTTCCAGAAATTCAGAGCAGCAGTGACTGGATACTGGAGATGGCTTGGAGTTTGGCAAGTCAGAGACCCCATCACACAATTCACAGAGACAGATGTCTGCAACAGCTGCATTAAGTGAATTTATGACAAATCACTCTGTGTTCCTGCACAGTGAATAATCACAGCGGGGTTTGTTGGTCTGATTCTACTTTTAGTTTTCTACTGATGTACCTAACGTGGATCCTTTCCAAAGTCAGTAGAGATGTGCTCCCAGAGCTGCCCATTTACCTGATCTTTGCAAAGTGTTATGATTTCAAGATTCACTGGCAGAATGACAAAACAAGGCAGATCTGCCAGGCTGCTGGTGGAAAAACTCTCACCCAGGAGAGAAGGAAGGAGAAAAGAGCAAGAGGTCTCATTCCCTGCTCCAAGGAGTGCTCTGGAGCCATACTTCAGCATCAGTCCCATGAAGCTTCAGCAACAAGAATAACCTGCTGTATCCCTCATAAACCAGCCTTCTCTGTTGCCCGGTGGCCAGGGGCTTTCACAGCAGCATGGGTCCTGCACATTGCACAAAAAGAAGCTGCCCGAGAGAGAGAGAGCAACCACATCTTGAAAAAGCCAGTCCGTACTCAGCTTAAAAAAAAACAAACCAAAAAGCTGTGTCTCTGCTGTCAGGGCAGGTTTCTGTCCCGTGAGTCCTGCTGCTGCACAGCCAAGGGGTAGAGCTCGATGGCCGTTGTGGAGGATTCATGGCACACCCCAGCACTGGCCAGCTAGAGAGCTCTCCAGTAGAAAAGGAAACCACTCGAATGCTTCAGATGCTGAGGCAGGCAAACCTCCTGACACAGAGGGAGCCTTCACGGCCAAACTCACCTCTGGCACGAGCTGCCGAGGCTCTTTGCAGCGCAGGTCGCACAGCCCAGTGCTGCCGTGTCGATAGCTCCGTGTCCGACGGGATGGCACTGTGCCACCTCCCAGACTTCTCACCGGCCTTGGTGGCGCTTCCTGGCAGCAGCAGCGAGCATCAGGCAGACTTCTTCACATCACAGCTTTTTCCTTCGAATCCTCAGGCTTTCCAGAATTCATCACGGTTCCCCAGATTCCCTCACGCCGGCACACCAGCTGAGCCTTTATGCCTTTGCTCGGAAAGATCACCATCTGCTTTCTGTGGGCATTCTGCTTAAATAAACAACACTAAGTTTAACCCCCAAAAGGGTTAGCCTAGTAGCTACACAGCAGCCTCCGGAACAACTGCTTCTTTTTGCTGCTGAGAAATTGTATTTGGTAAGCCTGGAACTAATGAGTAACACCTACTGCTTACAACATGCTTTATATGTTCAAAGTACTGTACAAAACTGAATTCAGTTAGTCTGGCTAATGACCACGTCATTTGCATGCTACGTAAGATGACAGAAAAGCTTGGTATCAAACACGCTAGCTATCCAACATGGACTGGAGGGGGCTCAAGCCTTTACATGCACATGCACGGACACAGCTGACACACATGCTCCAGCTCAGCTGATACAGCATCCACACAGTTTTATGCTCCCCTCCCATTTATGGGTCAAAGATGGAGCCAAACCACAGACATTAAAATTTGGACTGTGCATCATATTTCAAAGCCTTCTCATCAGTGTTTGAGGATCCAATGACACAGGGTTTAGAGTTTTCCCTAGACTCACAAAGCATCCCTTCAAGAAAATATTCTGGGACAAATGCAAAGCTGACCACTTTAAATTACAATTCAACAAGATATGCTTGTCCCTACTAAAATTTCTGAAAAGGATCACCAAGGTCAATTATTTCAGCTTAAAGTAGCTGAGAAGATGAAGTAACGTGAGTTTTACTCAACTTGAGTCTAACCCTCAGTTGCTAGCCCTCGTTAAAGCCTTTTAGATCTGTTTTATCTTCATTAGTGATTTGAATGCTCTTTTGCAGTATGGGTATTCCCCGGGAGCCAGCACACAAAATCACAACAAAGTATTTGAGCTGGGTCTGCAGCACAGGCAAAGACAACAGTTGCTAAGGACAACAGGCTGCTGGGGACACCAAAATAGCCATGGCTCTGCCAACAGCTTATACCCAAGCCCTGGGAAGTCAGGCTTGCAGCTGCTGCTGAGAAGTGTGGAAAGGGGTTTTGGGGATGAGGAAACTGCTGCCGTGGTTGTGGCAGTGGTAATACTCACCTTGACTCTTGCCTCCTCCCAAGGGTCTCCAGGGCCCCTCTTGCTCAGCTCTCCTTTCCCTCTCTCTCTCTGTTCCTCCCCAGGGCTTAACTCTGGCCCCACATATGCAGCAATATTGAATTTTGCCTTTGCAGCTGAGACACATCAGGTAAAACATTAATAAACTGAAAGCAACCTAATTTATAAATATATATCTTAATTTATAGGAAAGTTGCCATGCTTTGATAAAGTCATGGAGTTAAGGAGGAAGTGAGGAAAGGCATTTTCCTAAACATTATCTTCTATCAAACTTCGGGGAGTGAGATTTATAGTATCTTCTGGCTGTCTGGCTGATTAGTTAAGTATTTATACTCCCACTGTAGTTGCCTGAAGACGCAGTAGTCCAGCTTACAACTACTGCTGGAAAGCATGGAGAGACATGTAGGGCCACAGGAAAATACTAACAGAAGTCACTGAAGCAGGTAAAGAAGGTCAACATCCCGTTTGTGCTGTTTTCAGCTGTGGAAATAATGATGCCCTTTATGGAAGTTACAACCATGTGAAATCAGAAGCAGGCTTACAGAGAAGCTGGCTGAAGGTTCCACAGTAACCAGCTGCAAACCTAAGTCCAACTTTCCAGCCCTGCCTCACACCATCTGCTTGTGATTTCCCATAAGAAAAAGGGTCATTTGCATTAGCTGGAGAAAAAAAAATCAGTTTACCAACGAACACATTGATTGCTCCTATAGATCCTTATCACCCATAAACACCCAACTGCAGGCTGAAGAGAGAAAGACCTTATTTCCCTTCTACAGTTGAGGAAATTGAGGCACGGGAAAAATGAAATGTCAGGTCCAGACCCAGAATGTGCCTCTGAGCATCAGTCTGTCCACAGACTGGCATGGCACTGTGCCAAATCCGACGGTCAAAAATCAAAAACATTCAAATGGCAACTTTAGTTGTGCTTCAAGACACAGAATTTTAAAGTAACAAGTCTCGTTTCCTAACCAGAGCAAAAACTGACCAACTGAAAAACTAAAGATTTCTACAGCGTCCTGGCCCCCCCTGCCTAGTTAGCGACAGAAGAAAAATGTGCTGATGTACGAATACCAGCTGAGAATTTGGCTCCACTTGCCTGAAATCGACTCTCAGTATCAGCAGGGGTGTTAAATTCATTTCAGCCATCAAGAAAACTGTGTATCATGGTGGACATGAAGCCACGACAATAGGTCCTCTCCAAAAATGTGACTCAGGCACCTAAATGCACTATAGGACAGGAAGGAATTTGCAAGGGGATTCATCTGGGCCTTTTCACATATGCTTGCTTCTGAATCACCAGTATCTGACTAAATACAAACCATGAGGAGATATAATTGCTATTCTGTGTATCCTTACATTCCTTTGAAAGACCATAAAGGAAGAAGAACTAGCAGAGCATTTAGGAGGATTAGTTCTTAACAATGAGAGTGAAAATCTGTACAAAAATGATCTTGCCAGATTCAAAGTGCAGATTTGTCTGCTCAGTAGCACTGAGCTGCTAGCACACCAACCACCTTTGTGCTTGGAGAGCTAATACAAACCTGTGAGAGAGATGGTGAACTCCTCTCATCTCCAGCATATTTTCTTCTGCTGCTTTAATACTTTGGTCCCTGATAGCAATTCAAGGTTGTGGAAAAAGAAAAATCCGCATAAATGTCCTTCTTTTGGACTAGCTGTGAAAAGTTGATGTCAGTCTCTTATCTCCATAGCACATTCAATGGGCTTTCAATTTACCTTGCAGAAAGTCAGCTCTGGGCTTTGTCAGATAGAAGTATTTTGCACACCATTAATTATAAGGCAGCCTGCAAGGGAACGGAGAGCCACAAATATGGGGTTGCACTGAATATTTTCTGTCTGAGCCAGAAAAACAAACCAGATCAGCGTGGCCAAAGCATTGGCCCAAAGCCAGCACAGAGCTAGGTAACAGGAGGACTTGTTAATATTTGGATGTTTCATGTCTCATGCACAGGGCCAAATGATTTTCTGTGTTTGTTTGAGCCTCACTGTTACGTTAGTTACTACTGTAATCTTGCACTGACAGTAACAACACCGTGTCCTTAAGGGGCAGGGGTCCCCCCCAAAGGGGTCCATCCCCTGTGCCTGACATTATATAGGTATTAGGTAAGAGATGGGGCATGCTCAAAAAGATCTCCCTGACTAAATGGGTTAGGGAAAAGGAGCAACTAAACGGCATAATACTGTCCCATCTTATTGCCAAGGCACTGAGTTATGTGAGACATCCAAGGGACATGTGACAGTACTGGGGACTGTCCCCTGGACTCCAACTCCAATATTTAATTACAAGACCTTTCTTATTAAGTGGCCTCTTAGCTAATGAAAAACCTTACATGACCTTCTTCTTACTACTAAGCAGAAATGCCAGGGCCAGAAGTACCAGTGGGTGATTTTTCTGCTACATCAGTTACATGACTGGGGGATGGAGGGTGGAAAGCTGCATCAGTCTCCAAAACCCATCACAGCTGCAGCTGGCTTGATCAATATGTATTCAGACATCTTCTATAGAAATGTTGATTAATGGTTACTATGCAAAGAAGAGCTCACTACTCATCTTCTCTGAAATCCACTTAGCTAAGTGTTAATGGCAGCTCACAAATCTGCACAGTTGTTATTTCTAAAGAGCCAACGGGAAAAGATAAGTAAGGAGGTGAGCTACAGCACACTGCAGAGTGCACCTCCTACTGCCATTCTTCCCAATACACACAGAAAATCACCAGTAATCTTTTTTCTTCTTTTTTTTTTTTTTTCCCCCCGCTACATAATCTGTGAGTAAAAAGATCCTAAAAGATTACTTGCCGCGTGGAAACAGGCGGAGCTCAGAATTCAGTGATATGTTGTAGTCAATTAAACTGCATTGTAAAAGCACTCTGGACTCATTACACAACTTTTTTACCTGTGCAAGTTTTCTGGTTTGCCTCAGCAATAGCCAAAGCACTAGAACATCCCTTCTGTCACTACACATACATGCTGTAGAATCCATACATACTATTTTGTCTGTCATTTCATCTCCTTTGGAGCACCTGAATATCACTTAAGTGAATATGAGGAACTAGTTGAGCTGACACTGGAGCCACATTGCTAGTAATCAGGAATAACCAATGTTTACCACTACATTGACTGGAAAATAGGGTATTTTTTGTTAAATGAACTCTCCTAAACCAAGGACAATGCCCTCTCTCAACAAAACAAAACAACAACAACAAAAAAAACCCAGCCCGAAACAAATCCACATTGTATCTTTCATTATAGATCAAACTAAAAAAGACCTGAATGCAAAATTTTGCATTTCACCTTGTTTACATAAAGTTGCTTTAAAAAAAACCAAACAAGGAAAAGCATTCAGAACACCAAGAAAATGATCATGCATTACGAATTTTTCCAAATGTGCATTTTCTAAAGAATATCAAAACAAGTTGAGATAAAATTCCTCTCATAAATACTGCTGATTTTGAGGAAGAGGCATCTTTTGATGGAAATATGTCCTACAGAAATATCTGCAATCCACTGGAGAAAACTGTAATAGATCATCAAGCAACAGACTAATGGAGAAGCAGCAGTGAATACCCCCAAAATGTTTCTGAAAGTCAGTATGCCATCTCCATGGACAGACTACAAAGATCAATCGCTTTTTGGGTATTATTTCATAGGCCTGAAAGCCTATCATCTACAGGACTAAAAGGAATGTACCTGACAGTCCTACTTCTGCTACATTAAAATATGAGCATAATTCAGAGCTTGAGAAATATACAATGTATTTGTGGTACTTATCTAAAGAAAAATTACAGTGATAAAGTAGATGTTCTAAGTTCAGCCACCTCACACCAAATGGGACCAACAGGTAAATATCTACTCCATACCTTTCTGTTTTATGTACTGATGATGAAGCGGGATTCAAACACAAAGAAGGTCTGTTCCTCCACCACTGACAAGGGAGCTTGTACACAGAGTTCCTTACTGTTTAATGACAGCACTACCCTTAAAAATATAAGCTCATTATGACAATGCAGGTCTTGACTGAGGAAAGTTTAAAACTGAAACATGGAAAGGGCAAACAGAGTCAGAACACGGTCACAAGTTAAGAGCATGTCAGTGTCTCACACACTGAGCAGTGTTCTTGAGCTGTTTACTTTGCAATGCAAAGCCAAGAAAAAGAATGTGTGTAAACAGTATTTCTGCATAAATAAATAAGACTGGCGTGAAGATTCACAATAAATGCGTCTCCCATACATCTTACATATCCTCATGAATCGACACCATTTCCCTGTAGGATTTGCTCTTGTGCTCTTTAACTCTACTCCCTGTCAAAGTCAACACCTCCTCGCTAAAAGACGCAGTTGCCAGGGCCAAGAATACGATCTGTTCTGTAGCACCAGAGGAGTCATGGGGTCTGCTCATTTAGACTCTTGCATTTCTAACTTAAAGAGTAGAACTAGGTAGCCAAGATATAACACAAATCACAGGGTGATGGTTTCCTCACAGATGTGAACAAGGAGAAGCAAGCAACAAGCTAGAAGGCTCAAAGACAAAGTATCCTCTCTGCCTCCAGAGTAGCCCCTAGAGTGAGCTGGTATCTCCTGGCCCATGCTAAACCCCTCTTTCTCTTCCCCCAGTCCCACAGAGAAAAAACATCTCCTAAGACTTGGAGATCTTAGTAACCAGGATTTGGCATTTTGTAGCTAAATGGGTGCAATATGGCAAATGAGCTGGAGGACACAAGAAATCAGGGAAGATCTTACAATTTCTCATCTATTCAGCATCTCAAATATATTCCAGGTGTAAGAGAGGATTCTAGGAAACAAAGTCACTGAATTCAGGCTATTTCCATTGCATGTAACAACTACTATATCATCCCTTTCATAAAGTCTATCTGAAAAAAAAATAAAAATAATGATTTGGGTTTTGCCTTCACTTCTCCTATTCAACCTGGAACAAGCTTTCACTTCTTCTTTGTCTTTTATATTAGATGTCACCTTATTTCCAGGGTAAATTTATTCATAGCCAGTTTATGCTCTGTTGTTCAAACACCAGCACTGCTTTTTAGCTTAAATAGCTCTTACCACTTCTGACTGCTCTGCCCACAGTATTTTTGCAACTACAGGTCTCGTCAATCTTTTGCTGGCCTAGAAAAGTCAGGCTCTTCCAGCTTCCTCTTGCAAAGCAGTTTCCATTCACCTGATCATTCTTGCTGTTCTTCCGTGCATCCTTCCTGACCAAATTTAGGTCACCAAAAATGCAGACAGCATTCCGGATGAGGCTTTACAGAGCTAACATGCCCCTTTTGAGAGTTTCAAAGACTTGCACCTGCAATTTTTATGGCTTCATTCAGTAAGTGACACTGGCGTGCTAGCTGATTTTAGCACCCCTCATCTTTCTTTTTGTCTGTCTTCCCCAGCTGATAAGCCTGCCACCAAAGTCCCTATCAACATTTTAATTTCTGTGCTATTTAATATACTTCCATTTCTTCAAGTCAGTTATTCAGTCATCATAGTCTTGATGATGTTGCTTATGTTGCTTCACTGCAAAATGTCATAGTCTCAGCTGTACTGCTAATACTTTAAACAGTCCCTGGACTAATCCTCGAGGAACTCCTTTAAGAACCTCCCTCCCATCTCACACTGTTTATTTACTCTGTTCCTTACCGACTCCATTTCTTCACCCCCATCTGCCCCATCTCAAGTGGTATTTTTCCACACAGCATACTAATGGCTTTCATATGAAGCTTTCTGTCCAGTTTCAGGGAAGGCATGACTAAGATCAACAGAGTTAGAGCAGGAAATAAGTTGTCCAGTTTGTTTAAACTTGGTTTTCCCTGAAAATGGAGACTCAGAAGCCCGCAGATGTATATAGCCAACCTGCCAGGACTGCAACAATTTTCACATGCAGTAGGAGGTGTAGTTTGTCTCCATGTCTACCTCTGCTACCCTTTTGTTAGTATACTACTTAATACTTGCAATCACATTTCTTTAGCTTAAAAACCTCTGTTTCCTTGGGAAACATATTGAACAAGAGGAAGCTGGTGGAAATTGTAATGGGAAAGCAGTCAAGAATTTAGGACCGTCAACTGCTCCATTCAACATGGAGAATCTGGTGACCTCACACTCCCCGCACTAGCCTGACTTCTCCTCCAGCCAGGCACATGTGTGTCAAGGACACAGAAGAGCTGGGCATGGCACAGCAGACAGGCACTCACCTTCCTGTCATGGTCCACCTTCCCGAGAGCACCATAGCAGATAAGCAAACAGAAAGACTGTGGTCCAATTCTGCTTTCACCAGGGATAAATTTGGAGTCACTTCACTGACGTCAGTGGAGTTATTCCAGTATTGCACCAGTGTAAAAGAGGGCAGCATCTGCTTCCTGAAAATGGATGCCATCAAGCTAATTGAAAACAACAGATGCATAAACGAGCAGCAAGAAGAGATAGTAATGTTCCAGTTTTCTTGTAAAATATCATTTAATTTCTCTCCAGAGAATGTAAGAGAATAAACCAATTTGTACTCTAAAAGCTAAATCTTCTGTTGGCGTAAAATTCTATACAACATTTTAGGTGAGTGGACCAATGTGTAGCTACAACATCTAATGAGATCTATTCTAGACATCTGCATTTATAGTCCTGATTCATCTCTCACAGTGTATTGAATTTTCATGGCAAGGTTTGTTTGTCAGGGGGGCTACAGTTGTGGCTTCTGTGAGAATCTACTAGAAGCTTCCCCCATGTTTGACAGAGCCAACGTCAGCCAGCTCAAAGATGGATCCACCACTGGCCAAGGCCAAGCCCATCACTGATGGTGGTAAGCACCTCTGTGATGAGATATTTAAGAAGAGGAAGAGGTTGTGGCACAGCAGCAACAGCAGCCAGAAGGAGTGAGAATGTGAGAGAAGCAGCTCTGCAGACACCAAGGTCAGTGAAGGAGGGGGAAGAGGTGCTCCAGGCACCAGAACAGAGATTCCCCTGCAGTCCATGGTGAAGAACATGGTGAGTCAGGCTGTCCCCCTGCAGCCCATGGAAGTTAATGTGGAGCAGATATCCACCTGCAGCCAGTGGAGGACCCCATCCAGAGCAGATGGATGCCCAAAGGAGGCTGTGACCCTGTGCAGAGCCTGCGCTGGAGCAGGCTCCTAACAAGAACTGCAGACCCATGGAAAGAGAAGCCCACACTGGAATAGGTTTACTGGCAGGACTTGTGACCCCATGGGGGGATACACACTGGAGCAGCCTGTTTCTGAAGGACTGCACCCCATGGCAAGTACTCGTGCTGAGCCGTTCGTGAAGAACTGCAGCCCGGGGCAAGGACTCGCTTTGGAGAAGTTCACAGAGTAGCATCTCCTGTAACAGGAACTCCACTCTGGAACAGGAGGATAGTGTGAGGAGTCCTCTCCCTGAGAAGGAAATAGTGGTAAAGACAACATGTGATGAACTGACTGCAACTCCCATTCCTTGTTCCCCTGAGCCGCTCAGGGGGAGGAGGTAGAGAAAATTGTAAGGTTAAGCCCAGAAAAAGAGGAGGGGCCGGGGAAGGTGGTTTTAAGATTTGGGTTTATTTCTCATTATGCTACTCTGATTTGATTAGTAATAAATTAAACTAATTGCCCTAAGTCGAGTCTGTTTTGCCTGTGACAGTAATTGGTGAGTGATCTCTCCCTGCTCTTAACTCAACCCACAAGTTTTTTCATTACATTTTTTCTCTCCCCTGTCCAGCTGAGGAGGGGGACTGGCAGAGCAGCTTTGGTGAGCACCTGGCATCCAGGCAGGGCCAACACACCACACACAGCTACTTAAACCAGGAGTCACACCATATCCTTGAGGATACATTTACCTAACCTTGGGTAGAGAGCAGAATTGAGACCCTTGTTTTCTTTAAACGAACAATGGTTACAATACCAACTAAACTTGGTAATTTATTTGGTAAATTTTGTAAGTAAAATGATAAATTTCTGATTTATAGGACTTTGTGACTACTGGTCTTCCAAAACTTTGCACCACTGAGTAAATATCTTTACATTGATTTAGTGAAAGTGAAGCCAAAGAAGGACTTGCTGAACTTTCAATGATACTTTGTATGAAGACAAAGGTTTCCAATGAGTCTTGTCTCTAATGAATAGGCAACATCACTTCAGCATTTTATGGTGACCATGGAAGTTGATGAACACTTTCCCTCCTATAAATCCTTTCCTTTCTTTTACTAAGAAAACATTGCATACAGGAGACTTCAATCTATTGCTCCAGCTCCTCTTAATTTGCACTACAGACAACACAGATATTTCCTCCAGTGAGTGCTTATCAATGAATGTTTATGCTTTAGGAATGTAAAACCCACACTGATCAGAGTTACGTGCTTCCCAAAGTGTGAAATGATGCTATGATATTCAAGCTCTTGTGCTGGCCAACAAGTCCCAGACAGACCACCCCGGAGCAAGGGAAAACCGTGCCAGTTAGGCCAGGCAGTTAGGGTCTTGCCTTACTTAGGACCTGACCCTGCACAGGAAGAGCTCCTTCTTGTAACTGGTGAGTCACCGATGGTCTTTGGTGGCAGCTAAGGACACTCAGCATTCATTTCATCAGAGGATTAAGTCATTTCATCCTGCAAGCACCTGCTCCCCTGCCTTAACTTTATGTGTAAAGCAGGTAACTGCAAGTCACGGACTTGATTGTGAGCCTGCTGATAATATGGGTACAAATATCTTCAGAACAGGATTTGTCTAGAGTGTGAGCTCCAAGAAGAAAAGATGAAGAGCTCAGATTGCTTTCAGTTACAGCAATATTGTGCTTACAGGGCTACAGCTGAGGGCAGAATCTCATTTTGCCTTAAAATTCTCTATGAATTTGTCTGCACGTTTCCACCACTGGGAAAGACAAACCAAAATCCTGCTGCTCTTATTTTTGTCAATATAAACTTAAAGAGAAGCTTCACTTTTCTGAGTTTGGTAGACTTACTTGGACTCGAGTCAGATGAAAGCTTTTGGGAAAGCTGGGCTTAACTCCTGCTGTAATCTGCAGATCTCTCCCTGATGAAAACAGGACCTCAAGAAAAGAACAAGCAAAAATAAGCATTTCAACAAATAGTACATATGTTTTGACTTGACGCACACGATTGAAGTTGGAGCCCAATATAAACCAAGGTAGTTGTATTAAATGGAGTTTTGCCAACTGGAATCAGCAGATGGTGAGGATCTGGCTCATACTATATTTTTTGTAATTTATAATTATCTTTCTTTCTTCACCTAGAACCAGATTCTCCCTTTAGGCTGCAAATCTTAATTAGGAAATGCTTCCTCATTAATTGCAAGAAACTCTTAGCCGTTAATTTCACAGAAGAAAAAGAAACCTTACCTACTTCTGCTATAGCAGCAGACGCTGAGCTCTTTGTTCCTTTGCTTTTAGGGTTGATGCTGTTCTTTCCATCACTTCAGTCCTTACCCTGTCTCTTGCTGCCCTGAATTTCCTTTATACTCATTCTTCTTTATCTCCACGGGGATCTCTGGATGCTGAACGAGAGGGCTAGGAGAGAACACCAAGTCCAGTCACCTTCACTCCCCCAGCTGCTGTAGCAGGGAAATTTTATCTGTGAAAGCTGGATCAAAAGGAACAGGGCCAAACCAGAAAATTGCTCAGAAATCCCAAATTGCAGCATTTTCCAAACAGGAGCAGAGTAAGACTTTTATATTGGAGGTAAGTGCAGGAATCCACCAGTAATGTAGATTTTGAAATACTGCAAACCAGCTCGTCATGCCTTTCACGCTTACGGTCTTTGATGTGGTTCATGGGTTGCGGATAAAAAAAAAAGGTGTCCTCAGTGAAATTCTTCCTTTCCCTCCTTCTCCACCTCCAACAAGATGATTTCTGCCCTGTCCTGCTTTGGTGCAAAACATCCTGTGGGAAAATTACCTGGGGAATTGATTGTCATAGACCAGACAAGGATTCAGGAAGGAGCAATAGTCTCTTCCACAGCAAAACTATTTCTTACCAAGACTGCTGAAAGAGTTTTGTTGGAGTTTTTTTAAAGCAATGCTTTAGCTTGTATTTCTTGTCATCAGGCACCCAGATGACTCTACATTCACAGGCCAGTTGCCCCTCAGCTTCTTGACTGAGGGTGCTCAGATTGTCCTTCCCACACTCCCCTCCTCTTTGTGTGCAACGACGTACAGATAAAATCCCTTCCCATCTCCTGGTTTGCGCTCTCTGCTTGCAGAGGACAATAACTGTCTGTCTGGAGTCAGACAGGACAGTTGTACATGATATAAGGTGATGGGATCATCTTCAGTAAGCAAAGAAAACAGCTGTAAAGATAAGGTACTAATATCTGAGAACTGAAAATATTCAACGAGTGCTTTTGCTTGTAGCCAAAGTCACAGGGTAGAGAGAAACCGTCTGGGAGGTTGTTATGGAAACAAGTCCCTGGAGGTGCCTACTTTGCTTCATGAGGATGTGCTCTGCCTTTAGAAGGAAATAGCTAGACAGACAGACAGATTTGTATTTCAAACGTCCAGGGGTGAGTGCTAAGAGCTGAGAATCTGAGGTAAGATTTTTTGAAAGCATCTTGATGATTTGGTGACATGAGTCCTCTGTGTCAATGGCACAGGTGGCACTATGTCACTTCAGTCACTTGAAATAATTCTGAAGGCTTCTTAATAAAAATGTCAAATTCTAGAAGTTCTATCATATATAGTATCATTGATGACTCTGGGACTTCACAGTCTTGCCTTTCAGGAGATGCTTGGAGAAGGATTTGCATGCCTAAAGATAAGTCCCTAGGTTACAGCTTCCAAGCTTTTTTTTTTTCTATTTCTCTTGGCTCTAACACAGAAAACCCAGGGAGCAAACATCACTGTTGTTTTACACATTTTCCTTTGCACTTTCTTTTCAGAACTAAGAGGTGTGGATTGCAAAAGCTACACATAGCTGTTTGAAGGTTCTTCACAGCAGTGTTCTGTGTATGCATGTGTGTGCAGGCATGAGTCTGTGTGCAGACAACACTCTAGCTAGAGACTCGCTGCTGAACCTCACCTGAGAGCATGAAATCTCTTCACAAGAGCATCTTTACAAGACATGCTGGGATTATGCTACCCGCGATTTGCCTCACTTTTATTTTTGAGACTCCATGCCCAGATGTCAGTCATGCTGGTCAGGAGAACAACCTGTTCTGAGCAGGGAGGGCTCCTGCCTGGCAGGGGCAACAGGGTCAGACCCAAGGGAAGAAACAAGCACGGGAATTTTCTGACGTAGGTTCAGTGTGCCTCATGCCTCCTCCTGAACTTGTGCTTAACCTGAGTTTTTTATATCTCACTTTGGGGAAACTTTGATCAGCTGATACAGTCGGGCATAAAATAAACCCAAACATGGGCATTCTGCGAGGAGACGGCATCAGCCTTGAAACATCCCTCTTAAATAGCAGCTTTTCTCACTAGTTTCTAGTGCATGTGCTAGAGCAAGACAAAATTTGAAGGAAAGTCACTCTCTTGCACTCACAGAAAACACTTCATTATAGTGACCCTGAAACACAACTAAGAACAGCAGCTTTTTACTGAATTAACTCAATGACCAAGACAACTTTTACACAAAGTCAACAGAGATGCCCCTGTGCTAATCCTTCCTCAGTCTCACTCACTCACCAGGATTACTTACCCACCAGCTGGTTACATGCTTCAAGGGATGCAGAATGGCTCCCCAGGGCCAGACCTTCACAGACACTTGCCTCAGTCCCGATGAACCAAAGAGGAATTAGGCACCTATGTATTCAGGCAAACTCCTCTCAGCTATAGAGCCCTCATCACATCACATTTGTGTCTCCCAGACTGACCTGCAGTAACCGAGACAAGTGGCATTTTGCTACCAGTTTCAACAAGAGAGAGAACAGAGGTTTTAATATAATGGCTGTGCACTGACCCCGAGGGAGATTACACATTAAAAACCTTTGAGAAGACAACGGGAGAAACGCAGCAGTTAGGATTCACACAAACAACTTCTACCATATGACCAGGGCCCAGATGAGGAGAGGCCACAATAAAAGCACTGTAGGCATGGAGCCAGATCTCAAGACAACAGAAAACAAGCAGGGTAACGAAGATGCGAATAGATCCCATCTCACAATCAGTTCTAAAGCCAGTTCTGACTATGTTAAAGGATATGCTTTTAGCATTCTTAGCCTTACAGTTGAAAAGCATAATATATACATAGACATAAAATGTACTTTATATATTTTGCCTCTTATTATTACGTATGGTTGTATGTATTACATGTGTCACATGCAATATGTAGTACATTCTAATACGCATATCACAGAGTATGATGCAAAGCATTAATGGCTGCCTTTGCTTTCATACACATGCACACATGTGAATGCAGAGTACACACTTAAGATTTAAAACAAGAAAGACTTTTCCTTGCAGGAAAATTTGCCAATACAATCTGAAAGCATCCATTTCCCCTTCTCACCCACTGGCAGCATTTGAAA
This sequence comes from Actenoides hombroni, assembly GCA_024336885.1. NCBI lineage: Eukaryota > Metazoa > Chordata > Aves > Coraciiformes > Alcedinidae > Actenoides > Actenoides hombroni. The sequence continues at coordinate 17,036,639 of WUAM01000395.1, forward strand.
CCTTTTAAAGTTAGATGTAAGGCAGAGCTGATTAAAAAAAAATGGAATTATCTGGGAAGCAAAATGTGCATCTAAAGACAAATCTCTGGTTCCTTGGCAAACCCAGCACTGCAGGCCAAGCATTTTCCATCACTAGTGTAAGTTGCTCTCATAAAACCTAGAGCATCCAAAAGGCATTGCTGTGCCTTCTGTCCGTAAAATACCAAGAACTGGCGAGACCTGTAATACAGCAAAAGCATCTCCTCAAGACTACCCGTTTCTCCCCTCGTTTGAGAGGTCTGGGGTATGCTGCTGCACTTGTACAGATGGTTTAGGGAAGCCTGTATCCGTGCCAGCCTAAATCTCAAATGTTGACACACTTACCCTGGGGCAATTTATGGCTGTGACCTGCTAAATCAGAGCAATCTTCAGACGGCACAAGTGCAGCTGTCTGTGGTCAGGGATTTTCAGCAATGTCGACAAAACACCAGCATGCAAACTTCCCTTAGCTATAAACAACTCAATGAAAACATAGTGGAGTCAACTGCTCTCACATGCCTGAATACACACCTGGGTATCTGAAGCATAAAGCACATCTCATTAAAGGCTACTGTGTGGAGATAAACTGCAGAGATAACAAACTAATTTACTCAAATGTGCCTTGCATCAGAAGGCAATTACCACTATGAAGATGAAGTTGGTACTGTAAAAGCCAATTAACATCAGGGCACTGGAGGAAATAAGCTCAAAAGACAAAGAATCTTCACCAAGCCTGTTGATTTCCGTAAGCCTGCTTTCGATAAAGTAGACCTATGCACCTTTTTGGAAACACAAACCAGGAGGATCTTTAGCACACCAAGGGATGCAAAGAAGGCAGGCATCTGCTTGCTGACTTTCCCCTACAGCTGCAGAACGCACTGTGATGCTGGCTGCAGCGTTTCCATTATTCAAAGGCAATGGCATGGCAGGCGTGACTGATCCCACAGCCAAGGGCACTGCGCTGGCACAGGAACTAAGAGCGCAGCTTGAGCCAGATGTTTGTAGCCCCTTTAACCGTTTACTCCCTGGTGAATCCTTCAGCCGAAGTAGCGATAAGGACTTCTCTGCTAGTGGAGTAGAAAGGCTACGTTTCAGAGCAAATATTGGCTTAAAGCTGTTTTCCAAACCAGAGAAAGAAATTCACAAGGAGGGGATGACAGCTAGCACTCCACGGAATAAAGCAAGAACATTTCTGGCTGCGCACGGTAATGAGAAACAGCAAATCAGGACAGAAGAGCCCATTATCACAATCATTCTGTTTACGGTATCACAATTCACAGTCTGGCATGTAAATGCTGAATAGATCCAGCTGCTAGTAGGAAGATGTCTGTGCAGCAGCTTGCAGCTCTGTGTCTGGACCCAGGATAACAGAAGAGATCACACCTCTGTCAGCATTTTCTTTTCTTTATAACTCTGGCTGTTGGGAGGAATGAAGTTGGAATATTTCACGGACTCCAGGTCTTCTGCTTCCAGGAATTCAGATTTGCTGAGGGACTGATTACTGTCACCCTTCTTGGGCTCAGAGAAGGGCGACTGCTGCTGGCCACAGGTGACGTGGGTGTACTGGCACTGCTCTTCGTGATCAGTCTCTCGGTGGTAGAAGTAGTTGAAGTTGGACACGATGACAGGGACGGGGAGAGCGATGGTCAGCACACCCGCGATGGCACACAAGGAGCCCACAATCTTGCCACCAATTGTCATGGGATACATGTCCCCATAGCCCACGGTGGTCATGGACACCACCGCCCACCAAAAAGCATCAGGGATGCTGGTGAACAGGGAGTCGGGGTCATCGGTCTCTGCAAAGTAGACAGCACTGGAGAAGAGGATAACTCCGATGAACAGGAAGAAGATGAGGAGGCCCAGCTCCCTCATGCTGGCCTGGAGAGTCTTCCCCAAGATCTGCAGCCCCTTGGAGTGCCTGGAGAGCTTGAAGATCCTGAAGACTCTGACGAGGCGGATGACTCTCAGGATGGCCAGAGACATGGCTTGTTGCTGGCCCCCGTTGTTGCTGCTGCTGCCAGGCTGCTGCTTCTGCTGCTGTTGCTGGGCCAGCTCCGTGCCCAGGGTGATGAAGTAGGGGATGATGGCCACGATGTCGATGATGTTCATGATGTTGCGGGAAAACTCGGGCTTGCTGGGGCAGGCGAAGAAGCGCACGAGGAGCTCAAAGGAGAACCAGATGATGCACAGGGTCTCGATGAGGAAGAAGGGGTCAGTGAAGAAGGGACCGGCGCCGGCGATGGGGTGCAGGGGCGGCGGAGTCCCGCTGGGTGGAGGCGGTGGCAGCAGCAGCAGCGCCTCGTCCCCTGGCGCTGCCACCTCCCCAAAGCCAGGCTGGCCGCCCTTGGGCTCCTGGCGAAACTCGGGCAGGGTCTCCAGGCAGAAGATGACAATGGAGATGAGGATGACTAGCACGGAGACGATGGCAATGGCCCGCGCTGGCCCGGAGCTCTCGGGGTACTCAAAGAGCAGCCAGACCTGGCGCTGGAAGTGGTGCTGGGGCAGGGGCTTCTCCTCCTCTTGAATGAAGCCCTCGTCCTCCCGGAAGGTCTCGATGGCCTCCTGGCCCAGCTGGTAGAAGCGGATCTCCTCCAGGAAGATGTCGAGGGGGACGTGGACCGGCCGGCGGAGCCGTCCCCCGGACTGGTAGTAGTAGAGGATGGCATCGAAGCTGGGCCGGTTGCGGTCGAAGAAGTACTCGTTGCGGAGCGGGTCGAAGTAGCGCACCCGGCGGCTGGGGTCGCCCAGCAGCGTGTCGGGGAAGATGGAGAGGGTCCGCAGCTGCGTCTCGAACCGCAGCCCCGAGATGTTGATCACCAGCCGCTCGCTGCTGCAGCAGCTGCCGCCGCTCCGCTCCTCGCCCGGCGCCTCCGCCTCTCCGCCGCCCGCCCGCGGGGCCGCCAGCGCCAGCGGCTCCTCCGCCCGCATCCCGCCCGCTCTGCCCCGCTGCCCGCTGCACGCTCGCTTTCAGCGGCCGCCCAGGACAGCGGCCATGCGCCCGCCCCGCCTGTTGCTCCTCGCTGCCTCCGCTCCGCGGGGCTGCCCGCCCGCCGCGGCTCCTCCTCCGGCCCCGGCTCCGGTGGGCTCTGCCCCGGGCTGGGGCACCGAGCTGCTGCCGCTGCTGCACAGCGCGCCTGGCTCTGCCCTCCCCGCCCTGCACACACACACACACACTGGAGGAGGGAGGGAGGAGGAAGGAGAGGGAGGTGTACGAGAACACGCACACACGGTTGCACTGGGGGAGAGGGGCACACGCAGGCACACAGAGACGCCCGCAGACACTCGCACCCGCGAGCAGAGGCACGCGCGGACACAGACAGACAGACGGACGGACACGGGCAGACACGGAGAGATGCCCGCACCCACCCGGCAGGCACGCACGCACTGGCGGAGGCTGGTGCTCGCCCTGCCCCGTCCTCCGCCGCAGCAGCCCCTGCCCAGAACCGCCGGCTTTTGGGGGGGGAGAAGCCCCGAGGGGATCCCGCTGCAGCTCTCCGGCCAGGCGCTTCGCCACAGCTCTCCCCCGCCCTTCTCTTCCCCCACCCCTTCACCACGCAAACCTGCCCCTGCCGCTGCCCCTGCCCCTCGGTCGGAACCCTGACGGGGACCGTCAAACGCTGCCAGCTCCGGTCAGTGCCGAGAGCTCAGCCCTGGGTCCCGGGAGAGCTCGGTGTTGTTCCTGTCCCTGCCGCAGGCTGTAGTTGACCTTGAGCCAGTCCCTCCACGCCTGGGGCTCGCGGACCTCCATTTATAATGTGTCATTGCCATGATGCAAGCACGACAGTGGCATCGGACCTTCCAGAGAGGGACGCAACCTGGCACGCAGTGAACAGCGCAGCTGGGCAAAGACACAGGTAAATACAGTTTTGCTCCTCTCTTTTGGGGTGGATAGAATCTGCCCCTGCTCCCAGGTGCCACCCAGGTCAGCTCGCTCATTGCTTTGTTTACCACCACACAGTCAGCGCTTCATCTCCCTCGGAGCCCGAACTGCATTTTGCAGGCAGACTCCCAGCTCTTCTGGCTTCAGAAACCTGTGGCTTGCTTCGTCCCTGTCACGTTTGGCATCTGAAAGCGCAGAGAAACTCAGGACAGTGTACTTTCTCCCTCCGAAGATGGGGCTAACAGGTGAGGCTACTTCCACCCTTCCCAGGACAAAAGTCTCTTTCCCTTGAAAGCCTTTTGTCGGGGTTGAATATTATTAAGCAGGCTTTTATCATCATAGTACCTGATGCCTCTGCTGGCTGTGAGCCATCGGCTTAGCCTACACTACCTCTCAGCAGCACAGATCTACAAGAAAACATTCCCCTCTTTACCCCTCCTCCCGACTCCTCTCTAACTAGCTGGAAATATTCAGCTACTTCAGGCTGTGGACATTTTGACCGGCTGGCTGTGGCTGCCTTGTTTGGCTCTGTCCTCACAAAGGGGGTGAATATGAATTGTGTGTCGCTTAATCCTTTTTCCTCTCTTACTCGTTAACATTGAAGATGGCTGTTGCAAAAGGAAGCATATTTTTTTTCGTTTATATGAAGATGGCTGTCGCACGAGGAAGCGTATTTTTCTTCATATTATACATAATAAGGGTATGGCAACCAGATGAAAAATACTTTGCTGGAGAATATACCTTTTCTTTCCAAAAAAAATAAGTCACTGCTTACCTTTGTGATAGTAAAATGCTTCTTGCTGAGATCCTTTTTCAATTATTACAATGAATTATTCATTCATGGGATTATTTGAATAACGATTATGATTTATTCATTCACGTGGTTAACTATTGAGAAAACAGCTTTTGGGAGGGATGCAAAAGCTCCCGAGGCTTATAAGAGGATACAGGACACGTCTGCATTGCCATCAGTGCTGTGACTGAGCTCACCCTGTGCTAGGTTTAAACGAGCACGCTTCAAGCAGCAGAGCAGAGACAATGTGGAGCTCCGCAATGGGTTGCAGGACGATTTTCCAGCCCACGCAAACATTTCGTGCTGCCACAGTTCTGGTGTTCACACTACCTGAGCTAGCAGTGCTACCGATAACTGAGGTGCCTCCGCGTGAGCTGCAGTCCCATCCGGCCACATCCACCTGCTCTGCTGCCCTCCCGCCACAGCCCATCCCCGAGCAGGCACCCAGGCTGCTACGCATCACCTGTGCTTGCTCCTGAAAGCCCTCCAGAAGTCACTGCATTTCCCTCTGGGTACTTAGGCTGCACCTCAGGCTCAGTATTAAACCCACAAGCCTTTGCAACGTGCAAGTAAACTCTTTTTAGCACACAGCCTGTTCCTGAACCGATCCGCACCACGCTGCCTGTGCAGCCGCGCCCCTCACTTCTATATTAAGAGGCGATGCCAGCTGCCACTGTTCAGCCTCCGTGAAGATCTCGCTGGGCCAGCATCTTGCAATGGTACACAATTTGCAAAGCGGGAGAAGAATGGCAAGGGAGACCCAGAGATGCCAGGGAGGGGCAGGAGGCAAAGCCCAAAGCAGCACTGCAGCAAGCCACACAGCAGTACGTAACGCTCTCCACAGAGCGATTTGGCTGCTAGGTCTGAAGCCGAAACCACAAGACCAGTGCCACCTAAGCTTGTGTTGGAGGTAGTAGCTGTGTTCACACCTTCAAGCTCAGGTACGGCATGTTGCTATAGTTCAAGAGTTTAGGATGACCATGCCTTCCTCCAGGCTGTATCAGTCACTAATGCCAAGGTGCACAAAAACACCTTCATAGATACCTAGGAAGAAACTGTTGCTGACTCTAGCACAGCAGGATGCCTGATTCTGGGCTTTCATTCTACTCTAGAAGCAGGACAGACATTGCCCACCCTGAGCCAGGCCCTTACAGGCACCTGTCAATCTGTGGCACAGCAGTTCAGTTTCAACAAGGCAAACAGTTTCTGGGATGTCTTATGCACCCCTGAGTACAGGTCAGCATTTTAGGTAACATCACTACCCTTTGGATTTCCTTTAGCTCTCTTTCACTGAATATGATGCGTTCAGCACTGCAGCTGCCACAAAACTATGGGTATGTAGCATTTTCTCAGGAAAGCCAAACTCAGAGATCCTCAAGGTAAGCACTCCAAAACCAAGATAACCCAAGTGGGTGTCAGATTCGTGTCTAGTGCAGACAGAACTTGTTATCCACCTCCTGCCTTTCTGAGCTTCCCAATGACTCCATTTTCTCCTGAACTTCCCAATTCTCTCCTCCAGGGCTCCTGTGCTACCTCTATCTCCTGCATCCCACATTCAGGTACTTTTCCCAGTTGTGGAGCATCTCTTCCTTCTGGCCCTGCTAGTTTCTTCACTCACTTGCAGGTCAGTGGCTCCCCGGCATCAGAGTCAGTACCTGCAGTAACTTCAGCGAGCTATGGATCTCTGAAATCATGCATTAACACCTTAACATGCAGCCTAGAAGGTACAAAACAACCTGCCACAGACTTGAGGCCCTGAGGTAGAACTCACCTTCCAAACATTCCACACATAAAACAAATCCTAATGGTCTGAAAAGAGCAATAGCCAGGGCAATTTAAAAATGTCATAGTTGGCAGAGCATCCACGTTTGAAAGGGTCATTTACATTTATGCACAGCACCAATTACAGCCAACTTCATGCCTCCCTACTTACTCAGAGTCATAAATCTATAAATGAGAGTGCTAAACAGGAGAGGGAGGCAGAACTGGCTTATGCCCTGAAGCCGTAAGCCTTACCACTCAGAAACTGGAGTTCTCCTGTTTTCTTCTCTTACCAGAAACCAGGAACAAACTTTTCTATTTATTAACGTCCTTCCAGGCATCAGAGCAGCCGACTGATATGGTATCGAATGCTAATGACCAAATTCTTTAGTGCCTTAAACCTCTTTATCCTAGTGCAAGTGAAGATGTAGGTCTGAAATGTTACACTCTTACTCTGGCAGAATGCTAGATACACTTATGCTAAGAAAGAGAAGTGACTTCACTGGATACGGGCAATGAAACATTGGCTTTCATATTCACGTCACACCGTAAGAGGGAAGAAAATACACAAAGGTGTCTCAACTTGTGTACCTGCAGATCTCAAAGCATCGGATGGCAGCAGGGTGAGTAGGGTTCAATACCCATACATCCATCGTGCTGAGGTTCCCACCATACCACAATGGGCAGTGATAAGACTTCCCTCCAGTTTTTGCAAGATGGAAGCAACCCTGACTGTCTTCTGACAGGAAAGCATCCATCCCAGTTCTCCTTTCATTCTTCCATATAAAGTTCCCTCCTTTCCCCCTTTACACATGTGAAGAAAAGCCAGTAAACTCAGCAGAGATGTTATCATAGAGATATAAATCATCAGCCAGAGCACAATGAATTGATGTGTGCACGCCCACACGTGTTCACACATGAACACACCCGAATGAACTAGCTCCTTGTACCATTAAGATGACAGTTGCAATTTCATAACAAACAGCGTACAGTTTCCAGTGCCTTTACATTTGCAAAATACTACGCAGGCTGTCTCTACGCCCTGCTTAGAATAGGATGCTTGTGCCACCCTTAACAGATGAAGGAAGAATTACACTTCCATGATAAGCTGAAGATGACAATCTCATTCACTGTATCACCCAGGAGTATTCCTGGAGCGCTATCTTTTCTGTGCGTCGAATGAGGACAGGTTCTTGTACCAGAAAAAACACACCACTGTGTAACTAAAAATTATGTCACAATACCAGAACAAAGGGAGAAGGGGAAAACAAAGCAGGTTGTTCCAGAAACTTTCATACAAGCTTTTTCTAGCTTTCAAGTACTTACCCCTGTGAAGTGCCTTTAATGCTGTGTTTGTACTGGGCTTTCAAAAAACTAAAGTTGAAAATGAATTGCCCATTTTTTTATCCTATAAATGAGTAACTTCTAAACCTCTTTTAAACCTCTATTTCCAAATCCCTTAAGTATTAAGTAAATCTGTGGGGTTTTTTTTTCTGAGATGCCTTTCACAGAAAGAACCCTTAGAAGTGTTTCAGGGATTTCAGGGCTCTGTTTATCAAGGGATGAAAAACATGCTGTCTGGTGACAATGTTCAGGTTCACAACACAACTCTATGCTTTGTGAGCAAGTGAATGAATGGGACAAAAGATAGTACCAGCATGCAGAGCCATCAGCAGAAACAGATGGAGGGTCTTCACCACTATTTCCTAGGCAGCATAGAATTACTGAGGAGTACAAATGCTACGTTCAACTTGAGGTTCTGCAATATCAGACAACTCCTTTGAGATGTCTGCCCACCCTTCAGATGGACATTGTCTCCTTTTGGTTCCATTCCAATCCCTTTTGCTTCTGCACTCAGTCATTCAATTTCCATCCCTTAATTTATTTCTGTCCTACAGTCCCTGAGCTTGTCCCAGATATTTATCCTGCCATCCCGTGCCTTGCCTCCTGCCTGTGTCCTATCCTCCTGCTCCCGTCTTCCATCCTCTCCCAGCCCTTTCAGTTCACCATTCTACCCTTCCTCATTTCCCAGTCCCTTCTGCTCCCAATCCTTCTATCTATGTTTGGCTTAGTTTCCCAAATATTTCAACAGAGCCCCCCGTTCCACGCAAGGAAAGGACATTGCTTCCAAAAGGTCAAGCAATTCTTTAAAATCCTGCTGTGGCATTTGGTGCATCTGCGTTTGTGTGCAAGTGTTATTTACAGCCTTCCTCGTTCTTCCAAATGCACAGGGAGGAAAAGTATTTTAGCCCAGGTACAGAAAGGCTTTGCCAGGAGTCCCAGCTAAGATCATACTGCAGATGCTGCCAGTGGCACCTCTAATGCTTTTTAGCTGGTGGTGTTTGCAACAGAAAATTTTATAGCAGACTTGTGTTTGCTTGATAGTAATGCAGTGGAGGTTTGAGAGAACAGTGTCATGTAAAACAACAGCTCTAGCAGTTAGTCACTGCTGAGCCAATAGTAACAAAGTGAGAGTATATAGCTGTATGTTGGAAAAGAGAAGTAAGTGATGCTTTCTTGTAAGGGATCCTGCCACTTTCTCCTAAGTGGTGCAGTTAACGATCCACTTCAGTGCCTTGTATCAAATGTAAGGGTATGTGGAAGGAGAAAGCATCTGCTTCCTTAAGGTAATCCAATCAAGGAACCTTTCAATGCAAAGGTGATAATAGAGGGGAAGAGATTTTATGCCACCACTACTGAGAGAATTATAAAGATTTTAGGGAGATTTGTGTGGTTGTGATGTGAAGGGAACTCACTGTCTCCAAGGTAAGCCTCCTATTCCGTGTCCCCCCCACACATATATGCACACAGTGCTGTGAAGAATACTCTCTCTGCACAAAGATCTTCTACCCCCACCACAGTTCCATGCAACTCATACTCCAAATAGCACGTCTCTGTCCTCATCCTATCGATCGATAACCCTTCTGTACATGAAAACACTCTGTCTCTCAGCCACACACCTGCCCTGACCTGTAAGGCATCTCCACTGCCCTCTTTTTGAGCGGACGGCCTCTAAAGATTGTCTTTCCATTTTTCACAGTAGGCACTGTTCGAGTGCAGGCAGTAGACTGGTGCTCACACAAGGAAAGCAGCAGGGACTACTGCTCCCTGGAGTCACACAGCCCTTTCTGCCTGCTTTCCCTGCCCATCCCAATCCCACCTGTGAAGAGGAGGGAAAGAATCTGGCCTTTCTTCACCTTGCCCTTCACAGGAATCTCTATTCACCCTGGAATGGAAATGATGATACTTGTAGAGCTCACCTGGCCAATAATGTCACTATGCATGAAGTCAAAGATGCCAGCACCGGGTTCCTTCTCTCATCGCAGGCTGCCTCTCCCTTCATGCCACTCTGTGTGCTTCTGCACCTGACACAGCCACCTTCCCACGTGCCCAGTGTCCCTCCTGTCGGTACAGAGAGGATGGGAGAAACAGGTCTCGGGTCTGCCACCTGCTATTCCATCTATCCTGCACAGGCAGGAGCAGCAGGGGCTTGGTTAGCCAGTACAGTCCCTCCCGCTGCTGTGGAAACAGCTGCTCTTCTCAGTGCACAGAAATCCTCAGGGATTTGGGTAGTAAATCTCTGACAAGTCTCTAAGAAAATACATGCTAGAGGAATGTATTGAGCAGATTTCTTCAAGGATGGTGAAAAGCAAGCCATGACATCAGAACAGCCTCCCTGCCAAGTTTTCCATCTCTGCTCATAAAGTAGGAGAGCTTTGCAGAAAAATGAATGCAATACTTTTTGACAGGCAAAGCAAAATATTTTCCACCAACTTTGTTTCAGAGGCAGCCAAATAATTTGTTTTCCTTTGTTTGTTCTATCAGAAGCTTTCCAAATAAAAATAAACAGGCAAATTAGCCCTGAGGTAGACAACCAACATGAAAACATGTTATTTGGATAGTCTTAAGATCAAGAAGAAACCCTCTAGCTGGAGTGGAGAGGGCTTTACCAGACTCTTCTAAGATAACAGTAATATGATCATTATGCTCAGTGACAGTATTTTGGGACTATTTTCACTGAATATAGACCAAATAGACCCTAAACTCGATTAAAACCCAACAGAAGAATCTGATGTACAAAACCACTGCACAGGCCAATTCCATTCACACAGTCCTCCCGTCTTAATTGCTGTAAAGAACAGAAATAAATTCCCCTCTTCTTGACTACTGGAACAATAAGATGATCCTCAAATATGAAGCAATGAAAAACAGATGTAAACATCAGCCTTGTAACACGAACCATCTCTTCCCCTTGATGAAAGCTGCTGAAAATCAGTGTGTCATTGAAGAGAAGCTGGATAAAAAAATTAAGGAACACTGATAAGGTGAGGGTGAAATATCTGGTAGGAGTTAACACATGCAAAGTCATCTCCGTTCACTCCCGGGCTTTCTGGGAAGCACAGGAGAACCACAAGCTTTCAGTTTGAATCAGATTTCAGGGCGATGGGAATGCGGTTTGTAAGTAAACAGGCAGAAAAAGGAAGGCTAATAGATAAAAGATCTCATTGCTCTGGTGATCCAGGGGAGGTACGGACAAAAGATGAGAAATAGACAGGTATTCATTGCTTTTTTTTGTTAGCAGTTGTTACCAACAAAGTTGGACCTCAGGCCTCCGATGACACTGAACCTAATAGCAGAGTATTGTCCACAACAGAGGAAGATGGTGTTAGGGAGCACTTAAGTCAACTGGACATACACAAGTTTGTGGCATCAGGCAGGATGCTTTTTATGGTGCTGATGGAGTCTGACAATGTCATTCAAAGGCCAGTTTCTATCATCTTTAAAGGTCATGGTGAACAGGGAGAGGTTGCTGATGTCTGAAAGGCTAATACAAACCCCATTTCCAAGACAGGGGATTCAGGTAGCTGCAGGCCAGACATCCTCCCTGCAGTCCCTGAGAAGGTTACAGAGCAAATCCCACCTGAAGCCGTTTCCAGCCACGTGAAGCATGAGAAGGTGCTTGGGAGGAGCCAGCATCAATTTATCAAAGGCAAATCATGCCTGACCAACTTTATTCCCTTTCAGAATGAAAAGACTGGTTCACTGGTGAAGGAGAAAGCAGTGGTTGCTGCTTACCTTGTTTTATCATCAATACAGTATTCCCATATGTGTAAATGTGCATTTTACAGGAAACAACAGCCATTATTACCCCTTCTTTCCCAAATATATACCACCACTGTGCTACTACTTGATGAATCCTGAAAAATGTGTTAAACAGCAAGGGAAAGAGAAAGCTCTATGGCAGATCTGCCTTATATGGGTCCTCCAATTTTAGGGTTTTTCAAGATTTGGAGCCTGAGAGAATCACAACTTTAAGCATCAGTTGCCCCGTGTGTTAATCTGGAAAGCATATCTCTGATAACTTTGTCATGGAACTTCCTAGAGAGTAAGGAGTTCCCAGGAAAGGGTATATTCTCCCAGCTCCAGCTGCCCCTTGCAGAACACATCTACATGCTGATGTCTAATTCTCCAACTGGAACGTGATCGACCTGAGACATTCAGGGAAGGCTGCTCAGAAGGGGAGGATGTGCTGCAGGATCAGCGAGAACAAAGGAAAATAACGATCTCTCCTAGCCCTGGTGTCAAACTATAGATACGCAGTTTGGCACCTAACACCAAATTAAACCAAGTATTTGAGCTCTGTGCACAGCTCAGAGCAATGAATCACACTCTTTCCCTGACATCTCTCCTATTAGAGCTGTCTTATCCACTTATATCCAACGGTTTCCTAATGGCTGCCACAGCAGCCTTCGCTCTTGTAAGCAGGGATAGCAGCAGCACCGCTCATTTTAGAAACCCCTGGACAGGCAAAAGCTGCCTGCAAATAAAACAGGGACCTTCCTGAATCCCCCTTCTGAGTTTAATGAGATACACGTACAGTTAGCCTTGTGTATCCTTGCCAGGTCAAGACTCGCTGTGACGATGTCAGCACCCAATCGATTATGACCGTAACGAGCGAATATCACACAATCTTGCACTCACGAGAAGCCTTATATAGTAACTTAGGTACTGCTGTGGGGACGGGCACGGGAGCAACTTTGCTCAGCTGGCGGAACCCGCTAACCTCTTTGGGCTTGCTCAGAGGGAGCCCAGCATGTCAGTGTTCATGGAGCTAGGCTCTAACTTTGCTGAGGGGTTTTCTGATGGGCGGTCTTGTAAAATGCTGCTCCAGCACGGGCGATGTGCCCTTAAAGGTGTCAAACAAAATTCCTTAATTATAACGTTGATGCTTGCTGCTTTAGAAGATGGGGGAAAGAAAGGAGGGGGAACATCTTCTCACAGCCTCTGTTCTCTCTCCCAAGACTGAAGAGATTTTAAGTTTTTACTCTAATAACCAGAACTATAAAAGTCTTTTTCCTCCCAAAATATCGAACATCTTTTTAATAACATGTAATGAAGAGGCTGTGGTTAAATAATGCAGTTCTTTTGCCCCAGTTCTGATACTTTTTTTATAATGCTCATCTAAGTCACTAAAAGGAATTAATATTTTATTGCTTTCTATGAAAAATGCATAGTGCCTCTCCCATAGCTTTTCAGCAAGGTTTCAGACTCTAGTTGCTGTACTTCAGAGTGGAATTTCTGGTTTTGCTCTCACTGGAGTCAATTAGCCTCTGTAGGAAAATCCCTAAATTATTAGGTAAAAAATAATAATTAAGAGAAGCCTTAAGTTTGTCATAGAAACTGGTTTTGAACTTGCATGATTAAGCTATGTTATGTTTCACTTTCAGAGCCCTGAAAAAACCATACATTTCAATTTTTGCTTGTACACATCATTGCATACTGACCCTTTCCAGAACTCTGGATTGAGTAGCCCCTAATTTTTAAAGAGGAGGCTTTCATTTACAAAAATGTTCTCTCCTAACCCTTTTCTCTTCTATCCTGTCTGTGCAATAGGCCACCCGAACCCAGAGATCTAAGTATTTGCAAACAAGACTTCATCAGACTAACAGTGTCAATTAAGCAAACATAACCAAACTGACAGGGCTGTGTGACCAAAACTATTCTTGACATCTTGACGTTGGATGAAAAATAAGCAAGCTCACTTGATTACATGAAGAGCTTAAGCATCCGTAAAGCAGCCAGATTAATTGCCAGACCTCTAAAAATAAATGAAGTATTCCAGGCTTTCAAAAAACAAACAAAAGGCCTCTCATTTCCAGTAGGTTCTCAGGAGCGGATTCTCTAGGATTTTTCCCAAGGGAACCATTTCACATAATGATAGTGATCCTAATCCTGCAGGTTTTTATCCTGTTGAGACATCCTCCTTTAGCCTTTTTAGCATGAATAGCACCTAAAGTGAGGAACGGTTTGATTCAATGGTTGGCAAATGCGGAATTTCGGACTTTAGATCTTTTGTAGGGACATTGCTATTTAAGAATAATAATAAAAAAAACCAAACCCATGGATTAGCTCGGGACAGAAATAGCATTAACTGTATTTCATTTTGTAAGGCATTTTCAGCTGTCATCAGAGCCAGCTATTGGAACGGAGACTTAAGGATCCAATCTATTTTTGTAAGCCCAAAGTGACCAATAATTCTGCAATTGCTGAGGTAATTCTGTAAATGGTGAGATATTGCAATACCTGATGCCCAGGCTGCTGGGACCATTGTAGCCCAGTAAAATGTTTGGTGTATTCCTCCCAGACAATGTACGAGGAAAGTTGAATAAGAAAAGATATTTCCCAAGCCTTCTGAGGAAGGCTTTGGCACAGATTTGGTTTTCTGCAGCCAACCAGTGCTCTCTACCAAGCACAAATACCCACATCCCATGCGAACACTGTAAGGGTCAGACAGCTTTCCACTCCAGTGGGCATCCTTGGCAGATGTTTCTGCAAGGTAATGCAAGTACGTGTTCTGAAACAGGACTGCTCCTCTCCTTGACATCTTCTATGAGCAACATTGACCTGAGATTTATTCCTCTGCCTGTATTACTAGAAGGGCATCAGTGCAACTGAAAACCCATTAAATGAATTTGCTTTCAGTGTGCCTTTAATTGCATGCAAGCCTATCCAGCTTATACTGATAGCTTCAGAGGTATCTGTGGCCATGCTATATACTGCTATGAGATGTCTCATCAGCTGTTGATTTCTGAGTTATGTGGGAAATTGCAGCTGAATCTGAGGCAGAACACTAACAACAAAGCAGTATCAAGCTGCTCAGAATACTCCTGCCTCATGTCAGATGAATTCACTGAACTTCTTACAGCCAACCAAATGATAACCTGAAGGAACACCCTGTCCTTGTCTTCCACTTCTTAGCTCTCAGCATCAGAAATATACTAGTGGAAACTGACTTACTAGATTCATGCCATTAAGGGGTTTGGTGCCTTATCTATGCATTTATTTCTTCCTCCGTTTTCCCTGGCTGCTTCTAAAGTAGAAAGAGAGTTTGACAGTAGTTCTTTATAGGAACCATAAGGCTGAGTAACAGAGTCCTGTGTCTTTCTGCTTCTCCCCTTTCCCAGTGCCTGGCTGCCAGAGATGCTGCTGGGCAAGGCAGGGAGGTGGTTGCTGTGCAACTCCATTTGAGAATTGCTTCCGAGTTTCATCATTCCTCTGAAGCTGAAACCTTGTGAGCTGGCAATCAAGGGTCCTTCCCTCCAGTCACCCCAGACATGAGAGGGGAAAATAAAAAGCTTTCTCCCCATGAAATCTCATTATCTGACAACACGCATTTTCTATTGGAAAACTGTTCTCAGAGAAGGTTCCCAGTCAGCCCTGGTTAAAATGTAATTCCCAAATCCTTGTAAATAAAGAGGGACTATCGTCTTCATTATTTGAAAGAAAGGATGTCTGATCTCCATTTTTCAATTCACAGGAAGACAAGTGAAGGAGGCTTCAGTAAAGAATCACTCAGTCCAGAGTGTTACTGATTATCCCTGGGTAAGCATGCAGAAATTTGACTGCAAGTCAACATCAGTGTGACTGAGGTCCAGGAAACCCACAGAGCACTGGGGAAGACTGCTCAGTCCCTAGATGGTACCCATGTGCAGAATTTGGTCATAGATCAGAAGTGAAAATGAATGGACTAAGACCTTCTAGAAGGCACAGATATCAATTAAAATAGAAACTAGATAGTTATTTAAAGCCTGGAAAGGGCTTTCTCCAGGGCCCAGCCACAGCAGCGGTTCCTCTCAAGAACAGGTAAAATTCATAGTAAGGTTACTGAAAGCCTAAACACTTCTGAGAGTCAGCATTTGTGTGCTCCAAAATCATAGTGGTGGGTGTACTGCACATAAAATCTGAGCCATAGACCAATATTGCAGTTCAGGTAAATGTCTGATAAATGCAATAAGGGGCAGGGTTCAGCACAAAATGCATTTCTCTTTCTGCTGCTCCCAAGTGACTGCCATTAACTGCAAAAGCAGAACTACACCAGGGAATTCCATAAGGACTTCTAAGCACTACATGTTGCCAAAAGATCTGACTGATTTCTTAGGAGGTGTACTAACGTCTCCAGAGGGGAAAGGGGAAGGGGAAGGAAAACAAAGGAAAAGAAAAAGAAAAGAGAAAAGGAAAGGAAAAGGAAAAAAAAAAAGAAAAAAAAAAAGAAAATACAAAGAGGAAAAAAACTCCACAATCAGAGACTTGTTTTCCTTCTGTGCTTATTACAGAGGCACTACACTTGGTCTCAAGTTCCAATTCTTACCCCAGCCACAAATCATGTTGCTTCCAGAGAAGACTGAACTTACTCATGAGCTCATTAGTACTTTTCCACAAGGCACTGCTGTGTTTGTGTATTCTTAGTACGCGTTGGAAAAGGAAGTCTGATTTTCAAAACAGATTCCTTCCACTTGCCAGGATCACACTCTTCAAGGTGCCTGACTTTTGATATTCAAAGTGAATACACTTCTGAATCATTAGTCCTTTTTTTTTAAAAAAAAAAACCAATACAACAGCAAAAAACCAAAGAAGATGCACAAATCATCCCAACCTGACTGGCATTAAAGGGAACGTTCTGCGGAGTACAAAGATCTTCTGATCAAGTTCTAAAAGAGGTAAAACACTTTACCAGGAAAGTGACAGGAGGCGAATACCTCAAGCTTCATGTAAAACAAAAGGTCTGTTGAACCTCAGTGTTTCAGATGAAAGAATCCTTTCATTCTTAGGAAGTTCGGGTACAAATTGAGTAGGCTCTTGCTCAGAACATAACCATCTTTTTTCTCTGTTATATTCAGTCAGGTCAGATTCAGTCTGCTGGTACTGTCTGCAAATCCTTACTTTTTAAGGGTCTTTTTTAGAAATAATTATTCCATGTTTCAGTAATGTCTTCCACCTACACTTCTTGACTCTCCTCTAGAGCTGCTGGCTGATTTGTCTTTCCGCTGTCCAGGCACAAGGGTAGTTATCAATGCCAAACAACTGTAGGGTTTGTACAAGTCTTTAGGTGTATGTGAGCATGTTTACCTCTACCTGTTTGGTTGCAAGGCTGTGTTTATTTACAGAATTATTCACTGTTTGTAGAAATATGTATCCTTGTAAATTAATGCATGAAAATAGTTTTTAACCGTTTAGGGAGAACGTATCTGGAAAGGCACATTACAAAGTGTTGCATTCACTATTCTCTCCATGGACTACTCTCCTGCTTTAGCAGTTTCCGACATTTGAGAGCAAATGACCAATGCACAGCAAGAACAGTGAAGGGTGGAAGGCTTACCTTAAAGCAAGCAGTTCAGAGAGAGGCTGTAGAATAACATGACTCCACATCTGCTTTTCACTGTGACATTTCACATATTCATGGCAGGATAAATAAGGACTGGATGGCTCCAGAGTCTTAGGTAGACTTGTTCTGTAATTTACACACAGAAAACTGCTCAGTGGGCTTTAAATCAAGGCATTAGAAGATGAGTGGTATTGTTGGTGCAGGGATACTCAACACTCTCTCTGTAAATTAGCCCCATTGGAATCTTCTCCAGGCAAACTACCAACCCCCTAGATGTTTCCCCACAGCACACAGCTTTGCAACAGGCCAGCCTTAGTGATGGGCCCCTTTTCATGGCTGGGGAAGAGAGCCAGGGACACAAAGCCCATCAGCAGCAGAGCAAGCCCTGGAATGGAGGTTGTCTCTGCCCCAGCCCAGCTCTCTAATAAATCCATATTCATGTGTGGCAATGTGCCATCACTCTCTTGCCACACAGACTTCACCGCAGATGGTCATTCTTGGATGCAGCATTTGGCTAAGGGACCTCTAGCTAGAAGGGTGGAGGCAGATAGAGATTTGTGTCTTCAAAGCAGATTTATTTCAGAGAAGACTATGCCAAAAAGCCTATCACAAATCCTTCCCCCACGTCCCCACCCCAGATGCCCTATTCTCCTCCTGGATATCCCCAACTTGAATGTGTCTTTCAGGCAGGGAGAATGGTAAAATACTGTAAAACTACAGCAATCTTTCCCAGCCATTAACAGGAAAGGCATTAGACATCAGATATTCGAAGCAAGGCCTTGCCGTCAGAGAAAGACGTGATGTTTTTCTCATATAAGAGGGTACCTGCTCACAGTTACACCAGCATCAGGCAGAAGCAATTCACCTGCACTGAACAGAGCAGCATCGCTGCCGAACCCACTGAAAACAGGATCAGGCCCACAGGCTCTTTAAAGGACAAAGGCAAGAACATATTTGGAGACTCAGCTCCCATTTCACAGCAGCCGGATGGAAAGAAAGCGAAGCCTCCAAGTCTGCCACACTTCTCAGAGCTTCAGAGACACTAAAGAGAGAGAGTGAGAGTACCAAGTATAGGTTTGTAATTTAATTTATGTTTATTTTGGTCCAAGGTTGAGGTCAATGCACAATAAGGAGGTTATCAGATGACTCATATTAGCCCGAGCGCTGTGCTGGGATAAAGTTAGTACTGTGCCTACTGGGAAGATGTAAGATTGTCAGATGGCCAGGGTAGAGCCTTATATAATTCATTTCTATTCCTGAAGTAATTTTCTTGACCAAGTCTGAGAAGTGAAGGGATATTCTTTTGTAGTGCTGTTGGGGGGGAAATCTGGGCTTTATGCATAATTTGCTCAGCTGAAATGACAGGAAAGCTTATTGGGTTGCATTGTTAGTGTAAATTACTTGCACTGTTTAACACCCAACATGATGATAAGACATATACAGTGATACACAAGGGGGTTTTTTTCCTACCTGACAAAACACAAATGTATATTTCCAAGCAACAGTTCCCTGCTGTTTTGCCTAATTAATAATACAAGCAGTAGGAGTAGGATGAAAACGTCAAGAAACTAGTTTTTGGCTTCATTTAAGTCCAAGGCATAAACCCTGTGTTTTCTCTGTGGAAATAGAATAGGACTGCTGGGTGTCACAGGGGAGACACAAAAAAATAAATAAATGACCCAGGCAGGATGTCAAGGAAATGTAAAACAGATGCTGTGCTCAGATATTTGAACACAGGCCTAGAGCAAATCCAATCAAAACATTTTATCCATGATTATCCATCCTGTTAGAAGAAACAAAAAACTCTTAAAGCATAATTTCAGAGAATCTTTTAAAGTTCATCACCTGCAGATATATTCTTTTCATCAATTGGCACATTTGCTCTGCTGTGCTGCAGAAAGGGTCACCCTACTACACAGACTATATTTTTGCTAACAGGTATTACACCATACTCACAGTAGCAAGAGATTGAAGTTCACAACACAGATTTCTCTTGTGTAATCACTTCCCCAGACAGGAGGGCTCTTCAGAACTGGAAATGGGATAGGACTGACATCTCCGTGAGGAGCTGCCCTCTCCAAAATTCCCTGACTAGATGCATGGAGACTTTTCAAGTATTTGGAGATACTTCCCACTTCAGCATCATGCCCAAGTCTACCACATAATTGGTCCCTGTGTGTGGCATGTCACTTTACAGGCTTGCAGAGGTGAACATAAGTAACAGTATTAGCATAGAGTGATGGTCCACCCAGACAGTTCCTACAAGATTGTCTTTGCTCATGGAGAATGCACCAAAATGCACAGTGCATGGAGCACTTCTTCGCTTTCCATATCTGTTTCTGACCAGAAGCTTCACAACTCTTCATTTATATCCCCAGATAAAGCTTTGGAGAGATCTTAAAGCCACCTTCCAATTCCTCAGGGGCTGGCTGAGAACAAGGAGCCAGGGTCTTAAGTGCCCAGCTGCAGAAAAATACATAAGGATCATAAACTGAAGCAAGAGAGGTTCATATAAGATGTAAGGGTGGCAAAAAATGCCAAGCAATTTAACAAAGCACAGGAACAGGAACTCCATCTTTGGAGGTCTTCAAGATTCAGACAGGTAAAGCCATGACTGATTGACCTAGCGTTGGCTAGCAGTTTGCCCTTGCAGGAGGACAGACTGGAGATGTCCAGAGGCACCCTCCAGCCAACACTTCTATGATTTTTCAAAAGGCCCTCGACAACTCCAGGAACTCACTGGTCAAATAGAAGTGCATATAAAAGTCATATAGAATGGACCTTTTAAAAGTCTGCAACCACTCAATTTACCATCCCAATCACAAAAGTCCTTTTTTCCAACACATGTATTTTCCAGCAGTAAGATGAGGAATCAGATCTTCTTGGACCAGAGTAAACTCTGGAGTCAAGAGGCTGATATCTCCTCCTGCAGTCTCTGTTAAAGACTCAGACAGAAAAACTGTGCTGTGCATGTCAGCTTGAAAAAGAGTCTTTCTTTGCTAAGTCTCCTTGCTTCAAATGAAAAAAAATGTAATAAAAAAAAAAAGTCTCCTGGGTACTTCTGTATAAAACAGATTATACTTACTTTTCATTAATTTCAGATCAAAGCTCTTCATTTTTTTAAGTAGGGAACCAAAGGGATCAGGTAGAGTAAATATCCTCTCCTCTCCAATTTCATGTGCAAACAACTGTGTTTTCAGGCTGAAAAGACATGATTTAGTAGTTTTACTGCAAAGGAAAAGTCTGCATTTATATTCTGTTCTTTATATGGATGACTTTGCTCTCTCTCAATATTTTTTTAGTGTGATGATTACATCTAACTAGAAATGGTCTATCTGGCATTGTGACAGTCCTGGAGATGACTCCCAGGGACAGACTGAATAGGAGAGAGGGAAATAGGCTTGTACCATTGGAGCAGGTCTCATGTGATGCATTGTGCTGGTCACTGCTCATGGGGGCATAAAGTCCCATCCTTGCCTGTAGAACATACCTACACCTCCTCCTGCTCCACGTGGTCACATGAATAATACCTCACTAATTTCAAAAGCATTCCTAATTCTACTTTTCTATCTATAGTTCAGTATCTTTTCTTCTACTTTGTCTTTTGTCTGCTCCATCAGTCCATCCATAGGACTTCACGTGGCTGATGAAATCAAGTCATGTTAGAGAGGTTAGGAAAAGCACAGCCACTTTGTGCTGATAAATTGTCATGGCCAGATCAAAGGAGAATATATTGTGCTGTGTGGCAGTGTCCTAACAACTGTTTCCTCTTGTCCTAGGAGACCAAGTCACAGCTTCTGCCAGTGCTCTGCTGGGACACTGTAGTTCCCCATCTGTTAATACTCTGAGCTGTTTCTGTAAGACACCATCCTCTTCCAAGTTCTAAGTAGCTTCCTAGTCAAGCAGTGTCCAGCCTGTACAGGCACATGATGTCATTCCATTCTAGAGCTTCACATTTGTCTCTGTTGAACTTAATGAGGTTGTGGTTGACTCAATCCAGCAGCTCATGAAAGCCTAAATTATGTCCATGGAGATAGATTTCTTACTAGGGGTGAGGGAGAAATCCATTTCTGACATGTTATCTGTTCTCCAAGTATCTATTCCTCAGCTTTTCGCTATCTTGATAATAATCTGCTAATGCTACATTTTTTTTATGTTGGCTTCTAAAGTGGTCAGAAACTATAATTTAACACACAGATAAGATCATGGCCTTGTACATAAAGTAACATACTCCACTGAGAAGCCCTCTGATTTATTTGGTACTGAAATGAGGTATTCCTGGAAGTTAAGCAGTAAGATTAAAGTGAAGATGATCCAATAAGCCACAGGTTTTTCAAGTTCATTCTAAATAGCATAGTCTTAGGAGAAAACAGGTCCAACTTACAATCTAGCATACTTTATGTTAGTGTAAACTTTATTTTACAATAATTGAGTCTATGTTGATATTTTTAAGCCCAGTTTCCCAAACTTAATAGGAGTGTATGCAAAACTACCATTATCTGAGAATCTCGAGACACTAACCACTTACAGCTGAGCTGAACAAGATCAACCCTAGAAACTTTCATTGGTTTACTTCCTGGAGGCTCTCATGCAACCACGTCTACAAACAGGTCATAAAACATGGCCTCAGAACAGGAGCTGTGCTAAAAATATCCAAGAACTGTGTTTTACTCAAGTGCCACCTGATTTCTCCCTGAGCCAAGGACTGTCCTTGTCTCTCTAGCAGCCATCATGGCCACCACTGGCTAATTACAACAAAACATAACAGAAAGGCATAAATGTCTGATATAGCAAGTTTTCACTTGTTCCTCAGAGAAGAGAAACCCCAAAAATTTCCCTTCTGGAGGAAAAAATCTCAACACCTAACACAGAAGGATCTTTACACAATTCCTCCTTGAATACATCCATAGGAGGTAAGATTTGGTCAATCCCAGGGCTCAGATTGCTGCTGGGGTGTGCAGTGGGGTGTTTGTGTATGTGTTCCTTAGAAAACCAGCAGGTTTGTAGGGGTTACACAAGTTCAGCCAGCGAGCATGAAAAGCAACACCCAGAGCCTGCATTTTCATCTGAAGGAATTCAGCAAAGGGTTTTCCTGTGGGATAGCCACATTTTAAGCTGTGAACTTGTGTAAGTGCTCTGTTAACGTTTTTGAAAGCCAGGGAGACATATCTGGGGCTACATCCATCCATCCCTGCCTGTTTCACTGGATATTCCTGGCTTTAGTCAGTGGGTGAGTACAGACAGAATTGGGGCAGGAAGGAAACAACTAAACTATTGGGAAACTAGAGCTCTTTTCTGGTGAATTATGTAGCTTTGTTGTATAGTTTTCAAAAAGTACGTACAAGGAACGAGTGAGAGTTGCATTTCTCAACCTGAAAAGACCTAGGACTTTTAGAAGACCTTGTCCCAGAGCAGAAAGACAAGGTGAAGTCTGCCCATACACACAGACAGACAGCCACTGATTTCAGAGCTGTAGGAATGATTCCTAAAGCACCAGGGTATTGCTTGGATAGTGTGGGTTTTATGTGGCTGTAGGCTTTTGTCATCTAAAAGGGCTGTTTGGGTGGAGAGTGGGAGCAGGTTAACAAACCAACAAAAATACCCAAAAGCAAACAAACAAAAAACCACCCATGCAAAACAAAACAACAAAACAAACACACACAAACCAAAACCACAAAACTTCATGGAAATAGAAAAAAAAAAAAAAGAAAAAGGCACTTCTGTGTGGAAAAAGAAACCAATGAAAGCAACCCTGCCATCAATAAATTCTGAAGTTCATCTAGAGTTTCTGGAGCAAGCATATCTCTTCAGTACCTACAGTAAGCCATGGTGCTAAGGAGATTTGTCAGCAAGTTCAGCCAGGTGTACTAAACCACGGGGATAAAAAACTACTTCAAGATTGAGCACTCCTAATACTCATCTGATCCCCCAGAAATCTGAAGATAAGCAGCCGCCAGGGCAGAGCAGTCCCAGGGTGGTTCAGAGTGATTAAACAGGAGCACAAACAGCCAGGGAGAAAGAAAAATAGTCTCTTCAATGAAAAAGATGGCTAGGGAGATCCTGCTTTCTAGCAGATCTGTGTTGGCCTGGAGGGTGCTGGAGAACCCGGGCAGAGTGCGGTGCCTGTCCCTGCCTCAGGATGGCACAGCAGGCACAAGAACCCCATCTCCCAGCTGAGTCCAGCCTCTTTGCTTGCCAGCCCTGCCCTTCATTCTCACAGGGCTGCTGTTAACACTCTCACATAATTCCTAATTTAAGATTTTCGTACCAAGTCAGCCATCCTGCTGGCAAAGATGCCTTTGTCCTGCTTAGTGAGGTGGATCCCATCTCTCCCAAGCAGATGCTGAGCCTCAAACAAGGTTCTATGGAACCAGTTGTTGATAAACAGTTCCCCCCTTCATCCTCTCACCAGTGGGACCGAAGGGAATGCTACCCTGGACCCCTGTGCCCCTGACTACCTCTCTCTGGCACTACACAGCCAACTGATTTCCTCCCCTCAGCTCTTCAACAACAGCAACACCTCTTCCAGGACGGAAGGCCATCTCTTCCAGCCTCAGAAAAGCCACAGGCAACCCCTGCAGCCTGGGACTTTTAGGGATGAATTCACCATCCAAACCTTCGTCTGGGTAGAGGTCTCTACCCCAGCAGGAGCAGCTGCTGGGGAAGTGCACAGCGTATCACCCCCACACCAGCTCTGCATCTTTCTGAGCAAGTTGCTGTCTGCTGGCTGTGCTCCAGCCCTGGCTCTCATACGGGTCTCTCCCTCAGGTCATCTGAATGGGTGCTTGACCCTTCCTAATCAGGGGGCAGCTACAACAACGCAACTTTGGGCCAAGGGCAGCTCACCAAGCTGGTTAGAAGCTGCTAGAAGTTGTAACAAATCAGGTTTTTATGTGCCCACAGATTAGTTTGATGCAATTAAATTTGTATTTTCTGCTGGAAAACTGACTGCACAGCAGCAGCCAAAACCATGAACCACTGACAATAAAATGCAACCTGAGAACCATCTTTTGGGCTTTATTTGTATTGTTTGATGTGGCCCACAATAGCTACTTGAAAGCTGTCAAGAACACCAGCAAACCACTCAGAGAAGACAGACAAATCTCTAGGTTACCCAGGAATCTAGGCAATAAAAAACTTCCCTAGCTGCACAGACTCTGCTTTCTGAATGTTTCCTTCAGTCTTGCAAATATTTCTGTGTTTTCCTTTGTGTTTACTCCACCTGCACGGGCCCAAGCTGTTTGAACTGTTGCCATACATTCACCTGAACTTACAGTGACCTCCAAAAGTTTGTCCCTCTTGGCAGCTGGTGACCATCACCAGTTAGCTGATGAGAGTCCCCACACCAACCAATTCACTTTGACCTTTCTTGTTGGTGCCCTAACAAAGGGAATACCCCTCCCCCCCCCCCCCCGTGGGATCTTTCACCACCTGAGAGAGAACATGCAGCTTTCCCCCATCTCCCTCCAGGGACAGGGGTAGCGAGGGGGAGCGGGTGACAAGGGTATGAGAGGTGGTTATGGTAATAGTGGAAGAAATAGGAGAGAGCTTTCTAAAGGCTATGCTAAGTGAAGGCTCTAGGGAGCAAATGTCTTCACTGCAGTTTGTCACAACCCGAAATTCCCCAGCTGGAAAATGTTGCTGGTTTGTGCAGATTTGTTCATTATGAAATAAAACATTTCAGCCACACATCCTGAATCCTGAGCCTTACCCAGCTCTGAAGTGCCTCACGTGCTCAAGCATAGCACAGACCTTCTGGACCATGAAGAACTGATCCAAAATCTCCTAGGGCTCCTGCTATGGAGAGCTGCCAGTAGATAATCAGGAAAACCTCTGCCTTTCCCCTTGAGATAGGCTACAAAGTTTGCTCTGGAGCCATGGACTGCAGAAGCCAGAGTGCTCCAAGCCTTGGGACTTGGTGGAAGCGAGGCCAGCTTCTGCTCAGGTTGTTGCAGAAGTTTTCTGAGAGCAATATGCCACTGGATACTGTATTTTCAAATCAGGTATTTGCCTGTGAGAGTGTGGTTTCTTGGAAAATATTAAAGCAGCTCCTTCTTGCTATTTCTTCTCCAGAAAAAGGTCAACCTTAAGAAACCCTAGCTCTACTGGCACAGGACTGCCGGGAATGCTGCAGGCTCAAGTGTTTACATGGGTTACAACTAATTCTGCAAAAATCAATAAATCCTTCTAAGGTTTCTCAGCCCTATTGACAATCAATTGTAATGTCCTTGCCTGTGGACTCAAGAGGCATTTTATTCAACCTAGCAGAAACAAACTCTTCTTATACTCCAAAACTGAAGTTTAGGTATAAGAGGGTATATTTAGAGATCAACAAGAATTTCTCCTCTCTACGCTGTTTTCATGGACTGGAAAAGAAAGAAGATGAGGTCCATGTACTGCTCAACTACAGGATGATTACAGGACATCAACAGGACAAGACTGTGAAAGAAGATAAGAATCCTAGAATGCATCAAGAAAGGCATTTCCAGCACACAGTAAACTACAAGTTACTTTGCAGTAGATATTGGTAAGTCTTCCAGTTGAAAGCTTTACCTTCCCAAAAATGGTGCTCTGAACACCACCAATGTTTCTTAGTGACAAGTCCGTTTGTAAATAACTTTACTCAGTAAGGTAAAATGAGCCAGAAAGCACAGACCAAGCTTTTCTATCATTGTTAATGATATGGGCCACATGTGTATGCTTTCATAAGACTGCAGCTGAGAAAGATACCAGCTGGTAAAGAGCAAATAAACCAACCAACTGAAACACTTGAAAGCAGAAAAATTTAAGACAACTTGCAACAATGAATCTCAAGCATCATCTGATGTGCTTTTTCTGTACACTCCTAAGACCGCAAACACGGCTCTGCAGTCTAGTTAGTAGTGAACAGAGAAGAGCAAGGGTGGTGAGCAGCCTTCAGCCAGGCTCTAGCACAGTTGCTGCTGTCTTATCTTTCTACTTGGTCTCTCAGTCTTTTCCATCTGTGGCTCTCTATCTCTTTCTTACAAACTTTTTCTTCATGTGATTGGCTTTTGGGAGTTTTCCCCTTTTGGTCTTCTCTTGCTGCAAAACAATTCTGAACAGAAAAAGAACTCGAGACTAGAGCACAGATGATCGTATGTCTACAGGCTGTATGGATTGTGTGTGCCTGAGAACTACTGTAAACAGCTGGATTGGAAACAACTATAGAGCAGAGCTGGGAAACACTTGCACAGGTTTTCCCCCATTTTATTTATCAGACAAAGTTACTGAATCTTTCCTGTTACTATCAATCTTCTTGAGATGATGAAATCACTGGGGCTAAACAAAGGTAAGCTACACCCTCTGCCAGAACAGCTAACTTTTGACTAAAAAAAAAAACCAGTGGGAAGGTAAATTCTTTATTCAACCTACAGCGTAGATTAACATGGTTCTCCCTAATGTGCAAATATTTAATGTGTGTGTGACATTTAGTTAGCATTCTGCACAGCTCTGCGCTTTGCACATGAAAAGCGGGTATGCTATCATTAGCCTCAATTGACCAGGAATGTGTAGTACCTGCAGACAGACATTTCCCAGATCAGCATCATACGGATATTGTATTACCTGTCCAAAGGTATTGAGCATGGGATATCAGAGAGGCAGCACAAATATAATAGGACATTGTTTCCTGTGAACTTGAACAATTATGTCTTTGATAAGAGAATATAAAGGCTACTCTTCACATGAACCGAAATAACCCAAAGGGCTAAGAAGTAACAACATTCAAGGAGCAACAGGAGTTCCCCAGAAGGAACTAAACCCTGCTCATTGCAGAGAGGCTGCCAAGGCTTGTCCAGTTGACAGACTATTACCCCCCACCCCCATCTTTCATGTGAGCCCCCTCTGAGGGGAAGATGTAAAGAAGACGCATCCAGACTCCTCTTAGTGGTGGCACGTGACTGGACAAGAGGAAATGGGATCAAACTGAAATACAATTCTATCTGAAGGTAAGAAAAAAACTTTTTTACTGTAAGAGTGGACAAACACTAGCACAGGTTGTCTGGAGAATTTCTGGAGTCTCCATCCCTAGAAATATTCAACACCCAACTGGACACGGTGCTGGGCAACCTCCTGTAGCTGAAGCTGCTTTGAGCAGGAGGATGGGACTGGACAACCTCCAAAGGTTACTTTCAACCTCAACCACTCTGGGATTCTGTGGGCTCCCTGTTGGTGACGTGGCAACACAAAGCAGTGCAAGAAAAGTGAAGTACAGAGCTGATCTCAGCCACACTGGACTGTGAAACGCGCACCAGTGAACTCACGTCACTCTAGGAATACAACCTGGAAAAGGATGGAAAGGCCAAGCAAGTCTCAAAGTTTTCTTTCTGGATAGGACACTCTTTAGATGCCCCTTAGTGCATCACAAGACCAGGATTGTTTGAAGAGTCAGGGAACTGAGGCCTTTAGAGAGCTGCTGGGAATACCATCAGGGAACAATGCAGGAACAAGCATGGTCCATTGCAGCATGGTCCAGTGCAACAGAGAACAAGAACAACAAAAGAAGCAAGGTGTTTTTCTGTATCAGCAGGCACCCTAGAGCAGCATGAAGGACAACCTGAGACAGTCTGTCTGGGTAGACAATTAAGAGACTGAAAGATGAAAGCAGCAGTTGCTGAAACAAGCTGATAAAATAAATAGCTACAAGCGGGTATTTAAAACTCTGAAAGGATTTAAGGATTAAGGGGCTTCACTTTTAATGAAAGCAGGTAAATCTCATTAAAACTAGTAACACTGCTATAGAAAAGAGAATATCAAACACTGTACTTTACCCTCCTGGCAAGGTGAAACATGCCCTGGACTCCATAGATTAAGAGTTGCATTTTAACTAGCAATTACAGAGTTAAAGTTTTACTTTTGTTTCCTGGAATAATTTTAATAGGTCTCACTATTTATTTATTCAGCTGTCTGAATGGAATGGTTTAACTGCATCAGAAATCGCTGCGAGAGTCATAAAAGCAACTGCCCAAAGGTCCAATAAACGTCCAGCAAGTTTTACAAATCAAAGATGTGTGAACTCATAGAAGTATCTCCAACTTCTTCCTCTCCAGAGCTACACCTACATTTCATAAACAGCAAAGAGGTGTCACTGTTTCTTTCCCACCCCATGAACGGCACGATCAAATGGCAGCTTCTGTGAACTGCAAACTAGCCATGGTTGCCATACTGGCAGAAGATGAAGGGTGATGACATCACACCACTGCCAGCTATAGCTTGAGACCCCTGCATTGGTCAAAGCCCTGACTCACACTGTCTTCCCATCCACAATGCACCAAAGCAGCCCCTTTCCCCATCACAGGTCTCAACTTGCATGTTGGGGTCTCACGAGTCAAACCAGGAGAAAGTCAGATCATCTACCAAAGCAGACCATGGAAAGGGGATTTCGTTACAATAGTCCTGTCCCTACAGCAATTGAGAACTACTCACAAGAGACAAGAAGTTGAGCAGCTGAGTGTTAAGCCTTGAGTATCAAAAACCATAAGACAGGCCCCGATGAGAGGCAAATCTTGAGACTTGCTTAGGCAATTTCAAGAGTGTCTCAAGGCATATATATCTGGACTTATTTTTCTTCCAGTTTCTGAACTTTTAATTCACACTAACATCACCCTTTCCAGCATTTCACATCATTTCTTTACTTGTAAAAAAGTTTGTAATTTCTTTGCAAGGTCTGGTATAAGCCACAGAGCTGTGAAGAACAGCAACTATCGTGTGATTCCTGATAAAATCAAGAGAGCTGGTCCAACATGCACCAACTTCCCTAGAGTCTGTTCCCTGTCTGTAGGCAGAGTGAACTGAAAAGTCTGTTTAGAAACATTTTTATTTTTCATTGCTGAAATGTAAATGCAAGTGTGAAAAGAGCTGTCTAAAAGTGGAAGTGCTGGACACAAATTTGCACAGGAAATTACAGAGATACTTTGCAACAAAGAAAATAAAGTGCACAAAAGATTTAGCAATTTTTTGGGGGAGTAATTTCTCCAGGAGACAAGACTTACAGATGCCCGGTCCATGTGCAGGTTACTGCAGGCATCTACATGCTCCGTCATTCTTTCCAGTTACTTCTGGACCCATGTACAGCTCCAGCCTAGTCTGCTATACGTTGAAAGGTTTCCATGATAATTAAGTTCATTCAGCCTTCCTAAAAATAACCAAGAAGAAAAGGGCTCTGTCGGGATGCTCACTGAGGACGCAGACTCTATATTCTGTAAACGTTAAAAAGAGAAAATGACAGTCTCTGTGCTTTTCTTTAAGTTTATGCCTCTAAACACAGTGATGATTGTTGGGAAATGTGTTTACACTGTCCTGAGCGAGAGTCATAAACAGAATTAACATCAGCAGTCAATGTTAAAGTGCACGTGCGCATAAATGTGTTATTTTACACACAAAATCCTAACTTGAAAGAAACAAGATAAACATCAGATCATCAGTTTAAGGAATCAACTTTAAAGTTTAATATCCCCTTTATTAACATGATATTAACACAATTGTCCTATTCCTTAATAAATTATGTAGAGTACATGTAAAGCACTGTGACCTTGGGATATATTCTTGTAATATATTCTGTTGGGTCTACATAGCTTTGTGCTTACACCAAAATATCATTCATGCTCATGCTTACTCTGCTGCTCTAGCAAGTCAAAAGAATTTTCTTTCACAGATTATGATCAGTATATGATGTCAAAAAAATGTCAGTGGTCTAATATCATCCCTGTGAGAATGAATGAGCATGTCAGAACTTTCATTACCTTGTTACCCGAGTAGCCAGAAAACCACACGTTTTGTACGGCACTGGGATTTCCTGCCGTCCCATCCTAGTCTAACAACAACTGTCAAAGTCTTCAAAGCAAATAAAACTCATCACAGTCACACATGCCCTGTTGCCCCATTTCTATATAGCTACATTTTTAGATATATATTTTTCCATTTATATATAGAATACCCCATTTTTATACAATAGCAACAGAAAATTAAAACTCACATCATCTGCAGCAACTTTATACGTTTCTCAGAGTGATTTCTTTTCCTTTTTAATGTAGCCAAGAGTTCTGGGAATTATGTGGAAAAGAGAATGGGGTAAAGAACTAAAGGATTAGAGATAGATAAGGAGGCCACTTGATTAATCTCGAAAGTGTTTCTCTAGACATTGGTTGCTGAAGCCAGTAGCTAAAATACTTAACAATTAGCTCAGTGCTGCCATAGAAGTTGATATGATTAATGACTAAGATATCTTTTTCCTCCCCATGCTTGGCACACAGAGAAGAAAACTTACTTGTCTGAAAGTGATCTGTAGCACTTTCTTGGTAACCTGTCTCTGCTCTACACCAGAGCATGCTCCCCTGGGGAACCAGCAGAGCAATCCCACAGCCAGAGCCCACCCTGACCTGCCTGAAGCATTGAATACTGGCTGTCTGTTACACAAGTGGTACCTGCAGCACCAAGTCCGGGTGTACCCAGCCTCTCAAACTGTTATCACACTATGCTTCTACTAACAGGTTCTGCCTTTTCTATGGCAACCCTTTAGGAGCTTTGCTTTGAGCTCCATCTTGCCTCATCTGCTTTTGTGCTTCATGAAGTCCTGTAACTGTAACCAGAGCAAGCCATTCTCCATACCTGATGGCACCCAGTGCTCAGCTTCATTCAAGAGATGCCCTGACACACCTACTCCTGTCTGTCAGCTAACTTCCCTCCCCCTTCCACTCTCTCCAGTTTTGCTCATTCCTTCAGTAACACTTAGATAAAAGTTGTAGATCCTTCTCTCCTGATCCACTCACCTCGAGCAGCAGCAGCACAGTTAACAACATACACTCTGAAGTATTGATATTTCTCAGTGAAACACACAATAAAAAAAGATGTTCCCAGGGCTTTTACCTTGCAAGCCCAAATGTATACTTTTATCTGGGGGGTGTTAACCACAGACATTTGATAAAGAGTGACTACTTGGGGTTTAAGCTGTTCTGCAGGTTCTTCTAAAAGCAATTCACACCTTCAGGGAGATGTGCTTCTCTAAGTTATAGACAGAAGAATTCCTCCCCCCCCCTTAAAAAGAAACAAGCCCTGTCACAGCATGACATAGGTGACAAACTGTGAATCTAATTAAGTGTATAATTACACAGCAGATTGCAGCACAGTATGCTATTACTTAAATCAATTGACTTGCATGCCAGAAGCATGGCAGCCCCAGAACCATGGCACTCAGTGCAGGCTGAGCTGCACACTTCAGGGGCCATTTCCAGGAGGAGCCAAGAATCATAGAAGAGTAGGTGTTGGAAGGGACCTCTGCAGATCGAGTCCAACCCCCCTGCCAGAGCAGAGTCACCCAGGAACAGATCCAGGTGGCTTTTGAAATTCTCCAGAAAAGGAGACTCCACAACCTCTCTGGGCAGCCTGGGCCAGGCTCTGTTACTCTCACAGTAAAGAAGTTTTCCCTCATAGTAGGTGGAACTTCCTGTGTTCCAGCTTGTGACCATTGCCCCTCATCCTGTCCCAGGGCAGCACTGAAAAGAGACTGACCCCTTCTACTTGGCATCCACCCTGCAGATATTTGTAAACATTCATAAGATGCCTCTCAGGCTTCTCTTCTCCACACATGCAACAAAAATGTTGGCAGACACACAGAAATTAGAAGTCTGAAGGAGATGCAGAAGTAAACTTGAGAAACCCTGTGGTGGGGCAGCTATCAAGAGGAGTTTCCTGGCATCATAGGTTTGTACACATTTGTCTCAATCTTTTTTGGATGTGGGTCTCAGTGTAGGGCTCTACTTCTGCATCCCTTTTCCTTGATACATTGACAATTGACAGTTATTGTGTGTAAGACAAATATTTCCCCTTTATGAAACTTCCCAAAAAAGCAGTAGTTTCTGGATGTGTGCCATTACACACTGCAGTTTCTAGACTTGAATACTGACACTTGCATAAATAACATCCACAGTAAGAATTTCTGTTAAACAATCCACAGAAAACTGACCTACATTTGCAAATCTCCTTTGAACCATAACAGAAATACACATGGCATCCAAAGCAAATGGCTCTTGTGATACTGGATTCAAAGCCTTGCGCATCCCCCACGGTAGGGCTCAAGAACATTTGGTTCTGCTTCAAAGCCTCTGCCATTACCATTGTTGGTTTGGGCACTCAGCAACAGCGGGAGCATTTGTGGGGAATTCTGAAGGCAAACACACGCATTTCAAGATACCCTTTTGTCTTCTCTGGGAGAGGAGTTTGGGAGGACTAGAGACTGTAAGTAAATTCACACTGCGCAGGGGGAAAAACATTCTCTGAAGTAACAGCTAGTCTTCCAAAAATCAGAAAAAAACCAACTTGAAATCTATTCTGAGATGACAAACATGACTGATAACTACCATAGATGAGTAGACAAAATTTACCAGCATTGGGGAAATATAAAACAATTGCTGAAATCACCCTTAGGACGGGAGTTGAGCTGAATCCTGAAGCACTGTTCGTGCATGGTTTCAAGCATGAAGCTTTATGCAAAGCCCTCATGCCATACTTTCCGGACACAAGGGACAGGACGTGACCCTGATCTACCCTGTGTGACTGATGGACCCTCTATGTCATTGGAACTATTCAGGCTTGAACAGCTTACTGAGGTTTTCTGGGTGGCTGACTGTGAGAAGCTCTACCCTTCAGTCCTCTCAGTGCTGGCAATTAGTTGTCACACTGGCAGATATCCTCACCTTACCTGGATCTCTCAGCAGAAGGGGAGGAGGCTCCCAGTCTGCTGAATATTTCACAAAACATGCATTCACAGGTTATGGAGCAGGAAAAAAACAACCACCACACTGTGCTGGAAGATATGTGCAGGCAAACAAGTATATAGCAGCTTAAATAGGCTGAATAAAGCCCAGAAATATCAAACCAAACCAGAGAACAAAGTGAGTTACTAACCTAATCAGGCTAAAATGCGGCATCTTTAAGAATCAGTTTGCAAAACAGAAAAATATAGACTCTAAGGACCAAAGACTGTCCTTTAAGAAGAGCTTGTCCAATTCCAATCCTGAATCTCAGGGCCAGATTGTTCACCTCAAGTTTACAGAAAATTAGAAAGGAAAACAACTCCTAGCGGATTATATTCAAACAAATACTCAAACAAATCCTGAGCACACTTTCTGTTCAGATAAAATGCTTGGCATCCTTTTGATAACAAAGTGACTAGGCTGAAACTATATAACTTCAGTGGAAACTACAGGAGTTCCCTTTAACAAATAAGCATAGGTCCTAGTAGTGGTTACTCTCAGTAGGACAGCCACTTCCACCTAACCCTATTCTACCAGAACTCATATCATGTCTACCTGGAAGTTGACTCCCGTTAGCAGCTCCTGCTGTATTTTACTGAGTTTCTTCTACAGACAGACAGGCCTCGTACTGGTTTGTGGAAACTATTGAGCTGGATCCCCTTGTTTTCAAGGGCTTGGCTGGATTTTATCCATGCTGCCAGCTGACTGGCAAAAAACAAACTTCACACAGGTGAACATAAAAAAGCCTTTGTGGGGCACGTGGCTTGATCTAATAAACTTTACTGAGAAACTGAATCATGGCCAGGCAAATTACAGGGGCAGAAGAACAAGGATATGAGCACAAGAAGTTTTGCATTATCTACATGCCACAAGACAAGGAAAACAGTCCAGTTCAGCCCGAGATAAACTCTGTGTATAAGAGGAAGTCAGATGCACTTTCATTTCTTCTGAATTTTCGTATTGAACTTAAATTCCCAGATTAGAAGGCTAGAGACCTTACACCAGCCTTTCATTAACGAGCAGAGATAGGCACTTCCCAAGGACAGCATAAACTGAAGTAGGTTGAAACACTCTTAGATGTAACTGCTTCTTTCCAGCGATAATAAAAGACAGCAAAGACAATCCCTCTCCTAACTGAGGAAACTCAGGAGGGTGATGCCCTGGGAATGCTACACTGGGAAAACCCATGGGAATAAACTCTTGAAATCATTGCTGTCAGTGCTGTATTATGAACGTGGCAGTTTAAGGAAAAACGTCCTCTAGTCAATGCTTCGATTGCTATGTCTTCTGTTCAAGGTCTTCTGACTTTCCCCAGTCCTTAACCGTGTGTTGGATATTCCACCTTTGTCCCGTGCAGGTCTGCATTACAAGCCTGTATGAAGCTGGATTGTCCGCGATGATTTCGAGGCATCTTTTAGTGCTCCTGTTGATGATGGCCGAGCCCTACAAAAGGAAAGGAAATAGGAGAGAAGCCGTGGGCTTAGAAACTCAGTGCTCATCTAGGAAGCAATCCTCTCGGCCTCTACAAATGTGTCTGAGAAACACTAGTAGGTCACAGAGCTGAATGGAAAATGTTGCATTTTCCTCAGGCTAATGACACACGACAACTTAGGGAACTCTCCAAGTCTCATCAGGGCTGGGGGCTGGCCTGCTGGAAAGCAGCTTCACTAGGAAGGGGCCAGTCTCTTTTCAGGGGTGCCCAGTGACAGGACAAGGGGTAATGGACACAAACTGGAACATGGGAAGTTCCACCTCAACATGAGGAAAACCTTCTTCACTGTGAGGGTGCTTTTTAGAGTTCAGAGGGTGTGGGATGTCAAGGTTTTTTGAGAGTTTGGTTTTTTTACAGCTTGAAAAGTAATTTTACTGAATTTTAATATTGTACCCTGTTTGGAAAGAAGAGGGACAATAACACTAAGAATATCCATCTCTTATCTGTAAGTTAATATTTCAGTATCAACTATTGTGAATGGGGTGGGGTGTGATTAAGTCAACTCATCACACCGGAAGTGAGGATTTTTCTAGGGTTGGGCTCCAGAGCAAACAGGATCTTACCCGGCTCCTTTAGGCAGCCAGTTGATTCACTGTGATAATGCTTGATGCACACAAGGAACTGAAGGTTTACTTTTAAGGTGGGTCTAAACCTTCCAGAAACATACCTGCACCTTTTTCTAAGTTTCGTGGTTACCGAGCAGACTACAGATAAGGAAAGCCCACGATAATGGGATTTCTGGAGACCGTGCCGGTCTGTTATTTGATGCACATCACTGGAACCTTTGTCTTTGCAGCAATTCAACTCCTCTCAAGACTTCTCTCCTGCTCAGTTTCTCATTGAGAGGGGAAATACAGTAAACAGGCCTATACATTACATGTTAAATGTATTAATTCTTAATTAAATAAAGCCAATAAGGTTTGAACTGCCTGAGAAAGGAGAAGCTGCATGGCTTCCTTTCATACCTCTCCCTCTATCATTATCACTGCTGCCTGTTTATCCTGCCCTAGTAGCATAGCAGTATCCACCTTAGACTAGCTGACTAAGTGTCCTGGTTTCTCTGGGATACAATCATAGAACCAATTTTCTAGTCAGGAAAGATGCATTTTTCAGAAGACTGCAGCACCTGATTTGGTGAGAACAAAGTTGATGTGACACTTTGTTTTCACTTATGGACATCCATGGCACATGGGTCTCTATAAAGATCAAGATCTTTAGCAGTTTTGAGGTAGCCAGGTGCTAATGTTAGGAGGAGCAAAAGCCAGGGCAGCTGGCCCAAGCTGGCCAACAGAAGTATTCCATTCCATGAATGTCATGCTCCCCACAAATTGGAAAGCTTGCTGGGGATGATCTCCTCTTCTCAATGGCTGCCATCCCTGGAGGGTCTCACCCATCACTCTGCTCCCAAGGCCGACTCTCCTGTCTGTTGTTACTGTCGTGCCTTTACTGGAACTGTGGTGCTGGCAGTGCCTGTCATCTGGCACTCACTGCTGGGAGTGCCCAGCTGGTGAGCACTACATGGGCTGAATATAACTGTGTGACCTTACATTAGTATCAATATTAGGGGGTTTATTACTATTTTATTAAGTCTGTTTCCATTTCAATCCGTGGGGCTTCTTTCCGTTTCCTGAATCCCTTTTTTGGGGAGGTGGTCATTGGGTGATAGAGTGACTAATCAGAGACATAGGTACTGCTAAATGTCTTAGTTGATTTCTCACCCAAACTGTGAGCAAATCCTAATGCAGCTGAGCACAGGCAGGTGGTGAACTACTGATAGTTCTGTAAGCAGGTCTGTGTGTTCAAATGTATTCGCGTGTGACAGCTGTATTGTGTGCTGGCACTGGGATTTATGGGCATCTGTCTTCATTGGAGAACCTGGGACTGAATCTTCTCCTCCTTTTTCTTGAATAAATAAAGAGAAGAAATAGATGGTGAAAGTCAGGCTTCATATAGTGTCCCTGAATACCTGTTTATTGCAGGAACTCCCTCTCCCTCCTCTATTTTGGTCCCAATTCAGCCAGAGGAAATTGATTAGCTAGGAATGAGCAAACTTTGAGAAACGTTATTGTCAGAAGCAGTCCTTCTTAGGACTTTAGACATGACATGGGGATGCATCTTCTGGATTAATGCTAACAGAACAACACTAATTTTGTAAATATATATATATATATGCGTCACAACACATACTTGTCTTTTCAATTAAGTTACATGCTCCAATATGCAGGTGCAAATGTAGACATGTCACTATTTCAGATCAACGCTTTGTTGCGCCAGACTGTGCCTTTGAGACTGCATTATCACCTGCCCTGCATGTGATTCTTTGTTCCCTGAGCCATGACAATAAGCTACACCAAAATCAGTGGCAGTTTCAAATACTTCCTTCAATCACTTCCTTTAAACACCTTTTGCTTACTCTGACTCTAAATCCATTTATTGGCTTCTTTAATGGGAGGGTGTCAAAGGAGTAATTTTTTTTACTACTTTCACTCATGTAGCTTGTAAATCAAATTATACCCTGGTCTCAGGCCATATGGGGTAAATGTGGGGTGTTAGTGCATTCCTGCTGAGAAGCCAAGGGGATTCTTAAGGCTTTAGATCCCCAGGTCCCACTGAGATTTATCTGCGACATGGGATGATTTCTAGAAACCTCTAAGTGTCTGACCTATGCTTTCAACACAGGGGAAATCTTACCTGGTTTTTGAAAACTTACCTATGTTTTCAGAACCCTCTGACTTTTCAGGTGGGACATTTCGAATTACCCCATGGCTTCGGTGGGATCTTTTTCTGCCAGACCTGTAAGAGCAATGTCTGCCTGCATTTGACTGACACACACTGTCCTAGATTGCCCAGGTGGTGTCATATTAAATCAGTCTTCAACATGGTTTGCGATGGAACTGAATTATTTCCTACTGGGTTAGAGATGTCATCTTCTGAAATGGTTTTGCTTTTGCACCTCTGCAGCCACTTAAATGGCCTCCATTTGAAATGGAAAATCTCTGCTTTCAAGTGTAATTAGTCCTTAACCCAAGTGTTATCTGCTGTTGTATTTCTTGTTAAATTTCTGCTAAATCAAAGTTTAATGACTAGATTTGTTGGGGAAGGGCTTTTTATAAATTTGTCTACTTATTCAAGCTAATGAAGTGCTATTGATTTACAGGGGGTGCATGAGGAATTAAATCCTGCATCTGTTGTATGACGCCCAAAACCCACAGTTTGTCTGTCTCAGAGGTTCTGGTGGGTCAGGACTTGCTCCTAGAAGGAAGTATCTGTCCATTGGTGCTGGGGATGTTCCATGAGGCTTTTAAATGAGAACCTCCCGGGTAGCTGCACAGTCTCCCAGCCTCACTCCTTGTTTCTGGAAGGCAGAACTTACATCTTTCTGATTTTTCACCTTCTTTCTGCTACTAAAATTTATTTAAGCCTGCAAGGTTCTGATATCCTTTATTTATTAGTATTTCCATAGGTTTTAGGGAGGTACCAGCAAATTAAGTACCACAGGTCTTGAGGGGGGGGGGTGGGCAGGGGGCAGGAAGGCTGACTGATAGTCTGACTTCTAGTTTAATACATGCTGAGGAACTTCTTCTATTAGTTCTTTCTTCAAAACCAGTAGCTAATCAGTTAGTGCTGCAGTAATTGCCTGAGTGACAAATACGGGGTGAACATTTTGAGTATCTTCTGTGGGTTATGTTAGCTATTTCACAGCGTCATCACTGGAGCTTATGTTCTCCTGAAACTCACCATGGCTTTGAGGTCTTTTCCTAACTCTGCTTCCCAGGATAGATTCTCCTATCCTGTAAGCATGATTTACAAATAACAAAAATCAAATCCTTTGCATTTGAGAGATTAACTTCACTACTCTTCCTTGAAAAACAAGAAAATCCTCAAAACCAGGGAGCCTGCCAAACTCCAAAATGTATCTACAATATACTACCAAAACCAAAATGCATGGAGTAAAAATAAACATGCTGAATCATGCTTTAATCCTAATCGTAAACTCCTTTGATGCTTTTCCAATTATTCACACATTACACTTTTTCAAGTGTCTTTAAGTAGCATTCTTGGCATCCCTAGCTATTCAAATGGCCATACAGTGTATAAGTCTGCTTTGTGTAATTTCTTAGTTTTCTTGGGAATGTGGTGAGCCTTTTTTTCCCTGGATAATTTTGGAAAGCTGAAATTTGGCCCGCATGCAATTACAAAAGGGTGAAAACATGCAACAAATTACACTATTGTTTATTGTTTATGAAAGTGCCTTCTATTGGAGGGAATTGCATTAATGCTACTCTAGACTGCAGGCTGTGGGAGGAAGCACCGTGTCATTTTGTATTTGGACAATACCAAAGTACAGTCATGTCTCGGTCCAGTACGAGGTCACCAAGAAGCTATTGTAATATAAATATAGTACAATGATAGATCTCCACCTGCTGGGCTTTTTTTGCACATTACAGCTACAATTAGACCACTGAATTTTAAGGGAGGAAAACAGTATTTTTTGCCATACCTTCTGCTTCTTCTTTTAAGGAAAGAAAGGACTGCACATAATGCTCGAGATGATAAATTTATTATCCTCTGATGACCTGACAGATGTCACTGAGATCCTGGGCACCTGCACTTCCCAAATAGCTCTGCACTGCTGAGATGGAAAAGCAGCCAGTTAGGCTTCTCATTGGGGAAGACAGTGAGTTGCAACACAGTTTTGTCTGGGTTCTCCATTTAAGTTCTGTGTAAGCAAAGAGCAAATACATGGGTCTTTCCTTTGCCATTGTTTTAAGCTTTATATGGATAGAAATATAACAGTCTGTATGTTACAGCAGCAGAGTATGGTGGTTGTACTTGGAGGATTATTATGGCCGTAACTATTTGCAGGTCACTCTTGGATCAGTCCTCTGACAGATCAATCATGATCTCTACTTGCACGCTGGCTGCTTTATTTCTTCCTTAGTAGGTGTTTGCCTTTCAGAAAGAAAGAAGGGGGAACTGTAAGGGAAGAAAAGGCTCCTCTTGGGCAAAGGAGCATTGGCCGCAAGATTTTGTCTTCCTCTGAACCTCTGCCTTGAGACTAAGGTGAAATGACACTTCCTGGAAGAATTCCTTTATTTTTTCACAGAAAATGAGGGGAGTGAGAGATGTGGTAGGAAGGGAGTGGCATTTAACTCCTGTGGCCTTTGCAAGCAAATAAATTATGTTTTACTTTTTGGGTTATGCAATTATATTGCATTATATATATATATATATATATGACCTCATGAATGTTTATAAATACATAAAGGACGAGTGTCAGGAGGGTGCAGCCAGGCTCTTCTCTGTTATGTCCAATGATAGGACAAGGGGCAATGGGTGTAAGCTGGAGCATAAGAGGTTCCACA
>WUAM01000395.1:17076484-17102790 GCA_024336885.1 Actenoides hombroni
CTGGCACTCACTGCTGGGAGTGCCCAGCTGGTGAGCACTACATGGGCTGAATATAACTGTGTGACCTTACATTAGTACCCATATTAGGGGGTTTATTACTATTTTATTAAATGTGTTTTGATTTCAACCCAATCGTCTCCTTTTCTCAGTTCCCCTTCTCAGGAGAGGGAGGGTCGTTGAGTGACAGAACAACTGTTTAAACAAAGACACTAAACTAGCATTACT
Organism: Actenoides hombroni; assembly: GCA_024336885.1. Lineage (NCBI taxonomy): Eukaryota > Metazoa > Chordata > Aves > Coraciiformes > Alcedinidae > Actenoides > Actenoides hombroni. Next base: position 17,076,710 of record WUAM01000395.1, read on the forward strand.
GTATTTTGCATTCAGAGGCACTGAATACAGAACATGAAAGTATCACTTGAGTTCTTAAGCATCGGCTGGCATAAACCCTGCGTAAATGGAGACAAATGAACGTGGTGTGAAGACTCCAATGGCCAGCTGTAACCTGACCTCTGGAAGGATCAGTTTAGCTTGATCTCCAACAAGGATTTTCATGCTCAGATGCTGTTACAGAAGTTCGTACCAGAGAGCAAGCAGCATGAGGCATCAGCCCACTTCTTCCATAAGACCAACAGGTCACATGAGAAGGCTGGGCAGACAGACAGTGGGCAGTGGAGAGTCAGATGATGAGACATGAGACCCATCCATAGTCAGCCCATCAAAAGCAACAGAGGCACTTGGGCTTGCACATTCCCTGCCCATTAGCTGCACTGTGATAACTGAGCAAGTGAGTCCTTTTGGTCGGCTCAGATAAAAATTAAAGGACTTAAACCAGCCAATTCCACCCAAACAGATGGACAAATAAGTGGCTATGATTCAGGTAACAAATGAGATACCAGTTAAATTCCCGTCACTTGGCTTCGGTTGTGTGACCATCCCCTTGTTTTTACTAGCACACATTCCTGAAGACTCAATCACCTTCACTGTAGGTGACTGCAGCAGCACCTACAAGTCTTGAAATTGAGGCAACATTATTCAGATGCAAACTGCTTTGCAAGGAAAGCACCTAAGGATTCAGTAGAGAGGGAAAGCTTTTCAAAATGTGGGGACAGAGAAATCCACCTACCTGCTTAAAATCCCAGTGCAAGTTCAGGCCTTTAGTCACAGCTGTGTCACATTGCTCTAAAACTGGCAGCTCCCCACTTCCAGGGTCTGTTAGGCATCTATCAACTGTATTCCGTCGGGCACGTAAACCTCCTACGTACATTTCCCCAGTGCTGTGATAATAGAGGAGCTGAAAGAGAAGGTGATACCGCTGTCAGGGAACTAAGATACCAAGGAAATCGCATCAGCAGATGATAGCAGATGGTTCCAAAACTGCTATTAAGAGATATCAGCTGCACAGCACCAGCAATCACTCATCTCTCAGTAATTAAACAGTGAATTTGACCCACCCTATACTACATCATTCTGATTTTCAGAGAAAAAAAAGCAAGATGCTTACAATCAAATGGTAGCCCTTAGCTTCTCTCCTACTGAGAGGACAGGCAGTGAGGTGTAAGGAAGAGCTTCATCTCTCCCATTCATCATACTGATCTTCTGTTAATCAACCAGATCAATCAATATCAAAATGAGGTCTCAGAATTTTTGGCAAGGCTAAACCAAAAGCCTCAGTTGAATGCACTTAGATCTCCATGGGAACCTGCTCTGCTGCCAGTTGCATTGAGGAGCAGAATTTAATGAAATAAAGGTTAATACTCCCCTTTAAATAGAACAGAGATAATAGTTCTGAAGTGCCTATTTCACAGCCCTATGGAGGCCTGAAAGGAACAGTTAACAGCTCATACATGAAGATCCATCAGTTGCTTGCATTACCTGTGGTGAGTATGCATGACAGGGATACATAATTGGTGTGTTTCCAGGGATAGGGCCTTGATCAATACAGATGTCTTCTTTCAGTGTGTTTTTCATCTGCCAGAACAGAACAGGAAATTTACCATGAGGAACAGCAATCCTGTTTTCAATTCCTCACCGCTCATTTCAGAACCTGTCCTGAGAGCCAGGCTACTTTATTCAGAGGCCTGCAACAACGCCCGAAGCGGAAGATACAATATGGGTTTAGAACATAAATCTCAGATTACCTTTGTAGAAATGAGTCATCACAGGAAAAATCAAAAGCAAACCTTTCAAAGACTGGCTGACATTAGGCCATGTAGCACCCTGTCAGAAGTCACCAGGTAGCTACCACTGCCCAGCTCCAGCAGTGCTTTACCTGTATCACGAAGCCACTACACCCTGGCTGATTCTCTTTTGCCAACAGAGGCCTGACTGCCAGCGTATTAGATGCTATCTTGATTCATGTCTGCATGCTTTCCAATTTATCCTGCTAATCTCAGCAGGAAAAAAAAAAAATTAATCCATGCTATTCCATTGAAAAATTCAGGCCCTTACAAGAAGCTTTTGATCCATTCTTGTTGGTCAATAGAAGAGTTTTGTGTGCAGTAAAAAAAAAGCATGTTAAGCACTTTGCCAAAGTACTGTTGTGCTCCCATCAGTACATACATAGTAAACAGAGTTTAAAAATTCTAGACTGACTAATATGAAAAAGATTTTAGAAAACTTTCTAGACATTAAAGACACGTAAAAGTCTTTTTAAAGTTCTAGGAAAATATGTCAAAATCAGCAAACAGCCTTCACAACAATTCCTCATAACAGTAGAGCTAATGAATTGTTCCATAGTCCAGATAAAGAGGCTCAGTACTTACTGTTCCATAGCCAACAATGTTGGGAAGAAATATTAAATTAGGGTAAACATTTTTTATGTACCAGTCAAAGCTTTTACAGTTCAGTTTTTTCCTTAGCTCTTTTCTGGAAGAAACATCTCCAAAGTCTACTCCAGAATTCTGCAAGAAAAACATTAAATTCAGGACATTAAGGTGGCTTGAGAAACATGGGAAAATACAGACTTGTTAATCCATATTGTCTATTCATAACATAAAATATATATATTTAAATACACATTTTTAAACTTCATAATTTCAGAGTACCTTTTGCCTAGAGAACTACCAATAAAATACTGAAAAAACTAACATGTTATAACTTCATAAATATAAGGAATATCAAAGTTACATATGGCTATGAAATAGTTTTCCTATTTTATACTGACAAAAAATAGAAATCTAGCTCAAAGTGAAAAATAAGGCAGAGCTTGTTAACGACCTTAGATCAATAGTCTGATGACTGTGACGCTCAATGTGCATTAGAGCAATCAAGATTCAAATGATGGTTTCCAAGACTATCTTGTACAAAGTGGCACAGCTCCAGCAGGAAAGTTTGATAGAGACCAGTCCAACAGGAGCTCACATCCTGTCTTTAAGCAGTTCTCTAAAATGTGTGGCCTGAATATGTTAGTTTAGGAATTTCAAACAGATTCAAATCAGTTTCTGATGACTAGCATTTTCAGGTGAAAAATTCCAAATGTTTACAGTAAAAGTTAATTAATGGGGAGGGGAAGTGGATTGGTCTGAAGTTTTCATTTATGCTATATCACTATATGTTTTAATTTCTTTCCTTAATATCTATTCAAGAAAACACACGGAGGTGGGAGGCTATTCTTCCTTTGTTAAAGATTCATAAATCCACTGAAGTGCAGGCTGAGGAAATTCATACAGGTTTGGGTTTTTTCTTAACTGAAGTTATCAATACTCAAAAGACTTGGTCTTGACACTTCCAGTACCTTCAACATTTTGTGTAGAAAAGTTAAAATCATTTTGAGAAGTACTGAAGTTAATCAAAAGGAGATAAAAAAATCCTGTAATTTAAAAGACTTAGATTATTAAAAGAAATTGATCAATTTCCCATTATTACCATTCTTTTAGAAAAAAAAAGCGCATGATTTTGGGCTGCAGAGAGAAGACCTCACTTAAGTTTTTGGACATGTGATGAAGAGTAACTGAATTCTCTATTTGAAGTTCAGTTTTGCTTATCTAAAAGATATTCAGGGACACCCAGATCACTAAAAGCATGTTTTTACATGCAAAATCATTAATATCCCCATAAAATACTTTGTCCTTGCCCTTAAAAAAAAAAGTTAAAATACACATTGAACATTTTCACTTTATACTCTTTAAGCTAGGCATTAGCTCTTGATCTGAGCCTAAGAGGAACATATCTATGATCAATATCTATGATCTTGGATGCAATCCATATCAATAATTATTAACATATTAATAATTTTCTTTTTCCCCACAGTGACTCTTACAGCAACACTACGCCTCTTTCTGTGTGAGCACATGCTCTTATTTGACCACTTTTAAACTTCAGATTCCAATCTGAAACACAGAGGAACACTGCCCACCTCGATTGGAATATTCCATGCAAAGTAGACCATGTACTTGTAGTCATCCATCCACACCTCGGCCACACGCAAGGCATTGCGTTTCACTGCGATGCTCAAGTCCAGCAAGTAAGGCTTGTGAGCTCTTTCCAGATGAGCAATTCTTGAACAGGGCAGCACTTCTACTTTGCCTCCACACTGCCAGGCCTAGGTCAAGAAAAGAGAATTTGGGGTGGAGTTGCCAATTTACTCAAACTTTGTATTTTAAGTGCTCCTATTTCTGCTCCCCCAACTCCTTCACCAGATGAACTAGCGTGGCCTCTACATTCAACTAGGTTTTTGTGTTAATTTAAAATCCTTAGGAAGTATCGACAAAAGCCTACTGATGAGCCTTAAACACTTTTGGTAATCTATGACTTCCTCTTGGTACCCAAAATAAGCAGAACTGTTGTGAAATATTAGCCCATGCTTTGGACAATAACCAAATGCCTGAGTGCTTTCAATAAATAAATCAATCACATATTAATTTTCACTGCCTTTCAGAAAAAGATGAAAAAAAATAGGCTTACCCTCAGGCCAAGTTCCACATTTTCTCCCCCATATATGTGCATTCCACCGTCCAGTACACCAATCTCACCCAGAAATTTTCTATCTGCAGCAAGAATCCCCATTATAGATGGGCTCCTGGAGGACCAAACAATTAAAATTAGAAAGAAGGAACAGTGATGGAAATAAAGTCAATTACCAATCAATCACATCTTGAAATTCCAGAAGGATTCCAGTTATATCCAAAGAGAGAGTAACAGATTTAATTCAGAAAAACAGGTGGTTCAACATCAGAGAATGCAGAGGATAGCAAATAAACTTGATCAATGCTAGAATAACTACAATCTAGTATTTTTTAAAGAATTAGATATATTTTAAAAAGAGATGTAACCACAATTTCCACATATTTAAAAAAAGAAAGAAGTCAGGTTAAACTCCAGCGAGGAATAATTAGGTTGGACATTATGAAATTTTAACATTAAGGAAACTAAAAGCCCTTTGCCAAGGGGGACTGTGGAACCACTGTCAATTGAGGTTTTGAAAGAGAGATGAGACAATTGTCCGGCAGGATCAATTCCAGAAGAATTCACCCTAGAGGCAGTGGAAAGAGGGACTGAAAGGGGGTTTGGTGCTCTTTTGAGATCTGCACTCCATGACCAAACCCACTTTTATTTTCTCTGCTTTCATGTAGCTTAAAGAATGTTTCATAACATTTGGCTTGCTTTCATTCCATCCTCCTGCCTGAATGATTAACACTCACTATGCGATGTTTTTAACACATACAGGTGCCAATTTCACCCATAGTTCTTTAGCTAGGCATCTGCCTTCACTGACCTCAGTGTCTGCAGTGCTGTTCCTCTCGTATTTCTTCCTCACTCCTCTCACTCACAGCCTTTTTTACCTTATTTTAAATATCCTGTTGCAGAGGCATCACCAGTGTTGCCGACTGGCTCAGGTTTGGCCAACACCGTGTCTGTTTTGGAGCCAGCTGGAACGGAGTGTGTTCAACATAGCCTCTCACCCCCACTTCTCACAGCAGCCACCCTCAGTAACAAAGCCTTGCCACAGAAACCTAATAAAGTGACAGGACTGGAAAAATCCGATCTCTTATCTCGTGTTCTTTTAAGATTGTTTGATAGATGGCTGTTAATAGTAAAGGGACAATTGACAGCACCTGACTGACATCCTTGTGGAACAAGGAAACAAATGGGTTCCTATATTCAGCATGAGGTGGCTGCTGCTATCATAGCTGAATACATAAACTAATCTAAGCAGTTAAGGAAGGTATCAGGAAAAGCTGCAAGTACGTTGGATCCTCAGCCTAACAGTAAGGGGTCACTTCAGGTATGACAGCTGTGGGTATTGTGCTCATGTCTTTTGCCTCTGTGAGACACACAAGTGAGGAGTTGAAGAAGGCTGCCTGTGATCACAGTAATTGCATGTGACTCCAGCAACTCCAAAGAAGGAATAGCACAACTTGAATCCATGTGAGTCCTCACAGCCCAGACATGGAATTGTCCAGAAAAGGTACGATTCACTCCATATCCTGGGGCAAGCATGGAGAAGGGCCTCAGTTCATCTTGCACAGACAATAAATACTGCTACCACACTCCTAGCTAAGGAACATGAGACAGAAAAATCAGTGACTTAGGGACTGCCTGAAAATCTGACAGCAGGATCAGCACAGGGCACATTCTGCAATACAACCCTGCAACTGGTGTACTGAGGTTTTCAGGGCTGGTAAAGAGCTCGCACTTCCAAACCAACCAGCCAGCTATCACGTGCTGTGGAGGTATCTATCCCCCCACCCATCATCTTCCTTCTGCAAGCTCTATGTTGGCTATCACGACTCACTCTCAAACATTATCCACACTCACCGGACTGGAGCCGTTTCATCTTTCAGAGCATACCACTCATCTGGCAAAGATTCATAAAGGCACCAGAGTGCCCAGTCAAACCCATCTGCAGCCACTGCATACGGAACGAGCTCGAAGTCATCAAAGCGAATGTTGTCGAACACGGGCGATATGATAACAGTGCGGTCTTCTCTGAGCCGAGCCAAGATGGGTTCAGCCCTGCCAGAATGAAGAAACAGAGTCTAGTCAGCTTGGAAAAAGTAGAAATCTAATGAACAGTACTAAACTTTACCATCTGTTTCTAAAACTGGGTTAGCTACTTTAAGTCATTGCCTTCGGCCTCTACAAAACATTATATGCTGCTCTTGGAGTGCCAGCAATCCAAATTGCTGGTGCCATGACTCAGTTCTCCCTTCCATTAGGCTGCTTCTACATTTTGACTGTGAGTAATCAAACTACCTGTAAGTTCCGTGCCTAACTTGCTGTGTCTGTTGCTACCTGGTTCTGCTTCCTGTAGCCTCCAGAGTCTTCGCTATCTGCGTGAAGAGAGAGGAAGGGAAAAGGAAAGGAAGGAGATCCTGAACGATGCTATAAGCCCTGAGGTCAATCATCCACCATCTCTCCCCCTTGATGGCACAGCTGCTGTATGAAGGAAAGAGTGAACTCTGAAGAGAGTAACACACTTGAGTGGGCTTCAACCCACATATTCCTTCTCAGAAACTAGGGATGCCCAGCATCTTCATGGTGAGCAGTCTGATGAATCTTGTTTGAACTGTGATTCAACTGCATATTGCAATTGCTATATTGTGCCTGAGTTGTGATTTCAATATATTGCTGTAGCACTTTTCTAAACCAAAATCCCATGTATCTTCAAATAAGTAAATTTAGTATTAAAATATTAAACCCTCCTCATGAAATATCTAAAAAAATAAATCAGAGTATGGGACTCTGACACAGGGAGTCTTTCTGCTTGACCCCAATTGCTGTTAGGCCTAAAAGAACTGATGTTATCCCTCCCTGTATACTCTTGACAGCCCAGCCTATTCCAAATGAGTCCTGAAAGTCATGACCAGAGAACTTCAGCACTACCTTTAAGACTGTAACAGCTTGGGAGTGTCAGCTAGGGTGCTGTCAAGACAGAGAGAGATATGGACCCCACAGAGACAGTTCAACAACCCAGAGGGGAGACCATATAAAGAGATTTCACTCAAAGCAGTTGCATAGACATCATTACCTAACAGAATGTAAATATCCATCAGCAGCTCTTTGATTTGTCTCTCTTTGCAAACTACAGAACTACGACACGCTAGTAAACTAACGGGCAACAGCAAACAAACATTAGTCAAAGTTGGAATGAGAATCAAACCAATTTAAAGTCATTGGGTATTATGGCTGTCCCTTTATAAATACATTAGACAAAGCTACTGGCAGTGGGACTAAACCTACATCATTCTTATGTTATTTCACTGCATGAAGTCTTTTTGTCTAGAAGCATGATAAATACAGAGAGAAGGTAGGCATTTCTCTCTTCCTCTTCCCTAAGCAGCTTAACTCTATTACCTATCTGCTTTGCTATTTGTTTCAAACAATTGCATCCCTTTTCCTCTCAAAAATAATTGACTTAGTGGTTAATTAACGTGTGGCAAGCCAAAAAGGAGAACCACGTACGGGATGCCAGTCCCAGTCATACTCTGTCCTCCCTCCCTCTCTCTGCTTCAGAAACCCCCCAGTCTCCCCAGTCTTACCACTCTATGTTCACTTCAATATGGGCATCCAAAATTGCAACAGCATCTGCAGTTGATGCCTCCCAGCCAGAAACCCGGGCTTGGGTTAGGCCTTGTCTTTTCTGATGTCTGATGATCTTCAGTAGTCCAGGATGCTTTGCATTGTATTTTTTGATGTGTTTTTCCAAAGGTCCTTTCAGATCATCTAAAACCAGCCCCCACATTTTCATGATTAAAAAAACCCAAAACAAACAAAACAACAAAGTGTTAGTCAATATTAGGAAATGGAGACTATGTAGCTAATGGGTTTCTAGCTTCTCCCAGTTCCAGACCAAAAACTGATGTATTGTTTGCAACAGAATTATTCGGCAACCCATGAATTCAAGAGGCTTATTTTCAAACCCAGCTTCCATTCCAGGAGTTCAATTAAGTACCTATATTTCATTTACATATGGTGCTATTGGAAGGCTTCTAAATTGTACACACATACATCAGTATGTAGAAACTTGTGATATGTGACATAACAGCAACCAATTAGCTGTCTGAGTGCAGTAATTTCTGCTCATATCTTCTACTATGTGGAATGGAAAAGAAAATAAACAAGCTCTGAAAATATTAAATGCTCCTGTAAGGGCTGTAGGAACATCAGCTCCCTCACCAAGAAAACACACAGTGTCAGAGAAAAGCAATAGATAGTTGGGACCTCTTAGCATCATTTTGGAAATTCACTTCAACTCTTGCTCCACCTAAACTGACATGTTTTTTCCATCAGCTACAAAGCCTTAGAAAAATAGAGAAATCAAACACCTCTCATCAGGCAAGGAAAAAAAAAAAGATCACCCTTAAGATCACGGGCGTGACTGGTTCACATGGATGATTTTACAAGGCTCTGTTCAGCTCAATTTTAAGAGCAACAAAGCACTCACTGCTTCCCCTCCACAACCCAAGACACCACTCTTCAAGGAGTTATTTCAGATACCTACAGAGATGGTTTTCTCAGCGTACTCTTACTTTGGTGCCGTGCCCGATGAGCCAGTGATCATAAATACTCTCCCACTTCAATTTTAAACCTTTTCAAATACTTGCAGAGCATCATTCTATTCCTTATTAGCTGCCTTTCGCTTTTTTTTTTTCCAGGCTATTAAGATGTTTAGGGTTTTTTCCTGTACTTAATTTACTTCTTAATTTCAAGCTGGCTAGTCTGTGAATCCCAAAGGCCACCAACATTCATTTAACACAATAGTGACATAAATTAGCAAGACTGCTGCCTTCCCCGGGTCACTTACCATTTGAACTGTAATCATCTACCAGGATGATTTCTTTCAATAAATGAGAAGGTGTTCTGTTGATGATACTAGTAATTGCACGTAAGATGATTGACAGTGCTTCATTCATAAATATAAGTACAACGCTGAGCGTTGGAAGGTTTTTCGGATATGTTTTCATTTGACAGCTGTAATAGAAGACAAACAGCTTTAGCAGTTTCCCAAAAAAGTCAGAGAGCAAGGCAACTGCAAGAAGGCAGAACTGGGATGTTGGGCTTAAAACATATAATGAAAGTCAGCATAAGAGGGGGAAAAAAAAAGGAATTCCTAAATTCAAGTTTCATTATTCATGTGTTATGTATGTACATAAGCCACTGGGGTAAAGCTAAAATCTCTGTGAATAAAGAACAATTACTGTTTCTTCATCTAAAATGGTTATAAAAGATTGAAACTGAAGAATACAGTTAACTCAGCCTCCCATGACTGACTCACAAGGCAGCAGACACGTGAGTGAAATTTCACTTTTTGCATTTACAGAAGATGACAATGGCCAAACTTGACAGCAGACAAAAGTAAATTAAATAAATACTATTATTTATTAATAAGTGCAATGAAGAACAACAATTTAAGGATTTCCTGGGATAAGGGATCTCTTCAGAAAACCCTTCTGACAGGGTAAACCAGGCTTTGTGGAACTGCACATTACCCCAGAATAAATTGTTCCCGGTACTTAAAGAAACTTGTTTTGTGCTATTTGAACACCTCTGTACTTCCTATGTACTGCCAAATGATTTATTTTTTTTAAGTATATATCTGGGATATTTGTCAGCTCTGCTAATTAACACCCTGGCCACCACACAGATGATGAGGACTAGGTCTTTTTAATAGTGCTAAGCACTAATTTTAGAGCAGACAACAGAGCATAGCTGGATTCTCAGGCTGATGACTCCCTCTCCTTAGAAATATGCTCATGAAAGCAACACTCAGACTGCACGAGCTGTGTAGCTAGACAATGCAGCTTTCTGAGACACAGACTCTTGCTGCAGGTAGACCTCTACTGTGGTAACTGCACAAACAGAATGCATTCTTGTTGGAATTTCTCCACCAGCTTTGTTATCCACTAGTGCAAGAACGCGAGTGAATATCTGCAAAAGGCAATCTCTGCAGAAACATCTTTACGATGCATTGGTATTTCTTTATGATGCCAAGCAGAAGAGTGCCAGGCACTGCACCCATTCTTTGGGACCACACAGACTCAGCACGTGCTTCCTCCAGCCACCTCTGTGGTGGCTGCTTCAGACAGCTCTCCAAAACCATCCCCCAGCAGAGCTGGGATTGCTCAGCTCAGGGCTGCCTCAAGAGGATCTGGGGCTGGCTCACCACTGCACAAAGCTCGTCTCCCTTGGCCTCCTCCTCCGCTGCAACACTGCCCCGTAGACACCTACGGTCAAGGGCAACTTACTACTGTCTGATCTAGATGGAAGTGGCTCCATCCAAGCACCGTGATGAGGACACAGTTGCATAACCTGCTCTTTACATCTGCCAGGGGATTGCTAGTAAGACAACTCCCCTTTTCCCAAGTGTGACGCTGCTAACTCACACCCACTTTGCAATTCTCTCTGTCCCCACACACCCTTTTCTCAAACACTCCAGCAGATATAGTACAAGCAATCATGGGTACAAAGGTGTAGGCTTGTGGTGTATCTGTGACATTCTCCCACAATTACACCAGTTAATTCCTGTAAAGCTTACTACTATATTTTGCGAATTGCATACCTTATCATACTACACAGAAAAAAAAATCATGCTTCCTTTTTTAACAAATACTTGCTCCTAATGAGGTTTTTAATGGCTACTTTTGCCAGGTCCAATAGTATCCCCAGTCTGCTTAAAAAAGTATAAGCTATTGGCTTTAAGAACCAATGAATTCCCAGAAAAATCCCTTAAGCTTCCTCTCATGAGGTGGTCTGCTTACATATATCTTAATCCTTTAGATGTTTACCCCACTATATTTTCCATGTCATCATTCCTCAGACTCTTTGATAACTTGAACGGGAAGCAGAGAGAAAATACAGCTACAAGGAAACTAACAAGGTCAGAAGTATGTTATGGCTACTGATAACAAAGATAAGAGGGCCAGGGATTCAGGTCAAGTGCTGAATCTTCCCTCGCCCTTCATGGGACTCACTGGCCCGTATTTAGTTCCAGCCATCTCTCCTGTTTGGTTTCTAATCATCTTTTAATAAGCAGTCTGCAGTATAGCTAACAGAAACAAGTATTTTGTTAAAAAGGACAGAATTTTACAATGTAGGGGGTTAGCTCTTCATCAGTTCTGTTTTGGGGGTTTTCCAAGGGAAGAGAGTGTGTGTGTGTGTGGTGTTTAAAAAACACCACGCTGGATATCTCAGTGTATAAGAGGCTTACATAAGACAACGTAAGAGGCAAGAGAAAGAATGCTTCCGTTGTCCTGCCTTAGGGGCTTAAACAGAATGTAAGCAGACTAGAAGGTCTCATATCTTCTGAGTGATGTGGTTAGTTTTTTCCATTTTTACTGACAAGTAGAAGTTCTGTATTAATTTTAATTAACATTCTTTTTCCTGTGTCTCCTCTATGCTGTGACTTTGTGACTCACAATCTTTGGAGTATTACAAGTCTGAGCAAGATTTGATAAGGAAAAAAAACCTAACCAAATAGAGCACAAATCGAGATCTGTCAGCAGATTATTTTAACTCAGTCCAACGCAATGCAGCTCCCTTTCCCTTTAATTTCATGTCACCTTGTGAATGTAGAGAGGGCTTATACTGCACCTGGGAGATCTGGTGTCCCTGATAGGTCGATCCAGAGGTAGATGATCACTGAGGTAAACATTATACCCATAATTTAGGAACAGTTTCTGTGCAGTAGCTTGCTCCTCTTCCCTTAAATCTGCACCCCAGCGTTTGAACAAAGCCGAGTCTGGATACAGTAAACGGTGTTTAATCTTCTTTTCCTCCTTTGCATTATCAGCTTTGTGTATTCCAGTCTTCTGCAGCTTCACATCATGTTCTATTTGTTTCATATTTTCACGGAATGCTTCCACTGATTTTGCTGATTGAAAATAAAAGAGGACTAATCATAAATAGCAATTGAGAACACCCTTCATCATTGTAACCGAGCCAAGTTCTCCTTACAACACTGCGGGTCAAGAGACCCGTGAAGTTACAGCTAAACTGATGTTTATGGGAGTAGCATCAGACCCTCCCTCCTAGATGAGAGCAGCTTTTAGATATCAGAGTTCATAATATCCTGCATCAGATTCTGCTCTTGATCATACAAGCACAGAGCAAGACACTGCACTGGCATCAGTGGAGAAATCTGGGAGACAACACACAACTGGTTAAATCAGGCCCATACCATGTCCATCATGGTATGCTTGAGTTACAATAATGTAGTAGTGATCCATAGATAGGAGTCCCATCTAATTCAGGTTATTGGTACCATATTTCTCTTGAAAGTAAATACAGCAAATGATCCCTTTGCCATCTCCTTTAATAAGCTTACTGGAATGTTTTGACTTCTGCTCAGAGATCTGAACAGGTTGAACCCTAACCTCTGCAAGGTTTTGTTAGGTTCAGAGTATTGTGTCATAAAGGCACAGATGGCCTGCATGAGGTTGGTCAGAATACATTGTTCTTGAAGGCAAATACAACAAACAACCCCTCTGGAGCAGGTGGAAGGAGGTGATCCTTCCCCTCTGGCTCAGCACTGGTGAGGCCACACCTGAAGTATTGTGTCCACTTCTGGGCTCCTCAATACAAGAGAGATGTGGAGATACTGGAGCAAATCCTACAAAAAGCCCCTGAGATGATTATGAGACTACAGCATGTTATGTTGTTACATTATTACACTTACTGATGCATATAAATATCTCATGAAAGGGACTAACAAAGACAGAGGAAGAGTGTCCAGTCCTCCTGGTGTCCAGTGAAAGGACTAGAGGCAGTGGGCACAACCTGAAATATAGGGAATTAGATTTAGATTTATTTTTTTAAAACTGATGGGCTAAAAAAACAAAAACAAACAAAAAAAACCAAAACCAAACAAAACCAGAACTGGTAAACCAGATGTTGTTAAGTCTCCATCCTTAAAGATATTTAAACCCCAACTGGGTGATGTCCTGGACAACCTGCTTGACCTTGATCATGCTTTGTGCAGGGGAATTGGAATAGACCACCTCCAGCAGTGCCTTCCAACCTCAACTATTAGGTGATTTCATGACTATGTACTGAACTGAAGACTTCAGCTTTTCTTTCAAACGACTCTAAAACAGCCTACAAAAATGTGCCTCGCTGTTGAGGTCAATGAGAACAGGTGACAGTGAAGACATTTTCAGCAATAACAGTGACATTAGGGGATACTGGTGCTTGGGAGATAATTAAGGGATATTAAATCTGACCAAGCTATATGGAGAAAATCTCTCACCAAGTTCAAGGGTGACCCAAGTGGCATTTTGAGCAGGCTCAGATGAAAACGTTCTCAGTTTCTTTTTCTGTTCTACATAGCACACATCTAGCTCTAACACGAGGAGACGTGGACAACATGACAGTCAGAGCAATGCCAGTCAGCAAGGTTCTGGCTGCTTTAGCCCTCCCTACCACTGCCATGAGGTCATCAGATTCAAATGACAGGAAAAAAGTGGGAAATCAAGGGGTGCAAAGGAAATAGAGAGATGGATCCTTGAGCCCTTATTCAGATGGCTTTATCATGCCCACTTCCCAACAGCCAGGTCAACCTACAAAAGGTCAAAATTTACAAACCTTGCTGTGAGAAAAAGTCCCTTTCTAATAATAATAATAAAAATAATAATGTTCATATACAAGCACATCTGCTGGAGTGCTGTTGATTTTCAGGGTTATGGGATGAGAGAGAAACAATCCTGCCACCAGGTTTCAGCTAATGCTGCTTGGGAACACAGTCCAGTCAAGCAGGTGATACAGAGTTTATCAACATCTTTTCCCCACAGCAACTCCATTCTGTGTGTGCTCAAGGTACACAAGGAAAAAGAGTGAGTCACAGTTGCCCTCGTTGCTCACCCACACAGCAGAGCCGGAGGAAAGGGGCATTTCCAGTTTCTCTCAAAAATAGCTTTTTATGGAAAAAATACTGATAGGAATAATAGCCACCTGAGATTAGCATGCTGCCACAATAACTTCAAAATTGCTCAACACTTCTGAAAGAGTTCGGGGTCAGGAGCTGTCCAATGTGCAAAAAACCTGTGGAAGACTTATTTTGTGTGTACATAAAGAAGCTATTAGATCTTTTTCAAGATTGCAGTAAGTTAAGATGAAAAAAAAAATCAAAATCAGAATCAATCGGAAGTGTCCAGGGAAAGCCAAACAAACATTATCACAGCTAGCCACTACTGCATCCTTCAGGAATTCTAGGAAGCTAATCCCCCAAAAGGTAAGCAGCATGGCATTTTACTTACAGAGGTTATAAAGGTTCCAGTCCAAAGTGTCCAGTCTCTGAAGGATGTTACTGTCTTGGCGTGGCAATCGCCCATTAAGTCGCAATGCATCAAACTTTCCCTCTTTTCTCTCTCTCAGTAAGTACACAAGATAACACAGGAAACCTGCGTTGATGATTAACAGTGCGACTTTCTGTGGTCTCTTCCAGGGTGCCATTGTGAGCTTAAAGAAACTCGGCATTCTGCTGCTGGTTGGGGTTTGTCCGTGGTTCTGGGTCTGCACTGAGTCTTCTTTCCAAACGCACTGTTGCAAATTGCCTCGACTTGACTGAGAGCTAGGACGGCTCAGATGAAGCAATTAACACAGTCTAATGAGTCATAGAAGAGATAAGGTACAGCTTACAGATGTTTTCACTTGCATGCTTACATGTACCTGTACAAATTGAGCTCCAGCTGCCAACCGAAGCTCCTGTTCACAAGACGCTCCAGGCCAAGGAAGGACACGCAACCTTCCCGCTTCTGTTGCGCACGGCAGAGCTTTTATGGAGTGAAGAGTCAGAAGGCTGACTTACCATGAGCACTGCTGGCTAAAGGGATGCAGCAGCTCCAGGAACAGCTTGCTAACACAAGCTGATAGAGGCCTTACAGACCTCCCAACACTGTACCGCTAAAGAGTCAAGCTGACTCCTCTCCACGCATCTGAAGCAAGCAGGGCTTCTCTCAGTAGCTCGCAGTCACCTTTGCTCTCAACCTTCCTGACAGCCACACCTCATCATCCTTGAAAGGCCCCTTGACTGCAGGCAGTTGGACAAATCAAGCCAATCACAGCGCTGGGCTTCTGCTCTGATGGGACCGGGTTCTCTAGGCAGTAGTGCAGACTGCTCCGATCAGGAAAGAGAAGCTGAGAGGCATCTCCTCTGAGAAGAGTCAGTTTACAAGAGCCAAGTAACCTTAAGATAAGCAAACTCAATAGTTTTCAAACAAGGAACGTGCACTCTCTGTTGCCAAAATCAACAGGTTGCTGTTGTCAGTTTGCCATCAGCTGAGACCAGTAAATCCATGGTAGAGAAAAATCATGGGACGCAACCACACCAGTAAAAAAAAAAAGTTCATCAAGGCACGGGGTCATTCACTTCCCAATCATTAATTATTCACGTGGTTCCTGCCTGCACCACCTAGGACTTCCTCATAGAATACCTGCCACAACTTGTGGAATAAGACTTACCAGAGGTGTTTCGCAGGGGAATAACTCCAGCTCAGTGAGCGTGTTCTGGTCAGCGTGTGGGACAGAGGAGCCAGGTGCATGTGCAGTGGGTTGACTCTGGCTGAATGAGAGGTGCCCACCAAAGCCACTCCTTCCTCAACCAGACAGGAACTAGAAAATGTAACGAAAGGCTCCAGGGCTGAGTCAAGGACAGGGAACAATCATTCACCAATTACCATCACAGGCAACACAGACTCAACTTGGAGAAATTAACTTATTACCAATCAGAGCAGGATAATGAAAAAAAACCTTGAGTCTTAAAACACCTTCCCTTCAGCCCTCCCTTCTGCCCAGGCTTAACTTCACTCCTGATTTTCAATACCTCCCCCCCTCCCCAAGCAGCATCAGGGGATGAGGAACGGGGGCTGCAGTCAGTTCATCACATATCTCTACTGCTCCTTCCTCAAACTCTTTCCCTGTTCTTATGTGGGGTCCCTCCCACAGGAGACAGTTCTCCACAAACGGCTCCAGTGCGAGTCCCTTTGGCAGGGTACAGTCCAGTACTGCTCCAGTGTGGATGCCCCGCAGGTTCCCAAGTCCCGTCTACAAACCTGCTCCAGCTTGGGCAGCTCACTCTCCATGGGTCCACAGGTCCTGACAGAAGCCTGCTCCAATGCAGGCTTCCTACGGCATCACAGCCTCCTTTGTGAGCACCCACCTACTCCAGCGTGGGGTCCTTCACAGGCTGCAGGTGGGTATCTGCTCCATTTACCTCCATGGGGACAACCTGAATCACCATGGTCTTCACCACAGGCTACAGGAGAATCTACTCCAGCACCTAAAACACCTCCTTGCCTCGCCCTCCTTATTCACTGACCTTGGTGTCTGCGGAGCTGTTTCTCACACACTCACTCCTGTCTCCTGGCTGTTGTTGCTGCCATGCAGCAACTTTTCCCCCCTTCTGAAATACGTTCTCACAGAGGTGCTACCACTGTTGCTGATTAGCTCAGCTTTGGGCCAGTGGCAGGTCCATCTCGGAGCCAGTTGGCATTGGCTCCATCTGAGGAGAAGCTTCTAGCAGCTTCTCACAGAAGCCACTCCTGTAGCCACTCCCCCCCCCGAAAACCTTACCATGCAAACCCTACACAGTGTGCCACCAACAGCTTTGTCCTTTCACTTACCTCCCAAATCTCTTAACTTGTCTTTCATGACAACATAGAGGTAACACTGCACCTCCTTCTCCTCAATGACATTGGACACAGCAGAAAACCAGATGCCTGATATTTCATTAACAATACAAATGAAACATGGAAAAATTATGCAAGGGAAAGTTTGCAGTGTGCTTTGGTTTTTGACAGCTCCAAGAATACACAACTTGCACATGCCCATCAACAGGTTGATTCATACACAATAAAAAGCTGACCTTCAAATGGAGAAGAATAATGGCAATTACCCTGATTTTTTTTTCCTGATGCATAACAGAAATTGTGTTTACCTGTGCTTAGAGGTTCCTGCTTCTTTTAGCCTTTCAGAACCTTTTGTTTTATTTTAGCTTTGTTTTTTTGGGGGGGAGGAGACGGGGAGCAGGGAAGCAGAAAGAGATGAATCCCAGCATCACATTAGGTTGGTTGTTTTGGGAAAACAATTAAAATAGAATTCAATTTTACTTTTTTTCATGAGCACTTCCAAAGAGAAGACAAAAGTATTTTCATGAAACAGATTATGCTTTGGTTGACATTTTACGGAAATCCAGGAAAGAGAAGAATTAAAAGGGTCCTTTGGACAGAAACAGGGATAGAAAAAAACGTGACAGAATGAGATTCATCTTGGGAAAGAAAAAACTAAACTGGCAAGAACACAGCAGATTGTATTGTGAAATTCAGTAAACAGTGTAACATGAAATGAACAACTGCCAACAAGTGAACTGCAGTGTGAAATGCTAGGAAGAAAAGGTAGGGCAGTGCAGGGTTTGCATGCCACCACACACAGCAAGGTCTGTCTTTTGTCTGCAACCTCTGCTCAGACCACAGCTGAAATATTATGCACAGCCTGTTTTAGAGCCATAAAAAACCCAAAGAGAATTGCAGGGAGCAAAGAGCACCTTGTACTGTGCATGTCATGGCTAAATTACAAGTACTGTACTATGCACTGTAGCAGTACAAGATACTTTAAGAACACAAGTGTAGCATAACAGTATTATAATACTGTGCATTTTAAAGTATTTACATTTAAAATACTTGACATTTAAAGCACCAACAAAATGCCTCTTCAATAACAGAAAGGTTTTCTGCATAGTTGGGGTATACTGGGGTGAACAGAAGGGAGGAGATAAGCATACCTACAAGAGCTGTACCATTCCACTCACTTTCAGGACCAAAGAATGATCCTTCACCGGTCTGGTGTCAGAGCACAGACACCACTGAGATACACGGAAGGAAGGAGGGAGGGGAAGCAGTTTCCAAGAGGCAGAAATTCTGAGGTTGCTGGTAAGCACACTCAGCACCCCCCACAGCTACCAGGGGACCGCTGAGAAGAAGTCCCGTACTAGCTGAAGTCGGTGGCATTTCTGCCCAGCTCAAGAATTCTTGCCCTCGGTGGTCCAAGACAGCCCTGCCCAAAGCAGGCTCCTAGGGACACCTTCTAGCACGAGGAAGGACGGTGCATTGGAACTGGAGCAGAAAGAACAGGTCCATACCAAGGAAAACTCCTGTGCTAACCAAGCTGAATGAAGGGAAGGAAGAGAGGGGAGAAATGGCAAAGCCCCAGCACCCAGCACGCTTCAGGACCATCTGTGCCACGTTCTGCTCGGCCAGTGACCTCTTGTGGGAAGGGTGGCAAACAGCAGCCCCCCGTCCCTCTCCATACAGCTTCGGTGACAGCCCCGGCAGCGGGGCTCGGCACGAACCTCGGGTCCTCACCTCTACAGGACCCTCAGAACTCTGCAAATTGCAGGCTGGCCGAAAAACAACGGCAAGCTGAGAAAGCAGGGAGAAGAGGGAAGATCCTCCCGATAAATAGGGATAAAAAAAATCACCGATGGAACAGAAATACAGTAACTTTGAACTGTATTACAAAATAAGTGACTTTTTTGGTTTTCTTTACATTCGAGACCCCCTAAAGATATGTCTTTGAAAGGATATAAATGAGGTAGGAAGCAGAGCTGCTCTGTAAGGCAGAGTATTGTAGGAAACAAAGCTTAGAGTAGCTGAGCACCGTGTGATATTCCTCTTTACCTGTAGTCCTGTCTGACGTGGAGCAGGCTGCTTAAAGCCAGCCCTTTATGTATTCATCTCCTATGTGTTCCTCGGTTAATAGTGGTCTGAACTAAGATTCCACAGGAGATCCTGCATCCTGCAGAGCAGCTGATGCTACTGGAAAAAGCTGTGCTTTGCATGGGGAAAAAAAGAATGACAATCACTGCATCATGGTAATCATTCCCAGCACTGGCACCTAACGTTAGCTTGGACAGCTATTTCTGCCTCAGTTTATCACCTGAAACTGGAAGCTGCTTGTCAGCCACGCAGGACTATCATGATGGTTGTGTACCTCTGTATTTGATGTGCACTTGTGAAATAGTTCAGAACCACCACCGTTTTCACAGCAAGATTGAGTAACATGCAATAAACCAAGATTAGGGCCACACACCTTAAATGAGCACTAACGAGGCTACTTATTTACAGTCAGGGTCTCATGGAAAAAATGCTCCCAGTCAGAAAAATATTAAAAGGATCAAATTATTAACAATACACACTTCACTGACAGGTTTTCCTAGCTTTCGAATGTTTGAATTTGCAGATTTATTTTAAAACAACTGAACTTTATCAAAAGAAACAATCAAATTTAGAGTAGGCAGGATCAACAAATTCACATTATCACAAGAGCCTACCTCTTCCTAACAGAGGAAACATTAGCAGCAGTAGGTTTAATGGGGAAGAGCAAAATGTGAATGCTGTTGAAATTTAAGGAAAACTTTGCCCAGGAGTTTCACAGTAGTTTGGCAACGGTACCAAAGTATTGAGATTCTGATCTTTGGCTCCAGAAACCAGTGTGATTTAAGTAAGAAAATTCTGTGCTTTTCAGTTTGTCTGTTCTCTCTTTCCTTGTCTCCTTTTTCATCATCTATTCCATCCCAATCTCCACTTCAGATTTCCCTTCCATTAGACTTCTACCTTTGATACCCATTTGTCCAGCTTGTTCCAGTTCCTTCCCTCCAATTTCAGATCCAAAGGTAAGGAGTAGGAAGCTTGGAAGATAAACCACAAAATGTGCTGTCACTCATTTTATTCCCTCTCAGTCCCAGCTTAAAACCATCTTCCCCACCAATCTCAACTCATGTAAGTTAATGTGATTTGTCCCACTCCCAGAACTAGTCACTCACTCCTTGATTCAAGAAATACCTTCTTCCACATCTTGAAGCCATCAGAACACTGCCCTGCATGTAGAAGATCAAGATTTCTGCTCTCAGCTCTGTGCACAGACTTACTCATCTCTAAGCTGCACCCTAGCAAACAACGTCCCTCCCAAAATTGAACCAAAAGTCTCCAGCAACTCTTTGGATATGGAAACAGAAAGCACAGTTCTTGATCAAATTCAGGCAAGGATCTTTCTTTTATCTTAAAAAGACTGAGAACACTTAATTCTGAAGCAAAGCTTATCCTTTCTATCAAAGGAAATGTCCCAGCACATGAAAGCTTTGAAATAAAACTTTTTTCATTTAAAAATGGAAGAAATTACACATTTCCTCATATCCATGAGCCACAGCACACACAATTATGACAACAGATCAGATGACACAGTAACTTTTTTACATGTCTGATTGACTTTTCTCAACCTTGGAAACATCTTGTGCCATTCTGGTTGGCATTTTTTTATAATAATTGTGCTCAGGGCACAAAATAAAGCTCAGAAAAGTCAAGAACTTAGAAATGGGGTTTTATCCAAGCTCTCAATCTGAATAGGTGGCAGTACCAGCTCACCCTATTGGAAAGGACACATTCTAGGCCACAGAGTCCTGAACTGCAATGTTCTTCAAATCACTTGAGCATTTACTAATGGTCAGGGACAGGGTTGCTTTGAGAATCAAGAGAGACACTGATTAGTGTTAAGATACGTTCAACTGTTTGGATGCTTACAAGATAAGCAACAATATGTAAAAATGCTTTCATGACCTTTTAAAGGGGAAAAAACTGCATTTCAATGACAGTCTTCCATAATTAAAAAGACAACACTGGTGAAATGTAGTTTACATGATTAATATATTTTACCCAGTATGTACACAAGCTCTCCAAACAAGCTGGGTCTTACAAAGGTAAATTAGGAAGTGTTAAGTAACCACCTTATCAACAGTTACATGGGATATGTCTTCGCTGGCTTTGCTTCCTCCAGCTCAGCATCCAACCAACGATATCTGCGGTGACGGCGCAAAACTTCAATTGCTTTTTGTTCTAGAGATGCTGGTTGAATACCCAGGTCTTCGAAACCAGGAAGGTCAGGAAGTGTCATATCTGTTGTGTGAAACTTGGAAAAATAAAATAAAAGTCATTTGATATTTGTTTGATAGAATGAACAGCATGACACCCAATGCAATCAGTCATGTACTAAAGGAGTATTTTCTACTTATACCCAAAGTAAGCTTTTTTTTATGGAAACAAACTAGCATACATCTATCTTCCTAGAAACAGTTCAGTATGTCTCAAAACAATTCTCTACAAACTGCAGCTCTTGGAAGATTCTACTGCATTTCAAAAAGTGCTGAAGTAATACCATCTCCTCCAGAAAGAACCCTCCAATACAATACACTGCTGCACTCTGTAGGACATCTGAAGATCTATTCAAACACAAATGTGGACTCATCCAACTGTGTCAGTCCCAGTTCCTTGACTGATTTTGGCTCCGTGTCTTCCCTCGGGAGAAGGAACATTCAGCGTGGCCCTACAGAACTACACAAGGTATTGAGTACCCAGTATACTCCAGCAGCAGATACAGATGTTCTGCATCTGGCAAAAAGTCCTTCAGGTTTAGATTCAGGAATAAATAGCTGTGAGACATACAGAAAGTGTTCTTTTATCTCCATCAGGTACACATTATTGGGAAGATTACTGCGCTGCAACCACAGAACCAGGCCAAACTTCTAAGGGTGTATTTGGATTGCAACTATATACATTCTGCTTTGTCAGGAAGATAGATGTCGAATTATCATCTTTGGTAGGTTTTCTCTGCTTGCTGTTTAGCACAGGGTCTTGCACAGGATAAAATATTTAATTCTATTACTGTATTTGCAACACATGACCTATATCTTAGAAAACGGGGGTTTCTCTTATGGTATTATTTCTTGAAAAATCTTTAAGTCAACCACATCTAATTTTGTGTATATTACTTCAGGATGGAAAACTGTGAAAGAAACCGACACAGAAGTGACAAGGAGAAATTCCCTTCTTAGACCACTCCAGCTACAGCTGAATTGCAGTTAGTGATTCAGTGCAGGCTCATTCTGGGAAATGTAACTCACTTCTACCTGCCTTTGATGTTTAGAAATTCTTTCAAGAGGTGTTACATCCACATCCTGGGCCAATACAGCCAGTAAAACTACAATGCCAACTCACTTTACCATGGGAGATGAGTCAGTGGTTTGTGGGGGTGGTGGTGGGAGTTCTGCACTAGTCCATGAACAAGCTTATCTCCTTCATTACACACGCTGCTCGAAAAGTTACTCACATTTCCAAACAAAACAGGAAAACAGTTCATAAATGTAAACATAGAAATGAATGGCTTACAGCTGTTTAGTAATCAGCTCTAAGGATAGCACCCAGTTCTTCCAGGTTCATGGTAATACCCTATCTCACATTAATTTTGAGACAATCAGGTCAAAATAGGTTATTGATAACTACATCATAGCAAAAGGCATTAAAACTCCAGCTCTGCAAAACAGTTTGGAGAGTACCTGCAACCTTCAGACAGCAGCAAGCTTGGAGACTGTCAGAGTAGATTACTATCTTTGCTAACCTACACACATCAACAGTTTTGACATCACTTGCCAAATCCTACTTTATCCTCGCTTCCAGTTGTTTTTTGGCAAGTTATTTCTCCACCCCAACTAAGAGACTCTTGAGAAGTTAGGAATTAAACATGAAGCTGCAACATGGTCACGAGAAACGCACTCTAATGTTAAGCCAGTATCCAGCGCTGACAGTTCAACCTGAGTTGTTAAAACACCCATTATCTGGATGGTGTAAGTATTTTAATGCATCTAGAGGTATAGAAACTCACTAGTTACCTAAAAGTGGGGAGCACATCTGCCCTCCATTGCTTAGCTGCACATTCACATGCAATTTCCACTGTGGCTTTGCTACGTTTGATAGCAGATGTTTTGGGGGAGAGGAGTGGGAGCACAGCAAAGCACACAGCCTCGACCACTTTTAACATTTAACAAGGTGGGGCCCTTCCTTTTCCCCACCCCTATTATGTTACTTTGTCATAACTCCCTCACCCATTGCTTCAACCACCTTCTTAAATGTATTTAGAGAAACGTAAACTTCCTTCCTTCCTTCACCAATGACAGTGAGAAAGCTACATCATAATGATGCCTTTTAAAAAAAAATAAAATTCTATTAGTCCCTCTCTCTTAGCAAGTCCTTGTAAGACTACACCAGAGGACTCTCCAGGCTGCTTTGACAGTGTATCCCCTTGGCACTGTAACAGGCCTGGACAAGTAAGTTCAGCAAGACTGCAGAACAGTAGAGCTGCAGCAATTATAAGGCACGAACCATAACCATTTTTGAGGAAAGTTATATATAGAAACCTTTAAAAATATAAATTTTGGTAGTATGCAAACAGCCTGGAAGGAATCCTTTCTACTAGCCCTTTTGCTGTCTGAAATACTGCACCACCTGATCTACACACATTTCAGCACTCCTTTGAACGCAGAACTACGAGTTCAAGTTACAAATGCACAACGAAACATTGCCCAAGAAGAATCTGTGGAGTGTCCTACACTTACCCGGTCCACTTTGTCTCGTGTTAACCATGGTTCAAAGGGATTCATCTCAAAGAATCTTGCAATTAAACTGCAATCAGAAAGAGTATTGCAGAAGTACAGTCGTTATCTTCACGCACAGAAGAAAATGAGAACTAGTAAAAATACTTCACACTTAACAGACAGTGAGCAAGAACTTGTTCTGTAGCTGTTCTTGCAAGCTATGAATTCATTAAAACAGTGAACATGCCAGCCAGCAAGTTCTTCGTTGTGTTTCTGGTAACTTTAACTGGTTGCTACTGAATTATTTGATCTCCTGTTCTTTTACTTTGGAAAGGAACGGAGGAGCAGATATCTCAAAGTAAAAAATGAGCGCTAGTGGGTGGGGAGAGTAAACCCTCACATCCAATTCCCCACACACCAGAGGGTTCAGTCTTGCCCCTGCCTTCCCTCCAAACTCTGTTCCCTAACAGTGTAGGCAGTAATCCAATTAGTCACAAAGTTTGATTCAATGCCTCCATCAGAAAACACACTTGCTGACAACTAAATGAGTTAACAGCCCTACAAACAAGAGGATGGAATCTGGAGCAATCCTCATCTGTTAAAAGGATGAGGATTAGTATATTTGTCGTTTCCAAAAATTAATTTCCCCTGAAAGAATTAAAATTTGGCAGAGAAAAGAAAATAACGCTACAGCTCTTGCTCAGTATCTCCGGACCAACGGTACTCAAGTGCTCACCTGTCAGACTAGGGTGTTACTGAACTACTGCACACAAACAGAACTAGGCTTATCTGCCTTTTAGATGCACTCTTTTCTCAAAAATGAAATACCACTTAATTTAGCCCATATAGAAAAAAAGCATAGCATGGACTGCAGCAAATGTGAATAAAGCTAATAAGCACCCACAGTTATTTTTTTAACAAGCTGAGCCACATTAACCTGATGCCTGTACAGCCAAGTCAAAACCAGCCCCAAGAGTTTAAGATGTTGTCCTACCATTATTCCTCATCAGTCACATGAATCCAACAGTGAGTCCTATTAGCAGATTGGTAGGAGGGTTCTAACACCGGTGACTTCTTTAGCTGACGAGTTTGCATTGTACTAAAATTGAGGAGCACCAGCACCCCAAACATTTACACATCTCAATCATGCTGGGGGCAACTTCTGAAATGGCATTTACTGTTTGAGGTAGCTCTTCAAAAGGATCTGCTTAGGCCTTAAGGACTGGACATAGGCTCAGATTTATACTGTACTTTTTCATACACTATTTCTCACTAGCTCCAAAGGCCAAAACACACAGCTACTGAAGCAGCTCAGCATATTCAGAGCCTTCACAGTCCATCCACTGCACTCAACTGAGCCTGCAGCTTTCCCTTTTATCTCCCAAGTTATTAACATTTTCTAAAGACGTTACTGCCCTCACATCACAGACAAAGAAATGCTTGCTCACAACTGCACTGCTCAAATTCCCAGGACAAGACCTCGGTACAAATCTACCTCCAGCATTGGCTCAAATCAATACAAAGGACCGAACGAGAAAGTCAATACCCATATCCACCCTTCCTACAACTCTGCTTTCAAGGTGGCAGTGCTCACCAGATTGGAAGGACAGCTGACAGTAGCAATGCCTTTAAGGTGCTGCAGACAAACCTGTTGGGGCCTACAGCCAGCAACATACACACAGATTTTCCCCATGGTAATATTAAAAGGTTGTTTAGTTTGCTACTGATCATCTCTACTTAGGACCTTCTGCTAGTTCTGGACTCAAAGCCATTCAATGAGTCGGGAATAAATTGTTAAGTTCATTACAAGTACACCTTTCATACACTAGCTCTTCAAATGCAGGGCTGTACCTGAGCAGAAGACTCAAAGCTGGCCAACACGTACCTAGGGAACACCAGTTTCTACAGACCTACTGTATTCAATACTGCCAGTTATCATTTAACAACCAGGGCAACAGTCCCTAGGGCCAGAGGGAATGGATTAAAGCTAGAGAGATCGATTCAGGTTAGACATTAGGAAGAATTTCTTTCCCATGAGGGTGGTGAGACACTGGAACAGGTTGCCCAGAGAGGTGGTGGAAGCCCCATCCTTGGAAGTTTT
>WUAM01000395.1:17102827-17190011 GCA_024336885.1 Actenoides hombroni
GCTCTAGTGGGAGGTGTCCCTGCCCATGGCAGGGGGGTTGGAACTGGATGATCTTTAAGGTCCCTTCCAACTCTGACAATTCTATGATTCTATTTAGGCTTCTCTGACACCGGTTAGTCCCAAGTTCTTAGTAAAGGAAGGGTCGTGCTTACTGGTAGAGAGGACGTGGAAATGGGTAAGGAATAAAGGTTCTAAAGGAGACCCCGTAGATGTATTCCACCATGTCGTACAGGAGGTATCGTTTAGGTCTGAAAGAAAAAGCAACAAACATTACAGGTAAATCAGGGATACTTAAATATTTGCAGCAAGGCACAAACATTTTAAACCTTCCACCCCCAAGCCTACCAAGGGCTTGTTTTCTTAAATCTACATGATTTCTCAGATTTGTCATATTCCTCACAGGAGATGTCCTGGTTTGAGTGACAACAGAACTAATTCTGGTCAGTGATTTTACTTTTCAGCTCTGTTCTTCTAACTGCCTGCACTGCCTGAAGTTAGCAGCGTGTTTTCCCAGGCAGCGTCTGCTTCCAGCAGTGAGAACACCCCAGGTACAAAGGTAGTACCAAGGGTTGGGGTGCAGACCAAGGCCACTGCTGGAGCTTGTGCACCACATTGGGGGGTGCAGAAAGCAAAAGGCAGCACCTGCAGGGAGCAGTGGCCAGGACAGGGGACCCCAAACTGCCCCATGAGGGGTCCCAGCGCAGGGACGGCAGATTGGGTAGAAAGCTGAGGGGTCACTGTTATGTGCCTGAAACTGTATTCCTTGCAGTGACATCCTTGCTTGAATTCCTGCCTCTGAAAACTGGGCAATGAACTCCTGGCATTCTGTAAATTGCCCAAAAAGAGAGAGACTTTGAAACTGTAAGAATACATTCCACGTTTAGCCAATTGTCCTTCCATCTGGCTGCAGTGTTCTATTTAGTGTGCAGTTCTCCACTTCTCCTGCAGTTGGAGCAGTTGATTCTGCTGAGACAGCCATGGCACCTCTCCTTCCTCCTGTAGCTTTGGATACGGATTGACTCATCTTCAAGTTTGCCCCCAAGAGATAAAATAGTCACTCAAAGGGTTCATTTTGTGGGTTTGCATTAGTTGTGTCCATCTGACACCTGCAGTTCTAGTCTCTTTGATTGAAAGAGTGGTTTTGAACAGCTGTCTGCATTTGTTTCCACTTGTTCTTTAGTGTGACATTTCATATCATCCCAGTGATTTGAAATCAAATTCAAGTTACTTATTAACCTTATTTTTGCTGTTGGTAGTCCTTCCAAACCACTGTTAGCTTCTTTCTCTTATTTTGCTAGTTATTGAGCAGAAATTCCTGAGGATGATGCAAAAGATGAAGATGTGCCTGCTGCCTTTTCCAGAACACCAGCACACAGCACAGCTAGCCTAGCTGCCCAGGTAGCCCCTTCCTCAACAGCTCGGTTACAGCACCGAGGGATGTGATGTACGAGTAAAAGACAAACCAGCAACGATCTCTACGCTGCAGGAATAAGGAGCTGTCACTGCAACAGTGCCACGAAACCAACGTGGAAAAAATAACATTCATTATCTCAGAAAAGCCTTTTGCAAAATCCAGACACTAGGCACATTTTCAGTGGGTAAGGGAGGAAGACAGAGATATACATGCAACAGAAAAGAGAGCTGTTCAGCATCATTTGTACCTTAACTGATTAGCAACTGTTTATCAATGGCTGCAACGTTCCTTTTACCACATTATACTGGATGAAGACCAGTTCCAGGGTTACACTGCGATATCAAAAGATAGACCTCTGCATCTGCCATGTCGTTTATTCTTAATGCTCATGATCTATTCTGACTTGAAGCTTTGTACATAAAATATTGCAAGAGATCCACTGTCTCTATCCATTCTAATTCCAGGTGGTTTCTGCACAGCTTTAGCAGAATTTTCTGCAGGTCTATGTTGTCTAACATGCTTCCCGAGACTCTTTCTTTGTGGGCACATACGTAACATGAAATGCAATGGGGCCCAAACTAGGATTTTCAGAGTACTCGCAGGAACAGCTCGAGTCATTTTTCCTCCCAAAAAGGAGGTGGAATTTATTGCAGCTCAAACTGTGTGCATGGATGGAGAAATTAAGTGTACTGCGCAGCATGCCAAAAAATGACACCAAAAAGAAGTACTTCAGTTAATTGGAATCAGAAAAGTAACCTACCCAGCCAAGGCGTATGTTTTTCCTTTAGCATCAGGATCCTTAATTGCATTAATAATTGCCTTTGCTACATCAACCACCTGCAAGAAACAAATGCAGACAATTACCAATGGAAAACAGAAGCGCATGCACACACTCCGCTTCCAGAGGTGATTTGCAGGGGGGTAACAACCCCAACTCTCACACACACACAGGATCTGGGACTGTCTTGTTTGACTGCACACTTACATATACTGGTTGCTTCGCTGTTTTCTTGCCCAGAGATATAAGAGGCACCCCACCAAACCAGCGCATGTCTGATAGAGATACACATACAGCATTTGAGAATAAAATCTGTGAATCCTTTCAGCAGAGCAAAAAACCAAGACATTTTGCACTACACTGAGTGTGGATCTCTTCCAAAATCTGACAACTTAAAAAAGTAAAATAAAAAACAAGAAAAAAAACCAACCTAAAACGTTGGGAAGACTTACCCTCCAATTCCAGTAGTGCTGTTTTCAATGCACATCTAGTTTTCTTATTAACAATGATGGGAAGGTTGAATTTACTCTTTACTTAAGAGATCACAACTTTGCAAGACAGAAACAGATTCCACTCTATCCTGTCTACTGGTTTTGTTGGTGATACATCAGTCACTATTGTTGCTTCTAAGCCCAGAACAACTCGGGTCCATTTTTACATTTGAGTATTACTAACTTTAAAAGCTATTCTCAGGGGAAACTATTTTGAGGGTTAAGATGAGCAGACCTTAGTTCAGAACAACCTAAATAATAAAAAACCCAAAGCCCAGTAGTATACAACTTCCCTCAAAAACAAACAAAATCAAACAGCAAAGTCTAACTAGATTCAGAAAGAATTCAATCATGAGATGAAAATTGATTATGCTTCCCATTACACACCTCCTGCTAACAAAAGCTAGTGTATTTCTGATAAAAACATACCTCTCTGCTTTTCCAAAGGGAATCCCATTTTCCCTCTGTTCTCTACAGACAGGTATACAAGAGATATTTCAAGCTTACATACTTGCATAATGATTGAGAAATCGGTCCTCTCTCCCAAACATCTCAGAGGGTTTCAAAATTATAGCGTCTGGAAATTCTTCCCTCACTGTTTTCTCTCCAACAGCCTATCATTCAATTAAAATGAACACATTCATTAGATCTATTCTGAACAGATCACAAGATGATGCATTTTCAGAACGTAAATGCACCCTGACTACAACACCGAAAGAAATGACACCATCAGTAGCACAAAACGCATCTATATCTGAGCCATCTGATCTTTGGGATGCTCTGCTGAGATAAAGGCCTCACAGAACATCCCCCAGGTCCCATAAACATGTAGATTATTTCTTCTGTTTGAGAAACAAGACAGTCTCACCAGTGAAGTGACACAACTGGAAAGCAACAAAGTTCAAAAAGGAAGAAACCTAACCAAAGTACTTCTCTTGCTTATGTCAGACCAGAGCTTGGAAGAAAACAGGTCTGTGCTACCTCTACTGCATTATCAGAAAACCCCAACAACTGCTTAAATGCAGTTAGAAATTTCAGTGGCAGCTATCTGCTTTCCACAGGGGGCTGGCCAACACAGTAGGGCCAATATCCTGTGGAATATCCATATCCTATGGAAATGTTACACACCAAAAGCTACCAGATTTTAACCCTGGTTTAAAAAAAAAAAAGATACTAAAGACAATGCAGAGTACAGTGAGCTCAAACAAAACAAAAATAGCTGAAGCTGGGGCAATAGCTATATCAAAAAGAGAAAAAGAGTAACAGAAAATACCTCCTAATAAGGATAAAAATAAATCTGGGTTTGCTATCCTGCTATTTCTTTTTTTTTTGTGCAAGAACAGGTAACAATCCCATTCCAGGGGTCTGTAATTGTGACACTCATCTGTCTTTGCAGCATTCATCTTGGCATCAACTACTTACTTTGCTAGGTCACCCCAGCCTTAGATGTTAGGCCTGATATTGGATCCCAAGCCATCAAACTAGTTCCTCTTTCTTAATGACAATAATTTTAGATGGAAAGATATTCAAGGATAGAGGAAGGAAGAGTTTTCAAGAATGTAAGATCTATTTCCCTCTAAAGCACAGTACTAAGGAGGATTTCTAGCTCCAATAAGCAGAGGAACTCAGAAATTCCTCAGCTGCCAAAAACATTCCATAGTAAATTCATACACCAAATTCCTTCAGGCCCAATTGGAGAAGGGAAAAAGAAAAGCCCATAAAAAAACCTATAGGATCTCAAAAAAATATATTCAAAACAATTCCAGACTTACTTTAGTCCTGAGGTATTTGGAAGGACTCTTCATGCTAGCATTCAGGTGAGAGATATGAATGAGGGTTTCCACACCAGCTTCCCTAGTTATCTGTGCGATACTTTTAGGAATATTTACAAATTCATCTTCAAAACTGAAGTTTCTAAAACAAGGAAAATAAAATAAATTTCACTTGAAGAGCAATCAACAGTGGCTGCCTACCAACCAAAGAGCAATCACTAGATGTGACCTGGGTATATTTCAAAAGCCTATCTCGACCTTGTTTGGTAGCAACAAAGTTTCCTTTCCTGAAGGACTATTTATATAATAAAAGCTAGAGGTAAGTGAAATGCAATAGTAAGCTTCAATTACAGCTTGAGTATTTTCTCCTTTTTTACCTGTTAAGATTAAATCAGCGTGAAAAATCCTCTAGCTCACTTGTCTGTGACAAACAGAAAATTTCCCAAGTGAAAACAGATATTTATTCCTACTTAAGAGAAGTACTGCATCTTGAAATGTGAGCAAAGCTGTCTTTTTGCAATGTCTGGTCAAGATTTGAGGTATTCAGTACACACTGCAAGGAAGCTCTAAGTGAGGGCAGGTGGTAGGCACCGGGGAGTGGACAAAAACACACCAAAGAACACCCAAGTGCTCATGCAAACAGAACATGTCACGCTGACACAACAGTCAAAGCCATTTCATAGGAGCTGTAAGGGACTAGAGAGTTGGGTGGAGAGTTTCCTAATGGCATTCAACAAAGGCAGGTGGAGAGTCCTGCACCTCGGGAGGAATGACCCCTTGCTCCAGTCCAGGGTAGGGGCTGACCTGCTGAGAGCAGCTCCGATGAGAAGGGCCTGGGAGTCCTGGTGGATAACAAGTTCATGAAGAGCCAGCAGCGTGCTCTTGGCCTAGAACTCCAGTGGTATCCTGGGGGGCATTAACAAGTATATAGCCAACAGATCAAGGGAAGTTCTCCTGCTCTACTCTGCCCTAGGTGAGGCTGTATCTGGGGTATTGTGTCCAGTTCTGAGCTCCCCCATTGAAGAGAGTCCAACAAAGATGACTAGGGAACAGAAGCACCTCTCTTCTGCGGAAAGGCTGAGAGACCTGGGGCTGTGTAGCCTGAGGGAGATCTCATCAATGCTTGTAAGCATTTAAAGGGCAGGTGCCAAGAGGATGGGGCCAGTCTCTTTTCAGTGGTGCCCAGCGACAGAACAAGGAGCAACAAAGCACAACCCATAATACAGGAAGCTCCATCTGAATATATGGAAAAACTTTTTTACTGCAAGGGCGAGGGAGCCTGGAAAAGGCTGCCCAGAGAGGTTGTGGCATTTCCTTCTCTGGAGACTTTCAAACCCTGCCTAGATGCAGTTCTGTGCAACCTGCCATAGGCAAACCTGCTTTAGCAGGGGGGTTGGACTCGATCTCCTGTGGTCTCTTCCAATCCCCACCGTTCTGTGATCCTCTGACTTCAAGGAGAAGCGTGCAGAAAGAACAACAACACTCCCTTTATGACATTCAAGAGGCCTACATTAGGGGGTTCAACTGTAATCTAGCTTGGCATCTGATCAAGAAC
This sequence comes from Actenoides hombroni, assembly GCA_024336885.1. NCBI lineage: Eukaryota > Metazoa > Chordata > Aves > Coraciiformes > Alcedinidae > Actenoides > Actenoides hombroni. The sequence continues at coordinate 17,108,838 of WUAM01000395.1, forward strand.
AATACAGAAGCTCTGTCTCCAAGCAGAACTGACACTATAGGCTGGCAATAATCCCAAAATTCCTTTCAACTATCCCAGGACTGCAAGAAAGTAAATTGGCTTCTCATGTCTTTATATTGTCCTTGTAAGCACCCCGCTCCATCTTTTCCATTTGCTTTGGGTAACAAACATCTTGTCCAAATGCCTCTCTCTGTCCTTATCTACTCCCACAGCTCTTCAGATCCCACTGGAGTCTGAAGACAGCCTTAAAAATAAAAAGTTATTTTTGACCCTTCAATAACTAATCTGATCCTGGGAACCATCACTCCTGTTCTACTCACAAAAATAGATTTCAGAAACACACAAGAAGGAACAACATCTCTCATGTAACTATGGAGTTTTCAAACATAGTATACACAGATGAGACTGTGCACTAATACGAGGCAAGGAGGAAAGTATTTTATGGCAGGCTTTACTTTTCCTGACTGATCTCTACTTCTAATCTTACTATTTTTTTCCTTCTTGCTTAATTTTTTTCATAACCTGGGGGATGATTTCAATGGTTAGTCTGACTTCATGTTTAACAGACCAGAGTTTTCTCTCAGGGTTTCAGAACCCCCATTAATACCAACACGTATAAAATCCATGATAAGAACATTGGTGCGATACAGCGGGAAGTTTGGGAACGTCCAAACTTCTTTAACCTGTACCAAGACTCCTCTGCTTTTCAATCTGTTAAACCTGACCAGAGTGGCAAGGTCTGTGTGGTTTGTAACCAGAATGAAACTTTGTGTTGAGGTCCTCACACTCCCTTTCAGTAACAAACTCTCCTTTACATAGATCATACTTTTTAACCGAGCCTAGAAGTTTTAAAAGGGGAAGTACAGATGAAAGACATCTGAAAGATAAATCAAGATTACATTGTCCTTGGGTCAACTGTACTGACCTCCTTTTCTTCCCTCATTCGCACATTACAAGAAATTTCTTCTGGTTTGACAGCAATCAGATTTCAACTCTTACGTTCGTGAGTAACAGTGCAAAACAATCCTGACGTGTTAGATTGTACATTCCAAAGTCTGAAGAACAACCAAAAACCTTGTCAGATGCACAAGACCAAAGCTAATTTAGGTTTGGGAAGCTTTTGCACAAATAAACTCTGTTATGGACTCCAACAGTGGGCCAAGGAGCTAAGTGACTATCAGAAAAAGCAAGCACCTCAACAAATTTGAATCCAAAAATCCAAGTGTCTCCCAAGAAGCTATGCATGATATTTAACCAGACAAGAAACAGCTGAAACAGTGTATCTGTTGGCAAGGACCTATTTTAGGAATGATAATTTTACAGTTTGGGACTACTAATTCTATTCTATTAATACAATTTGACTACTAATTCTACAATTCAAACGTCAAATGATTGCTCACAAAAAAAAGAGCAACAAAGGTGTAAGGCTTGTAAACAGAGATGAAACTGATATCTACTTGTTTCTGTTTACTACAGGAGCAAAGTTATGGACCATATAAAGGCAAATCACACATCTGAGTTTTTGTCTGGCAGTTCTGCACAAGGCTTTAAATAAAGTGGACATACTTGCACACATGGAGAGCAGGAAAAAAGTGCCTTTTACAGGTATTTTTAACCTAAAATAAATACTGTGTTTTTTTAAAGTGGATTTCAAAAAGGAACTGTTTTTAAAAAGTATTACAAAAACCCCACTTATGTAGTTAGTTGCATCTGTGCCAAAGTGTTATCAAGGGATGATGCTATTAGTCCTAATCTTAGAGACTCTCCATTAGCTATTCCTGTTTATTAAATTTTTACCAGAGAATGGGAAAAACTTAATCACAGCTTATTCTAGTAAGCTACAATTCATCACTGGGACACTGAAGGGACAGGACAACAGCCTACTTCTGTAATTATTCACAGAAACTGGTAAGCCTCTCTAAGCTATAGGAAGGCAGCCATGAAACAGCTGTAAGGTGTATGAAGTAGCACATTGAACTCTGACAGAACAAAAGCTGCACACTAGAAAATTACAGAAAGAACGCACTTTTCAAGAGCAGATCTCAACCATGTCCAATACCTGGTAGAAATCTATCTATATAGGAACAGAAAAAGGAAAATTACTTTGTTTCCCATTCCTTTCCAACAAGATTAATGACCACATTGCTGTGTTCCACGGCTCTTCGGATAGAGTCTTTGTCCTTACAGTCCCACTCCTGTAACCAGAGCATCAAACGGGAAAGAGATGAGATAATGTGTAAATAAGCATCATCAAAGAAAGCTTCTTCACACCATTGCCATTTAGAGGCTAAACAATAGCTGGAGTTCTGACTTTGAGAATGATTAACAGACTTCCTTGTATAGCAATGGCATTGGAATTGACCTAAAGCCAAAGCAAAAGACTTACTAAGAAGAGGAGTTGCCCCAGGTCACCCATCGGCCGCAGATGCATAAGGTCATACGGATCACAGCGATAGGGTATAACGACTTGGGATCCAATCCGACCTAGGAGTTCAAAAAAAACAACCCCAAAGTTTCATCTATCTCAAACTACTACATAACTTTAAAGAGATCAACTTCTGAATGCACGAAACTTCCTTTTCCCCCGTCAATAAAGCACAACAAACACACAGATCTCTTCAAGAGTTATCTGCAAAGCTAAAAGTAGAAGAGAAGCAAGTTTCTGAACCTACATCACTGGAATTCTTAAGCAGGGACATACTTGAGTGTCTGGCCTTGCAAGACAAAAATCTAAAAGCTTACAAGAACCTTGTTAAGGAACAACACCAGAAGTTACAGCGTGTGCTATAAAAATAGTACAATACCTAAAATGTGTCACATCCAAGTACATTTGGTTTTTTTGGTTTTTTAAGTTGCACAGAAAAGAGAAGGGGGGAAAACCAACACAAGAATTATTTCCTAAAACTTACATTCAAAAGGGCAATTTTAAAGAAGTCCAATCAAATTCCTGCAAACATTTTAGGAAGATGTCCTAATAAGGCCCAAACCAACAGAATCAATACATGCTGGACTTCTCCTCAGATCTGCATTTCACAGATTGAAAAAAAGTACTTGAAGGAGAATTACTTATTTTTATGACTTCAACGATCTTCTAAAGCTTCTATATTTCCTATATTTAAACAGTTTTTCCCAATTGTCACATCTTGGTACTTCAGCAGACCAACCACGATGAAAGTATCAGACAAACCACTTTGAAGACCCCACATGCCAGAGATTTCCAGACTACCCAGCAACCTGAAGAAACACCATTTTTGTTACTGACTTCATTTATCTACCCTGTTTTTAATTAGTACTCCAGGGAAGCATTACCTAAACGGTTGACAACGTAGCGTCCTAGGAAACCTGTAGCCCCAAAGACAGTGGCCACGATGCCGCTAACAGAGGATCGGCCACTTCTTCCATGAGGGATCACCGCGTGGTGAACGGGGCGGTGCTGCTGCAGTACAGATGGTGCTGCACTTAACACAGAAATGCCAGGGCCTACAACACAAAATGGGAGAGAGCGTGTGACACAAGCTGAAAGTTAGCAGTTCACATTATTTTTCTCATTACAGATTCACTTTCTCTCATCACTGTCAGCAAGACTTCCCATGTCAAGATTCCCAACAGGCTACTTCTGAGACATCTGGATAGGTCAGAGGACAGCAAGGTTGAGAGAGCTGCTGATAAAAATCAAAGACCAAACCAAGACACAAAAGGAGCAGGCTAAGGTTATCAGTTCCTAAACATCAAGCAGAGCTTAACTGGCTAGCATTAGTACTTGATGTGCAAGGTGAAGCACAGAGGTTATGCAAATAAAGAACACTTGCTACAGGCAGGTACCACCCCAGTACATCCACATCCTGCTCCTGGATCTGGGAACTGCAGGACAAAGTATCACTCTAGGTGCAGTTCATCAGACTTTTTACCTCAGTTTCAATAGAGCAGACCCAAATGGTGGAAGAGACAGTAATCCTCCTATATGACAGCTCTGGAGTGAAGGGAAATGAACCAGATCCATGACGCATAGAATATTGCCTTAAAGCTGTTTCTTTTCTCAAGCAGCTAAGAAAACTTGAAAGTCACAGAAATAAGAGACACCACTAGTATACTGACATACACTGACACAGTAACTCCAACAGGGAGCTTGAGAAGAAGAACCATATGTCCTTTCCAATCAAGTTAGCCAAAAGTAAGAAATAAACTACTTGTAAGAGATTTCTGAAATTAGAAGTGTTTAGTGTCACTATATGTCCATGCTCAGAAAAAAGAAAGGAACAGATGAAATACAGAGCACATAAACACAACACACACACGTGGCTGTTGACAGCTGCAGGCTGGAAGAGCTGTTGGTGGAAAAGCAGCTTAAGGAAATATATATTAAAAAATAAATACGTACAAAAATCCAGTAACTGACCTTCAAACTTTCAGAAAGTCATGTCCATAAGCATTTTCTGGATAAGAATAAGCAAGTTTAACCAGCCCCACATCAATCCAGCTCACAACAATCACAATGAACACAAGATTATTATCTGATATCGGAATGACAGGTGCCGATGTGTACACTGAAGGGTAAGGTTTATCCTGATATGGTTTGGTTTTACCACACACACAGTGGCACTGGTACTGTAGCCACGATGTGAGGATGATCAAAAGGACAGGGCATGTTTGCACATACATTATATTTTTGTTAGAGCAGGTGATAGAAGACTTCAGTGCCTCAAGTTTCTCTACCCAGACGTTTGTCTGTCCCTTCTCTCTCCACACCTCATAAACTGGAATAATAAAAGACACCACAACTCCAATTTTGCCCTGCAAGGTAGTCTGACATTCACTTAACTAAATAAAGTGATAAGACATATACACCTGAACTTACCAAATTAATACACTATGCCTAGAAGTGACACTCCAGCTGGCTGACGGAAACAGGACAAAATAAGCTAATACCTACACAAACTCCAAGCAGGTATATGATTTCCTAAAAAAGCAACTCTCCTATAAAATAGGTCCCATCTCAGGAACAGTTAAGCTGGGCCTGGTGTCGATCTTAAAGTGGCAGACACGCAGGGCCTCTCCATTACTGAAGCAGAAGCCTTGAGGAAAACTATGAGAATGAAGGAAAGCACACTCTGTAATAAGCACCCATTAAAAAGAAAAGAAAAAAATGAAACGAAAAACCCCACACAACAAAAAAAACCACCAAAAACCTCAAACAAAAATACATTTTAAAAAAAATTTCACACCATTTGTCAGACACCTGCTGGAGTCTAATGAGAGCACACACTCAGGGGGCACCCAATTACTGCCTAGAAGTCTGACACGCGGTTTTAAAAGCGACACAAGATGTTCACATTAAACTTTGTAATTCTTCAAACTGAAATGTTACAGAACCTGCCAACTCATTACTGCCATAATCACCATTTATCTTCACCCTGCTTTGTCTATCATCCAGCTAATTTAATGTTGCCCCCTAAAATCTTTGTGTATACTTCTGCAACATTGCAGTGAAGATGAGGATGGTCATTCCCAATGGATTTCCAGGTCAGCGTGTCTTAAGCCACATTTCCATGCTATCCTTACAATATTATACGACAGCCTACACAAACATACAGCTAATAACAGCTGGGGGATTGCTTTTTTTCCCCTTAATTCTTTTAAATAACAACAGCAGAACAAACTTCCAAATGAAATCAGTCGTGTATACTGACTACTGCCTGTAGGTATGTAATGTGTACCTGGAGAGTGCAGATTAACCACGCTCAGTACAAGTCCAAGTGTAAAGGACAACAACAATGGGGATTGTCGGATGATCTTGTTCTTCAAGATGTTGCCTTCATTCTTGGAGCATTACAATAATTAAGGTTCTGTTATTTCATCTATTTTTTGGAAGAGCAGACTCACAGAAAAATGACTGGGTTCTTTATAACCATCAGGATTCCTTCAAGTATGCAAAAAAGCTACGTGGTATGCTGAGGTGGTGGAAGAGAAAGCCTGATGCTCCACACTCCTCAGTACTTTGTTTATATACACTGCTCTTTCTAAGGGTTTGTAAGAAAAAAAGTTACACAACATTCATATTTACAGAATTAGCACCACCTGTTACTTTCAGATGTGAAACACATGTCAGTCCTTACAACATAAAACCTAAAAGCAACAAGATTCCAGTGCACCGGGAGCACCTGGTGAAAAAGGTATCATTAAGCACATCAAACCACATACAAACAACAGGAAAATTCATCTGAAAAAAAATATATATACATGTCATTCAGCTGTGTGGGCTTTTTGCTGTTATTTCTGCAAAAACTATTGGTGCCAGGCTCTTCATGATGCTCTCACCATTATGCTAACAAAAAGCATGCAGTGACTGTTTTGTATTCCCTCGTCTTTATGAACACAATGTTGTTGTTTGCCTGACATTGTACGGTCTTTAGTGATGCACATCTTTTCTTGTTCCATCGCCGTACAAGATCTGTCACAAGTTAGCACCATCTATGGCCACGTGCCCCATTACAACTATCTTATAGAAAATAAGTTGAGAGTGAAAGGGATCCATAAGATGAAAAGAAAGCAGGCTACAGATCCCCACAGATTCATAACCAGGTAAAGGACCTTTCACACGGTGTGAAGCCCTATCAAAATGCAACATTCAGTAATTCAGGACAATATCTTAGTGGAGCCATATTATTATCTGGAGATTTAACAGCCTCTGTTAATACCTCCAGACTGAGCAGCACTGCTTAAAGCTCTGTGCTGCTGTGCAGTACAGACTTGCACAGGGAATCTTTCCCAGAACAGAAGAGCTTCATCTTCTTCACTAACCAGAATGTATGTCACTGGAGGTTGACTTTTACAATCCATACTTGAAGCAGCTTATCAACACTGGTGTGAATTAAATCTCAAATATCCACAGTAAACCAGAACCATCTTTCTTGAAAAGAAACACTGCTCCAATTAAAAGTACGCTAAATTTCATACTTATCTTTACCAATCAACAAAAACCGTTTCTTATCTCCCACTTTACTCAACAGAGGAGCAGGTGCTGAATCAATTTCATTAAAAACCTCTTCCACTTTGGCCGCAAAGGCCCAAACAGAAGTTGTAAATACAACCTCGGTACTTCAGCACGCTCACAGACAACAGCCAAAGCGACAGGCTCGCTTAAGAAACGGTGAAAGAAACCCGAACTCAGCAGCGCTTGACTCCTCGAGATTTCACCCGTCCTAGAGCGACACCCCCTGCACAGCCAGACCGGGGGCCTGAGCCAATTCCAGGCGGCCCTTTGAGCTCCAAGCCACAGCTCCTAAAGCGAAGGAGGAGAGAAACCCCACCGCCCCCGCCGCAAAGGGTTCTTTCAGCCAGCCGCTTTGCAGACGCTGCCCTGCCAGGGAGCGAGGGAGCTCCCTGCGCTCCGCGGTGCGAGAAGAGAGGCCCACGGGCAGCCGGCCGGCACGGCAGCGTACAGGCTCGGCAGAGAGGAGCCCGGCTCCCCGCGGGGGGAAAGGGCGGCCCGGGCGGCGGGGACACTCACCTGCCCTTGGCAAGAGAAGGCCGCGCGGAACCGGACGGCAGCGAGCCACGGCCGCCATCTTTGCTTTACCCGCCGGCCCTCGCGGCGGACGGGAAGCGGACGCGGCCAAACCTCTCTCCGCCCTCGTGCTTCATTTCGCCACCCCGGAGGGGCGGGCCGGCGGGCGGAGCCTTGGCGCGTGCGGCCTCTGCGCGGTGGGCGGAGCCTTGGCGCGTGAGGCCTCTGCACGGCGGCAGGAGCCTTGGCGCGTGCGGCCTCTGCGAGGCGGGAGGAGCTTTGGCGCGTGCGGCCTCTGCGCGGCGGGCGGGCTCCGCTGAGGGAAGCGGGACAGGGACAGGGACAGGGACAGGGGCTTGGGCTCCTGGTGGCCCCTTCGAGCTCCCGCCCCTCGCAGCGGGCGGTGGGCTGGAGCCAGGCCGGCCCCTGAGCTCCGCGGCAGCGTGTGGGGCCCGACTCGGGGAGACCGCTTGAAGTCGTGAGCTCGCAGCTCTGGAGGGGGGGACGGGAGTTTGGAAGCACCCAAGAGAGGAATTCCAGCGAGAGGATGGCCCCCAGCGCTTGCAGGTGCATTTGGTAACCTCAAGCTTATGTATTTGTTAATTTCCAGGGGAACCGGTACAGAGGTCCTTGTGCCTGCTTCCTCCTGCCCGTCTGGGGGGAAACAAGCCAAGTCCCACAACTAAATGACAGTAACTTTGGCCACTGCTGAGCTGGACGGATTGGAAACGTTTTCAGTAATTTATCACACAGGCCTTGAATTACCTGGCCTTATTAAAAGAGCCTTAAATGGGGATCAAACACTTCTATGATTACAGACAGAGAACAGCTCTAAAATTCCTAACTCCCCCTGCATCCTAGGTCTTCAACATTTCACCGAGACTTTTTGCCCTAAGCAAGTGCTGCTGAGGCTGTTGCATCACGAGCACACACAGGGCACTCTAAATCTGCCACTTGCACTATTATAGCCTCGTTTTTCCCATGGATTCCCATTGCTTTTTGGTCCGCGTTGAATACAAATGGCCATTCTTTTGCAACCTGGCTTACACCACTGTAGCTGGTGCTCATATTCACCAAAAAGGTTTTAAACCATCAGTGCACTAGAAGGCAGAACAGTCAGGGAATATTTCTGGCAATTGGGACAGATTCCAAAATGCTCGATTTTTAACTCGGCCTCTGTTCTGATGCAAATCCAAGTAGCACTTCTGCCAGAGATGTGGTAGAGTGGGTGATTTGGAGTCTGGGGCAAAAACCTGGATGCTGTGTGTGCTCTGGCCATCTCCAGTTCTCAGCCACAGCACAGTTTTTCTTTGAGGTGCCAGCCAGGTGCGCAGCAATCTAAATGTGTTCATCTCCTTGCAGGCAGGCAGCGATGACAGCAGCAGGCTGCCTCTGCCTCCCGCCCCCGAACTGCCTACCCACCGCTGCTGTCTCTGCTTTCATCATCCCTGATGGGCTCACCACAGCTTTGCTGAGCACCCAGCCTGCCTAGACCTCTTTGGGAAATCTAGTTTGCGTGGTTGTGCTTAGATACAGGACAAAAAAAGCTGGTGTTCACAATCCACAAACGTGCTGGGTGCTGATGGAAGGCAGTGTGAATGTGCCAGGCAGAACTGAGTACCTAGCCCCATTTCAGAAGCGGTGCACAGCTACCTGAAAGCGTCTGTCCAGTTCCTGCATCTCACGTGAACATCTTGTTCTTCATCCAAGTCAGAGCCTCTTGCTGCGTGGACTTGATCCTTAATTGTTCTGTATGGTGACATAAATATCCATGGAAAGTGGTTTTAAAACAAATTCTAAGCTTGGACTAAAAGGAGAAGGATAAAATAAGGCTAAAGCAAAGGACTATAAATCAGGAGATGTATCTTCTGCTCCAGGCTTGCCACCTCCTGATTTGGGAGATGAAGCAGAGCTCTGTGTTTTCCACTCTTCATTTTTAAAAGAGTATTTTCCTATTTCAGATGTACTATTGTAGGAATAAGATGTGCTAGTTGTCCAGAGATGCTTACGTTATGGTGATGTAATCATTGAAAAAAAAGCAGTAAGATAATGGACACATCCAACTTGTTACAGCTCCAATTTCAAGTTAACTGGGTTAAATGAGCAATTTACAGGGAGCTGAATTTGATTTTAGAAACAATTTGGAGCATCATATTTCTGATTAAGGACAATCTCACTGTATTTGAATCCTAGGGAAGTTTGAACCAAACATCTAAAAGCAGCCTCGGGGCTACTGGCCACCTAAAATGTGTGAGGATTTATTAAGAGTCCTGTGCTGAGTGTTTCTGGCATCTCTCAGCTCTCCTGTGTTGGGGAACAGCAGGCTAGTTGCAAATGCAGACTTTAAGGGCTGGCAGGTATGAATGGCATGCCTCAGTTTCCCTTGGTCTCCTTCTGCCCTTACTGTTGTCACAGAAATACTGATGTCACTCTGCTTTCTGGCTGGAGTAAGATAAGCAGAAGACCAAAGAGCCTGTCTGGTGAGAATAGCCAAACAGCTTAGTTATAAAACCATCCTTTGAAAGCTCCCTGGGCCCAACAAACACACCAGTGCTGCCGAGGGAGGAAAGTCCAAAGGATTCTGCAGATTATTCAGTGCATGTAAGGAATAAATAAGAACAGGGAACTACTGGAGAAGGTCCATCAGAGGACTACAGAGATGATTAAGTGGACATTCCCTTTCCAACACGGACATTTGCCAAAGTACCCTGCGTGGGCAGGCTTACTGAAATGAACAGAAAATCTTCCAAACTGTAAAATTAACCATCTGCATAAGGCTTTGGAGGGCCTGGGGCATGCAAAACTTTGGAGCCCGACTCTTCCTCAACAGTGCTTAATAACACCAGGGATATGATGTTTGCTCAGTTAATTGAATTTTTGTTTGTGCTTTGCCACAGTTGCAATACAGAATATAATTATATAGAAAATGGAGAAAAGAAATGCATAAAATCCCTTTGAAGAAAGAGGAAGATAGGATATTGGGGCAGGAGTATTTTATACAGCATGAAAGCAGCTGGCATTTGAATTGCACACACTACGACAAGAAGAGACTATCACAATATTTAACAAAACGGATGCTCTCCCTGCAAACATTGGTTTTCAAATAACAGATAGCAGAGTTGCTGCTTATGCACCTGGGCAGGTTGCTAGATACCTCAGTGTGCACGAGGCAAGACTCCTGGAGTACATTGCTTCAGCTGCTTCATGCCCATGGACTAAACGAGAGCCCAGTTAAAGCCAGCAGATTATCTACGTCTACGCTGTCGGGTTTTCTCCAGCTGAAAACTAGAGAGGATTTGGTAGGTACTTGTTTTGCTGCCTTTCTCTTTTTTATACTCCTTGGCTACAATTTCAGTTTCTAACGAGCTTTTCCAAATATTAATGGTATTGCATTCGATTTATGTTGTTCTCAAGTGCTTTGTGATGCCACTAGTAAAGAGAGAAATTGGCGAAAGTAGAGTGCTAGTGTTGCCATTCACAAAGATATCCTCAAACACACTTTTCTCCACTGCAGACTCTAATTATATATGTCTGCCTACAGGAGTTTTGCTTGGAAATGATGAAGAAAATCGTTCAGCCTGCTGCAGCAACTAAGAGGTAAGTTATTTAATTTAAATACAGCTCATCTCCAGTAGAAACAAGAGGCATTTTCTGGAGCTAAGGCATTAAATTGCAACTTTCTACACCTTTAGAAATCTGTGTATAGTATACTTGCTTGCAGGAATTTAAAAAATTGTAAGCTCACCCTACAAAAGCTTCTTTTACTTTTGATATATGTGTTTCCATTCAGACAGAGATTTTTGGAAGACCTTTGTTTTCTCTGATAAATCTTAGTTTCAATGTGTGAGTCTGTCCATAAATGCAAAAAAAATGTAAAGCTACCAATTTCAATTCTTACTTTTCTCTGGTGAAAGATTGAAACCCTCTTGTTTCCGTAATTCACTGCATACTGCAAACACTTGTTTTCATATCCATGCCTTTCTTGGGTTTGTTTTTTTTTTTACTCACTGATATCTGATAATATTGACTGTCTGCAGAGCCAGAGGGCTCTGTGAAGTGGTTCATTATATTCTTGGAAGTAAGAGAGAATGGAATTGGACAGTAAGGAATGTGTTTCTTTTAATTATTTTGTATGTGCATCTGCATGTAGAAAAAGCACCCAAGAAGGTAAGAAAAGGATCGTGTCTGGTGAAATGTTTTTGAGAAAGTTACACCTTTTCCTTGTTAAATGTGGTAATAAAAGGAGCGCTCTCTGCTGCCAAATACCAGATGTTTGCACGTGTGCAACACAACTCTGAATTCTTCTCGCTGCTGAATTCTAGCACTGCCATCCCTTGCATGCAGGAATGTCGCCGTTGCTTACATACAGTAGTCACTGCTGCTTTGCAGTAAGGAATGTGTTGTCTAAATAAGGGAAAGCAAAATTCTTCAGTTTCTTGTGCTGTAAATTGGGTAAGCACATGCAGAGAACTGAGACCCAGAATTCCTCATCTGATATATACATGTTTTCTTATTAGCCAAAGTAAACCATTGCATACTTTTTCAGACCGTGTTCCTTGGTGCTTAATAATGTTATCCTTGGCACAAGCCAGGAGTATTTCAATTAAGATTTAGTGTGTAAGTTCAAACCAAGTAATTTTGAGTTGAAGCTGGACCTGGGTTGGTCTAGACTAGCTCTTTCAGGCTGCTCAGCAAAGGTGCTCTGGTTTCTTCAAGGAGCTATAAAGGTTCATTTCCTGTATATGAGAACTCGGATGTCAATGGGGAGTATTTGTGGAAGCATCTGTAGTCCTGTCTGCATTCTCTCTGTAGTTAACACGTATTAAAAATGTTGACTGAACATTCTTTGACACAGTACTAATATTCTATCTCTTCTAATTCATGCAGCCACATACCCCGAGTTTAACAGAATGTTTGAATTTTGTTTAACTTCCAAATACTAATACAAAGATTGATAGGGGAAAAAAATGGCAAAATTCTCTGTTGTGGATTGTTTGCAGTGGCTTTAGAGAGAAACTAGAAACAGGATAACTGGAAAAGTAGAAATTAAAGAACAGGTGAGAAGTAAAAGAGGTAGAGAATAGGAGAGGCCATGGACAAATAATGTTTTTTCTACTGAACCTTTATGATAATCTCTGGTATTTCAGCTTGCTATATATATATGTATATATATACACACCTTCCACAAACAACAGATAAAGGTGGTGGATTTTGAAAGGGGCTAGTCTGAGGAAGGTAGGAGAAAGGAGATCACTCTATTCAGAGGAGTCACTAAAAGAGGGGATATGGGAAAATAAAAGTGGAACACACTGAAGAATTGCAATTCTGGTGCATGCCAGGGTATATTAAAAAACCCTACAACATTTAAACAACCAGGTAGGCATATAAATCCACACTCTATGACAGACACTTAAGGAAGAAGGTAGGCATTTTGGCACAACCACAGCATGGAAGGTGTCTAGATGAGAAGACACAGCTAGCTGCTGAAGTGGTTGCCAAGCATACTGACTATTCCAGCTGGTGGAAACAGGCTTTCAAGTGCAGTCAGAAGGACCCAAATACTGTCTAATGCCAATCTGAAAACATCAAAGCTTTCAGACAATAAGGAGCAGCACATCTGTGCGCTGCCTTTCATTGTAGGGTGGTGGAACACGGGAACAGGTTGCTCAGGGAGGTGGTGCAGGCACAGACATTCAAGGTCAGGCTTGATGGGGCTCTGGGCAATGTGATGGAGTTAGAAGATGTCGCGACTCACTGCAGGGGGGTTGGATTAGATGACCTTTACAGGTCCCTTCCAATCCAAAACAATCTATGATTGTATGATTTCTGCTGTGGCTGTGGAAATACTGTGTAGATGAGAGTGCCACTGGTAAAATGGCTTGTCCAGAATTCTAGTAGGCTAAATCAAGGCCCTGCCATTCTGTTGTTACCTAATAGCCACAAATAGATAAAGAAGCTAATGCCTGTCTTGGTGAGTATACCAAACTTAGGTTTGTGTCAGTACTAAGTGTAAAAGATATTCTCCAGATGCAAACCCTTCTTATGCCAAAGCCACGTTTAGGCATTCAGAGGGGGTGAAATTCTGCCACTAGAATTAGTGCTGTCTGCTGAAATGGAAGAAGGAGTGGACATAGGGCATACCCACATGCTGTGTTTCCACATTTTTCACAGTACCTGCTGCACTCTTCATATTGGCATGTACACAATTTTTCATATAATCTTGCTGCAGATGCTGTCTAGGGAGCAATGCTAGGCAAAAGGACTAGTTGTTTCAAGTCCCCAGACTAGTTGTTTCAAGTCCCCAGACAGGTTCAGAAAAGGCAAATTATTCTGAGATAGCTGTCTGTAAATCCCTTCACTCTTCTGGTCTTCTCCTGTCACTCTTTCCTTTTTAAATGTGTGCCTCCTTCATTCTGTGGAAAGCTATGGAGTAGACTGATTGTGAGAAACAAAACCACAGAGAAGTGGTGATTTAGAGTCTGTGTTTTTAATCTAACCTGAAATTAGAAGTGTCCTCAATAATGAGGCTGCAATGCAGCCTATCAGATAGCAGTAACTATCACTTACGGAGCAACAGTAGCCCTCCACAGAAAAAAAATAAGACAAGCTTTAATGACGATGGCAAAAGCACCTAACCTTTATTCATACTGGTATTCACATAGCTTCTGACACTGGTGGAGCTACCTGCTACCACTGACAACATGCCACTGAGATCAGTATCAGTACTGATTCTTCTGTAGTCACCAAGCCCAATCAGAGTTTCACCTGATACTCATGCACAACTTCTTGGCATGGAAAGAGCCTTTGAGCCAAGGGACAAAGGTGTAGATAATGAATAATTATGAATTTCCATTTTGTTTTATTCCTGAGACTGGTTCAGCAATCTGATCCACTCAAAATCTTAATCTGGTTTCAAAAACACCCTGAAAAAAATGTGCATTCAGCATTGATGATGTGCTGAAAAGGGTGATGGAAATTCAAGACAACTGTCAGCTGAGGGGCAGAGCTTCCAGCAGTGCTGTATATCACAAGGAGGACTGAGTGGCTATGCTGAACATATTAGTGTGGATGCCACCAGATTTCCATTTGAAGATGAAAACCACTTCAAATGCAAAGGAGCCAAAGGGCACAGAGGATGAGGCCACTACTTGAAAGCAAGTGAGAGTTTTCCTTTTATGCTGACAGACTCTGTAACCTTGTCATTGCAATGGCACACAAAGAGATTAATGAAAAGTCAGATGGCCCTGACCCATGTTTTGCTGTTTTTGGAAAGCCTAGCCGTAGGCTAGGACTGGGTACAAATAAAGATAAAAATAATCCATTAGCAAATGTTGCTCCTGTCAATACGAAAGAAGCTAAATATGAAGAATCCACCTTCCAAGAAGACATTTTTTATAAAGAAATAAACCAGTCTTCCATTAGAAATTAGCTTTTCCAGAAGAGAAGGGTGGGTAATTTCTGGAAATAATGTGGTGGTCTCATTTATGAAGACCATGGAAGGTTAGGCAAATGACTCAGATAGAGCTTGTGTTGTGCTGAAAACTTGTTCCTGAAGCACTCTAAGGCCGTGGTTTCAGACTTCCTAGACTCTCACATGAAAAACTGAGGTGACATAGCAGGCAAGCTGTTGGCTAATTCAGACTGTACTTCTCCAGTGAAGCTGTCTCTATTCACCCCGGGCAGTCATAATGCTGCAGAAACTGTACAAGCAACATTGAACCAGTTTCATTCCACCCTGATAGCGTAAAAACCCGGAGGAGATAATGCTTAGCATATGCCTCTGTGAAGACAGGTTCAAGAACAGATGCAAAGGCTCAGAATTGAGGTCTGCAACAAGAGGGACAGAAATATTGCCAGAAGAAAAAGAAATGACCTGTGCAGATGCAGTGGGTAACCACATTATTAAGCAAGGGTTTACCCTCTGGCATGGAAACCAAACCCAGCGTATCCAATGCTCAAAATCACAAGGAATGAACTGAAACAAGGTCACCAAAGGACATGCCCTGGATTTCAGAAATCTGAGATTTAACCAAAATGTTAATAGATTCATGGGCTTGGTTGTGGCTGCATTATTGCTCGTAGATTATCACCTCATCTGGCAGAGGAATGCCAACAGGAAAGCAACAGAAAGTGTCAATGCTAGCAAAGCAGGAACCACTGCCCTTGGGTTGTTATTAGAGGGGTCCCATGATCCCACCTTCCAAACATATTCAGAAAGATGTCAGGGTCTATCTAAACGAGCTGGAAAAAGAGTTTCACAGAAGTCAGACACTGAAAGGCAGAAGCCTGAAAATGACGTGTCCAGTGCTACACTAATGCTGATCTGGAAGTTAATAAACAAAACCAGAAGAGATGGTTTGTTCGGGGTTTTTTGTTTGCAGTGTCGGTCAGCTTGGAAATCCAACTGTTGATGAACCAAATCAAAATACTGGCAAAACCACTGAGGGACAGACTGGCCTTTCAGACCCTGAGCAATCCTGTGAAGAGGCTGTATCTGGGCTGACTGAAGTGCTTACCGATCCTCTCGATCTGAGCGGAGAAGACAGCAGCAGTGCACATTTCCCTGGCAGCCTGGAGGATACAGTGTCTTATGATAGTTAAATACAGCAGCCCTGAGTCACTGCTGGCAGAGCCAGGGCGCGGGGAGGATCAGTGGGCTCTAAGGGCATGGGAACTGCTGACTCCGTGGCTGGATGCAATAAAGGTACTGCATCAGGACACAGGGTGGTAGTGGTGAATCAGAATCCTTCTGAAAATGAGCCTAACAGCTCTGAGCCCGCTTGCAGTGGATGGCGTGCCTGTGCTCTGCTTCTCAGGCAGCAGTGGGGTCGTGAATAAACAAGGCAGAAATTAGAACGTGATTCCATTTAGTTATTTAGTTGCTTCCTCCAATCTTGCTGTCTTATGGGGAGCAAAAATCTTTTTTTCAAGAAAATCTTTGCTAGGCATTTCTCTTTTTAAGCTAGTGCCCTTAGCAGCAATGTGGGCTGCTACTAATCCACTGTCTTGTTACAAAATAGTAAGCAAACAGGAGTTAAAGACATGCAGAAAAATGTGTTCCTTTAGCTCAACACAAAGGTGGTGCAAAATTGTCTTATATGCTGTATTTCCCACAGTCAGTGGATCTAATTTTAAAGGTAGCAAGCACATTTGCTTTCAACATTTATGTAAATTAGAATGTTTACATTGAGAAACTTTCTATTGGCAATGCCATTTAATAAAGAAATACTCGCATTATAAACATCATGTGCTGTTCACAAACATTTTTACCTATGTTACTGAATTGCCATGGATTCTGAGTACCCAAATCCCATATTACTAGTCACTCTGCCTTTTTCTGCAGCTTCAGAACCTGCCATCAGTGGAGAAGGGCTACAGAGTAGGAGAAATTGAATGAAGAATAGTGGAATAGAAGGGAAGGTGGTCTAGTGAGGCTGTAGGCAGCTCTGTTCAGTTGCCAGTCTTGAACTGGCTGTGCAATAACTCGTGAGTAGGGCCACTGCCTGGCACGTCCTCGCCAGCAGCATGATGCTGGGCCAGCAAAGCACATCATGCTGACATCAGCCAAGCGCTTAGCAGAACTCCATCCTCTCCAGTTCATTTATATACCAGTGATTTGTAGATGCTGATATTGGTTGTGCTACTCCTCCTTGGCAAATGTATGAGTTCAAAAAGCACGCAAAACAGTTGGGGAATAAATGGTGTCCACAAAAACTACCTTTTACCCGCCTCCTTGAAGAAATTTTTGTGGGCTTTTCCTGGGTGCCTCCATCACAGGGTTCCTATCCTTCCTGAGTATCTTTATTCAGGAAGAGTTTGGGCCAGTGCAGAGAGACCCCAGGTCTTTAGCTCGTATTTTCACTGTGCTTGGAGTCAAGCCCAGGACATACCGAGTTGTTACCAGGTTTGATTCTTCTCTGTGCACACCGAATGCAACACAGCTCGATTCTCCCTCCAATTGTAAGATAACTGCCCGTGAATGGGATGAGAAAGTGAGATTATAAGGAAGGATAGAATACAGTATAAGGAAAGACAGAATAATCTAATATTTATAATGTAACTTATAATATCAGGAAAGACAGAATTTAGTAAAATATAAGGTAGCTGTAAAAAAAAACCTGAAATATAAATACACAGTGGGAAGCAGAAGCTAGAAAAAAGGCACCAAAAGAGATCAAGGAATGACAGTGAAGATCAAGAGAGATGTGTTTTCAATATACTATTATACAGAGACAGGGATTCTATAAGGAAATATCTTAAGGCCTGACTTAACAGAATATAAGGGTACCATAGTTCTTAGTTGTACATCCCCGTAAGATTGCTTCTTAAACAGTAAGTCTAGTCCAAGAACCTACATTAACAGAAAAATACTGAAATAGTGGAGCAAACTTAGAAGACATAAGGGATGGGTATGGATAATGGGCTAGGAGATGCGGGGTTTTGAGTAATTAGATGTGGGTTACAAGATTTAATGTGAACAGACACATAACATGATGCCTGCTTGTGCAAGAGATCTTTAAATATTAAAGCAAGAAGGGAATTTGTTTAGAAATGTACTAGAAGGCATAATAATAATATAGCAGAGGTAAATAGTATAGCAGAGGTAAATACCAGGAAGCACCCACTGTCCTTCATCAGGGTGTATAACTGTGTATGGCGTAGCTGATCCTGCCCGGTCGCTTGTGGTGCTTTCTGAGCACTTACACAGCCAGCATACGTTAAGATAGAGATCAAGTATACATTAAGATAACCAGATATACATTAAAGTTAGAAAGAAGACCTGTGAATCAAGAACTCACGTGTTTCTGTTCTTTGCAAGCTGTTTGATGCATTTTTGCCCAAGGTTGTGTTTTCACTGGCATTAAATATGGAATGGTTCCACTGAGTGCAGTAAACAAACCGACCCTCTGCACCCTAAAGGGCTCCTGCGGCACAACTAGCACCATGGTGGGGAGACAGTGTGAGTCTTCATTGACCTGGGCTGGGTCATCCCACCTCCCTGCATGGGCAGGCTTTGCCAAGCCAGTATTTCTCATTAGGAAACTGGCATGGCTGGTGCCAGTAGTCATACTGTATTTTCCACCACAGAAGACCCTCAAAGAGGATCCTGCATAATGAACTCAGTAAATGGTTTTGTCCTGCACGGCTTCTCTGTGCTTAATGTGGTGAAGCCCAACATCAGAGCTTTTCCATGTGTTCCTAAGATACAGCTATAGAAAGAAAAAATATCAGGTAACAAAATGCCTTTCAGAGTGACCAGGAAAAGTTTCCTGGAGAAAAGCACTCCGCACAGCTGGAGGACCACACAGATCAACCTCATTTGCCAGAGTATAGCCATGATCTCATTTCAGTGCATGATGTAGTTAAAACAGGGAGGTCTAATTAAAGCTCGCTTTGGATGGAGGAATAGTACCAAGAGCAGGGAGAAGTGGAAGAATTGGTTTACTCCGTGGCTGTCATCTTAACAGAGCTAGGAGACAGACTTCTCAGGCTGTAGGTTGCTTCCTTTGGAAATCACCTTCTGTTGCCTTCCAAACGGACAAGAGCTGTCAGGAGCCCATGGGAACATACAGCTGGAGTAGTTAGGAAGGGCACAACAATCGTGAAGAAAGTATTGGAGGCAAAGGGAACCAAGCTAATTTTTGTATCTGGAAATCTAACTCCTTCATGTAAGTACAGATATGCTCACTATGGGAGTCTGTTGGTCTCCCACCGAGTAAACACAGCCTTTCCCACTGCTGCCACCAGCTGATGTCGAGTCTTTCCTGGAGTCGCACTGTGCTTGGACTTGTGCTTATGGCAGGAGCAGCTGAGTGTGCTACTGACAGAATGGAAAACTTTGTGTTAAAGGAAACATCTAAAACAAAATTGCTGCTCCTGGACTCTGAGGGAATAAAAGTCTCTGAAATGAATACATTTTCTCTGAAACTAGGTAAAAAGGTGCTGCCAACAGTACGCTGGGTGGGGTGTAGTATTTCTGTCTTTTCTGTCCACCCACATTTTAAAATTCCTTGTGTATGGAAGGCTCTGGAGTTCGAATTGATTGCTCTTATCAGGTGGAGAAGGAATTGTCCTTAATGGCTGTAGATCTCCTTGTGAACAGACCAGTAGGGAACCTAGCTGGTAGCCAAGGCAGGCGGAAGACACTGTGTCTAATAATTTGCAAGAATTGAAAAACTAATAGATATCTGCATTTGTGGGGTTTTAAACAGTACTTCATGCTGCTTTCTATGATTTATCTCATCATCTGAACTCTTCCCCACCTACCTGCCTAGTTCTTTTTATTCAGGCTAATATCAGAAATTTTTACTGTCCGGTATTGGTACGATTCTGTGTCCATAGAAGCCAGCGAGAGGAATTTTCATGTTTACTAATGTCAGTGAGTCAAGACTTTGCTCAGACTGCCTTACTGTACATAAACTGGGGAGGGGTGGAAGGGTGCCTGTTACCTTGCCCGCTCTGTTGGAAAACATTGGTCAGCCAGCTTGTCATCAGGCCGTATCTCTAGAGCTGGCTGTTGGTCTCCAGGCGAAGCTTCAGGGAGCCAACACCAAAGCTATTTCCCAGGGCAGGTGGTCAGTGTAATTTCGCCTTGTAAAATAGCATGGATTTCTAAACCCTTCCAGCCAGCTTTTCAATGGAGGTATAAATCAGCTGGTAGACAGTTACCGTGAGTGCTGGGGGATTTATTTGTGTGCCTCAGTCGCAGCAGCAGCAAACCTGAATTTCAAAGTCCCAGCTGAGCTCCATCCATTACAGTGGTGCTTTAAACACATCAATCTAATTCTCCGTCCTCAATCAGCCAGAAGACTCCTTTGTAACATTAATGATTTCCAGGTTTCGTTTTCCCACTGAGGATATTATTTCAGATTATATTTCCCCAAGTATGTTAGCATGCATTTTCCAAGCTGAATCCTGTTTTATTTTCGGCCCACATTTCAAATGCCTGTGTGTTATTTCTCTGTCATCTTTCATTTGCAGTTCTTCATCTCATATGTATATTTTCTTAAACTTTAGTTTGTATATAAATGGATTTAAAACATTACTGCACACCTTCCCAAGTTTAGCATGTTCTTGGCTAACACTCTTTGCTGTTTGTAGGCACAGAATCAAAGAAGATAAATTTACAGGAGACCTAAAGAGGTCTCCTAGTCTATTCCCCAACTCCACCATAGAATCAGCACTGCCTAAATTGTTCCTAGAAAACATTTCCCTGGTTTCTGCCTAAAAGTCTCTAAAATTAAAAATCGCATGATTTCTCTAGGCAATGCATTCTGTCCCATTCTATTAACCAGCCTTACCCATAGAAAAAGTGTTGCAGTGTTTAGTTTAACTTTCCTCTGAGAGATTTGCAATGGCTGAATAACCATCACTTTGATCCTTCCTCTTAACCAGTTTTCACTCTAGTATCTTCTTTCAGGTTGGCCTGAAATCCATGCCCCCTTAAAGACATGCTTCTGAATAATTTTCAGTGGGCTTAAAAGAAAGGAATATTACCCATTCCTTAGCAGTCTCATTATTACTTCGTTGCTGTTGTTTTCCAGGTTTGGCTTGAGAGTGGTCCATCACAAAAGAGAATTTCAGAAGAGATCTCAAGGACACGCTTTGACTTGTCATTTTAAAAAGTTGTACAGCGCAGCGACAACAATAGCTACCAGCCACACAAAGACATCTTAGGAAACATTTTACACAAAGGACACACTGAGAGCAGATTCTAAGAAATCTCAGTTGTATTTGGCAGTGTAGTGGTTGTGGGGCAGTCCTTGGGTTTTTATTTTTAAGCAGAAACTCACTGCCGGTAAGGAGAGCCAGCCTGACAGGCACTGTGACTTCAGCCTGCAACCCTCTGGACCAGATACCTCTTGGAAACCAGTGTGGGTTTACATTCATCTCCCAGCCGGCGCGGCGGGGGCCACGCGTGCACTGATAAATTCGCTAGTATTGCGTTCATGCCCTTTCCTTCCTGGTCTTCTGACCCCAGACCACTATGAAGAATGACAAATATTTTGTGTCTGCAGCCATTGGTCACCGAGCACGTTACTGCAACCATCTTTTTGCTTAATGTGACTCACTGAATAGCCATTGGTTGATAGCAACTTCTGGTAACTATGGGCCTCAATTGGATCTCATCCAGTCTCTTGCAGACCAGCACTCAGAGAGACAGAGAAATCTTTCCATCGACTCTAGGAAGCATTCGTTTGGGCCGTCTCCATAGGCTTCACCTTCTATTGCAATATTCTGAGCCACTTAGCTGTCACTTGCAAACTTTTAGAGTCTATCTATCACTTGGCCACAAGTAAAGCTGAAGGCTTCCTCTAAAAATGCCTGAAAATTGTATTTTAATGTTATCTTAATCCATAAGTATTTCCCACTGTTGTCTTGCTGAAGACAGTCAGGCCCCAGCCAGCCAGGAGGTTTTAGCAGGATTACATTAGCACAGGTCAAAGATGACCCCTGGAGGACTAACAAATGCTGGCATAACAGTGTGCTGGGGAGGTAGTTCTGCTGGGTCTATCAAGAGACATCCACTGCCTTTAACCAGGTGTCCCACAGGCTCAGGTTACTAAATGCTTTTTAGGAGTTCATGAACATGGAACTGGGGTTGGGAGAGAGCCAGTGAAGGGTAGGATGGTGTTAGCACTAGTTCTCTTGCTAGGGTCAAGGGAAAGCTTTGCTTAGCCTGGTCACCCCTTCCTCTGCTTGAGCCACTTCCAAATCTCCTTCTGGACAAGGGGAAACTGTGTGCATCAGCTGAATGACCCGTGTCTGTGTCAGCGTTCAATTTCTTTTCTACCATTTGTTTACTCCCTTTTCTCTTTTGATTTAGTTGTTTGTTAGAATCTAGTTATTTACATGTGATTATTTCAACTACAGTAGCACCAGCAAGCCTGAACTGAGTTCCCTCTGTACAGTTTAAATTTATATCAAGAGACAGCCCCCACCCTGAAGAATTTATACTATGAGTGGGCAAGAAAAGAGAAGCAAATTGAGTTTCCCAGCGTCCTGCAACAGGTCAGTGGCAGAGCAGAAATTAGAGCTGAAGTCTCTCAGCTTGGCCTCCTTAGTCGCAGCCTGGTCCTGGTCTATGATATCTGTTACTTTTCTTCCTCCTTTTTACGTGTGAAAGTACCTATTTTGTTCTTGTCAGCCTTGATCACCTGTCCATGCAGAAGCAACCTGGGGAATGGTAGGCAGAGATTTTGCATTATCGTTGTATCGTGTTGTCTTCCCACACCTTTTCCCAGAACTTTGTCCCCAAAGTCGAGGCACCTCCTGGAATTTGCATTAGAAGTGCTGTGCTGTCTCTGCGTTTGCTCCAAAGCCTTGATACATTTGCTGCACTGTAGGAGCATGGCTGAGACTGTTCTCAAAGCCAAGCCCTTCCACTGCTTCTGTAGCATGCTTATAAGCTTTTAGCACTCTCTGGAGGCGGAGAGTCTGAATGCTTTCTGCTCCTTAGGATGTGTCACGGCTGCTTTGTGTAAGGCATGTGACACAGGGCTAAGGAGAAACAACACAAACCATGCCATTTACACACCTTCTGTTCAGCGTGTTTAACCACTGGGTAGACACTCTGAACCCTTATTACAGCCAGTCTTGTGTACTGGAAGTGACTTGGCGTGGCCCATTTAACCCTGCTCCTCACCTCCCAGTACAGCTATAACAGCAGACATTCCTCCGCTTACTACGGCAACCGGGAAAACTCAGCAATTAACACATTTCTAGAAGAAATTGCTTCAAGCCTGTGTTTCCCTTTGAGAATGAGGGATGCAATTATCTTTGCAACCTCTTTTACCTTGCCTTTGCCACATCAGCTTTTGGTGGAAACTCTGCAGACGTACTTCCGAGAGCTCATGTGTGAAATAACTGGGGAGGTCCATGCAAAATCACCTTTAAAAAGACTAAACCCGGGAGATTTTTCCCCTCCTCACTCCCTCTCCTCCTGTCTTCCAAAACAGTCTCTTCACTGGATCTAAACATAGGATATTATCACTTCAGCAGTCACCAAGTAACAAACAGCCTGTATTTTCAGTCAGTTGACCCAGTACTTGTTTAAATGGTCCTGTCCCAGCCCCGCGGAAAGAAAGTTGAATTTCTAATCAGTAACTTTGCCCAAGTCAGTCTGGGCCATGGTAGCATCTAAGAAGGCCAGACAAAGAGAAACCCCGAACCCAGCACACAAGCTTATTTGAGTGGCAAACAGAAGGCATAAAATTAAGAAAGAGTCTCTGTGGACAGTTTCCTCTCCACAGAAAATCCTGAGCTTGGAGACATTTTGACAAGCCAAATGCTGGGGGTTTATGATTATAGGTGCTGCTGTCAGTAGATTTATTCTGTGGGTTTCTCCAGAGATTATCTCCAGTTCCGTGGTTTTGTATTTTGATGCAGGGCGTGTTTTGTATTTCGAT
Source organism: Actenoides hombroni (assembly GCA_024336885.1). Taxonomy (NCBI): domain Eukaryota; kingdom Metazoa; phylum Chordata; class Aves; order Coraciiformes; family Alcedinidae; genus Actenoides; species Actenoides hombroni. Next base: position 17,132,751 of record WUAM01000395.1, read on the forward strand.
TGCGTATGTGTTGGAGATATTCATTAGGCTTTCAGAAGGATATTCCATAGCTGTAAGCCTTTTAAATCAGATACAATGTGTTTCTTATTTCCCTATGGCATTCTGCTTGCATCTGCTTGGTATGTGGAACGTCCAGGCCAGCCGCATTTCACTGGACCGTTTGTCTCCCAGTGATGGAGCACGTGGCTGATAATACAGGGACATGTAAGCATTCATGGTGCTTTTCTTTTGAAAGCACGTGCCTAGTGTTTAACACAGTCAATACTTTTAGGGACAAAAACAAGACAGAATTGTCCTCTGTGCCCAAGAAGAAGGGAAAATATTGGAGCGTTTGTGCTTGCGGAAACTTTGCATTTAAGGTTCATAGAAAATAGACTTGAAATTCCTCCTCCTAAGGCAACGATGAGGATTCACAAAGAATGTGGATTATGTTTGCTAGTTTGCTAGCAAAAACCCTGGATCTGTCTCAGTGGCTACAGAACCAGTGCATTCCTGCTTCATAATGAAATAGTTTACTGAAGACTGCAGCAAGCAAGCGGGGCGAAGCCTGAGGAGAGAAATGCTGCAAGAATTCTGAGAGAAATCCTCCTGTTCTTCCTTTTTTCCTCTTCCACACTCATTGCAAAGGAGCGAGAAGAAAAGCCTAAGACATAGGCTGGGATGCCTTAAATTCCTAAAACACCATGCAGCTGCCTAAATGCGCTTGCCTCTACCGAGTGTTTTCCCACAGGTCACTAAGCATCTGAACATCTGCTGTTGGATAGATGTACTTCACTCCTTTCCCTGACCAGGGTGAGTGCATTGAACCCTAGTTAAGCTCTATTAGTCTCCACAGGAGCTCTCCGTGTAGTTCAGCCACGGAGTTGAGTCTAATCGACGTTTTCAGAGCACACTTCCTAGGTGAGGCTCTGCACACAAAAGCCAGAAAAGGAGTTTCTTTTCTCGCCTCATGCTGGGCACTCAGATGAAACACTTAACATCCGGGGGCAGATCTCTCTCCAGCCCAGGCACATGTGTGTTCCCGTCTCCAAAGCAGGTGGCAAATACTCAGCTCAGCAATTGCAGAAGAAGAGACAAGACAGCCTCCCTTCCAGAGATAGCTCTGTGTTTGGATGTTCAGCTCAAAGGCGATAATCCTAGCACATGGAGCGGGGACTGAATCTGAACCTGGCACAGGCTGTTCATCTTGCAGAAGGCTGTACCTTGGAGGCAGGAGCTTTCTTGTCTCGAGCACAAAGCTCCAGAAGATAACTCATCGGTGGGAAGCCCAGACAGGGATGGATGCTCTCCTGTAGAAGACTGACATTATGCTGTCTGCCATTTAATGGTGACTACATAGGTGTCCCCTCTAGTTTTTTGGAATGCCATGTTTTGGCATGCCTGACTCTCCATGTCTGTTATTTTCTGGGCACCTCGCTCGATCAAGGACTCTGAATTCTACTGAACACTTTGGGTGATGAAAAGCTATGAATCCCTTCATGGTTCTAGCATGGAAAGCTGCCCCGTGGCACTGGGCAGACCTGCTAGATGAACTCCACAGAGTTATCGGGACAGCTGTTCTCCCTGCCTTCCCTTTCCAGCAGTTCCCAGTCTTCTGTAGAAGGGGTGTTGGGCGTATATTCTGCTGTTTCCAAAGTGAAGACATTTAATGAGACAGAGGCTCTGCTGCATTAAGCCATAATGCTTCATAAAACCTGTGAATGTCAATTCATATTCACTAAGGAACTGCCACGGTTTTAATCTTTTTACTGCTTATTAATGTTATTCAAAGCTTTAAAAATCCCCGTATCATGCTTTTTTAGTGGGGAAGGCTGCAGTGTTTTAGTATCTCAACTCAGAATCTTAATAAGACATAACTGTACCCATTTTGTTTCCCCGCTTAAAATTTTGCAGGGCACGCTGGAGCAGGAGGCGCCGTGGAATGGGTTCAGTGTCCCCTTTCACAAATAAAGCGTGTACAAAGTGTGTCAGCATTTCAACTGGGGCCCTTCTCCTGAAGGCCGTTAATTAGTGCAGAACGCAGACTTCAGTTCTTTTGCCAGGGTAGATGAAAATGATTTTGGAAGACAGCCCAGACAGAGGAATTTGTCATAGGTTAGAACTGTTCCAACTCTAAGAACCAAGTGTACAGCTTATGCAAATCACTTCGCTAAACACAGATTCTGTGTTAATTTTTTTAAGGCTTTTTCTTTGACAAGCAACAAGAGCTCACTTGCCAGATCTTGTCTGAAATCAAAAAGAAGTGATTCCTTCTCTGCGCCCCAGAAAAGAAAAATGTTTCTAGTCTAAAACATGTCGAGAAAGAGCTGGGATGTAAGAATAAGGCAAATGTTCATAGGAAGTAGAAATGGAAAAGCCCAATGACATCACCGCTCCATCTGCCCAGGGCTGTCAGGTTCCTCAGTACAATGTGCTCCACAGTACATTGAAGAGGAGGCTGGAGGAAGCACTGAGCAGTGTCTCAGACCGCACTGAAGAAATGGCTCTACGAGCTGAATGTCAGACCGTTCGTCTGGTAACTGGCAGGTGCCATCACCATTCCCTCCACTGGCCTATTCATAGTGCATAAATCTGAGTGCAGGTAGGTCTGGCATCTGTTTCCAAGTAAGAATGCTGAATTTTCTTAGCTGTTAGCAAGGGTTTGGTACTTTAAAATTTCCCAAAGCAACATGCAAAATATTGACAAAATCAACAAGAAGGCAAAGCTTGAATGTGAATTGCCCAGTTTCACACGTTCCAAATGTGGGTACCTACTTACATCAGAGATGAAATTCAGCTCCAAAAGCAAGACTTCATATAGCTTGTTAAACCACACAACTACTCTGCTTCCTTTTTAAATCAGTCCCTCAAAGTGCCTCAGAATGGCAATACTCTGCAGGGATTGGCAATCACTACCGTTCAAGTCAGTACAGAGCATCAGAGAGACTTGCAATGTAATCACTTACAGTAGAAAGCTTCTGCTCTGTCTTCAGGTGACACTTAAAGTATAAAACTTCATTATATTAATTTTGGTTTGATGTTTCCATTGTACCACCTTATAAACTGTTTTTGAACCCTAAGGTGGAATAATTTCAATCACCACAGAAACTGAATCACCCTATTCCTGATAAATCTGGAGATTCAAATGGGAAATTGTCCTCAAAAATATAACAGAAGTTTCTATTTAGGGTTTCACATGTGAGCCACCCATCATAAGTATTTAGGTATCTCTTAATTTATTGCAAGCCATAAACCATGGAGACTTTGGGTTGGGAAGGACCTTTCAAGGTCATCTGGTCCAACGCCCTGCAGTGAGCAGGGACATCTTCAACTAGATCAGGTTGCTCAGAGCCCAGTCCAGCCTGACCTTGAATGTTTCCAGGGATGGGACATCTACCACCTCTTTGGGTGACTTCTTGCAGCATTTCACCACCCTCACCATAAAAGTTTCTTCTTTATATCCAGTCTGAATCTTCTAGTTTGAAACCATTGCCCCTCATCCTATCACAAAGTGCCATCGTTAACCTTCTTAGTCTCAGCACCAAATTGTAAAGAAGAGTCTTTAATTGCCTGGAATTTCATCTTCATCTCTGTAAAGACTGAGGCACAGTTGCCTGTCTTTAAACACTAGGTGCTCATTAAGCAGCAGTAGCTGGCTGCATTTGATGCCCCTGAGCTGTAAGAGCTGGGTTGTTGCACAGAAGCCAGCAGACCTACCTGCCTCCTTAGAGCCAGCTGTGTGCCTGCCTTATCTGCTGTGCCAGGCTCACCAAAGCCTGTCAGGTGGGGAAAGAAGGGAGTGCCTTGGAGCCCTCCTGCACAGAGCAGGAGTGAGGCAGATGGCAGGATGTATTTATAGGTGCGAGGACTGAAATCCTAATGTTACTGGTCACAGTGACAAAAATCCCAGCAGATGGAGCCAGCACTTCCCTCAGTGAAAAAAAGAAACGACATTCCAAACCCAGGCACTGAAGTGTTCATCAAAGTGAAACTGGATAAAAGCTTTGCAGCTTGTCTGGTTCAGTAGAGGCCATGAAGTGATGACATTTGTGTGTATAATGCCAGGATAAGTACAAAAGCTATGCATTGTCCTTTCAAAAAAAATTAAATACTTCAGAAACATGTTTATTTCTTGACTGCTTTTAAAACTACTTTTGTTTTGGTTTTTTGGTTTTTTGTTTTCTTTGAATGCACAGATTTTTTTTTAAGGAGAGTGCTGAGATCAGTGAAAGGATAAAACAGACCTGGCTTTGAAGCAGAGATACTGTTATTGAAAGTAGGATTGTCACCACAAGCAGTATGCCATAAACACATCAAGGCTGAAGCAAAAAATCACTGGTTGAGGTTAAACCTTAGACTTTAACCGTGGTTAGAAAATATGTGTTTAAAGTTGATGCCTTTACACTAGATGCTGGCTAGCATTTAAAGCTCTATTAAATAGTGCTTAACTATTGCAGGGTGTTTGTTCCTTTTCTCTCAAGTCTGACCCCAGCAAAATTTCAGAAATGCCATTTTTATAAACTTGTAGAGGCAGTGGGAGGAGAAAGAACTTCATTCAGATGTAGCCACAACTCTGTGATGGCTCTTTAGAGGAATGTTGCCTTAGTTTCTCTGCTTCCCATGGTATTTTCTGCAAAAAGGGTTAAGTATTTCCTTCTTTCTTGCTTCATTCTTCACAGATCAGCAGAGATCTGCAGCAAAACCTCCAGTTACATGAGCAGGGCCACGTTTTGTCTCCAGGTCCTATTAGAGCAATATGTGAACTTGCCCCATCTCTTACCGCATTTAAGCCATTTCAGCTGGTTGAACTTACAGGCATTTCAGATGAAGAAAATATAGGTACTGGCTGCTGCTGGGGACTAAAAAAAAAACCAAAGAAAACATCAGTTGCTGCCTTTTGCAAAGGAAACACATTGGTCAGAGAATAAGCTGCATTCCCAGTAGGGTCTTTGAAGTTGACACAAAGCATTTCTAGGAATTATGCATGTTTCTTTCGATGGCAATTCAATGCGTTTCTCTCTCTCCCCCCCACCTGCCCAAATCTTTAGCTTCAGTTCGACAGAGTGGCTGAGAACAGCCGTTGACATCCTTCCCCAGACATATAAATGTAAAAAAACCCTCTGAGGCCCGATTGTATCTGTCATTTGTACCAAAACTCGTGGGCCGCGAAGGCTGAAAACAATCGTCCCCCCTCCTGTGCCAGGACGGCACAGTTATTGTTGTCCTGGCTGTTTTGTCCTGCAGCAGTGCCCCCAGGATCCCCTGCGCCGATCACAGAGACACACCGAGCAAAGCCCAGCCCAAGCCACGAGCTGCTGGCAAATCGGTTGAGCAGATAAACAAGGCAGAGATGTTCTTTCCATTTTGCAGTTGGAGAAGCAAGACTCGGGGGCAGTGGCACCAAAGGCCCCCAGAAAGCCGTTGGCAAAGCTGGGAGCTGAGCCCAGAGCTTATAGGTCCCAGCCAGCCCCGTGGCCCAAAAGAGTCATCCATCTCTCCCGAAACAGCTCCTGCCCCTCTAGGGTATGGCTGCTGCCCCCTGTGAGCTCTGCCTGGGGCCCCAGGCCTGCTGGGTGGATGAGGCTGCAGGAGGCTGGCTGTGACAGGAGGCTTTTCATGGTGGCTGCCAGCCACCTCTGGCAGCAACTTGCAGTTCCCTTAGCCCGGGCTAAAGCAAGCAAGGGCAGGTACCTGCCCGGGGGCTGCAGCACGGCCAGTCTTCTGGAGGAGCAGCTTCTGTGTGTCAGAAGCAGCGACCGGGTCCCCTGCATACTCAGGGAGAGAGCATGGGTACATCTTCAGTTCCTTGTCAGGTCAAATCCGCTGCCATTTTGCCACCAGTTTGCACGGTGTGATCAGAGTTTCCAACTCAACCAGGGCAGGTGGATCCCCTCCTCTCCTGACCCTGCTCGCTAGGGTTCCCTGAAAGCTTCTGTTTGCAGTGAGCACTCCTCCATTCCCCATTCCCAGCTCCCGCACCTTCCCTGGTGTTATCTCACCCTTCTGCACCACCAGTCCTCCTTTTTCACTTGCCTCCTAGCAGCCTTTTGTGTAGCACATGCTGGCTTTTGGGGCACGGTGCTGGTTACTTAACGCGTACACTGATGTGACTGTGAAGAGAGCTCCTTGTCCATGACTTCAAGGTGTCCACTGCTAGGGTGAGAGGGTTCCCCGCTGAACCATGACAACTCACTTATATCTGTGCCTCCCTCTCTACTCTGGTCTCATTTTACAACATATAAACCATACCGTCCCCCTTTATTTCATTTTCTTTTCTGCTGTTCTTCAGCTTTCTGCCTTGTGGATGTCTGATACTTGTATTAAGCGCTTGTATTTTCTATTTATGATCTATGTACAGTTTAATTCCTATTATGTCTATTTGGTTCCTATATAAAGTGAAGTTTATTGTTGGGGCCAATCCAAAACTGGAAGGAAAATGTCATCACTTTTTTTTTCTCCCCATCAGAATTTGAGGTTTCACATTTAGCTCTCTGAGCGGGTAAGATTTTTGCTATTTTCGGAAACATTTTAGTCAAAACCTCCAACTCTGTTGTCCAACAAAATCTGAAATCGTGCTGAAAGTTTTCACTGAAGCTTTGACTTTCAGCCAGCTCTGCTCTACTGCTGCACTTCTAAAATACTGTCACTTTGTGGCCATTTCCTAATAAATAGCTGCCAGTTTAGGGGGAAACCAGTCCATTCTCTTTAAAAGGATCGCCTGCCCTGCAGAATCTGTCTCACAATAACAACGAGATGCCAGAAAGAAAACAGCAGGGCAGCCCAGGTTCAACAGACTCAGATTTTGAGGGGAATTTCAAGACTGGTAAACTCTGTCAACAGACAGAGCAGGGCTCTTTGCAAGCAGTGTGTGCTCTGTTTCCTCTTAGCTATGCACATTTAGCACAGGAAAAACACTTTGAAATGTCATCATTAACAGCACTCCGAAGGTGAAGCAAAACTTCTCAGGAGGTAACAACAGCAAAAACAGAACAAGCTCAAAGAGGTTTTACAGCTTGTACCGTGGGTAAAACCTGCTTTTCTGCTATATTCCGAACCTTGCTTCTACAGGGTGGCTGAGGTACCCACAAAATGAGATGGGAAGATGTCTCCCAGCACGTGGCAGGATCACTTAGTGGTTTACTGCAGTGGGCTCACGCAGATTTTGTTATCTCACAGCTCTGCACTTCATCCCCGCACCTCCCTGGCTTGTGCTGCAGCTCTCACTCCCATGGTTCAGAGCTGGACATCCCACATGGCAGGCATACAAACGAACATTGCCGGTAGATACAAACACACAGGCATTGCACAGTGGATCATTTTGAGAAGCGTTGCTATGCACCCTCTTTCCAGGAGGCCCAGAAGAAGTGGGGACCTTAAGTCAGATGGTAAGAGTTGTAGGTATGAAGGCAACCAGCAGCGAGCACGTAAGGCATTGTGTCTCCATCACCGCCTTTGTCAGGCGAGGCTCTCGCCGGGCTCAGCAGCGTCCCAGCTCTGCATTCTGCACGCAGCTCTCGCGGCAGCTGCTGACAACAACGGGGGCTCTATTCCTTCTCTCCCAGACAGGAAAACAGAAGCATGGTGAAAACATAAGCTACTCAGACAAGCCATGCAGTGATGGAAACCACAAGAAGCATTTAGCTTTCCGTTCTGCCATCTCGTGTATATGCCACTCTGGGACTGCTGGCCTTACCTCCACCTGTATGCCCATTTGGTGTTCTTCACCCCCACTACAGATAGGGAAATATGCTGGAGTCCTATCTGAGCTCAGCTAGCAGAGATTTCTTGGTAAATACGTGAGCAGATTTGCAGCTGAATGCAAGAACAGCAGCATTTCCACTACTGCTGTCAGAAAACAAGTCGCTAGGGCAGACCCCAGTACGGATCACAGAGCTCTGCCCGTTCTCCTCAGCCCTTGCTGTGACTGACTGTGCTTTCCTCTGAATCAGAAAACAAAGTTGTTTTCACAAATAGGCAGAGGGGTCAGGTGGAAAAATTTCCACTAAGGCATAACTTTTCAAGCTGCTTCAGATTCCAGCTTTTAACAATGTAAAACAATTAACAAGCAAATATGTGTTTTATATCAGATCTTGGCCAGTTCTGTCCCAAATCAGCACAGCTCTGTGATTAACTGCATGAGCTGCACTGCGGAGTCTGTCGTGTGACAGTTGGAAGAACAGTCTTTTCCCTTGACAATGCCTGAGTGTCAGGTTCAGGGAGCCCATGTAGATTTGGTGGCCGTGCCTTCTCCCCTGACTGAGATTAGCTACCATCTGGTAATGCTTCAGAGGAGAACCTTTCCCCATTGTCACTTGCATTGTCTGATGGTCTGTAACATCTGACCCCTGCTTCACAGGTCATGGCCTTCACCTCCTTGCTTTCCAGTCGGAATAATGACAGCAGGGTTAAGTTTATATGATACCTCTGGTAAGTGCTACTTGTGAGCACTGGGCTTTCGCAGCACTCCTCCTTTCTTTGATGCTAAAGTTTCTCGTTTGACCTCCTTGCAACATTAAATCAGTCTGCCCTATCTGCCACCAATCTGTCCCCCTGCTTTTCAGGGACCTGCACTTCTATTTCTCTCTTCTGACTCGTGGTCTGTGAAAACCCTGAGCTGAAGGTGTGTACCAGTTGTCTTTCCAAGGGTAAATGTTTTTTCTTTTCCCATAATCAGAGCCTGAAATTCTCTCTCCCATTCAATTGTATAGCTTCTACCCCTTGTTCCACTGTAACTGAGGGACTAAGGGACCACCAGCCACCAAAGCAAGAGACAGTCTTGGCCCCAAAGCACTTCCTCTCCGATGTCAAACAGGGGACATTTTTCATTTTTGTTTATTAAAGGACTGAATTCCATGGCAAGAATCCCATCAGCTACTGTGAGAACAAGATTTCATGTTAAATGACTTCCCTAAATTCATGGCAGAATGTTCTGGCAAGACAAATAGGGAGCCCTGAGTTGCTAAATGTCTGTCCTGCCTCGCAGCAGCACAAGTGCATCCCTCCTTACACGGACTCCGCGCCAGCATCGCTGACAGGACGGTCCTCGTGGGCTGCAGTGGCAGCAGGGCACGATGTGGGCTTTCAGTGGCACTTTCCCTGCCACGGAGTTGTGTCTTGTCATTACACGGTCTGAGAATCTCAAGCTGACAAGTATTCTGCGGTGAGTTTAGGGTCTATATAAACCATAAGCTTGACAGCCTCGGAAGCAAACATCTAGCCACTTATAAGAGGCGTAGACCTGGGAACAGAAATACAAATGCTCCTTGCATGAACCTGCTGATCCTTGGGCTTCTTCAGGAGAGACTTCCTTTCTAGGTGCTTTTCAGCCTTGTGTCTCTGACACAGCCATGCAAGTGACCCACAGCCGACTGCAAACCGGTGTCGGTGTCTGATGGTGGGCAATTCGCATTTCGGTGCCTGCTCTCTCATTGCCAGCAGCTGGGCCGGGATGCTCCCGCCGGCGCGGGGGGAATCTCTTGCGGCATCCTCTCTGCCTTCGGAGAGGTGCCGGCAGGGGGCGGGCGCGGCTCGCCGGAGCCAGGGGACAGGAACGGGGGACGGGGACGGGGCCGCGGGAGCCGGGGGACGGGGACTCCGGAGCCGCCCGGGGCTCTTGGCCGCGCCGGGCTGGGGATGCCGCTGCTCCCCGTTCCTGCCGAAACCTCCGAGGCGTTCCGGGTGTAACGGCCTCCAGCCGGAGATGGGTGCTCCGGATCTGGGGCTTGAAGCTACCCGGGCATCCTGATCTTTGCCCCTGGGCGTGTTTGGGAACTTCGCAGCTGGAAAAGAGAATCACAGAATCACAGAATGGTAGAGGTTGGAAGGACCTCCGAAGATCATCGAGTCCAACTGCGCTGCTAGAGCAGGGCAAAACTAGGACAGATTCCTCAGAAATGCATCCAGACAGGTCTTGAAAGTCTCCAGAGAAGGAGATTCCACAGCCTCTTGGGGAGTCTGTTCCAGTGCTCTGTAATCCTTACAGTAGAATCAGGTTGTCCTGCCTAAATCTCATTCCTCCCTAAATCTCATTCCTGCCTAAATCTCATTCCCAGCACGGCAGAGCACTGGCCTCGGCTGGGGCCTCTGGCTGCTACCGTAGCACCAAAAAAGTATCCGCGAGGAGAGCAGCCGACAGCTGAGGCTTTTTAGAGAGACAAGTTTTCTATGTTCTCTTTTCCATCTGCTTTTGCTCCTTCTCTGCTTTCATTTACCTGCTGAAACCTGAGCTGCTGAGACAGATTCTCTTCTGCAACGGGCCTCCCTTCAGCAGAAGAAAGCAGCATAAAACGGCTTACCTTTCTTGAAGGGCTCCTTTCTGCTGCCAGCAGGACCCGGGGAACTTTAATGGAGAATGAAGCTCACTGTTTTATGACTGCTTTACTCTGATGTCTCAGAGGCTGGCCTGACGTACAGGCCACCCCAGACACGCAGAACTTCCAGCGTTGCACACGAACGACACAAGGCATGCAAAGATTTACGTGTTATCTTAGCTAGGGAATGCCCACTTAAGGGTACTTATGTTGCACACATTTTGCCAAAATGCATAATGAGACATTTTCTCTGCACGTCCAAGAACCTAGAAAACCTAGGGCGAAATATTGCAGGGCATCTCTCTTTGGATTTGGCATTTACTGTAACATTCAGAAGTTAACCACACAGCTAATAAAGGAATGTGCAGTAATTCATTTTTAATGATCATTTCCTGGGTGTGGTAAGTGGTTTTGTCGCTTTAAATTCTTATGCAAATAAAATCAGGCTAATCTTCTTAAATAGGTAGCTGTAGCTGTGTCAGCCTATTCTGAGCTGGCAGGAGAGCTGCATAATACTTGGAATTCTCTAAATTGTTCATGTCAGTGGGATATCAACAATCGGCACAATAATAATGATAATAGGCATGTGTTTGCTTGCAAAGAAATTATTGCATAACTAGGGGCCTCATTAAGGGTTTTCAATACCTCAGAAGAATGCCCCTAACTTTCTGATTGTTTTCATCCTATTAATACCAACATCACACAAGCCACTCCCCAAGAGACTTCTAACAAGCATGTTGTTTTAATCACTGGTTAGTTAGGAAATTCAGATGCAGCAACATCTTTGAAATGAATTAACAGTGCAGTTATGCCTGGAGTGCTTTGATTAACAGAGAAGAGCGCCTGCTTATGAGACTGCCATCTCTTCAGAGTAATGGTCTCTCATTCCAGCTCTCTTGGATCCTGCAGTGATGCTCCTAATTGCACAAGTGATCTATCTTCAGAAGTGATAGAGGAACAGTGATTGTTAAATGTAAACCTGCCGGTAATCTCTACAAAATCCTGCTAAGAAAGTGAAGAGTACCAACACAGCCCCACCCCAGCAACACAGGAAACCAAATGACAGCTCTGTGGCACTCGGTGACATCACCCACATCAACAAAGGGCACCGCAGTCGCAAGCATCCTGCAGCAGGTCAGGTCCCACTGAGCAGTCGTGCCCTGTCCTCCCACAGCACGTGTCACACAATGCTGCATCACCCAAAACAGTCCAAAAACCTTTGCCACCGGACTTGCTGCGCCACGGGGAAAGAGCCGGAGAGGTGAACAGCATGGGCAGGTTGCTACATCTGTCAGTTTACAGGTGAGGACACCTTGTACGCTTCGGAGACCCGAGTCTCTGCGCACAGTCACAAAGTGGCAGCACGACTGTGAGGCAGGCCTGAGACCTGGATCTAGCTCTCCTCTTGTGGGCCTAAAGCCTGGGTCTTTAGCATTTCTTAAGATGGCAGTAGATAATCTAGGAAGCCAACCACAGCCCACACTGCAAAGGAAGGAAAACAAAAACAACACAATAGTCCCTGCCAATGTGACCTGGGGCAAAATTCCTTCATGACCCTAGATCTGGCGATTGGTTTTAACCCAAGTATGTGAGCCACACCTGCTCACAGGTACTTGAGAAATTTTCCAATACCACTACAAGCATAAGCATGCTTGTCCAGCCTTCTTTTCAGCCGGGGCAATGCCGGTGCTTCAAAAGCAAACTTAAGCTCTACAGTGCAGGTGATAAATCACAGCAGTTGCAAAGACGATTTCTTCCTGGTCCTCAGGCAGCCAGCAGAAGCATGAAGCATGTGACTAACACACGATAAATACAGTATAGAATGTGGCATCTGAGTCACTTTTGAACTCCTTTTCCCCCTTCCCTGTCACAGCCTTGAGAGTAACAACAAATCAACCCCCAAATGCCCCAGCCGTTTCCTAGTGTGCTTCTCTCTCGCAGATACAAAGCAAAGGAATGAAACAAAACTGCCTGATAGGGACATGAAAACAGCAACCTGGAAGGAGCTGAATAAGCCAGTGCTATGCTAGCTGTCAGCCCTAGTCCTGTACTACCAGCACAACTGGCTCTAGCATCTTCCACCAGCCCCCTACTGCCACCATCAGTGACCATGGATGCAATGACCCTACATCTTCCCTGCTCATTTTGTTCCCCAGCCTGCTGATGAAACCGTTGGCTGCCCAGTTCCTTTGGTTTGCCCTGCTGAGGCATCCAGCCAGTGCTTTCCAAGTTATTGCCCACACAGTCTCCATCCAGACTGTGTACAGTCCAGCTGTTAGGCCAGTTTGCACCTCCAGAGAGGCACACTGTACACCAGGGCTGTGCTGCGCGGCCAAAGCAGAGACCACAGGCCCTGTACCATTAGGGCAAGCCTAGGCAGGGCTCCCTGCTTGCACTGTTGCTTTCAGCCAAGGACCTCACTGCTCTCCTCAGTACCTCAGTGCACCCTGTTCACTACTTGTGCTTTGTGGGTAAAAGCACAGAAATTCCCAAAAGAGTCTTTAAGACAAATACTCCCAGATAAAACTTCTACCATCCTTCCTAAGGCTGCTGTCCTCTGGACTCCTTGACTGCAGTATAGGTGAGCTGTGCTGAGCTTTACCGACAGAGACATCAGACACAATTTTTTCTGTCCATTCTTGTCAGTGAGAGTAACAGCATTGTGTTCACTCCAACTTCACGTCCCAGCACAAGTGTGTGTGAAAAAGCAGCATAACCACATGCAGCTAAACTTTGGTCTGTCCAGTCAGTTTCTCACTCATGCCAGTAGGAGCCAACAGAGAGTTCCCACCACAGAGGGCACAGAGTTGGGGTTTCTCTGCTTCTAAGTCCTTCTCAGCCTCTGCTCCACCTGCATCTTTGAACTGGTTGCAGATAGGGCCAAATTCTCTTCCCTTTGAAGTTAAGAGCAAAACAAACTGCTTTTGTTTTGTTTCAGAAGCTCTTGCTTCTGAACAGGCTCGGTTCCCATGAAGTTTGTGGTATGCAGGCTCCTGAAAGCCCAAGTCATGTGTGGAATTGGTACTTCAGCTCCAAGGTAAGGTTTCCATCCTCTGTTTCTCAGTTAGGACTCTGTGACTGTAGGCATCTCAAGGGACGGACAATGTGTAGGTCATTTACACCTTTGTTCCTTTCCTTTTCCTCACTCTGAACTTGCCAAGGACTTGTGTAACACTTAACACAACCATAAACATGTAGTAATTGCTACAGGCGTTTTCCCACCAGCTATGAACTTGCAATGCAGCCATTGCAATAAATGATAACAAGGGTGTTAATATTTTATCATTCTCTCAGCATGGGTCCCCCTGTGTCTGAAGGCTATGCCTGAACACCAGCCTACCTGTGCTTTAACCAGGGCTGCTCTGTAAATGGAAGAATAGCCTCCTATTTGCTCTTAAATTAAGACAGGTATATGGATATTAGCATTAAAACATGCAAAGCAGGTAGTCAATCACAGCAGATAGTGATAATTGGAAGATCTGTGTTAACACAGTTTAAGCCTTTCAAGCTGTATTTAAATATTTTTGTTGCTGTTAAAAAAAAAAAAAGGAAACTGAATGCTTATTTGTTTTTAAACTTTGATTCTGACAGCCTAGGATAAGTTCAGGGCTGGGGATAGGAGCAAGACTGGAGAAAGAATTATGGTTAAGGATAAACACATCTGGGACTTAAGACGTGAGACAAAATGAGCGTGTGCAGTTCTCCAGGTTCTGAGGGATCTCTGACAGTAATCCTGACTTTGCAAAAGGAAAGAGATGACCGGCAAATAGAAATTGGATCATGTTATTAGTGAAGCCATATTAGTCATCTAGCTTACAAACCAGGCTGTGTGTTCTAGCACCAGGCAGGAAAACCCCAACCTCCTGCTCGGTGCGAGGGTATTTGGGCCGTAGCCTCTCGCTGATTGTTACCAGCAGGGCAGGAGGTGTGTGGACTCGGTTTCCCCTTGACCACGGACTTGCTGTGGGAACTCCAAGTCCCTCACCCAGGCTTCTGCTTCCCGCCCCCCTCCTTTGGTGTGGTTTTATTTAATCTGAATACCTGGGAACTGGCACAGTCTCTCGACATGTGTCTTCTTCAGCACCTGGTACGGCAGAGTGATTTCACAAGAAGACCCTACATCCTACAGAAAACACAGACAAAAGCTGTACTAAAGAACATCATTTACACTGTGATTGCCTGTAACACTGTGGTCCAGAAGTAAATAAAGAGTGGGCAAAGTCACCTGCCAGGCAGGAAGGGGTAGACACTCTGCCTCACCTAGAAATAGAAGAGCTGCCCTGCCCTCACTTTATCCCCATTTCCACTGCTTGGACAGTCAGGGTCTGTCACTTCCTCACTTTCAGATCCGTGGCTGTGCCAGGTCAGTAAGCCCTCCCTTGGATTTATTTAGAGGTTAAACCCTACAAGATCTGCTATGTCAGAATCCTACTTATCAGAGAAAAATAGCATGTCTTGAAGGTAGTGCCCGTGATGAAGTTTCAGCAACTCGGTCTTTCAGGTGCAGCAAGAGTAGCAAGCTATCAGCTTAGTGCCTTATGCATTGAGATGTTTCTGTGATAATGTCGCCTTAGAAAGAGATCGAACATGAACCTGTTTTGCACAGCTCTGTTTTGCACCAGTGCTTCCAGAGATCTGCAGCTCTTTCTTCTTTGTTCTACTTCAGATTGTACACCGAGTGTCTCAAGTCAGGTGTTTCTTAGAGGCCCTTTTAATAGGAGCAGGAGATTTGAGGCACCGAACTGTATCCTGTGGTAGCTGCAGGATTAGGCCATAGAGCAGTTCCTGTGTCCCCTAGGACCTAGAGCATTTGGCGTTTTGTTTGTTCAGTTAGCTATGTAACGGTGACCTGCTCTGCCGAATTGTGCCTTGGATTAGCAATCGTTTGCCTTGATCTTGTTCTGCTGGAGTGTGGCAGCCCGTGTGGTTTATGCTGGGATGGTGTGCTGCGCTCATCAGTTCCTGATGCAGCAAATACAGGGGAGCGAGAACAGTCTGGCGTGTCAGACCAAACAGTAAGGATTCACTAGCTGGTCTTGTCAAACATCAGGCCTCAATAATCAGTCGGTTGACTCTGAACTTCACTCCTTGCTTTGCACATAGTTCAAAGCAGGAAAACCACCATCCCTGTGGGTCACTAAAGGGCTGCCCTGGAGAATTTCTCTTTTCCCCTCATGCAATGCGTTAAGCTTCTGGCTTTTGCCCTTCCAGACCAGAGGCTGGTGAATAGTTATGGTAATCTTTGTGGCCGATGAGTTATTCGGTGAAAGAATTCTTGTCCTGTTAGTATTATTTATTATTTGCCGAGTGCTGGCAACATGCTTCTGTCCTGAAAGAGAGACTTTACACGGGGAAACTTCTTTATCTGCATATGCATGTGAAGCAGTACGTGGATATGCCCTCACTTCTACCTCAGATTCCAGGAGTTGTCGTTCCTCTGGGAGTTTCTGCATGAAGTGCCCCTACAGGAGCAAGGCCTGGATAGAGGGATAGCCCGAGACAGTACGTATGGACTTGATCAAGAACATTAGTGTCTGTCTTCTGGAACGAGTGCTCTCGTGGGAGAAACTCATCCGACCCACCTCCTCCAGCTGTGCAGAGCAGCCCCAAACAGGAGCCACATTTTGTGCAGTCAGGGCCGAGTGCGTGCCAGATGTAGCTGCTCTGCCCATTTCCAGGCCCACGCCAAGAACAATGGCAATCCCATTGTGCTCATCTCTCAGAGGAGATGCATTGATCCCAGGGCACTTGGAGACCAATATGAGGAACGGTGGGAACTGGAACAGATCTTACCAGCACAGGCTTCAGATTATGCTTGCTGCAATTTTAGAGTACTGTGCTCAAAACCATCTGTGCCTCGTGGACAAGGCCAGACATTATTCACGACAGAGCTCCCTTGATGCTTCTGGACTTGGGAGTGACAGCCTAAACCTCTCGGGCAACTCTCTTTAAACCTAATCTGGAATCCAGTATGAACATGAATAATACAAGCTGAACATTAGCCTCTATTATTTATTTTGATATTGAAGTACATTTATCTTAGCCTTTCCCTAAACATCCTCAGCAGTCTTCCACTGAAGTGGGAAGAGCAGCACAAAGAATACCACAAATACCAAGGTAATGTTATCTGTTTTTTCTAAAGCAAACTTGGCAGATTTTGAAAGGACACCCACTGTGGCAAATTCCAGGCTTCGGTAAAACCTTCTGATAATGAAAATATGAAATCTCAGATATCGATAATGGAGGCCAGGTCCTGCATTTTGTTGTGGCCTTTGCAGGCCGGGGCAGAAAGGCCCGAAGCAGCTTTGCAGCAATGGAGCGGTGGGATCGAAGCTCAGGGCTGTGCCCTCCCCTACAGCTCCTGAAACAAGGGCTTAGCAGGGAGGTGTGGAGATGTGGTGGGAACATGTAACTTCAGCTGGGGAAGCTGCCTGTGAAGGACTGGTACGAATCGGCTAGGGAGGCATCGGTAATATTGTCGCTTTGCACTGCCACCCCTGCCAACCCAGTCATTTCCAGCTGGACAGGAAATGGACATGGAGCTGGGTGGAGAATTTGGCCCCTGAACTTCTAATTAAAAGATTCAGAAGACGTTCATCTGTGTTAATTCTGCCACTTACTGTCGTGGTAGGGATCCTTGCCAATATTTGCTCCCTCCAGGCAAACAGATGAAAACGCAGCACATTATCAAAATGGAAACAACTTGGGCAAAAGACTGGGGAAAACCTACTGAAGAGACGTATTTCCTGCTGAGGAGATTCAATGCATAAAGAAGATGCTGCATTTGAATCACTGAGGACTTCATTATGTCAAAACCTAGAGCCCACACTGGGGCAAAAGAGCCCTGCCTCAACTGGAAGTCGACGGTCGTGCCGCCTGCCCTAGCAAATTTTTCTCTCCCAGAACACCCCATGTAGGCAGCTCTGGGGAAGAATCCTCTGTCTCTGTTCCTTTTTGTACAAGGGCTGTTGTGTGCATGCTGCAAGCAGGCTGCGTTTGAGTTGGCCGGAGATAAATCAGCACCTTTGCATCATTTGGCGTGTTTGTTTTCACCTCTGCCTAGCCATGGGTACCATAGTGAATGTTTCTCAACGGCAGATTATCAGAAAGCACGAGGCGAGGTTGCAGCCAGACTGCGGTTTCTTCTCTCTCTCTTTGAGGCAGAGAGCATTTGTAACCACTTTCCTGTCTTCACAGAGCTGCTGATGACTGCATCTTCTTGGAATTTGCTTGCTCGTGCTGGCGCACAGCGGCAGGCAGAACCACCGCAGCTGCCGGGGGCTCGCGGGTTGTCTCTCTTCTCCTGCTGCTAGCCGGGGTCATTCCGGTTTCTGCTTCCAGGGAAGGAGAGTGTGTGTGATCTAGCTCCAGCTCAGCTCAGGGCGGACAGCAGAGCCCAAGGAGGGGTGGGAGGAAATGGGAGTGAAGAGGAGATTAACTCTGCTTGAAGCCCAGCGAGGCACTGAACTGCGCTGCAGCAGCTGATGGTCGGCAGGGTGGGTGTGGGACATTTGGCCCTTACCTCTCCACATCAAAGCTCTGGAGAAAAAAAGAGCATCCTGAGAATAAGGGAGGGTAATTCAACAGTGTCACAGTGCCTCCCCTACAGAGAGTGAGCACTTCTAACAAAAGGCAGCTGACCAGGGCAGAGGCGACTGAATGCAGCTTAGGAAGATGTCTTGGGGTTGAACTTCCTATGAAGTCATTATGTGTCCTCAAAGGTGCGTGGCTTCTCAACCCCTTCCCATGTAGGGGGTGGTCACAGACTCGGGCGGAAGCAGCAGCATACAGAAGACACACGGAAAGTCTGGCTGTTGCCATCTGCACGCTCAGCCAGGTCTCAGCTGGGATGAGTCCTCAGCCCCATCGGCAGGAGGGCTTTCCCATTTCACTCCAGGTGAGGACTTGGCTCCCCTCCTGTGGTCTCCATCCAGTAAAGCCACGTAACCTTTATTTGGAAAAGCATGTCCTGAGGAGTTCCCCCTTTCTGGATGGAATCTTTGTCTCGCTTCTAATCTGTCTGTCTGTCTCACTAATCTTGCCTGCTGGGATATGGCTCTCTCTATCACTCCGTGCATCCGCAGGTGGAAAGCTGGTCTAACCATAGTCCTTCCTAATGTATTGATTTTTTACCAGTTTCATTGTATCCCGTTAGAAATACACGTGCTTATGCTGGTGCTGCTCCCTGGTGGGAAGCTGCTAAGGGCTGCAGGCTGTCGATGCCCAGAGCAGAAGTCAGGAGGCTGGGCCCTGTGGATCACCTTCTGCAGTTCCTTCTGACTTGGCTGCCCGTGTGGGCTCCTCACAGGCTCTGTAATTACTTGCACAGCCCACAGCCTCTGAAGACCAGCGGCTTGTGGTAGTTATATGTCTGCTCGGTTTTGCCCAGGCCTGCTCAGCCTTTAAAGTGTTTTTTTGCTTCTTCACATAGTCTTTTTGAGCACACGCACCAGGGTGGGCACCAGCCTCCTCTGGCTAATCCATTAGCCTCTTAGCCAGATGCTTTCAGGGAGGGAGTGTGTGAAACGTGGTGTCCTTGTCTCTCTGGCTGCTGACAGCCCCTTCCCTGTGCCAGCACCCTCACTTGAAGAGCTAATTGGGAGTCAGAACTGGGATGTGATCCATTGACAGGTAAACCTGGGGTGGTAAGCGATTTGTCCTCAGCCAGGTTAGTTCCCGTGTTCAAGTCACCCATCGCAGCTTGAGATCCCACAGAGCTATGACACAAGCAATGGGAACAAGCTACTACCACTAAGGTAAAGAAGGAGAGGACCATCACTTTTAATGGCTTCCTAGCTAAGTCATTTTATCTCGTCTGTGCCTTCATTCTGAATACCCTGAGTCCTGAATCCTGCTTCCACTCTCAACAAAGTCCCATCTGTCCTTTCTCATCCAGATGCTCTAGACCTCACAGCCTTCCCTGGGTTTGGATCTTCTGCCTCTTCACCTTAGACTTTGGCTTCTGATGTGCAGTTCTTCTCAATCTTTTCCCCCTGATAGTTGAATATCACAATGGCTGACACAATAAATTGAAGATGCATTGGCCAAGTTTTCTGCTATTCTCTACCAAAAACATCCCCATGCTCTTAGGGCAAGAAAATATGAGGGCAAGGATGGTATGAACAATTAATGCTAAGAAATGAAACAGGAGGATAAGATCCAAAAAAACACCACCCAGCCCCCCAGGATATTGGACTAAACACAGGTCTGCTGCAAAAAGATAATGTCTATGTCTCCATCAATATGTACGGACAGCATATGTCGCTGAGAAGCGCAGCGGGCAAACCAAGATGTAGCACTGGACAGCACACGGGAACTTTCAGCTTTCTCATTCTCCAAACTTTTTTACAAAAAGTAAAAAAGTACTTTTTTCTGAAGTCCAAGATGGAACACTCAGGTTCTAATCCACAGCCCATGAAGTTACCAGAAGGAATGGCAATGATTTCGGAGCCTCTTGGATCTTGCTTTCCTGCCCTGGCCCCTGAAGGAGAAGGGGAGGCAGAGTTGTTAGGGGGAAAACGATTCTCATGCTTCAAGAATTTTTTCTGGATTCCCCGGGGCGTGTCAAGCTCACAGCACACCAGCAGCTGCGAAGTGCACGCTCTGAGTGCTCTCCTTTGCCCTAACTTCCCATGGCTAACTGGATGGATAAAGAACCTTTGCTTCACCTGACTTGCTCCGTGCTGTTGGTGCAAGCCTGGAATACACCCCTTGAGTTGTAAAGTCACTGAGTGTTTTTTTCCCAAAGTTCTCTCAGCCTGGGAAAAAATAGTGTTGTCCTCTAGACCAAAACACTGTGGTCTCTTTAGAGAAGTAACTTTAGGTCTTGAGAATGGGAATGAGTGAATTAGGCGTCCTCTACACATCCACATTTCATCCTTAAGTCTCCATTAAGAATGCTGGAAATATATCTGCCTGTTTTAGAAGCAGAGACCAGTTCGGGATCATCAGACAATCCCCAGGTTTGCTGCCTGCTTGCACTAGAAACCTGGAGGAGAGGCACACAAAAACTGCCTGCAGTCTCCACTGTTCTTTCAGAGATAGGTGCTGGTTCTTTCTGAAGCCCAAGATCATTTGCTGCAGTGGCAAGAGGCTGTGAGCACTTCACAGTTTCCTGATTGTCTTTCTGACTCCTTGTAAGAGGACTTGTGTCCTCAGGACTGCTCTAGTCACTAGCAGGGCACAGGAGATAGATCTTAAGGACACTAAAGGCTGCTCAACACAGAGAATCTAAAGAAAGGGAGGAATTTCAGGGTGTTTGGCACCCTCTGGGTTTGTGCTTGTTGCAATCCTTCCGCGCACACCCGCCAGTTCAAGCAGGAGGAGGAGCTGGGCACGCGTGAGGCCGTATGCCCATGCTACACAGGCAGGGGCTATAGCCCACTGGGCCACAGCACTCATGCCAATAGCAGTGGCAGCACAGCGAGCGGGATCAGACGGCGCTGGCCCCGCCAAGCGCGGGTGAAGCTGTCGGGCACGCGTAGAGCAAGCGTAAGGTGTCTCCAGGCAGAGGGAAATGGGTAACTGACAGACACAGGGACCGTGGGGCACGCTTTGCTGGTGTGTGCTGGTGTGTAACCGGCTGCACACGCGTGGCCACTCTGTGGGTGTGCGTACGTGCGCACGCGTGCGCTCATGAGATACGCCGCAGCCTTCCTCCCGTTGAACAACTTTTTTTCTGCTTTTGCCAGCATGAGAAGGCTGCCTCCCGCTCCTCACCGCGCTGCTGGCCCCCATCTCTTGCTGGCTCTTCGGGGCCGCATCCCTCCAACCCCTGCGAATATTTAAAGCTGTTAAACTGATGGGCTGAGTAAATAGGATTAGCTCCGTGTGCCCAAGGGGGACCCGCTGCTTGCACCGATGATAGCAGGACAAGGAGGCGAGCTGACGAGGAGAAGATTGCTTTCCAGCCGGCAAGAATATGCTATATGGGAGGTACGCAGATAGCTTCCAATCTGGCGGTGATGGGATTAGACATGCTCTGAAATGTGAAGTGCCGCTGCCAGGCTGAGGCTTAGCTGGTGCCGCTCTGCTGAGAACCTGCCGAGGTGCTCCCCCGGGCGTGCGGCCGCCCCAGCGGGCCCTGGAGACGGCTGCCTGTCGGGGGGCAGAAAGCCTTCCCTAGCCCACCGACCCAGAGAGCGGATCTTTAACCCGCTCCCGGGGAAAGCGGAGATCCTTTGCCTCCATCTGTTCACGTGAGATGGCTTTACAATTGCCCCTGTAACCTACCAAAGTCGTCTCTCACTGCCTGGTGGAAGGAAATCTCTCCCTCCCTCCATCCTTTACCCCTCCTTTTTTTCTGTCCCTTCCAGATGAAGAATTTGAACGTCTTTCATGGTGTGTTTAAAATAGAAAGTGGGTTCTTGACACATTTTTTAAAGCTGTGCTTGTCTGGGCATTGATTATTGTCACTAACAGCAACGTGAGCCAAATGCTTTCCTTTCTCCCAAGCTGTGATAGTATCTCCAAGAACTTTGGCTGCTTTTCTATGAAGTCAGTTTTGGGACCAAAACACTGATAAAAAAAGGTTACACCTGGCCTTTTATGTAGGATAGCAGCAAATAACATCAGGTGAGACCTTTCTTAGCTTTAGAGAAAAATAACTCCAAATATTTTTAATCAGAACAGAAAAAAAATGTCAGCAAAAATATTGTAGTTGCTGAACAGAGGAAAAATGAAATTAATTTTCCAGCTGCAAATCTTTTGCACAGTGTGTCACCGCGATAACTGGGGTTTATTACATGGATGTTATCCTTGACTTATTTTCTAGTCAGAGGGAAAATATTGGTGAGGAAAACCTTTGTTTAACACCTATTTTGACAATAGTTTGCCAGCGCTCTGATGTCCGTGTGCTTACTCTTAATTAAACACTGTCCTTGTTTTTGAAGCAGATGCTTGCCCTGATATTTTATAATGGTAAAAGTTATACATCTTTATTTTCTTTTTTCCTTATTTTTGTTTATTTTGGCTGGAAATAACAATGTATCGCCTGTGAGGTCTAAGCTGCAACAATAATTTGGATGAATAGAAACAGCTGAGAAAAATACAGGAAGGACCATGACCTCTGTAGCCTGTTGCAAGAATTATTCCTGTTTTAGCCAGGGAGAAAAAGGACAAATGAAGAGATTTTACCTCAAGAAGTGAGTTATGGAGCCAGAATCCAAGTCTAGGTGTAGGTACTGATTCCTGACTTGCTGCTCTAGTTCCTTATCCTGGGTTACAGGCAGGTAAAAGCGTGAGGCAGGAGCAGAGCAATGCCTTCTGGGCACAACAGAATTGAAGTGTAGCGTTCCTCTCTGTAGGAAAGGGCTGGGCTTCCTTATCAGCACTCAAAAGCTGACTGGGAAATGCATCTAGACTTTAGGGAGACATCTGTGTCAGAATAATACGTCGCTATGTATACGGGTGCAATATATACCAGAGACACTACCAGTAAATGATACAAAAATTAGAATGCAACAGCTTTGAAAAGTGATGAAGTTTCTTCACAACGTCCCGGTGATCCCCATCAAATAAGGCAGGTGTGAGGGAAAGAAGGTGGCCAGGGTGCTCCCTGGCCCAGGGCAGCTGGGGAGGAGACACTAGAACCTCTCAGCTGAAGACACAGAACTTGATGGGTGAAGGTCTTGGACTGGTCCACAGGCAGACTGCTTCTGATAGTAGAAATTGAGGAGCAGAGAGAAGACAGAAAGATAGATAGGAGTGACTAAAGCCCAACCTTCCACCCCAGCAGCAGCTGCTCCATTGTCCTTTCCTTCCGTAACAGCAGTAGCAGAGGCCATCCTGGCTCTTTTATACCATCAAAGTGGGCAGCAACGTTACAGCTATTTTGTACACACACCTTACACATCCCAGCTTGCAGCACTGTGTAACCACCTACTTCACCTGTGCGTGGGAGTGCTTCGTGGAGCACCCCTGTTTGTAGGTCTGAACGCTAATGTGGTGGGAAAATGAGGTCTGAGACAAGCAAATACCTGATTTTGGTGACACGAAGGAAACTTCATCTCACCCTTTGTCTCCACAGCTACCAAAACTTGCCCCAGAAATGCCCCTGCACTGAGTGACTGAGGCCCATTGCTCACTGTAACAGCAGGTTGAATCCGGGTGCCCCATGGTCACTGATGATCATAACATTGTTGGGGAAGGTGGGACCCAAGCAACTTCTCCACTGGTCAGGCTTCTGAGATCATGACTCATGTCCTCATTACTTTAGGACCTGTGGTGACAACATGTTTGGTCGTGCTGTTTTCCCATTAGGCATGGATGTATCTTGAGTGGGCCTGATTGTGTTATCTTGTGCTGCAAATTGAGTGCAGCCATCTAAGCATTCCTCCTTCTGGCCTGGGGCTTGTGTATATTTGATACTCACTGTCATTTATCTTTATTTTCTTCCTTATACTTCTGCTAAGGTAATTTCTTAGTTGCCACCTTCTTTCCATTTCTCTGTCAGTCTCCACCGTTCAGGCAGCTCAGCTGCATTTACTCCCTCCTAACTCAGCACCTCCAGCCATACGATTGTCTCCAGGTTCCCAAGCTGCTTACATCATGTTGTCCTTCAAAGCACATTTTGGCATCAGAAGAGGCCCCTAGTCAGAACCTGATCACTAGGAGAAGCTTTAGACTGCCTGCCCTCCAGGGAAGAGGCAGACTGGAGCAGCTCACTCAGCTGAGGATCAGCTCTCCCCCTCAGGCCCTAGAGCTGTGCCCAGTGCCCTCAAATCACTCTGTACATCAGGCTTTTTCAGAATTTCTGTCTAGCAGGCAACGACACCCTTCACCTTCTCCTGAGGAATAACTGGATATTAACATCAGCTTTTTACATGAGATGAAATACCCTTCCTTTCCCACCTTTCTGTCAAGTTTAGCTGAGAAGCTAATAGAACTGAATGCAGAAAATTAATACTTTCTGTACACGCTTGTGTTTGAAAGCACTCCCTGGTCATCGCCAGTCTTTGACACACTGTGTGCACCCAACCGGTCTCATTCCAATCAGTCCCACCTCTCTGCAACAGATACATCAGCCTACAGCAGGCAGAGCTGTGTGTCTGCACAACAGGACCACTTTCCTGAACGACTGCAGGCTTAATTCCCCTTTGTGCTTCCTGACACCATCTACTCTGAAGACTGCTTCTTTCTGGAGACCTAAAATACTGAATGCTCTAACGGTTCAAATTCAGCTTTATGACTCAAGCCAGCTTCTTCTGTCTTAGCAATGTTTCCATTTCTTTGCTTGAATAGCACCAAAAGGACCTTGAAGGTCCCCTGAGCTGAATCCATTTTTCTTCCTTTTCTGGCCTCATTAAAGCTGTTCTTGATTTTATCACTTCTTCCTGCACTTGTGCACTTGAATGTTATGCAATTAGATCAGATAACCTATTCAAACAAAGTAAGAGGAAATTAGAGAGGGAAAGGCTTCTTTAGATCAATGAGACAAGCCCTACTCCCTTGGGAAGAGGGCAGGAAAGGAACATGTACTCCTAACTCACCCAAGTGGTGTGGTGTTCATTTCTCCCTTGAGAACCAGCTCCAGTTTCAGACCTCACTACTAGGAACCATTCCCTGATACTTTACCTATCACTTCCACTGCTTAAAGAGGGGTTACAAGAAAGCAGCAGCAGGACTTTTTACGTGGGCATGTAGGGCTAGGACAAGGGGTAATGGCTTTAAACTGAAAGAGGGTAGATTTAGATTAGAGGTGAGGAAGAAATTATTTACTCTGAGGGTGGTGAGACACTGGAAGAGGTTGCCCAGAGAGGTTGTGGATGCCCCCTTTCTGGAAGTGTTAAAGCCCAGGTTGAATGGTGCTTTGAGCTGTCTGCTCTAGTGGAAGGTGTCCCTGCCCGTAGCAGGGGAGTTGGAACTAGAAATGATCTTTAAGGTCCTTTCCAACCCAGAACATTCTTTGATTCTGTGATTAATTCCTTGGCCCACACTTTGCTCTTTACCACTGGAAATAGTTTCTAAAGGGTCATTTACCCTCTAAAAATACTTGTTCACATCTACCCCCATCATTATTCAGCTGAGCTCTACATTCCCTAAAGTCAACAATGAAATCCACTGGCTTCAGTGGCCTTTTTCTTAGTTTCTTATCCTTTTCTCCTGAGCAGAGGGCTATTACCACATCTTTCTATTGCACCTCTCTCTCTCAAAGGTACCTATGCGATTTGCTCCAAGGAGAATCAGGTTCCTGAATCCACTGCAGTCATTTGTCACTATTGTTACAAGACTCTGCATGAAAGGAAAAGCCCTTGCTTCTTCCCATGGAAAGCTTTCCTGCCGTGGGGGAACACTTGGGAGACCCAGGAACTCCACAGCCTACACCATCACAAATGCCTGTGAAACTACTCACTTAGATTACAAATTATCTTTCTGCAAAGGAAACCAAGATTGCAGGGGGGGGGGGAATAGTCAATGGAGTTGTTTCCTTCATTTTCCCTCTGGCTGTGGCAGCCGAGGGAGTGGCTCATGCTAAACCACAGCCTCCGTGTGCAGTTGGCAACGATCCTGTGGATTTGTAGGATTCCCTCTAGATTTCTGCCTGCTGTTCAGACACCCTCCAGAGCACGTCACTGTGGGCTTCCTTGGCTCTTGGAGACTCTTTAGAGTGAGAAGGACAACTCTACACAGGAACAAAACTAACGTGTTAATACAAACGCATGCACTGACTCCTGTCATCTTGTCTCTTGTGACATCTTTGCCCGTGTCTACTTCTCTGTGTAAATAAGCATAATATTTATCTACTGTGTTCCATCACTGTGGTGTTTCACTGGGTAGTGTCTGCACAATGCTATGCAGCTGCTGAGTGTTGTGCAGTGGAGGTGGTTGATGGTAAAATGACATTGAGATGACAGAGAAGAACAAGTGACCGGGCACAGCAGAGGTGAACTGGCATAAAGTAACTGCTGATTCATGGCTGTTGAAAACACGACTTCAATGAAGCAAAGGTGAAGGGTGGCAGAGGAGGAATAAAGGAAAGCAGGACTCCTTCAAAAGGAAGAGATGGCCACATTCAGGTGGGTTGAATGTGAAAGAATGAGAATAAACAAGACGTTAACTTACCAGGAAAAGAAATAAACAAATGGAGAGGAAGAAGAAAAAACTCAAGCTTTGGAAAACTAGCAGGAGACAGCATGGATAGCTTAGAAACAGAAGACACAAAAGGAACAAGGAAATGGAAAGCAATAAACAGAAGACAGCTCAGGTTGCTGTCCCTTCTTTATCCAGCAGGGTCACGTTCTGTGGTGGCTCTCCAGTATTGCCACAATGCAAATGAAGTCATGAGCGGCAAGCACCCAGTAGCTGCACCACATGATTATAATCACTGTCAGAATAACACTTAAGGTAGTTTGTCTTATTTATACATCTTATTTTTAGCTCTTAACAGTTGACCAGTAGTTGTAGATGCTGAAAAAGATCTTGAGTGACAGTTTCAGTCTCAGTTAAACATCTATGAAATGGACAAAATCAATTAGAGAAAAAGAGCTGAAACGCCTTCAGAATGTGCCTATGACCTGGCTAACAATACCCAAACAGACTCCTAGAGTCAAAGCATATTCGGTGCAATTATCCCTTTAAAACTTCTGGACTTCTTGTGAAGATAGTGGTAACACTATGTAAACACTGAAGGAAGTTTTTACAACATCTACTTGGAGAAAAAGTAACACATGTAGAGAGCTGTAGCACTCTGGAAGTGTTTCCTTTCAATGAGCATTCCAGAGCCCATATTTTATTTTCCCCGGTGTTAACCAAATTCAAAGACACGTAAACAAGCCTGGCATTGTGGCAGGACACACAGAGTAAGAATTCACAGGTTTTTGCCCAAAAGCCACTCAGGAGTCTAAATGTGACTGATGCCACTGGTGCAATTCTAATTCAGCTCCCACTGGATTCGTATTAACACTGACAGAAAAAAGAGCTGAGTTAAGATAGTATTAAGCATTTCTTGAGATCCTATTCTGCAGAATTCAGGAGAACAGAAGAATGTGGCTTTCTGAGACACCTGCACCTATCTGCCCACAGATATTAAGAAAAGCTGTGGGGGCAAATGTGCAAAAATACTTAATCCCATCAGTTTCAATACGAGTCCGGCATTGCTTCTGATAGAAATAGGTAGTTGTAGAGGGTGAGAAGCTCTCCCCTCAGCCTCCTCTTCTCCAGGCTAAACAACCCCAGCTCCCTCAACTGCTCCTCCTAAGAGTTATTCTCAAAACCCTTCACCAGCTTTGTTGCCCTTCTCTGGACCCTCTCCAGCACCTGTCTTAACACCGCTTACACTAGTAGTAGTGACAGAACATGTTTTAATGGCATCTTCCATCTAAAGAGTTGTTTCACTAGCACCTGGCGAAGGAGCACTTTTCAGATTTCCTAGTTAAGCAAACTGACGCCTCAGAGGATTAATGAAATGATTGCTGTAGGACTCACACGGTACTTAAGACAGGCAGGGATCTCTTGGACACGCACGTTTGCTCATGGCAATCCCGGGCAAACGTGTCCTAAAGTACCTTCCGAAAACTCATCAAGCATCACCTTAATTAAACATTTTAGTTAGATTTTTCTGCCCCTCTGCCTCCAGCGTGGCTAACCCCAAAACTGAAGTTTATATGTATTTATATAGGGCTTGGCTGGAGCACAAAATTAAATGGTTTGCTGAGCTGGGTTTCAGGTTTCCTGCCACGTATTTGGGGAGGTTTATCATTCAAGCAACAATGCCTCTGCTTTGCTCAGAAACACAGCTTCCTGGAGGTGACCCTGGGACGTGGCATTGCTCTTCACTGCCCAGACCAGCCGATTGAAAAGCAGGAGGTACAGCAGAGCCTTGCAGAATCCCCCCCGATTGTTGTTGAGTCACCCTTGGCTGTGGGTGTGGGTCCCTGCCAGCCAGCCACCTGAACCACACTGGTACTCTCCTAGCCAGGCACTGCTGCCTCCTGCAGCTCAGCCTTCACATTCCACACTGCCTGCAAGCACGTGAATAATGCATGGCATTCCTCTGCTTGTTCCTCCCCAGTCTCCTCAGTTTACTGGAACTGAAAGCTTTTGCCGTAGGAGGAAATCCTTGGAGATCCCAGTAGAGGTTCCCTTGGCTAAGTGCTGTTAAGAATAAAGGAGCCGAATGGTATTTCCATTCCTAGCAGGGCCCCAGAATGGCGCAACATAAAGCAAGTCACTTAACCTTTCCATACCTTGTTTTCCCTTTGGGTGAACCGAGAGACATAGTATCTCATGTTAGCATTAGGAATGCTGTGGTGTGATAGCTGCAGACTCCTCTGAAGGCTGCCACTGCTACACAAGCTGCTTCCCCTACCACGGGCTAGGAGAGAGCCACATTTCCCGTGAGTAGAAGAGCACTGCCTTCCCAGGATTTCTGGGGAATCATTCCTGTGCAAAAACTGCAAAGCTGAGATCGGCACTCAGCCCATCGAGTTTTCTCATCCTTCTCCTGGGTTGATGTTAAGCAGCGGTGCTCCAGGTCATTCTACCTTCTGGTCACTGTTGGAGTCCCAGTGGTATTTACCTTAAAAAATAGACATATACCCATTGCCCATCAGCAATGCAACTCCCACGGTAAAAGTATTCCAGTTACCTACGTGTGCTTCAGTGTCTGCAGAATCCTCTGCTTTTCATATGCCTCTGAAGTCTTCAGTGTTCAGGTTTATGCTACTAAATAAGGAACCCATGGAGGCTCAGAAACCCTACTACAACTCAACAATGCCTTTCACAGATCTGCCCATCTCCTCCTCCTCATCTCCTCACTTGCCTCTTCATGTAAAGCCCCAAATCATATTTATTTCCTTCTGTCATACCACAGTGGAAGCTCATGCCTGTTTTGCCCTTATCACCCTGGAGTCCCTCAGCATCCATTGCATTCCAAATTCCACCCTCCTGTTGAGTAGTTAGATTGTATTTTCTCCCAGACGTGCGAGAAACTTCTTTTTGACTTACTGTGTTTCCAGTTCCCGCTGTACTGTCTGTCCATCCCCACCACTCTGAGTTGTATAAACTGCCAAAACTCTGAGCTTCTTACTCCTATCAGCTAGCAATTACTTGCAGAAGTTTCAGTAGCTCAAGCTGTCCTTCCATGTCCATTCTGCACTGTAAGAGGCACCAGAATAGCCTTGTAGCACTGCTTATCCCCACACACGCCTCTTTACAGATACAGATACAATCAGTTTGAACAGCAGCATGACCCCTATTGAAGTCTGGTACACTCGAAGTACTACTCTTTGCACAGCTTCCAGTTCCCTCTGTGTATTTGACTACCCAGGTAGGCTGAATTTAGGTTAGTTTGCATATTCTTTATAATACAAACTTCATTTCAAGGCTCTGCCTGTCTTTCATTCTTGTTCATTAATTAGGTGGACAGGCTTGGATGGGTCTATCTAAAAGGCTGAGGATTTTAAAATTGTCCTTTGGTGATGAGAGTTTTGTAGGATTTTAAATCTCTCAGCTGGGTGAGACTTTCTTCTGGATTTGTCAAAGGAGAAATGAGCCCATGTAGAGTTTTCTATAGCTAGCCAAAATGCACAGGGGCTGGCTTTATGGGTAGATGTTCTCCCTGGAAGAGGCAGAGAGACAGAGAGAGTGTGCTAGAGCTCCACAGCTTCCTGGCCTCTTTGCAACGGAAGGTCAAAACTCGAGGGGTCTTCAGAAGAGAGCAGCCTGCACCGTTCCCTTCAGGCGACACTCGGAAGGCAGTTCTCCCTCTCCATATGGGAACGCATGTCAGGCACCGTGCCTCAATTTATGACCTGCAAAGTGATTGCATGCCTGAGTACTGGGGGGCAGAGGGTCAAGCCCTTAGTCCAGTGCTAGCCAGCTGGCAGCCCTTGAGCTTCAGGTAGCCTGTGGGAAAGTTTGTCCAGACCATAGGGACCAGGTCTCTGACCCCTTTTCCTTTCCCTACTTTTCCTGGAGCAGAGTGTCTCCTATCTCCCCACAGCTCTCTGGCATGCCCCAGCTGGGCCCTTGTATGGTTTGCATGCCCCAAGCCCAGCACAGTGAGTGACTGACACAGATCATCTTCCATCTGACTGCAGAAGGGACCCCCAGTGACAATTCCTCACCTGCTCTGGGGTCTTTCTCTCCCCACATCCCCCTCAAACCGCCCTGCATTGCCTCTAGGCTGGCAAGCAACCTGCCCAGATCAGCCTGCTCTCCAGGCCTTTGCAGCAGCCCTTTTTTGTGCCTTTGCGGGGTGCCAGGTGACCACCTAAGCAGCTACATCTGCCAGCACGTGCCGATGGCTAGCTGGTGTCACAGCCCGCTGGGCCTCCTGCCACTTGGACAGCGCTGCGTAAGAAAGCTCTGTGATGGAGGAAAATATGGTGGGAGGACTTCTGAATGCCTTTCCCCTTCTGGGAAAATTGGTTTTCTCAGGGAAAAAAATAAAACCGTGACCTAGTGGTTAATGTACACGCAGAGGAGTCAGAAGTCAATTTTTATGTGGTTTGAACTGGTTCATTCATATCTAATTAAAATAGAAAGGGGAGGGTGGCTCATTTTATGCTCAGTTAATCAAGAGACTGCAGAAGCTACTTCTTTTCCTCTGGGGATATTGATAACTGCTGAATTCAGCCTTACGGAACTAGACTGGTTAAGCTGTTTCTCTCCATTTAAAGTCATTTTAAGAGACCCTTAGAGAAAAAGGCCAAGGCAACAGTACAAAAATCCCTGAAGCTTAAGTCCATTTGCAATCCGATTCCAACCCTGAGCCACATCTGATTCTAGCATTCAAGCCCGTCTCCGTTCTGTTCCGTGGCAGGTAACTGTTCCTGCACCTACTGGGATATTGCGTGTGAATACTGGGATGTTTGTTAGTTGGCTAGAGAGGACCCTGAAAAACTTGTTACAGCACTGAGATGAGCTCTGCTCTCAGTGGGGTGTTGGATTTCAGAGGTGTCTGTTGGCCCAAACAGAGAGAGGCAGGCAGTGGATCCTCTGGACACATTAGGGGGGTCTGCAGTAGAAGAGGGTGCACAGTGAGACCACAGTACCTCAGAGAGTGTGAGCACACTCACTGCCTCAGTGATACTGTTCATGATGCTTAAAGCTAAGCACAGGCTTGTATGTTTAAGTCAGATGAGAACCTTGTGACATACAGTAAGTGAGGATTTGAGGGTGTTTCTACAAACCTACAAGGATAAATTGTCGGGCCAGCCAGGTAAGCACTGGTTTCTTATCGACAGAAGCAGAAGTAATAAAGGTCTGGCTCAGGGTCTTATAACTATGACACATCTTTTCTTAGGCACTCTAACGTAGAACAATAGGTGCTTAATTAGATGTAAAGCTTTATCTTTTTAAAGAAAGAAGCTAGAAAAAAAGTTAGAAAGAAAGAAACTAGCTATAAAGTTAGAAAGAACCCCTTTTATGGGTGCCAAACTCTCCCGTTCTCTTCTAATGACACCAGCTGGATTTATAAAGGATATTTTCTTTCCCTATAAAGCTGACCTCACTTATAAGGATAATCACATGCAAAGCAGCAGAAGTGATCAGTAGACCAGAGTAAACTGATTAACTGAACTGATGACAAATGGGTTCTAAATTCCACTCTATTTTCTTACAAGCGGCTCCTCTCGGAGGCATATGCGAACAGCTTAGCCTGAATAGTTATAGAATCACAGGACCCCGGTCTGCTTTCACATCAGAGTGATTCTGAAGTAATTCCATTAAAGTGAGCAGAGTTACACTGATGTGAGATCACAATCAGTTAGAAATGGAAAATTCCTAATAGCTTATCCAGTTCATAACCCTAGGGCTAGCGTACAGTTATTCCTTGCACTAAAACCGCGTTTAATTCTGTAAAATATGAATAGTGGAAAATAGAGCTTGGGAGGTGTTTTGGTCACTTTGTGGGGTTTCTTTCATTCCTCATCCAATTTCTTCTCTTGGGAAAATCCTCGGTTTTGACTGAAAGCCAGAACTCCAGCTACATTGCCCAATAAATGAAATATGGAATGAGGTAGACAGGCAACGTTATGGCAGGGTAATTCTGGGTGCCTCACGTGCCCCTTCTCCCCTACTGGTTGTGGGTCATTATTGAGCTGGTGATACAGGGGGGTTTTGGAGAGGGTATTGTAAAGACAAAGCAACATGGCAACATCAGACATCTCGGGGCATCACCTCCAGGGCTCTGTGGCAGAACTTCTCAGCTGTTGCATTAGAATAACAGCTCTGCTTTTCAGAGACACTTCTGTTTTCCAGTGAAATGTCTGGATATTGTGTAGCGTGATGACATTTCTCACTGAATCCTCTCTTTTGTTAGATCACTCTGTCTGAAACGCCTCTTCCTGCTGAAGAACGATTTCAACAGAAACATTTTAAACAGACCTCATGGTAACGAGGTTTCAAAGTGAAGAGGAACTCTCTCTTTTATCTTAGGAATCCTAAATACATCTATTTGACAAGGGTTTTGCTGATGTATTTGTCACGGGTGCATATCAGGAGGGAGAGCTGCTTTACATTCTCCCTGCTTGCTTAGCACCAGAGATGCTTGCTGAGAGCCACTGCTGTGGAGGGACCTGAGGTATCCCAGGGTCGGTGTTCACTGCTTCCTGCATCCAAAGGAGTCTGGAACAGCTGCTGCAGAAGCAGCTCCAGTCCCAGGCCCTGACAATGACATTTCATCTGCAGAAGTAACTTCTCGAGCGCTCAGGGCTAATAGACATAGAAGTACTGAATCACCAGCTTTGACTTCCAACGCTGCTGGTCACCTCTGGCTCCAGCCTTGCCATTTCCCAGCATTCTGTTGCAAGTCTCATGGTACTTGTTCGGGAGGAGCTGGAGTGAAGAAGAAGGGGGTTTCTGGATGGTGCAGGGAGCTAAAGGTACTCTTGGATTACAAGTACTTTGATTCAGAGAAGGGTCTCTGAGCAGTTGGGGCTTCTGTACATCATCGGGCTGTACATATATCCAAGACAGCAAGCATTTCTCAGTGCTGTTGGGAAGATACTTTACCTGAGTGTCCAGTCCCTTACGTTAACAGTAGCAGGCTTCTAGCCCACTTCCAAACACTAGTTAAAGCATATTAGAAGAAATGTAAAGTCATTGAACCTATGAGGTTCTGGCACAGACTTCTGAGCAGAGTCAAAAGGATGAAACCCTCTACCTACCTTTAAGATGAGCTTAGTGTTGTTATAAGGAGTTATATTGTTATACGGAGCTTAATATTGTCATAAATGATTTGGTTGCCTGTGACACGAGGAGAGTGAAATTATTTATCTTTTCGTCCCTTATCCTGTGCACCCGTGAACTCCAAAATGATGAAGTCGTGTGATTTCTTAGCAAAGATCTCATAATCTGGGAGACTGATCTGGATGGGACAATAAAAGCGTTCCCACAGAGCAAACCACTGAGCAGTTTTTACAGTTCAGGACACCTGCTTAGGTGCTAAGCAAGGTTTCACAAACAAGGGTGGGTTTTTTTATGAATGACCCATTTGTCTTCCACCTTTAAAAGCCGGGGTCTAAAATCAATCTGCTTGTGAAAGTCCTTGCTAAAGCGTGTGAGATAAACGTGGCAGTAAATCACACAAGCCACTAAGCAGAGTCTGATACCATTTCCCTGTGAACAAAAAGCAGTAGGAAATCTCACAGCTGCTGTTCCTGCCCTTCAGCAACTTTTAGTTTTTATTGATTGACACGACACCTACGCGCCACATCATCTGCAAGAGGCATCAGCTCTGCTGCAGGAAAAGCCAATTACTTGGCATTGTCAACAGCTGGCAGAGGCCACCAGGAACTGCTTCTTCAGTCATTTGTTTTTCTCAGACATCTATAAAGAGCTGTCACCACCTATCAAACAAAGCAGGTATCGGGTAGTATGCATGTGTCAGTGCTGGCATACAAGGCCCCTTCCTCCATCACCAGGAGGCACGTTGGGAGACATGTCAGCCACAACAAGCCAGCAAAGCACGTATGAGGTGGGCTCAAGCACAAAGGTTTCAGACTTGGTCACCCGTGAAGATCACTTTTGTTGTGGCTGGTAATGGCAACAGCAAACGGAGAGGAATCTGGACCTCTTCGGGCCAGGCACGCTGCATCCATGGAAGCTGTATCTGGTGAAGGCTGTTGCCTGCGTGACACTAAGCAAAACTTGCACTTCACTGTGAACCAAGAGAGGCAAAAGGACGTTGCGTGATGAAGTGTCAAGAGCTACCCCTCGGCATTATTTCACTGAGATAAGCTGGGCTTTGAGGAGCGTGATGTTCTTTTTACCTGTGCAGATTTCTGAGTAACGTTTGTGGGAGTACTGGGTATGTATGGGCAGGATGCCCAGGGCATGTATCAATAGAAGGGCGTATGAAAAAAAGGTCTGTCATGTGTGTGCAAGCCATTTTGGGCAGTATTAAAGCCAAAAGGCAACCTGAAACGCTGCATCTCCTTACTACTGCGTTGGGATGCAATAATGAAGAATGAAGGGTTTCACTGAAGTACCAGAGGGAGCGGGAGGTGAGTGATTTTCCACGCTGGAATGTGATCAGGATGCTGGGTAAATGCCACCGCTGCTGAGAAAGGGCCACAGGCATTTCAAAAGCTGTAAGTGGTTAGCAGCTTGGTTTCTCAGTTGTGTCCAACACTCAGGAGCTTCAGTAGAACAGCCCCTCTTAGCAGCATATACCGGTGCTCGGTTCGGTGCTGACTCAGAGGGAAGAATGCTCCCACTGAGTCACCAGCCCTGCTTCCTCCAGCGCTGCCTTCTCTCTGCTGGCTCTCCACTCAAGCCCACACATGCTCAGCCTACAAGAGCTAACAGGACTGCAGCCCTGAGAAGGGTGCGTGGCACGGAACGAGAGCCTCGTGAATGCCAACGCATCCGGGCAATCCGCATCAGAGTC
Source organism: Actenoides hombroni (assembly GCA_024336885.1). NCBI lineage: Eukaryota > Metazoa > Chordata > Aves > Coraciiformes > Alcedinidae > Actenoides > Actenoides hombroni. The sequence continues at coordinate 17,167,875 of WUAM01000395.1, forward strand.
TGCTGTGTGATCTGTGGGGTGACCACCACGCTGGCCTCCAGGAGACAGCCCTCTGGAGATGTTCACCTCTGCTCTCCAGCCTCTCCTCAAGCGTGGCCTGCCTCAGGGTCACCTTGGACAGACTGCTGAGCCCGAGCTTGTGCCATGCAAGGGAAGGATCCCATTGCCTGAGGAATGCAGCTGTCTCCCACCTGTCTCCTCTGGAGATGTCTGAGCCTCCCAGAAAGGATGAGGAAAAGCACCAAACCCACGCTATGTTTGATCTGAACTGTGCTTAGCCTATCGTTTTTCCTTGCCACTATACTGAGCTCATTTGGGCTGGTGAGAAGAGAGCTTGCTCTAGAAATAGAAGATCTATATTTAACACAAAATGGAATCACTGTGGCCCCTCAAAGTTAGGAAGTTTTGCTTGGAAATGCATTCCAAGGTTTATCAGATTTCTCACATCTGCAGCATCCGAGAGAAAAAGCTTCCTAGATGTGGTGTACTTGCATGCCCAACAGACCGGACCCAGATAGGCACTTTGGTTTTCAGATTACAAAACTTCTCCACTCACACACATCATGTACATGTAAGGCATTTGCAGTCTTCAAGTCTGAACCTTCTGCAGCCTGAAGCCTGAGCAAGTTCCCCTCTCTATTCTCACAGGCCTGCTATCGTTATGCAAGCTTTCATTTTGAAACTCAAAGTCATGTGAAAAATACCCAGGTTAGTGAATCTGAAACTCAGCCTAAGCAAGCCAAATGAAAGTGCTGTGTGTCTGTTAACCTGTTCTTGTTTCTCCTGTTACGGGCAGGCTGCATATTCTCGCAGCAGCCCAACTCATCCTGCCATGTATGAGGCTTTCTGCAGGTGTGAATGGTTTTGCTTCAGCTCCTCAGACTCTATTTAGACAAGTCCCTGCCTCACACACAAACCTGTATCCTCCTGTGTCTTCAAGGAGAGGTGGTGGAAACAAGATTCCTGGATCTTCACAACTATTGGTTTAGTACTTCTTATTGTAAGGCCGAAAGTAGCTACCTCAAGTGCTGAAGATTGTGCTTCCTTACTCCGCAGTCCTGAGGGAAGCTGCTCCTGCTGCTGCCCGGTGATCTAGACATGCTGAAGGGTTTCTGGGGCAGGTCCAAGTAATGGAAGACAAAGAGCATAGTAGGGTCGAAGGCTGCAGCAGTCCAGTGCCAAAGTGCTTCCAGGAAGGTTTAAAGTAGAGTATCACAGCAGCAGAAGCAGCGAAGGAGTCTAGTAGACTGACTGTGGTATGGGCTGAAGAAGACAGCAGATCTAGCAATGGGTTTGGTCAAACTAGCCAATATTTCTGACTGTATTTTTTCCACATATAAACCAGATATAATAATATTTACTTTTTGAACTCTTGTAGTATTGTGATTAAAAATTACTTATCCTTTTTAAATATGTGCTATTCAGAAACATGGGTGGAAACGATTGCCAACAGACATGAATATCTAGGGAGAAGACAGGGAAATGAAAGCACAGGTATTAAAGATGCCAGAAAGAATCTAAGATGGAACCAGGAAGGAACAGAGATTATTAGAGACATTTAAGCACTGGACGAAAAAGGGAGGGAAGGAATACAATGATTAAATATAAAGGAAAGGTATTTTTTCATAAAGAGAAATTGAATGAAAAAGAACAGTAAAAAATATGAACAAAGAGAAAAAGCAGGGTGGGGAGACCTGAGTTAAGAAGGAAGATGGAAGTGCTGGTTTCCCTTAGTAGGACTTGTTACCATGTAAGTACCAGCAAGTGGGCTGCGCGTGAGCAGGAGACACAGAAAACAGAAAAATGAAAGAAGCAGAAAAGCAGATAAGCAGGAACAAAGTGTCAGTCGAACCTAACACTTCAGTAATTTCTGTAAATTATTGTGTCAGTAGCTGTGGTTTTATTTGGGAAACCAATATATTTTGTTAAAAATAGCTTTCAACAAAAGTCTTCCATGTTGGTCAGAAAGAAGAACAGAAAACATTAGCTTGGTAACCCAAAACTTTTCTGCTTTATACCTAAAACTTCCATGTTTTCAGGTTTTTTTATGAAAACCTGATGTTTCTGTGGAAAAACCATCACTTCCTAGACACCTCTATTTTTAGACCTTTGTTCTCAATTAGCCTGGTACTCATTTGCAGTAGGGCTCTTTGCAGCACTGCACAAGTATGATGTACCAAAGTCTTAGAAAGGAGCCTGGCTGGCATTAAAAATCCCCACTGGTGCCTTTATGGCAGCTGGCAATCAGCTATTCTTTCTCTCTCTGCACCCGGGATGACAAGCATGGGATGTCAAATCTTCCAGCGTGCAAAATCCTGGTGGGAAAGAAAGTGAGCAATAAAAGCAAAAGGTACAAGAACAACCTTAGCGAAACTGGCTCTTGAATTGCACCTTGGACGTGGGATTGATCCCTGCATCATCCACAAGTAATCCTTCTACTTTTGCTGGTACATGTCTGCAGCAGCAGCTAGACTAGCCGTGCTGTGTGGGAGGTTCTGTGCTGTCAGAACAGACAATTGCCGTGGTGGATGCGAAGAAGTCACTCGAGCCTATCTGTTGCTTTCCGCCCACTGAAATTTGTCTTCGTGGCACCGTTCCCATTGACAAGCTTTGTGCTTGAGGGGATGAGAAAAGCTGCCCGCTGATGATGGGAAAGTTTGTACGCAGCGCGGCTGAGCCAGCAAAGCGCTCGGTGTGACACGCTGCGAGCTGCGCGCTGCGAGCGGGGCGGCTGCCCGGGCCCGGGGCTCTGCCAGCCCGTGGCCCTGGATCCGCTCCGGCCCCAGCTCCCGCTGCTGAGAGGAGCAGAGCGGCCGGCCGAGGGGCAGGAGGGCACTGCGCGAGATGCCGAAGGACTCCCGAATGTCTTGCTGAAGAGACCTATCTCCCTCTGCCGGGTAGCTGAGTACCTAGAGCCCCGGTGGGTCTAGGTCCCCCTTACCTCACTGACCGCACCGGGCAGCCCCGAGCCCGAGCCCCTGGCTGGCACTGCCAGCGAAAGCGAACCCCTACATCAGCAGTTCCACGCTGAGGTGGAAACCTAGAGCTCTGCTGCTCCGGGCTTCACTACCTGGCACAAGCAAGCTCTTGTGTTTGTCATCGCTGGTGTTGCCATGGCCACTGCGGGCAGGTATAAACCTTGCCCAGAGGACATTGTTACCAGACAGTAGGGTGCAGCCCAGGAAAAGGGACTGCTTTACTGACATGATTTATTTTCATCACCCATCCGGGTCTCTGGAGTTTATCCATTCAGTTGCTTTTACAGGAAATCTTCTCATGACAGAGAGCTAGTGCATTTAGTAACAATATTTTACAGCTATATTGGGCTCTGTGCGTTCCGAGTGCTATGCAAACACAAACTCATTCATCTTATCTTTTTATCTCATGACAGTTGCCTGCAGTGCTGAGTTAGTTTGATCTCAGCCTCACAGACCTTTCAACAGTGGGATTGTTACCTGACTAATTATCCATTCTAAATCACCACGGAGCACTGGTAGCTGGGCTCCACTCTCAGCGTTAACCAGAAACTCCTGTCACTTTGGTGAGAGGCCTCTACGTTTTCTTGCCACTGAAGATAGGAGAAAGAAAATCTTGGAGGCAATTTTAATTTCGTTTTTCCCCCCATGAGGGCATTCACTAGGGGAAAAACTGTTTCCAGAGTTACAGATACACTTGCTATCAATTCATGGGAAACACAGTCAAGAATCTTTGTATTAATATTGCCCACGGGCCATAGGGAGAGGAGTCTAATCTAAGGCCAACTTGTATTGCTCCCACGCTTTATTCCATCTGCTTGCTGTCTCCAAATTCATTCGTACCTGCCTGGATAAATAATCAGTTCAGAATAAGTTCCTAGGACTGTGAAAATAGACTAATCAGCAGAGACAGCGATGTCTTGGAGTCCAAAACATTTAGAGACCAAAGCGAGAATTTTTCTCCAAGCTGAGCCGAGTTAGAGCATGAAAGGAAATCGAAACAAGTAGCAGATGTTGCTGTAAAAAGAGGGGGAACACAAGACAGAGATTAGGCACCTCTTAGACATGGTCTAAAACCTGTGTACTTTCCTTGTAGCTGTCTGTGGGCTGTGTAAGGCTGAGTAGGGCAGTGAAAAGACAGTGTGGCAAGCGGGAGGGACTCGGTAGGTATGGAAGTGGGTTTATCTCCAGCAAAGCAAACGCGGTGAAGCTCAGGACACCAAAAGTAGCAGGAACGGTTCCACTCCAAAATTCTGCAAATAGTAATACGTAATCATTCAGCGCAAAGTCTGAGGCCATGCCTTTAGATAATTTTTACCCTAAACTGGTAGGTTATTGGTAGGAAATACATAATAGCATTTTCCATAGCAGGCACTCTAAAGAGGGCCTCCTGCATGCTGCGCGCAGCTCTGCTCGCTCAAGTCCAGCGCTGGTGAACTCAGACTGGGAGAGCTGCACAGAAGGACTTCAGTGAAGGGCTTCATGGAGTGGCTGCAAAGGATGGAGGGGAAAAAAAACAAACAACAAAACCCCCCCATAATTATCAAAAAGAAATAGGTACTAAAATTTGGAACCATTGTAAGAATGATAACTCCCAAAAGATGAACTAAGTGAGCTCTGTCAAAGGAAATGGAGGCAAATGGAACAAGTGGTCTCATACTAAAAAAAACCCAACAGAAAGTGGCTTATTTAGCTTTTTTAGCCTAGGGAAGAAAAAAATCTCAGCAGGTATATGACTTTCTTTTCTGAAAATGCAGGAAAGAAAAGAGCTATTTAAGCTCAAGGCAATGCTTTCACAGAGTAACACGTATAAGCTAGAGAAACGTATGCAGGAAATCGGGAGGATTTTTCAAGCCATCAGAGGAAGGAAGTTTTGGAGCAGCTTTCAAGAGCAGCAGCAGAATAAAACTTTCTAACCCATTTAAAAAAATAAATAAATTAATCAATGCATGAAAGGAACTGCACTATGTGGTTTCCCAGGGCATCAGGAAATAGAGCTCAGCTAATTCATTTCTAGACCTGTTTCCCATGTTCCTCCTCTTTCCCTGACACCTTAGACCTTTTCAGGTTGAATATGTGATTTAAAACCTTGATCTGTAGCATTAATGCTGACCACTAGCATGACAGATGTAAGTAGGGAGAAATGCTCCAAGCTTAAGTTTTCAGAAACTTCCTTAGGAATGAGAAAACACATAGGAAGGATCTCTCACTGGGCATCATCTCTCCCAGCTTGTTGGCTGTCTTCAGAACTCTGCTTCACAGTAGCGAAGCGAAACAAATCAGCACCATAGTGACTGGTTTTTTTAACCCATTTCCAAGAATTTTCTTATCAGGATTGAAATGAAGCAAACCACCTTACATCACACTGTGTAGCCTGGGTCCAGCAACTCCTCAGGCTGCCAGCAACATCAGCTGTGTGATAGCGATGGGCTTCTAAGCAAGTCTGACGCATGCTTTTAGGAAACACACGTGGAGATTTGTTTTCTAAGAGGTCTTTTGCAACCTACCACCCCTAGTTTTTGTTACCTCGAGCATCACCCAGAGACCTGGAAAATTATTCACTGGTAATTTTATAATAAACTTTATTAAAAGCTCCTTAAAACTTGATCAAGATACTCTTACCATATCTTTGTATATTCACCAAGCAGATCCCCCTTGTTCTGCAGTGTAAAAGTATGCTTGCCACAGAATTTAAGACACTATTGGATATTGTGTCCTCTCCTCTAGTCTTCTCTAGTGACTCTCCTAGTCTTACAGGGTTGTGTGGAGTGCTTTTTTCCTACCTTTCCTGTCATATTTGCTGGCTGTTTTGTGTATGACAATTTGTCAGGCACCTATAGCCACAGTGCATTAGAGACACGAATGGACATAACTTGAGGTGACAGTTTCAGCATCCATAAGGAAGTCTGTCCTCACTGCCGTTTGCTTTTAGCCTGAGTGGGGGCTGATTTGTGGGGCTCTTTGTTGGGAAAGGCTGTGCAAAATTACTCTCCCAGTTTGGCAGAGCCAGCTGGGTGACAGCTGAGCTTCCACTGGCAGCCTGGGGCGTGAGCTCTGCCGAGGAGCCTTGAACTTCTCCAGCTAGCTACTAGAGAGGTTCCCCTACCTGGGGAGGCAATGCCCTGCCCAACCTTGCCCCCGTGGGCAGGGAGAAGGAAGCTGGTACCAGGGCCAGGCACCATCTGCTGCAGCTTACCCTCAGCTGCCAACTGCGTTTCGGTGCCCGCAGGGATGTGAAACTGCTGTTTGCACACAAGGTGTAACTGTTTGACAGCCCAGCCTACTACGTCCTTGTTGCTCCATCCAGGACTGTTCTTGCTGTCCCAGCCTTTGATAAGGCGAGCGCCTGAGATAGCTACTGTACTTTCAAGTCTGCCTCCAAATAAGCGGCCGCCTTTCATCTGTGTTTTATTGCCAAGGACAGAGACAGACAGGCCAGATCGCTGGCTGGCTAATAAGTAATAGGGAACTTTGCTGAGTCCCACAGTCCTCCTCGACGGTGAAATGGTTTTTATACGTACAGATTTTGCTATAGATGGAGATATTTCTGTCTCCAGCTCCCACAGCAAGAGGAGCAGGCGAGGGAAAGCACATGGTGCGTGTGGACGCCAGCGCAAATGCCTGTCTGCAAAGGGACTCAGCTGTAACTCAGTAACTTGACAGGTAGAGCAAACTCTTTCAGCCCTTTGCTCTCTTCAGTCCCCAAATATGACAGCTTAATAATTTTCTAGATGCAAAATGTTACTGAGATAAAGCAAAGTTTATAAAGGAAAACTGGTCACATCACAGAAAAAGCTGGTAATGTGTCAAAGCAAAGAAACACAAAGTTCAGGAAACATTTGTTTTCCTCAGAGCTTTCCCCTTTCCTCTCTCTCAGCACTCACAAAGCTGGAAATTCAGCTTGAGGGTTCCTTAAACAAATACAGCTCTGTCCTTTACATCACCACACGGCTCGCCATCAACGCCACGTTTGGTAAACTGTGAGAGCCAAAAGCCAGTTGCTTTGTTCCAGCTCTGCAAAGGTACACGGGCACTGACATTTCGCTGGGGTAACTGAAATGGGAGTTTCCTGTGATTATTAGCTTCTAGCTTTCTGTGGCTTATAGTATCATTAGACATCATTTTCTGCCCACCAAAGTGAGAACACCCTAATGCTTTCAAAACCCCGTTGCAGCTGACAGGAGAAGCACTGCCTTGCCATGAGGGGTGGGGTCGGTGCCTTTCTCCCCCCATCCAAGGACATTACTTACAACTCCACGGAGGCTCCACAGCCTCTGCCTGGATTCCCATCCCACCAATCTGAGTTGTAGCGCTAACTTTCTGCTAGGAAGACAGGGTCAGCTTTTGCCTTCCTGTCTGTAGAACACTTAAAGTCATCCCCATGAAATGCCACCGCACTAAAATCAGCATCAGACCTTCCACGTTTCAATCTGTGCTGGGTTTTTTTCTTGTTGCCTGCCTAACTATTGTTCTAGGTGCTGCACGAGGAGTAAATGACTAGGAGAAAGAGCCCGCGAGGAGGAGGTTGTTATTCCAAGCAATTCATACCCTCCTCTCAGTACCAGCACAGTATTTATTATCTACCTTGAGAGGACAAGGGTTGGTTTTAGTGAAGTTTATAATTACTTGTGTCGACTGCAGAGAACTGTCCCTGACCTCTAGCATAATTAGTCATGTGGTTTCTTGTAAGTGCTACTGGGGTGCTCGGATGAATCATCAGATTTTGAGGTTTGTCATCGGTAATTTTTGGTACCGTATCTTAGCCAGCAGCATGATTATCCATATTTGTTTGCTTTTTATATTACATTCCTTTACCAGAAGCCCTCTGGGGGTTGGTGGCTTTCTACAGCTGACAGTCTGAATGGTAACACTGGGCTTACCGGCTGTGTTCGTTCGCAGCGTGCTGGTGGCCATCAAAAGCCCCGAGGCCTGTACAAACTTGCTGCAGGACACAGTCTCAGCCCTGGGGAACTTTCGTTCTCCATCAGGAGCCACAAGGTGTGGGGAGGTGCACAAGCAAATGGCTGAGGAGGAGGATGAAGTTAACCACGGCAGCCAGGACTCTCCCAAGTATGCGGATGCTCAAAGACCATCAGGTACCGGTAACAAAAATGCCCAGTACAAAGGATGAATTGGGTTAGGTGTCTAGCAAAACTAAAGTGCTGCCTTCTCTCCTTTTGTATGCGACCACCGTGTCTGGGCACATAATTAGGTACCCGATGGCTTTTGTCAACCTGCACTTGTTTTTTTGATTAATTTTTTTAAGTTGAGATTTCATAGATTTATTCTAGAAAAATAATCCCTGATGGAGGCATTATTGGAGATGGAGAGAGCATGAGAAATGGATGTAGAAGTGTTGCAGAAGGGAAAATAAAAGTGAGAGGGGAGAAGGTAAAAAGAGCATGAAGAAGAGAGAAGGGGTTAGGGTGGGGTTTGCAGTGAGAACAGCTGAATGTTTTCAGCAGCAGAGATGAGCAGGATAAAGAAATCAGGACCAAAGTCAGGACAGGAAAAACAAACAAACAAACAAGGAAAAAACCAAAGAAAACACCCGAGTCCTGAGTCTAGCAGGCCAGCGTTATTGGCCCACTGCAGCCCAGGTCTCAGGAACTGCCGTGAACTTTACAGTGACTGCAACAACTGCCCCCAGCCCCACAGTGACAGCAAAAGCAGCAGGTTGCACAGTAGAGGTACATGCACTTTCCTGCAGCTCCAGCCCTGAACCTACTTGCCATGACTGCTTCCATTTCTTTTTTTTCCAAGGACTTTAACATTTCACACTGTGGCTGGCTGATATGGATAGTGTTTGCTCTATAAACGTCAGTGGTTGTGGGCACAGAGCTCAGAAAGAGAGAATCTCCTTGGATCCAAGGACCACGAGCCTGTGCCCAAGAGCTGCCCTATCACCCCCAAGCCTGTAACTCCCCAAGGGGCTTCTCTCCCCCTAGCAAGTCTGTCAGGCAAGGTGCTGGGGCTGGGCCTGATGGGAAATGGCAGGGGAGAACCAGTGGCATTGTGTCTGAAGGTCTTAGACATGCATGCCTGAGGTATGGAAACACTTTGCTTAGCACGTGTTCTTGCCAGAAAAGGCTTTCCAGGCTGCCTTTGGCCTCGGTGATGCTGAAAGGAGGAGGGATATCACTATCTCGTGCAGGCACTGCACGCTGTTCTGTCTGCAAGGGCTTGCCAGGCAGTGGAACACAACCATGCGGGTTTGGGCTGAAGTCCAACTGCCACTTGAAGGTTTTCATCCAGGTGACTTTGTGTGTAGCCAGGCTTTGGGTTTGGGTTGTGTTTTTTAGAGGTTGTGGGGTTTTGTTGTTGTCTTGTAGAGCTCTAACATTCTGGTTTAAATGTGACTGACCTCAGTATCAGCCTGACAAAGCAGACCACTTGGTGACACAGAGAAATAAAACCTTTCCCCCTGGGAAAGGAAAAGAAACCTTCATCCGCAGAGACAAATCATAAAAAGCCTGGTAAAAAGCTCTTACTCCAGACCTGTGCCTAGGCTGAGTGGTCAGGAGCATCCTGGAAACCAGGAACGTTAAGCACAGCAAGAGACAAGTCCCCATGAAGATTGGTGCTGAAGGCTCCTCACATCAAGCACTGGAAGGCAAACGAAATGCAGACAATTCTTGAAAACCTCTGCACTGTTTTTTCTGGTGCTTTGGCAGCAGAAATTGAGAAGCTAGAGAGCCACCATCATTTCTCCTGCTGTGGTCAGTGTCCCTTGTTTGAAACTGGCCAAGTCAGGACGAGTAGCGAAATGTCGCTGGAGATTGAAACACTGCACTTGGGGGGTTGGAATTTCTGTAAAAAGTGAAGATGCTTGTTTTGGAGGAGTCATGTGTTATCACCACTCCTTTACAGTCCTAGTCTGAAGCTACCAAGCTTGCTGTCCACTCAGTTTACCCTGAACAGAGCCTTACACAAGGCTTGGCCAGCCAGCCACTGACTTTCACCTCCTGATGCTTTCTTGATCTCCTTTAACTCACTGCTGACCATATTGTTTGGCTTTTCTTGGTTGGGTTTTTTTAAGCATGTGTGGGTGCGTATTAGCTGTTAAAAAGCAATTTACATACCTTAGCTGCACTCAGCCAAGAAGCAGCCCCAGAACCCAACCCAATAAATCACAACAAGGGGAAAACAAAGAGGAGGCAATGGGGAGGTGCAGAGCCAGAGCAGTGGGGCACTCACACTGTCTTTGGGGCACCGGGTGCTGCTGCCAGAGCTGCAAGAGTCACCACTGCCCAGCTTGGGATGCAGGAGGGTCTGTACCCCAGCAAGGGACAGCTGCCCCAGCCCTGCTTGAGCACGGGAAGAAGTTTCAGCCTGCAGGAAGGAAAGATGAGTGTTTCCAGTACTCACTCACTCAAATTCTGCTTCAGTTCTGCTCCAGTGTAGCTTCTGTTACCTGGCCAGCTCTCTTCAGCAGTTTCTTCTGGATCCATGAAGAGGCAGGCACACAGAAAGAAAACACTCTCCTGACACAGAACCAAGCTCTTTTCAGAAAAAAAACCCCAACTAAACCCAAAACAAACAAAACACCAAAACAAAAACAACAACAACAACAACAAAAAAAAAAACCAAAAAAAAAGGGAAAGAAAAAAAAGTAGACAGCTTTTTTGGGGCATGTTTGCCATCGACTCTCCCCCCTCCATGGCTGCCTAGGACAGCAGAGCTGGTTTCAGTGAGGGCAGGTAGTTTCGTCGGCTCCCGTAGCACAGCTCCACCAATGACAGTACCAGTGAAGAAGAAGTACACCAAAGGCTTGAGAGTAACCGGGCTGAGCATGTGCTCCCGCTCACAGGTTTGCCACTAATGGCTTCCCCCATTAAAATAAATGGAGGAGATTTTATCTGGTGTCTGCTCTAGAGTATAGAAAATGTCTTGGGTGATTTGAAAGCTTTTCTGTTTTCCCAATGGTATCAAGAGGTCTAGCAAAAGAGACTATTGTCTTAGACCCTTTTCTTCCCTTGTCTTAAATGGTCATATCTGTACCTCTGCTAGCTTAGAAATGCCAAGAGCCTTTTCTTCTTCCTGCACACCAAGGCAGTGGTCTCGGTGAGGTCTCCCAGATGCCACTTCCCAGCCAGCCTTCCCAAAGAGTGCTTTGCCCTCCCTGTTGGTCTGTGCCAGCCAGTCTGCCAGAAGGGACAGCGTGAGCCAGCTAGCAGAACAAAATGCAACATCCTCTGCTTCCACATTAGAAAAACAAACAAACAACCACCAAGCCCAGAATCTGGGCCTTAAAAAAAATAAAGCTTGAAGAACTATGGAGATGTGAAAAGAAGCGTATTTTATAATGGTCTTTATGCAGGGTTTGCCTATCCTGTGAGGTTTCATGATCACCAAAGCCTTGAACTTTGTCTTTGATTTTAAAAGCATTCTAGTGCTTGGGCTGTTTTTCAGTGGTGCAACAAATTCAGCTCTGGGGCTCCTGGCATGGGATCAAAAACTCCAAAAGAAATGAAGCACGAAGCTGTGATCTTATACAAAATTCACTCTGCCAATTCGCTTTTGCCAAGAAAACCTGATAGTTAGCATTCCAGAGACAGGCTTTGTGCTGGACCAGGGTAGGTCTGGGTGATGGTTGGCATAACAGCGATGATGTTGGCATATCACATACCCCTTCTCCTTCGGTAGAAAAGAGACCGGACATCCATGACTAATTTGGATCCTTCGAGGACGGTTAGTGAGTAGGGGGGTGCACACATCCAATATTAATGATGGTGGAAAGATGAGCCCGTTGTGATGGCTGAGTAATTAGAGGCAGAGTTCTGGTCCCTGTGCTCTGCTGTTGCATGAATGTTTTCCCAGTTAGCAAAACCAACACGGACAGTTTGACCCTTCGCGTTTCTCTGCCTGGCTCAGTCAACCCTTCCCTCCTTGTGCTGCAGGTCACCACACCAATTCTGTCAGCACAAGCATGCAGCACAGACTGAAACAAGATACATGAAGAAGAGCACCTCTAATAGAAGTGGTCATTTATTCATGTATTCGTATCTAACTAAAACCCATTAATTAAAACCAAACACACACACTAACGAACATTTCTTTTTAGTTTAAAAAGTTCAGACCCACAGCACCTCAAGCCACTCTATGGGGGAAGGTAACTGTTGGCATGTCTCGCTCCTCCTCTCCCCACGCTGCCCATCCACGCCATCTCCCAGCCTCGTGCTCCAGCCCTCACTGCTTTCGGTGCTGTGAGCCCCTGTGACGAGCTCGCCCCTGGCCCAGCGCGTGACAGCAGCTCAGACAAGCAGACAGGGAGCAGTCCTTCCCCAGCACCTTCAGGAGCTGGGCCGCCCATCCTGAGTGAGCTGCTGTCTGTTCTCACAACCCTTCTGTTCCCACTGCTCCCACTGGTGTTCAGGGTGCCATCACCCCCCTAGAACGAGTCATGCCGGTTCCCTGCTGTGGAGGACCTCTATTCTTTGCTGCTGCCAAATGAGTTGCCAGTCAGATAAGCTGCTGGAAGTGGTCATGGGACACCTACTTTCAACACAGGGGGAACAGAGGCAGCACGTACCTGAAGTGCAACTCCCCTGAAACGGCCCAGCTCCCATCAGTCCACTCACCTCGTTTAAGAGCCGCTCTGGCTCCCTGGCTCGTTCCTGCTCAGAGCTGTGCATTTTGTCCTTCTGTTTGAGCCAGCACTGCTGATCAGCCCACACAGAACCGTGCCGGCTTGCTAAGCTGGAGGAAAACAGTAAGATGACATTTGGAAGGGTTTTGCTGAAGGTTTAGCAGGGTGGACTAGCTTACTCTGGGGAGTGAGGAGGGGCAGAGCAGCCCTGGTTCAGAGCGGCCACAGTTCCTGTGGGAGCTCAGCTACCACCTGAGCCTGAGGAAAGTTTGCAGCGAATGATGGCACTCAGGATGTACCCTCTGTGCTGAGGGCAAGGTTAGCTCTGCAGCTGCACGGGGGTAATACAGATAAGCTCTCTGCTGCTGGTAGTTTTACTAGAAACATGCATCTAATAGGATAATCCCCAACTCAAACAGCTCTCCCCAGGGTCAGAAGCCACAACTATCCTCAGCCCATACAGAAAAACCTCTGGTTTTCTCCACAACAGCTTCCTGTAAATGTCACACATTTGTCAATTCAAAAGTCTGCTGGGTGTTGGAAACAGAGACTGTGGAGATGGTACGAAATGGAATATCATGTACAGCAAAGAGCACAGGGACTACCACCAAGTGTACTATGGACTTCTATACACAACTGAATGAAACCTGCTGGACTTTCTCTGTTGAAACGAATCTACCCCACAATTTTGAGCCTGCTGCCCCCAGTGCCACACATTTTAGGACTGTGGGAAGAGCCTTTGCCTCCATGGTGGCACAGATTGCGTGCGATCTTACTGGAAATCCAAATGAGCACAGAAATGGACCACATTAACCACAAAGGTGAAGTGACAAATAACTTGGGTCCAAATACTCTTTATGAGCAGCTGCAGATGAGAGGATGGAAAGTGAGGGACAGATAACCAAGGAATAAAATCTCTTCCTGAAATGCTGTGACTTTTCAAACAACTCTTTCACAGGAGTATTAGAAACAAAGCAGAAGCAAGTTGGAAACAGCAAGTGATGTCGTCCTGACTGGTTTATTTTCACTGAGTGAAAGGGCAGAGAGTAAACAAGAAGTGCAAAGAGAGAATGCAAAGGTTAGTTCAAAATGTTTTAAGCTTTAAATTATCAGCAGCACATTGGCCAGGATCTTTAACTTCATATACGTCTCTCTGATCAAAGGAAGCTTCCTTTAATTATTTAATTTTTTTTGAGTGGTGAAAAATACTGTCCCTGCATCATTGATTTGGGGGTTATTCTGACACTTTGCTTAGCGTGCTCTCCTTTCTAACAAGCCAGGGCAGCCGGAGCGATGCACTTCTCAGCAGCAGTAAAAGAGAAGAAAAGCACTCCAGAAATACAGGGCAGGCATGAGTAAGCAAGCCTTGCTTACACTCAGCAATTCCAACAGGGGAAATATTTATCTTAGAAGGGCGCGTAGCTTCCGCTAGGTTTTCACTCCAGCACTAAAACCTGGTGCTGAAAGCTTTACTGATCAGATGATTTTCTTTCCCCTTTGAGTCACATCAGTGACTTTTGCTGTGTGCTTTACCTGCTTAAGCAAACAGCGAGTGCTATTTGGTGTGTTTCAGGGGCCGAGCAGGAAATTTCTCGCAAGGTGCAGTGACAGCACAAAACATTCCCCTCCCTTGCAAGTTAGCAACATGGATAAATAGCAGAGCAGATTGGCTGGGTCACAGGTAGGCGACCTCCCCTCCTCCAATAAAATCTGCCATCCTAGGCTGGGTTGCTGGAATCCTCACAGTGCTGTTAGGCCAAGAGCAGAGATCCTCATGCCTGTGGTATTTGCTCAGAGGGCATGACCACTTTGGGCAAGTCTTTCATGTGAGTCAGCTTTAGCTGATCCATGGGAAAATTCCTTTGTGTTGTCAGGCAGGGTTTGCTCACAGTTTCTAAAGGATAAGCCAATTGAAAGGAAAATGCATCTAAATTTTAGCATATTTTGGCCAGCTCTTCGATAAAACCCAGTACACAGCAAAGGGTGCTCAGTTGGTTTTGCAGGTCAGTTTTAATTAGGAGCATCCCCAGTAAAAAAGCCTGTACTTGTTGAAATAGCCGCTGTCTCGCTGGGTTCTACATCACCTCTGACCACACCAGATGGCACGTGTGCAAATACCATCAAAACAGATTCAGAAGAAAAGTGTAAGTTCTGACTACGATGCCCGATAAAAGTAACTGAAACAGCTCATCCTGCAAACGTTAGTTCGTTTGGCTACCCCGTGCCCTGTCACGTTCTTCAGTCACCGAAGAAGAGGCAGCAGGGTCAGCGCAAGATCAGGGCAGAGTATCTCCCACTGCCCTGCCGTGTTCCTGCCTGAGGAGCATCCAGAATCTCCACTCCCCTGCCACTGTGTGAGAGCTGTTCAGCCAGGACTGGCCGAGGGCATTGGAAACCCTTCTGTCATTTTATCACCCAGTCAGTGGCTGTGACAGTCAGGTCTCCGTCAGCTGAATTCACTGCTGACAGCCAGCAGCATGAGTAAGAGTGGCAGAGTAGCTTCTTCTTACAGAGCCCGCAGTAACACGTGCCTTGTCCAGCTCTGGGCTCCCAGCACCACTGCTGCAGAAACAAGTGACGGCCACTGTGCGCTGGTGAACACGTACTAAGCTTCCAGAGCCCTTTTGCCCTCTCTCTGCAGCCTGGCTGAATTCTCTTCTAGCGCGGTTGTTGCCTCCTAAAAAAGCCCCATTCATTTTCAACGAGGCCTCACCTAAAGACAAGGTCAAGGACTAGAAGGGTTTCATAGATGGGTCAGCAGAGAAATCCTGCTCTTGTGACACGAAGAAGTTGAGGACAGACGCAGGGAATGAAGGGCTTGCAAACTGGATGCCTGGACAGCACGGTTTAGTGCCAGACCCTTGGCTGATAGGAACTGTCCTAGCCTATTGACTTCAGTGGCTGAAGCTGGGTTGTTCTACACCAGCTGAGAAGGGCAATATAATGCATTGTAATCGCTCAGCCATCAGTCACGTCAAGAAATAACTTGATAATCACATCTTTTTTTCCATTGTAAGTTTCCAGTCCTTTTTTTTTTTATGAAGATAACCTTCAAAATGCCTTCAAACACACTACTGCTGCAAGTCTCTCAAGGTGAGCTTTCTTACAGAGCTCCTCTTAGCCCTTCTTGAAGCAGGTTCTGAATCAGCACAGGTCCACAGCCTGAATCACAGTCCAGCCCCTGTGTGCTCCCCAAGTGAAGGTGGTTCAGGGATCTGGGTCCTGATCTGAAGATTCCTTGCTACATTACTGGACTTCCCTAGACTAGGGCAGGTCACTTCAGGAAGACACGTGGAAGAAGTTAGCAGAGCTGAACAAGTTACTGGACATCCCCTGAGCTCTCAGGAAAACCGTGCTTTCTTCAGCCTCCTTTGCAGGAACTTCAGCATTTCACCTTGTGCTTGCAGGGGGCTCTTCCTGAGGTGGTCGGGCACAGGGGCGGTGAACCCCGGGGGAAGATTGCTGATGGCCTGCAAATACAGAGAGTGGAAATCCCACTAGATGTCCCTCTGCCCCTTTATGCTCTTGCACAGCCTTAACATTGTGAAGTGTGGCAGCTGTCCTCAGGTATTGGACCTGTAAACTGGGATCAGTGGATACTTCCCTGGTACATGGAGCTTAAGGAAGGAGCAATATCTAAGCATCTAGAAGATGCTTGGAGACTGCTGCAGTGGCAGTTCATAAGCAGCTCCTGTACATGTCTATGTCTGATGGCTGCCCTTGCAGACAGCCACAGTTCACTAGGTTCTGCCGCGCTTGTTTCTCATAAGTGTCTCCCTGCAGTTTCTCCTGTCTGATGCCAACAATACTATTTGCAAAGAACCTCTGGTCCTCTGGCGCTGTGGAGGGTGTCCTGGTGGGTGCTGGGACAGTCCATGTGACCAAGTACAATATTTGGTGTCCAGCCCTTCCGGGGATACACGCTGATGATAAAGATTTCAGAGTCTGCCAACATGTTCACTGTTTAACAAAGATCTTATGAAAATCCATTTCAACTTCGAGGCTGTTTATGAAGAATTTCTTGTGGCTACTATTTGCATACTTGCTGTTCCCACAGATGTTTGCAAAGGCTTTGTGCATGTGTATGTTACTTGCTACAACATGAAGAACATGTAAAGTAAATATAGTGAGAAATTCAGGGCATAATGTTCTTCAGCACGAGGAACTAGAAAATCATTTGGAGGTACTGTGTCATATATGCAAAAGCTTCCAGAGGTTCGCTCTAGTAACTCTGCTGAAAGTTCTTGTCTTACAGAGGCTCCTATACGACCAGACACAAGCCCCACATTCTCAAACCCTCCCAGTTGCACGAGGCTCCTCTGAGGGCAATCAGGCTATCGCTTCAGTACTATGGCCCATCCAGACTTCAGAAGGTGACCAAGTCACTCCCAGAGCGTACAGACATCTAAACCCCATTGAAATCATGGACAGCTAGGCACTTGACCACACTAAGGTGCTGGGGGTTGGGACAGTGGATCAGGTGGAAGAAGGCACAACATTCACAGACACAACCAGTAAATGACAAAACCACAGCTGACGTTGCTGTTATCCTAGAATCAGGATCCAAGTGATCAGCTGCACAGCAAGGGAATTTGAGACAGGAAGGGACAAGACCCCCAAGACAGACAGATGATTGCTGAGTCAGATAGAGCTGTAGAACTGGCATCAGAGTCTCAGGCACGAGAGTCACAGGACAGTCCTGTGTGAGAATCAGGCTCACATTTCTTTTTCATTGTGCTTTTCTGAGATGCTGTTAGAGTAGGAGAGCTCTCTGAAAGCTGTCAAGGAAGTCCTACCAACATTCATCAAACAATGAAAAATGAAACTGCTAAGCCAGAGAATATTCGGGTTGAGTCTCAGACGAAGCTCTGTTCTCCTGAGACAGCATCCCCCACATGGACCATCTCCTTGTACTTCAAGACCCTGTGTTCTGGGCTCGAATGCCAGTCTACACAGCTCTGAACTTTTCATCTTCCACTGCTTATGCCCTCCTTTGGCAGTTATCCTTGGCTGTCTCATATGGCCAGCTCTCTGAATGTCACCCAGCACTCCTCCAAGCCCTGTTCTGTAGCCAAGGGGAGCACCCTACAGCAAACTTCCCTCCCTCTGCCACTGGAGTTCAGCATCCAACTGTCTGGCATCTCTGGCTCCTCTAGAAGTGAATGTGGGCTTCCTCTTAAGACAGGAATTAGGGGATTAGAGGACAGATGGTGAAATAACTAATCATCTAACTGTCTCCTGTTCTGAATAAGTTAATTGTCGTATGGAAAGATAACGTTGTCATACAGCTCCAAGCTGTACTGTAACAGGGCTGGGGGCAGAAAGAATTAGGCTTGCAGCTGTATCCTCAACTGTGATGTTTCCCAGTTTTTGAATGTGAGACGCTCTTTAGACAAGATTTTTTTCTGTGATAATTATCCTTTTCTTGCTTAATCCCTTAGTGAAGGAACCCGTCTCTTTTGGGTGATTTTACATCACCTACCACACTACTGATGACTGTTGAAAATCATTTGGAAGTGGCCTTAGTGTCGCTATGCAAACACAATAGCTTGCCTGCTAATACTGCACACCAGGCTGCAGTAGATGTGCTGTTTATCTGTTTAATCTTTGATACATGTAATAATTAGTGTGGTTTTTTCATGCTCACCAACTATTAGTAACACGCTTTCCCCAGTCAGCGTCAGGTAACCCAACCCACCCGCACAAGCACTGAAGTGTAATTAAAGCTAAAGTGTGTTTACAGATGTGCTTACCTAGTATTTCTGATACCAGGGCTAAGATTAATTTACATATGAGATAGGATCCAGTGCTCAAGTTTGAGCCTGTAGAGCACATGACTTTTTCTTTTAGTTTTGAAAGCAGGGATTGGTACCAGGATGAGGTTCATAGTGTGGGGTTTCTTGGAAGTAGAAACAAAACACCTCTCTGACACTATTTGCATCACAGTGCTGTCCAGAGACCTTGCTAAAAGGCAGAGCCTTGGGCTTCTGAACCCATGAGTGAAAATGAGACCTGGGAGGCAGGGCAGGTAGCTGACAGGACAGGGAGTCAGGGGGCAGGGGAAAAGGCACCATCACAGCATCTCTGAAGAAACCAAAGGGGACAGAAGCTATGGGATCAGGGGCTTCCATTGTGGGCACCACCACTGAAGGTCTGTAGACAGAGTTCTGAGCTTGCCACTCAGTTTTTGCTGTAGCCTTCTGGTCCTCAAAAGCTCCACAGGACAGCTGTACCAAGTCATCCAAGTCCCTGCTTACAGATCACCGTGCCTGCTGCAAGGTACCCAACCTCGCAAGGTACCTCTGCAATCATTGCACACAGGGGCCAGTTCACCTGAGTAGAAGGATACAGAGCAGAAGTCTCTATCCCAGCAGCTTTCTGGCACTAATGAAGAGCTTTCTGAATGTCTGGAGCATTTTTCTTTCCCCCTTGTTTTTCAGTTGGATCACAGCTTGGGCTTTTCTAGCAATGGCTGGGAGCCAAGTTCCCTAAAACTGCCAGGAGGGCAGCTCTCATACTATTTACAGCATGGCAGCTCTCATACTATTTACAGCATGGCAGCTCTCATACTATTTACAGCATAACCGGAAGCCAGAATTAGCAGCTATCTCATGAATAAACTCATTCTCATGAGATTTCTGGTCCAGCTTTGCACGCTGGAGATGATAGAAGTGTTATGGCAGGACCATGTTAAGCTCCATACAAATATTACATGCCCAGACCGGTGTATTGCTTTAAACTGAAATATTTTAATAAAAGGTGTGCCAGCACCCAAGAAACAGAAGTGAGGGTGTTCCCTAACAAGTAGGTTATCTCATGTTCTGGCCAGGAAAGCCTTTCAAAGCCATTTGGTTACGTACTGCACACAGATGGAGCCAGAACACAAGATGTTTGCTGACTGACTGCTTTTGGTGAGGCAGTCCTTTGCCAAGAGATAGGAGATGTGGTTTTGTTTTCTCCCACTTTTTCCCCAAACAGACCTCTCCTCTTCCTTCCTCTGTATGGATATTTAATTACTGGGCTCTGAGGAATGAAGATGGCACACCCCAGAAGGATCAGTCCGTTGGGCTTCTCCTGCATGGCAGCTTTTTTGAGGATCCCTTTGGTTTGGTCTCAGAGGGGAGACAAGTCAGGGTGAGAAGGCCACCCCACAAAGGAGAGCAGGCACACTGACAGCTTCAGGGTGTCAGGCTTTGCTGCATGCCCACCACGATGAAAACTTCAGTGCCAAAGGAACTTCGACCAAGCAATTGCACCCGGAGAGCTAAGGGGCAGGAAGAACTAGTACTGCAGAGTCTCAGGGTGCCCAGCCTTGGACGTGAGGGCACAACAAACACATTTGATAGTTTGGGACCTATGTGTGCTGCCGTCTTCCAGTTTCTGCATTTGTGGATTGGTGTCTGCATTTTGTCGCGGTTTCTTTCCGGGTAGCAAAAGTGAACACCACACAGTTACTCAAGGTGAACTCCCGACTCCAATTAGCGCTTTCTTTGATCTGAAAACATAAGATAAACCTAAATTCATAAGAACTGCTTCTTGCTAAACAGATACGTATTTGATGATTCACCAACACTTAAGGTTCTCATGTGAAACGTGAAAGCAATGTGAAATGATGAGTTATGAACTGAAATGGTACAGGAAATTCGAGGGACATGGAGAACTTTGTGGGCCTTCCTCAACAGCAGTAGCAGGACTTTAGTCAATTTGTTTTAGATATAGCTTTCAAATTGTGTTGAATGCAGAGGGCTTTTTTGTTACTGTTAGAAAGGAAGATCTGTTCCTATCTGTTCTAGAGGCAAGGGCAAAACACTTTTTTTCTTTTTCTTTCTTTTTTTTTTTTTTCTTTTTAATCTCTGTTGAAGAGCAGGATCAAACCTCTATTTATGTACATACCAATTAAAAAGTTCTGTCCTTCCAGCTGGGAATATGCTGTCAGACCAAACTTGTATGTACTGTACATTTTATTTTTGGAGCAGGGATCTAACAGTAAGTTGAGAGATCTTTTTTTTTATTTTTTCTTTCCCCATCAGAAAAGATATAGTGAGTGTTTTTAGATATTCCTGGAATTAGATCAAATTTTGAACTGGAGGCAAAGTGGCTTACATCAGGAAAAAAACAAACAACAAAACAACCAAAAAACCACAACAAAATAAACCAAAAAGCACCAAACCAAACAAGGAAAGCAAAACCCGTGCAATTTTTTTAGGTACACCAGTGCTAACAGCAATTAGTGACACTGTTACTTATTGGCTGATACCTATCTCAACTGGCATGTGTGAGGTGAGCCTGATTTCCATCTACCTGAGTCACGGATCTCTGTGTTGTCAGGAATAATGTGGCCACTCCTCAGCAAATTCTCATTCACTGGTTCCAGCACATCGGTTTCAATTCCGCACCTCCCTCGTGCTGGGTCTTCACAGTAACTAGTACAGTCAGCTTTGTATGGAAGAGTTCTCTGTTGCACGATAAGTTCTAAGCAGATGCTGCAGGATAGTTCCACGAACCAGCTGGAATGCACATTTGTGATGTGCTTTAGAAGCCTAGCTGCAGAGTTCACATTCCTCAGGGACCAGGATCATTAGCTCTGGTGACATTTTCCCAGTAAACCAGCTTGAAGTTCAAGTTATTTGCAGCAGAATGTTTCTTTTGATCATCGGGGTATCTGTATGGATCACAACTCCGATGCAAATTCATTTTAACTAAGTCAGTGAGACAATTTCTAGAGCTGGTCAGGAAAGGAGGATTCCCTTCCACGCCTAAGACCAAGCTGGCACCACCGGGAAAAGCTCTCCACACAGTGCTGAAACTGCATTTCCCAACACTAGCTGAACTGCAGCAAAAATTTGTGATTGCCATTTACAAGCCAAAGGTATGAAAGGTCATCAATCAAATCTTTATTTTACCTCAAGTTATCTTATTGTACCTCACAAAGAAGGGGTTTGGAATAACGCTCTGTACGCAGCTTGCTCAGTCTGCAAGAGCTGTCTGGTTGGTCTTTCTTCCCTTCCAAGAGAAATGGGGGAGCACAAAGAAAGGGTTTTCACAAGATGTCTCTTTCAAAAGCAAGCAAAGAGTTACTTAAGGACACTTTCTATATGCAACAATACTTTGTTGCATATCGATACTTTGTGCTTAGAAAAAGAAAGGGGGGCGGGGGGGGGAAAGAAAGGGTAAAAGCAGCTTGATCTAGAAACTCTACAAACTGTGCCCCGGGGTCAATGCACCATCCAAAGGGATGGGGCAGCAAGGACATCACGTGCTGCGTGGCAGCACCTGGTGCCTGAGCAAGTGCCCAGAGGGAGGGATGCCCAGAGCTTTCTGTACTGTGCAGGAGATGGTATTACTTCAACCTCAGGGCTTTAGCAGGTTGGTGAAAAGATGGAAATTTCCCTGAGAATGTCTTTATTATTGTGAAAAATTGTACATCTTAGATAGGCTTTATTATTTCCAAAGGAAAAGCAGGTAATTTATGTATATATATATTTAATGCAAGAAGCATTTTTTAAATTATTATTCAAAACCTTCTACCAAAAGCATATGTTTGGGATTCTGAAGTCGTATAAAAATTCACCT
>WUAM01000395.1:17190084-17215767 GCA_024336885.1 Actenoides hombroni
CTAAAATAAATAAATAAATAAATAAATAAAATAGAGCTTTGAAAAGCTGTAAAGGTCTGAAATCACCATGCTTTAACAGATCATGGCAGCTCTAGTGACAGCAGACCCAAAAGATGCTGACTACACTCAGGATGAAACAACCATTATACCAGGCTTTTCTTTTCTTCACATCTCCACAGGTTGCTTGTTTTGGCAACATGAGAAAGGCTTTATAGCACACATATCCTGGCCTCTCCTAGGGTTTTTCTTCCCCCCAAATCTTAAAATTCTTTTGTAGGAAGGATGGAGCTGCTGGTATGGGGAGGAAGAAGAGGAGGTCTGCTTGGCTTCTGCCCATGTCACTTGATCTCTGAAGTTCTAGTCAGGTTTTGGTATCGTTTTGGTTTGTTAGTGCCAGACATCTCTGTTTCCCAAGTTTGCTAAAGCTACTCTAACCGTGTGGTCTGTTACTGACCAAATGCCCTTGTGGTGGATCACTGGGACTGTGCAAAAAAAATGTGAAACAAAAAGAGCTCAAAAACTTGCTCATGAACTTCTTTCAAAGTCCAGCACTTGTCCAAAGGGGAGCTCGACTCCGCTGCTTTGCAGTAAAAGAGAGACAAGGATTTATTGTTTGTGATCTGACATCTCATAAGCACTGCTGAAAAAGGAGGCAGTGGAAAGTTGCTTTGACATCCCGGCTTGCTGATGTGTTGGTCCTGCACCGAGTTGTGCTCTGCCCCTGCCATCTGTTCAGTGAGCAGTCAGAGCACTGTAAGAGCTCTTCATTTCAGCCTGCCAGGCAGAAAGACACTTTTATCCGGGGGAAACCTGCCCTTGGGGGGAACGGGAAGAGATAAGCCTTCTGCTGAGCCCGGGCTTGCTCACGCGCTGGCATCAAGGACAGCGCTGCGGAGCGCTGAAGAAGAGTGGGATTAGAGTGACAGTGCTGGCACTGTTTGCCCGAGGAGCACACAGGAGCACCCACTGCAGGTGCCATTGGCGGGCTCCTCGGGGGCAGGGGAGAGCCAGAGGGCAGCAGATCACAGAGCTCGCTGTTGATACCCACCGGGTTGGTGGCACGGCCACACACAAGCATCACCTTAGGGTACAGTGTGGCCAGAGCATCTCTATGAGGTGGATTGGTCTCCACAGCCCGGGTGAGCAAACAGCCCTGGGAAAGGAGGCCAGCGCAGGAAGCCAAAGGCTTGCTCAGCTGAGAGTGTCTGCAGGGGTGGCTGCTTCCATCATGGAGCCTGAAAGGACAAATGCTGGGCCAGAACAGCTGTTGCTAGAGTGGTAGCAAAGCTGGTCAGGAGCCAGAGGGAGTGCCTTTTATCCATCCCACCATTGCCATAGCAGGTTTGTGGAGGCTGTAGAACAGTGTTCCCTCTGCAGCCATCCAGCTTCTTGAGGGCCCCAGTGCACGCTCCTGGGGTTCCTCTGCCTGTGCCCAAGGCTGGTTCAGATGTGGTACAGCTGTGTGACCTGGGATCTGGCTGCTGGGAAAGAGCTGGGAGAAATGTCATCAGAAGCCTGTGAATTGAGCTGCTGACCTAGGAACAGTTTCTGTGTCAAGCTGGGCAATGTTCATTAACTCTGTGGCCCATGGACCACTGGAAGTATGGTCCACAAAAAATCCCAGAGAAACCAACCAACATGTCCCAGGGACCAGCAGAAGACCCCAGTTCTCCCATTATCAAATGCACAAAGACCACCAAAAGCCACAGGAACCAGGATATCTGAGTTGATATACCTGTACTTTCCATCCCTTTGAAGACTACACATGGTCTCCTGAGCAGCTTGCGGACCTGCTGCCTCGTGGTTAGTTGCAGTTGTGGCAAAGGTAGACCCCAGGCAAGATTTCATGGGCGTTGGTAAAGACAGTTTGCTCTTTAGGGAGAACTGTCTTTGTGTGTTCATGAAGACTTGATCTTCAGTGAATCCTTCTGAGGTTTGAGCTGTACAGAAGGTTGCTATAACAAAAAAAAAATGAAGTCCCATGCAACCGCTTGTTTTCTTGTTTCATTGACCAACCCGAGTGACATCCTTTACCCTAATAGCCTTTCCCTTTTACACTACACACTCATTATCTCCTATTGGCACAGTATTTTTTAAGCATTATTGCTGAAAGCAGGAGAGAGAAAACAGCTTTGTTTTCAAGGCAGTGCCGTGCCTGCCTGGAAGCCACTGGCGCGGTCCCGCTCCGAGCACTGCAGGGTATGTTTCTTTAAGGCTGGTCGTGTGTTCGTGTAGCAGGGCAAGTGCATACGTGAAACAAGCCTTTGCTCCAGCTTTACGTCTGCGGGGGAATTTTCTAATGATCATTTTTAGTTAATAGGCACAAGTTGTTAGCCTAAGCTGGGAAAGCCTTTTTTTTGTCTGTGCCAATTCCACCCCCTCTTTTTTTTTTTTTTTTTTTGTGATGGATTTAGTTCCCACAGCTAATGCACCTAATAATGAGACTGGGCAAGCGAATGCCAGCGTAATGATATGGAGCTTGTTTGGCCCTGACAAAGAACACAGAGAGCGGCTGGATGGTCTAAATGACAGGCCAAGGGCTCTATTCATCCCCAATGATCTCTTGCCTTGCATGCCACCAGCTCTCACAGAAGCGAGGCTGCGTGGCCAGGCTGCACCTCGGGATGGGAGAGGTGTCCAGCAGGGACTCGGCTGTGCCCCACCATGACCCCTGAGCCCCTGTTGTGGGTCTTTTCACTAAACGGGGGTAGAAACAGAGAAACAATCGAGGGTTAAGCCCTTGACTGAATATTTTAACCACTGTTTCCTAACACACACACCAACCAGTTAGAGGGAGGGAAAACATCTTTTAAAACTTACCAGACAGGTTACAAGGACCTCGCTCAGCCCCAGCTCTCCCCAGCCCCAGTGGAAAGCAGGAGGTGGTATTCTGTCTTTTTAACTAACATGTTCCTTTCAGTGGTTTTCCTCTCCCCTTCCCCTCCTTTTTCAGGCCGAGTTAATAAACACCTAGCAACTCACTGCACGGCTTCTGTGTGCAAACAGCCCCCACGGAGCCGGTGAAAAGGACCCCGGCAAGAACTCGATTAGAGCCTTTCACACCCGGGCTCCCAGCACGGTCCCCAAGGGAAGGTGCTGCTCCTGTCCATGGTCCGTCTCACGGACCAGGCCCGCCCCAAATCCCTCCCCATCCTTCATGTCCCAGCAGTTCGGTCACCGATGGGACACGAACCAAGCCTCCTAACTCCCATCTGCCCTCTGTTTCTGTAGCCTGGCAGCAGTTCTGCGCTGGTCGCAGCCCACCAAATCCTCCCCAACTCAGCGAGCTCTGAGCGTGCAGAAAGAGCGCGTTAAAATCGCTGTCGGCACAGAAGCCGTGGGGATGGGCTGGAGCTGGCAGCAGGGAAGTGACAGACTTACCTGTGTCCAGAAGACCCTGTGAAGACTCCTTTTCAAGAGGGATCAAAACAGAGGAAGTTATTATAGGTTAAGCCTCGAGGTGATGATCAGAAATATTTTGTGGTACATAAAATACTTTCTGAGTGACACACTTTCCCGTAGATAGCGTTTTATTTTCTGAAAAGTTTTCTTTTTCCTGAAAAAATGCCTGATATTTTAAGAAAAAAAAAACAAACAACAAACACCCCCAAAATTGTTTCATCATCTGTGTATCTTCTCTCAAGAAAGGGGATTAACAGAAAAGTCCCGTGTGTTGCTCTCATTTTTGTTCTATCAACATTTTCTGTAGGAACAAAAAAAGGCATCTTTTTTTTGTTAATAACTTGATGGATACGTAATCTGAGAGAAACCATTTCCTTCAATGTATCTTACTGCTTGCAGAATATCTGCCAGCAAACGCTTGTATTCTCTGTCCTGTACAAAACTCTTCAGCACTGAGGAGGTTTTAAAGTAATACACATACTATTGCGGTATCTTAAAGAGATTTCTCTCTTTGCTACAAGAAATAAGTAGCTTCGGTGTTCTTGGTCTGCTGAGTCCACGGCATATGTTTCTTGTCCCCAGCTGTATGACCACGTTTGCCCTGTGAACAAAAATGTTCATCTGTGGAAAGAATGACCCATCAGAGGCTGAAATCTGAACGGACTGCTTGGCTGTGATAAATACACTGTGCGAGTGCGCACGGGAAGCTGCAGTGAGTGGAAAATCGGGATGGCTGTAACAAATCCAGGTGCAGGTTTTAGTGAATGCTCGCAGAGGAATGTTAGCAGAACCAGGCTGAGCTGAACGTGTCTGCTGAGGTGCTCCTCAGCACTCCACACAGTGACAGGGCATCCATGAAGCTGCCTTGCACACTAATTAAGATTCTGTTATCAAGCACTGCATAGATGTTACTACGCAGTCACAGTAGGTTCTTCGCTTCTCGGGCAACAAAAACACTGATTCCAGCATTGCCTGTGGTTATGGCAGACAGGTAGATTGCACATAAGGTTATGGATTCTGCTTTGCTGCTACGTGGGCTAGAAGGAAGCTCTCAGGAAACAAGAGTCTGGGCTAGAGGTAGTATTTGAGGTGTAGCATTATTTTTTTTTTTTAATCTGAGCCTTTTACTGTACACTATAAATCCCCTATTAGCATTTTCTTTTCAGATGCTTTTCTGCACCACAGCTGCTATGACTCTGCAGTCAGGAAAGCAGAACTGGTGTGACTGCAATTCAGGAAAGAAGTTGAAAAGAGAGAAGAAAAAAAAAATAAGGCTTTCTAAGACAGCTAGAAGAAAGCATGCCAATTAAATTTTTAAACAGGGACAGAGGGTGGGAAGAAAAAAAGAGCTAAAAAGCTGGAGAAACCTGGGGAAATTTGGGGAGGGGAAAGGGGAAGGAGCACAAGAGAACCATAGAAATGAGAAATGAGATGAAGGATGAAATGAGGGAAGTTAAGGCACTGTACAGCAGCAGCACACACATTGAACCCAGTTACTGAAGGAGAAGGAAAGCAGGACCAGAAGAAGACATACGATGAAACAAGGTCAGAAAAGTCCATACAAGGAAAGAAAGGAATCCACACAGAAACAAGAGAGAAAGTAAAGAGGAACATGACCAGGACAAGAATCCCTTTTTGGAGCGGTGCTGTCTTACTGAGCAGGAAGGCAGGGAGCAAGTGAGAACTGATGTGCAATTTCTGGCACTAACACAGTGGGTTCCCTGCATGGGCCCAGCCTGTATACTTCATCCTAAATAGAAGTGATCAGGGGTCGTTTAAGATGCATTTCTTGGCTTTGGCAGCATGCTTCTGAAAAGGCAATTTAATATTAAGATCATCTAGTCCAACTCCCCTGCCCGAGCAGGATCCCCTAGAGCAGGTCACCCAGGAACAGACCCAGGCGGGTTTGGAGTGTCTGCAGAGAAGGAGACTCCACAACCTCCCTGGGCAGCCTGGGCCAGTTCTGTCACCCTCACTGTGAAAAAGTTTCTCCTTCTGTTTCCATGGAACCTCCTGTGTTCCAGCTTGCACCCACTGCCCTGTGTCCTATCGTTGGACATAACAGAGTCTGGCTCCATCCTCCTGACACTGACCCTTTATGTATTTATAAACATGAAGGAGGTCACCCCTCAGTCTCCTCTTCTCCAAGCTGAAGAGCCCCAGCTCCCTCAGCCTTTCCTCAGCAGGAGATGCTCCACTCCCTTCATCATCTCTGTGGCTCTGAGCTGGACTCTCTCAAGCAGTTCCCTGTCCTTCTTGAACTGAGGGGCCCAGAACTGGGCACACCATTCCAGATGTGGCCTCCCCAGGGCAGAGGCAGAGGGGGAACACACTAATGTTAATATTTTAGAAAATCCTAAGTAATTTGCTGCAACTTATTAAGCTAGTACAATGAAGAAACACAGCTCGTTCTCTCCTTGGGACAAACCCATGTAGCACCAACACAGTTAGATGCTGAACTTTACTCACAAATAATTTAGTCAAAGACAACATGATTCCTTATGCCCGTAAGGCTAAGCTCATACAGAAAGCTTTGCCAAGTCAGAACTTAGACTTCCTGCCACCAAATCAACCACTTTCCATTAAAACCTTCAGGACTGCAGATTAACTCTCAGACATTAAATGATGGATCAGATACAAATACCCTTTTTCCTAACTATATGCTATTACTTCTCTGAGAAAGTCTCGGAACTTAGGGCTGATAAAGATAAGACTGGAGGCTTACTGATGTTGGCAAGCTTCACAGTTGTGCTCCAAGCTAGGGAAGGATGGAGCTTTGCTTCATCTTATGGTGATTAAGGAGCAATATCAGAAGCAAGAGAATAAATACATCCCAGGAGCCACTCCCTACAAACACACACATATCTGCCAGCTGCTCAATGAGAACACAAAGTCCCATTTTCAAAATTCTCTAAGCTTCTAAAGTTTTCAAATTCTAATAAAAGTCAAAGAGATCTGGGCCCTTTCCCTGATTTTCTTTTCAGGAACATGACTGATACCTAGAAATTCTGTTCTTCATGTTTAGCACGCACTTTACTCACTCCTTACCCTTGTATTGCACAGGAACTTCATACTAAACCTTCAGTTGTGATGAAGTCAAATTTTTCAGATGTGTAGGTGTTGAAAAGCAAAGATGAACATTAGCAGGATCTAGAAAACTCTGTCAGGGAGAGACCATCAAAATTTATGTTCTCCTCCCTCAAAAGAACCCGAAGCCAAAGAGATGAAGAAGTGTGTGCAGATGGACCTGTGCACACAGCCAAATACGCGGTTTGTTTGTGGCAGAAGAACTTTGACTTCTCTTCCTATCCTGGCAGCCATAAATTCTGAGTTCCCAAGATAGGCAGCCCGTAGTCACACACGTAGAATATACAGTCTGAGGATTTTCCCTCTTTCAGGAAAACTTTTACATCCTTCCTACAATTTCCTGTGCTTTCTGAGGATTTCGCAGTATCTCGAAGGCACGCTTTATAGGGCAACAAAGCAGTTAAAGAGAATCAGCCATCCTCTGCTTATCATGTCACACCTTCTGGGGACAGATGAGAACACCGGCCCACTTAAGCCAGCCCTATTAGAAGCCTGAAATTTTCACCCATTCCTCAACCCTGACTTGTCAAAGAAGAATGAAGTTCAGTCGCAGCACCAGTGCCTTTGCAAACCCCCCTCCAACACCACATGGGAACTTCCAAGAAAGCACAAGTTTTTACAGGCAGCTCCTTGCTTTGATTCAGCGTTTCTCATCCAGAACTCCCAGCTTCTAGCAGTAAGGTGAGTGCCTGCTCCAGTGCACAGAGAGAAAAGCAGAGGGATAGGGAGCCTGATTAGCCCAGGAATGATACTAAGTTCCCATCCTCTCTTTCTGCAGTCTTTCTATGCTCCTAACTATATGGAGTATAGATTCATGATCCATTTCCCTTCTGTGGCACCAGGAAATCTGACAGATTTGGTTTTTAACCTACCTCCTACATTCACTGTCCCTTTCCTTCCTCGCTTCATTCCTCTCTGACTTTATACATTTTCACCATTGTAATACAAGATGAGGATCTGTGTTAAAACACTTGTACTGCATAAGCAGCCCTGTGATTGTAGGTAGCAGCTAGACCCCCACGTATTATAAACTAGCATGTATCTGCTAGTGATTAGGACAGTTTAAACAATCTGAAGATCCTGTTCACTTACCACCAGCTTCCTTTGCAGTAGGAGGATATTAATTATTGAGTATAATTTGTGGTATGCATGGAGCACAGAATTTCCAGGCATTAAGGTTTCTTGGAGGATGCTGAAGCACTGAAATGAAAATGAGTCATTACCTTACAACAATACTAGGGAAAGAGCTACTTCTGTTGGTTTGAGGTTTGTTAAACTGAAGCACTGGTTGAGTGGAAGCAGTAGCTCTGAAGGGGATGCCTCAAACATAGCTGGAATCACAGCACAGCCATGTAAATGATTTGCACACTAGAGCCAAGAATACATATTTATTAAACCTTCCCTAAAAAATGTAACTATTGTTTTGCTTATCACTACTGTAGATTGCAGGATGTCGAGTATAAACATTTACATTTTCTCATTGTTCCCACTAGCGAGCATTTGAATTTCACTCTAAGAAATGGCTTGGCCTTTGGTGAGGACTGTAAAGTTTCACCTCCCACCGTGGTGGTGGGCAGAGCTGGTCACGTTGCAAACTCAGGGGCAGGGACCCAGCCCTCCAGCAACCTCCTGGCTCGGGTGAGGAACCTCTCCAAGAGAAGCTGTCTATAGGTGGAGCAGGGGTCAGCCTGCAAGACTTCCCTTGTTGCATGCTCACTGCAATGTTGTGTGTGCCACAGAGATGTGGCACTGTCCAGCCCCCCAGAGTGTAACTCCTGGCAGGGTAGATGTTCTGTACACCATTTAAAGCAGCCATTGAGGAATGACAAGATTCAAGTTGTCCAGTCTACAAATGACATTTCTGGGGCTCCCTCGGATTTCTCACCCAGCTCAGTTTAACTGCACCCTAGGCTGGAAAGAAAGGAAAGGAAAGTAGCTTCTGTGCTCCCTGTGCCTGTCTCAGGGAAACTCTGAGTTACAGCTGCTCTGGAGACCTTTCTTTAGCCAGAGGAAAAAACCTTAGGAACAGACTGTCAAAAGTACGTGGGCATCTGAAGGCACAGCCAAACACCCGCGGGATTTTCCAAGAACACCTCAGCTGCCTCGGCGCTTTCCGAAGCCCTTGGTAGTGCCTATCTGCATCTCTCTGCACCCACATGCCTTTGAGAAGCTGGCCTTTAGCCCCTTATCCTTATGAAAGTATTTCCCCTGGAATGAATGACTGGCAATTAGTTTAAGAATGAGGCGCTCCCTTTTAAATCCAGTACAAACAGCTCGAGTAGATAAATCACCACAAGACCAGTGGCTCCAGATAGACATTTTGCCAAAGTAACTCGTAAGAATATCATTTTTAAGCTGCCTATGTTAACTCACGGATAAAGTCTTTAAATCCTGCTACAGAAGGATTTTGATATAGTTCTTACTTAGCAACTGTTTTCCAAAATTAAGGTAGTAATGTCAGAATTAAGGAGTGTTAAAAAAGGTCTCCTGAAAACAGATTTCCATGATGGTCCAATGAGTGGCAGGCATATTAATATCCTATGGAGTCATAAAAGATGATCTAACGGAGGGACAAGCAAGTTCAACTGCAAAACAGACAAAACAAAGAACAAGAAGAGTCCAATATGGCTTTGTGATTGCTTGTGCCAAGATCTCCAGAACAGAAGAAAACCAGTAGCAGAGAAAAAGTAAATCAACTAAGGATGGCTAATTTGAACACCAGCTCTCTGGAATTCGTAGCAATGGTATCCATTAAGGCAAAGATCGTCCCTCCTTTGATTAATAACTCATTCATGGTTTTACTTAACCAATCCCATTTGCTACAATTTTCAGCCAACACGCTCTTCCTGAACGACCTCATTCAGCCGATGCTCACATTGTCATGGTGTGGCTACCACTGGCCACCCACAGCAATTGCTTCCATGCTGCAGCTAGATAGCTGAGAATATAAATGGCAACAGGAGTGTAGAGCCTTATGGAAAAATAGTTGTTTCTGCTTAAGAGATAAGAAGGTTTGTGATTCACACAAAGTCTTTTGAATTAGCAAATATTTCCCCAGCCAGAAATCATACTTATTTGCAAAGAGCTCTTTCTGAGGCAACTGGTGTCATACCAGTTCTGGCTCACAGGTATGTAAAGGGAAAAAAAGACACATCTCTGTCAACAAGTTAGTTCTGACAAAGAGGAGGGGGAATACAGAAGGTACTGACACGCACTATCTCAGTATGTTTGTCAGCTGTCGTTTCCTCCCACCCAAACACTCATTCCCCTTGTGCAGTCGGGGCACCTTTTCTCAGTGTGTGTAAGAGCTGTGACACAGTACAGCCTGGCTGTGGAAAGTGGAGCCTGAGCTGGGTGAGCTCCCTCGGCATTGCTGCAGTGCCAATGTTGTTAATAATAACAGCAATAAAAATACCAAAGCTTACACTGCTGTCTATTAGTGCCTGTTGGCAGAGATTTCCAATGACCACCAGTTATACAGAAAAATTCAGGCACCCACAGATGACTGCTAGGGAGGAATTAAATCCATTAACAAATGAGGAGAAGGAGGAGGGAAGTTATTGTTGAGTTAAAATGAGCAAAGGATGAGCTACTTTCCAAACAGTATCATCGGCTCTGGAAGACAGACAATGAGTCAGGGTGCTGTGTGAGGGAAGGAGTAACCTGTGAGTATAAACTGTTGGTAAATGGCAGGAAAGATCACTTCTGGCACTTGTGAACCTGTATAAAACATCTGCTGCTGGTGATAGCATACCCAACCTTGGCTGACATGCAGTGCATAACGACACCGGGGACCTCAGACGGCAAGCAGTCTGGGGAAATTACAGAATCAGGGGATGAGAGGGTGGGGGAGATATATTTGGATTTCAGTCCATCATGTGTTTATTTAGTGGAGTAAAAAGAAATCAATCACAAGTTCTTCAAGTTTGCTGGAAGTGGAATGGTCTTGCCTAGACAGAAAACCTGCTGAAACCCACTGTAAATGTATTTACCTTGATACAATTTCAAACTTTCTGGCTGCAAAAATCTGATGCTGATTTGCATCTCCCGAGGTATCGGCCCCATTTCTAGAAAGTACTCAAAAGAACAGAAAATTCTCGAGCGTGGCAGAAGTCTAATGGGTTGATTGCAGCGTGGTTGCGTTTCAGGAGTGCCCGAGCAGGGCTGTAGTATGAGCTGTGGGTCTCTCCACACAGGGGAAGAAGGGATGAATACCTGAGGAGAGAGGGGAATAGTCAAAAGAGACAGCACCGTTACAAAATAAG
This sequence comes from Actenoides hombroni, assembly GCA_024336885.1. NCBI lineage: Eukaryota > Metazoa > Chordata > Aves > Coraciiformes > Alcedinidae > Actenoides > Actenoides hombroni. The sequence goes on from WUAM01000395.1 coordinate 17,200,839, forward strand.
ATAAGAAATACAATAACTTTGTTTGGAAACATGTTTTCTTTCATTAATAACTTCCTATGTTTTATTTTGACTGACGATGTTCACGGGTAAATAGTTTGGGGCACGTAGAAGAGACGTTCATCGCTCAGGCTGGGGAATGGCGAGGGGAGGGCTCGCGCCTACGTACACTTCTCACACGTAACGGTGCCATGTGACAGACTTCCAGACCAGCAGGTTTCGTGTGGATCATCTGAAGCTGCAGAATCCAGGCAATAATGTTGGTATTAAGGCCAGAGCTTCTGGTTGAGTTAGATCAAATAATTTACAGTAATCCGGGGAGGCAACCAAGACTCCCTCAGTGCTCCCCTGAGAAGCTGTGCCAACACTTGGTGCCCCTCCTTGTTAAAATGTGCGTCTTGTTTCAGACCTGAGCTGTCCACGGAGCTTTACAAGGGCTGGATTTTGTTATGCTTTTGTCTCCCTAATTAAACGGTCCTCTCCAGCCACAATGATCCCCCCTCCGTGGAGGGGCTCTCAGCGGAATCAAATCACCCCTTCACCTGCAGCAGCGGGCTCCTGGGTTTTGCCAGCCCAGATCCCAGGCTGGCAGCAGCACCTGCAGCCCTTAAGCCCTGCACCCGAAGCATCTCCTTCCTGGGCTGCTCCCTGCCTGCTGAAACCTCCAGCCCTCCAGCAGCGGACTGAACAGTGCCGTGCTCCGGCCACTGCCCCGGCTTCACGGGAAAAAGGAGTGTGTGTGTCTGTGTGTGTCCATGGGATCTGCTGCTTAAATGTTTTCCTTTCCCAGGGGATATATTTGACATCAAGATAAAGGGGCAGCGTGGAAAACAAACTTACTTTTGCCCCCCCCCTCCCCCCCCCAGCCTCTCCTTGGAGTTTGGTATTGTAAAACAAGCCGCACTAGCTGAGATTCTTTTTGCAAGCTCACGGTTATCTTAGCAGCTGTAGTATAAACTACAATTCCTTGAAGGATCTCCCTGCCACAGCTGCCTTCCTAGCGGGGCGTGGAGGGGGAACACACGCCGTAGTATTCATGGGGAATAATGTATTTTTCGTGTGCGAGTCCAGACAATTTCCTGAGCTGGCTAATGCCGTACCCTACGCTTTCGTTTGGAGCTCTGCTGAACCCGCTGGCTCCACACCTGCAGAATGTGATAGTGTCCATCTCTCTGCACCTCATCAACAGGATCTCCCTTGCATTTTGCTTCCGTCGGGATGAACTACAGCGGGAAGTAAAAGGGGTGATGCTTATGAAGTGTGTGAGTGAAGGGCATAATCAGAGTGGTTCTGCATGAGTGTTGCTTGTTTTGGTGTTAAGGCTGCTTGAGGTGCCTCCTGCTGAGCCGGGTCCCACGCAAGCCAGCTCATGTCTGTGTGCTGCAGAGGAAGCATTCCTGTGAGTTTGACACCCTGTAAGGATGGTGCTTGGAGTACAAGCAACCGTTGTTTAGGTTGTCACAAGACTTTCAGCTGGTACCTCTTGTGGTTGCCCAAGGGATCCTTCCTCCTCTTGCAACCTCTGGTCTTTGAAGGCAAGGGACTTGGCCCCATGGGCAGGCTCTAGGAGGTGTTGGGGTTGCCTGGCAGGCAGTGATCTCCACACTTGTGTTCTTTCACCCACTCTCATTCTTTTCTTCCTTCTCAATTTCCTCCTCTGTGGGCGTGAAAATGACTGCAGAAGAAAGAGGAAGGGGAAGTGACAGGCTGGAGAAGACATTGGCTCCCCCTTCTGCAGCTCATTTGCCACTACAAGCAGTAGCCAAAACCTTCCTCCTCCTGGGAAAGGCCCGAGCCCCCTGCCAGGCTGGGTAGGATGTTCCCAGCCAGGAAGTGACGGAGAGTCCCGTGCCAGGTCAAGCCACAGGCACGGCAGTAGAGCAGGAGCAGGTCATGGAACCCTGTTTGCATTATGGAGCTGTAAAGAGCCCTCTAGATTATCTTCTTGATTATCAGACCCTACCCGTGCTGTTTTCATCTCGGAGGAGCTGAGCGCGTCGAGATCTTGCAACAGCCCTGCCAGGGCAGAAAGTTCCTACGGGCACAGGAACTCAGCTCCAGGGGTTTGGTGTCTCTGGCAGAAAGTCTCTCCCCCCACTCAGGCAAGATCATTCTTGACTTCCCAAGTGTACTGGGTGGCAGACCTGGAGAGCACCCTTCAGCGAAGCGCATCGTTATCTACCCTTTCAAAACTACCTCTGTCCTATCCCGTCCTACTCTGTAACCTGTACGTTAAGCTGTGTCCTACAGCTGGAACTTACTTGCTCTGGAAAAGAGATTCATCACTCTTTCAACTCCTTCGAAGAAGGAAATCAATGACTAATGCTTTCAAAGCTGCCCGAGTAACTCGGGAGCTCGTATCGCATTGTGTTTCATGCTAAGCGGCTGTGAGTTCAGAAAACCACAACAACCTGGCCCAAAGTCTCAGTTCCCAAAGTAATTAAGGCGGTTTGGAGGCACGGAGTCGAACTGTAAATTGAATTTGGTCTCATAAGTCACTTGCATGCTTTGGAAAGGCTGACCTTGATGTGGCAGGCACGGTGTAACTGGCAGTGCTGGTTACAGGGCTTGGGTTTCTTTACTTAATTCAATGATGGGACAGGAGGATTCAAACACCAGATTAAAGCACCCCAGCTGAGCCAAGGTAGCTGGATATGTGGTTATGCTCTTACTCTCTGGTCAGCATGAGGTGAAAAGTGCTTAACTTCTGCCAGTTTCTTCTGAGGTTTAGCATAATCTAGTTCTCCTCACATTTGCCACAGGCTAAGAGCGTGCACGTGGCTGCCACCGTGCAGATGACAACCATTAAACCATTAAGCAGCAGTAACTATGTGCCTGCACTCCTCCCTCACAGTCTGCTCCTCGGGCTGGGTCCCTCAGCCCTGCAGGACCCACCTTCAGCGACCTGCTGGGACTTGTGTTTGCAGGGTCAGCCAATACATCACACGTTGGCGTGGGTGCATTGCAGTAATGAAACATAAAAACGGTTGTGTCCACTTCTCAAATCAGGATGATTTTTTCCTTTATTATGTGTAGCGCTGACTTATCTTTTTTCCTTTTCTTCAAGAGCCCCAAGGCACTGTGAGAAATGGAGCTGCACTGCATCAGTGACCCCAAAGACCCCCAGAAAGGGACAGCTCCTGCTGCAAAGAGTGGCCAGCTGGCACGGATGGGAGACGTGAAGGTGGAGGAGATGGCACAGCCAAGGAAAGAAAGAGGCGGAAGCAAAAAGGTAAAAAACTCTCCAGCTTATTCTTGGTGTTCATTTTCATCTTTCTTCAGTTTCACTGGGGAGATTGAAAGTCTGAGGACAAGAGACATCACCAGCTTCCCTGTGTCTCTGCCTCAGCTGCTTTCTCTAAGCGCTGAGCTGGTGACAGCATGTGGGCAGCTCCTGGCTGCCTCCTCCCAGAGGTCAGAGGACACCACAGAGTCCCTTCCCCTGTGCCACCTCTTCCATAAAACACAAGCAATCGCGGATGAGGCAATCGTTTCGTCAGCCAGGGAGAAAGACAGAAACATGAAAACTGAGGCAATGCACGCTGTCTGGCAGCACCAGCCAGTGGGGAAAGGAAAGCAGGATGGTGTAGGGTATCATCAAGGTGCTACTGCTGGTCTGTATCATACTAAGCCAGCAGAAACCCCTGGAAAATCGATGGAGATAGGCTGCAACACCCTGTGTGTAAACCAAACCTGAGCACACAGCCGCTGTGCTGTCAGTTCCCGGGGCTGAGCTTATTTGTTTATTTTTATTTTGAGTGAGAACAAAGGAGCTTTTGTGCCTCTAGGGAAAAAAACCAAACCAAACCAAACCTAAACTTTTGGTTTTGCTGCTTGCAGCAGCAGAGAAGATGTGTTGTACCTCTGAATGTCTGCGCTGGGGTAGTTCTGAAGTTCCTCTAGAGTCAGTCCCTCCCTGTGCTTCGCCTGAGAAGGTGCTTCGCGGAACCGCCCCGCCGTGCCACATCCACACAAACCCCTGCACAGCAGTGAACTGTGAAAAGCCAGGGGTAACTGCAGAGGGGGGAGTTCACAACATAAATGGCTTCTCAGCTGCTAAAACAAAATCATTGCCTTGAGGTTAGTCCATTGTGCAGCACATCGGAACAAGATGTAGCTGAGGCTGTCTTGTGTTCGTGCCTCTGGCCTTGGTGTCTCTGCAACTCTGGGCATCTTTTTGAGAATCTTTCTTCTTCAGCTAGTGTTTTAGAATAAAGAATGTGAAAAATGTAATACTATTAAAGACTAAAAAAAAATAAAATCGTGATTGCAAATACCCCAAACACAAAAGTTTTTATGGAAAGGCCAAAGTTTTGACCAAGCCTGGGGAATGGTTAATGGTTTCCAGGGTCCTGAGTGGAGCCTGTTGCAGCAAGACAGACCCAAGGGCAACAGTGGGTAGAGCACTTGTGCTGTCCCCTCCCCTCACAGGGAGCTGTACAGTCCCACCTTTCCCTGACAGAGCGTCTCCTCCCGAGCCACCCTTCTCAACTTCAGCTGAAGCATCTCCACTGGTATTGACAGGCTGAGAAAGCCAGGTGACCTCTTGACAAATTCTTTTCATCACTCCCAGCCAAAGAAAGGATCAGGGCTGATTTTAGTTCAGACAACAACTTGATAGCTGCTTTTTTCTGCTCCAGAATAAAACATTTCAACTTGCATTTAATAAAGCACCCTTGACTTGAAATGTTCTTGATGTTCTCACTTTCCAGTTAAAAAAAAAATAATAAGAAAAATAGATAAAATGAATGGTGAAAACCATTGACAAGGAAAAGGAAGTAGTTGTGCCCCCCAGTTTTCCAGTACTAAATGGTGGGGCTGCTCAGGCAAGTCACCGGAGTTTTAAGACCCCTTCTTTTGCCTTAGGAGTCTCACATCTCTGGGCAGTGCCTTCCCAGCCTCCATGCTTTCACTGGGAGAGGAGGAGGGAAAGCTTCTCTCAGTCCTTTGGCTGACCTGAGCCATCTTTGCCTAGACAAACACGCAAGAGATCAGAGCCCTTGACTCAGATGCTCCCCTTCTTTGGCAAGTGTCTTCAGGACAGGCTGGAAAGCACTTTTTTTTCACCTCCAACTCCATCTCCCTGCCCGTGCTCCCCAGCTTGGTAAATATTGAAGTATCCCTGACAGAGAAGGATGGCTCCTGTAGTAGCAACCATGAAGGTCAAGCCCCAAGTATGAAATTGTGAGGAGAAGTGATTTAGGCTCAGGAAAAGGAGAGGTTTGAACGTTTCTATCCCACACCTTGCATGCCAATAAATAAAAAAAGGGACATACATTTTTCTTTTGGCTTTGTCAGTGCATCTTAATTAATTTTTCTCTGAACAACTTTTCAGCAAATACCATTCCAAGCTCTGAGCAGTTTGCAGACAATAAACCCAGCATTTTTTCAGCAAAATTCCCGTTTACCACCGAGAGGAAAGAAAAATCACCCGGCTCGGTTTTACTGCGTGCACATGAGCTACAGTTCCACAGGGGCCCAAATCCTAGTGTGAAATTCACCCAGCCTTGCCCCCCCCCCAAAAAAAAAGCTGCACTTCACCAAGACCAGTGCTCCCACTTTGTGGACCTCAGCACAGTGGTCAGAAAGCCCCAATCTCATTTGGAATATTTCCTAGGAGGAAGGGGGGATCTGGGCAGGGAGGGGGTTGTGTCCCCTCCCACTTTACCGGAGCGGTGAACGGCACCTCCCTTCCACACCCTCATGTATTATATTCCACTTCTCCTTGTCATGCTCCGTGTAACGTTGTTTCTGTGCTGTGAAGGGTGTCTGGCTCTCCCCTTGACTAATCACTGGGCACTGGAGGGTCCTCTCTGGAGCTTGAGAACTTGACCTCCAATGACACCCGTTTGACAGGGATGCGGATACATGCGGCTCCCCTCACTTAGCCCCACTCACCCCAGGAGTTCTTCTCTGATGCTCTGTCAGCACAGGCTTTCAGACAAAAGATGCTGCTGAAATCAGCAACAGCCAAAGGAATGTGGCCTTCTGGCCTAACAGCCTTTGATTGATATTCTTTATTTCAACAAAACCTTAACGTGGCTAAAGATACAGAGTACAACCTGGTTTGGCATTGCAGGCAGGCCGTGCCCGCGGGACCAGCAGGGTCTCGGAGGCAATGGGCTTCTAACCAACTAGCAGGCCTGGCTGTCAAAGGCACAAGGTCACTCTGTCTGTACCTGTTTCTCCTTCCAGTCTGCAGAGCGGCTGCTTTAGAAACTAATTGTGTCAATACTCTTATTTACTATCTGCCTTACAATAATGCCCAGAGGCCCAGCAAACCAAGGGTTTCCCGGTGCCAGATGCACAACAAGCCACAGCCCCTGCCCTGCAGAGCTTCCCATCCCACCAGGCTGGTTGCAGCCAGGGACTTGGGACGCAGAGCCGCGGGCAAGCTGAGGCTGCAGGAGCTGGGAGCGTAGCGCAGAGAGGAAGGCCGAAGCCTGCTGAGAGAGCCATGCCTGCCCCTCGCACAGCCCTCGCCGAAACCCAGCCCCTTTTGCCAGGTGCCCCCCTTAGAGCTTTCCTAGCTGGAGCTTTCTGCGTGTGCCCTCTGCTTGGGGAGGATCCTGCCCACCATGGCCAGTCCCTCACCTCCCCCAGCAAGGGGGCAAGCAACACCAGTGCCTGGGCGATTCCCAGGCAGACATCAGAGCCTGCACATAATGACCCTGTGCCTGGGAGACACGGGGCTCCTTCACACGCTCTTCCTGCTCCCCACAGGAAATTTCACCTTCCCTTTCCCCCTGAGAAAAACTGCAGCTCTCTCACGTGAAACTGAAAGTGTTTCAGAGCTCAGGCTGCAGCTGGCTTCACTTGACACCAAATTTGGATCCCTTTAATGAAGAAGTGCCGGAATTTCCGTGAGAGATAGGGAGTCAGGAGAGATTTCATGTGCAGAGACCTCTGTCCTACAACAATATTTTACTGAGATGATAACCGTAACACCGAGGTATTTTACAGCTCCACCCTTTGGAAATGATTTTCTTAGAGAGGAGGAAAAATGTTTAATGCCCTGGTTTTCTAACAGCCCCTCGGCCCCCACTTACAAACAAAATTGTTCAAAATATTTTTCTTTCCTATCACACCCTCTCTCATTTCTTTGGGCGTCAGCAGCTTCTTCCCTTGGTTGCAGCAGCACTGCCTTCCACCAGCCTGCCCACTCCTGCTGCTCTCGCCCAAGGCAGGAATCCTTTCCTGTCCTTTGCAAACTGGCAGGTTTCCTGCTGAGGAAAAGCCCCAAGCAGGCTGTAGGCAGAGCAGCTACCCCCCTCCTGCATGGCTCCAGTTGGTTAATGAATAAAGCTATACCAGGATACCCCCAGATTTGGGAGATACGCTTCCCAAAAAACCCAGACAAGTGCAGGGACTTGTGCTTGCAAACCAGCAAGGCAGAAGAGGTCTCTTTCCAAGCCTGTCTTTAGTCCATCCTAGCAGAGAACCCTTCTGCAACCTACAAAACCAGGCTGCTGCTGACAACACACGCTCTCAACTTCAGCTGTTCTTTATTTCTGCGATGGTGACACCTTCACCACATGGCCTCTCAAGCTGCTGTGTTGGGCACTCACTGCCAGTGCTCATTGCGTGCATCTCCATGGCCTGCATTCAGATGAATGCTTCATCTACCTGAAAGACAGCTCTCTAAATCAAAGCAGGTAGCAGTCAGCTCTGGAGAAAGGAAATAGGCAAAGACCCCAAAAATTAAGAATTTCTACCTGGAGATTAATGCATAATGCATAAAACTTATCTGCCTACGCTCAGACTGGAACATCATTGAAAACTGAAGTGATGAACTTCATCTCTCAATGCAATGGTGTCTGCTCAGATGCTCATAACACGTTTTAGGGGTGGAGGTTTTTAGCTGGCAGGACTTTCTGCCCACGTTGGTACCACTAACACCACACACTCCAGCTGTCTCCTAGCTTTCCCTTGGACAAACTAGACTTGGTCTTCTCAGGTACGAACTTTACGATGGGTACCAGGACATTAAGACACATTAACTAAATTGCTTGCATTGATGAAAGTCTTGAGACTCCAGAAAAGAGAACAAACTTTGCAGATAAGAAATATATTGAAGGACACAAAAGCTGCAGCCCAGTGGCGGTAACCTAGAAATGCCTGCAATTTAAGATTGCAATTTAAGATCAATGGAGGTGTGAGCAACCATTGCCAGTGCAAACTGATGCTGGTGTGGCTACAACAAGCTGTATCATTTGAAGATGATCTGGCCAAAGGTAGACATCACCTTTGAGCAATTCTAACAGGAAAAAACCAACCCTTATTAGTTAAAGTAGTCCTCAAACATGCTATTAAAAAATGAAGCCTGTGTTCACCTTGGACTTGCTGATCTGTAACAGCAGTATCAAGGCATAAAAATGACCTTCTGCCCAATGTAGCCTCAGTCTAAATGCCCTCATATCCTACTCTTCCCAGATAGGTGACTAACTGTTTAGTGAGATATGCTGCACCCCAGCCCTGGAACTGAAAAAGCAAAGGATAGGACCCCGTGATCATCATCCTGGGATGCTCACATTCAAAATCAATGCAGCCTCAGATTATTTTGTATGTAGAGTATCAAGCCCATTTTAAATGAAAGCCACATTGAATAGGGAAGCAACAGATCGCTCTACATCCCTCGTCTCAAGGTGCTTAAGAACGGGTGAGGTGTATTTACTCACACCTCTGTCCTCACTGCACTCTGCCTTGGCTGCAGTCAGAGAATTGTGCCCGTAGCCATGCACATGTCCTATCTCAGTGAAGGATCTACTGTGTTAGCAGGGCTGCATTTTGCCCAACACCATTCTCCCTCCAGAGCTAAGCAAATGAGATATGACTGCTTCATGCTCCGCAGGCTTCCATTATTAGAGTCCCATCTCTGATCAGATGGCATTTCACGAGCTGTCTCTTTCTGATTTCCTGCCCTACACGAGTATCATTGCTTCCTTGAGGCTGTAGGCGATGCAGGATTGTCCACTCCGTTCGCCTGAAAGCCTCTGGACACAAACCAGCTGCATGGAGAGCCCTCGCTTTTACAGAGATCGATGGTCAGAAGCTGCTAGGGCTCAACTCCAGAACCACTTTGTTACCAGTGATTGATGTGACATCCTTCATTTCTAAAAGCCAGCTGCTTCCAAAAACAGCTACAAACACAGAGGCCAGACTCTAATCTTGGTTATGTCAGTTTATCTCTGCAGTTACCCCCAATTTACACCAGGTAAGCAGAGATCAGAATCTAGCTCCGTCTCGCTTCGCCTTGGCCATAAATAAGCCCATTAGGGTTTGTCCCGATGATGTAATGGTTTAATGCAATACCCTTCACCTCCCTGTGTCAGTGGAGTTGCTGTGGGGGCAGACAGCACTAGGATTAGCTATTTCCCATGTCTCTCACACAAGGAAAATTCAAGTTTGATTCCCAGCCACTGTACCCGTGTTCTCTACTCTCTGCCCCAGACAGCTGCCCGACCGCTGTCCCAGACGTGGCGTTCGGGGCAAAAGGCAGCGCTACGTGCTGCCCGTCCAGCCTGCAAAACCCCAGCCTGAGGCAGCCTGGACCGTGCTCGTGCTCTCTAGTACGGTACACTTCTAACTAGAAAGCCCTGGGATTACAGGGCAGGAGGAGCTTGTCAATCCTGCCTAGGCAGCTTCCAGAGGGATGGCTTTTCAGACAGAGACATCTTAAAGGCAGTTGATACAAGTCTGGACTGTAACTAGCAACACAGGAATTTGGCCTAACTAAGGGCTCTGTCAGATCAAAACATTGAACGATACTTTAACCATCTGCAGCTAAAGATAGCAATACGTAAGCACAGGAGGAAACAGACTGCAGTAGAAGGGAAAAACAGATTGCAGAAGAAGAAAACGTGGTGCTTACTGTTAGGATGTGCTGGCTACCTTCTACAAAAAGTCATCTACCTTCAGTTTCTATCTGTCTCTGTGGAAGGAGGAAGGCATAAACACTACATAGCATCTACATAATACCTATGTGTACAGGTCCTTGATTTACATCCAGAATGAGGAAGAAAATGCTGCTGCTTCCCATCAGATGCTTGTAAATATCATAGTAGTGTTCACTGAATTTTCACCTTGAGCTCCTGGGCTGCTGTAAATCAGAATCAATCTGAGCTCTCATGTTAAAAAATAGTGGTATTCTGTCCCTCAATTGCAGATAAATGCTTGAAAACATATACTAAGTGAGGAGTACTGGTGCAAAGAGTAAAAAGGGAAATAAGAACTCAAAATTAGAGCAGAGCAGGGTTTGGGAGAGGTCCTCAGAGGCTGGAAGGAGTGCCCACGTAGCATCTGTCAATCTCTCAGCTGCACCCGGAGTGTCGCTAGCACAGCTCACCCCACCAGCTGATGCTGCAGCGTGTTGTGGCACAGCAGCCCTTTGCCACCCCGTGCTAACTTAGGGAGATCACTGAGATGCAGGTGTAAGCACCGAGGGACCCAGAGCATCTCGCGTGCTGCAGCCCTTGCTGGGTTTGCATCAACACTCGCAGTTTTCAACGAATCAACAAAGAGTGGCTTTGCTTGAGAAGCCAGAACAAAATGCTGCAAATACCCTGGGCACAACCTCTGCAATGGTTACGGAGAAGGAACAAACCAACCCTCCCAGGCCAGCCCCTGCGACCATACAAGAGCAATAAAACAGGCATCCTCCCGGGACGCTTCCGTCCCAGTGTCTTGCCTGCAGGCCAGGGTCCTGTGTTCTTCTGCTCCAGCTACATCTGGTCCTCTGCCAGCTGCAGAGAGAGCCTCTCTCCCTCTCAGGGTCTTCCGCTCCCACTTCTCCAGCTCGATGCTCTCCAGCCTTCCTGCACAGCCAGCTCCCAAGCTGCTGCCTCAGGGCCACCACTCCTACTGTCTTGCAGTTTCCCACTGACTGGGGCTCCTCCTGCCTGGAAGTAGTTGAGAATTTGTCAGTAGGAGCAGCCACCTCCTTCAAACCAAACATCTCCAAGGAAATGCATCTGAGTCAAGAACGCCTGCCCTTGGAAATAGCGTGAGTGTCCAGTGCCTCAGGCTAGCAAACTTCTCCCTCACTGCTGGCCCAACAGCTACTCAGTTACTTCCATAGAGAAGCAGAGCAACTCAGAGCAGGAAGACTGCAGGAGAGATTCAGCTCTGGGCTGCAGGAACATTCCCACTGGATGTGGAGAAGCAGTTTCATATATTTGCTATAAAGCTGGCCAAACAGCAACTCAAACCTGATCCCCACAGCCCAAAGGTGCCACTTGCACCACCCCCACATTCAGTGGCAGCTCTCTGATTTTCCACCCTTCATCACCTCTTTTCTTTACAGCTTGGACCTCCCATACAGATACTGGATGAGTGCTGGTGACTTCTGCAGACCACCAGATTCTTCCCTTGGACTCATCCTTCATTAAAGCAAGAAATGCACCTTACAAAAGTGTAAAGGCTTCAAACAATTATAAAACATAGCCCAAAATTGTCAATAATAACCCAGTACATCTAAATACTTTTTAAGAAGAGAAGGGAACGTATATCTGACTCTGTTAGGGACAAAACACGTGGCTCCTTCTGGGTACTTTCCCTCAGCATACACCAACACAGCAGGCACGGTCCCTGTGCCTTGAAAGAAGCACCGCGTAAGATTAGGGGGTTATTTTTATGGCATGTCCTTGTCAGCATTTCTCAGTCATGTTCCTGCTCATGACTGTCCAGCTTTGGGAATGAACGACGTCAACACTGGGTCGACCCACAGACAGTCTACTGAAGTTGATGTCATTTGTTAAATGTGAAAGTGCCTGCCAAAATTAAATGCTGGCCTTTTCTTGTCATCTCCCAGAAAATAGAGCTAGCCTTCATATGAACATCAGCTGGTCTCTAACACCATGTCAGCCAAAGGTCAAGGATGTGACATTTTTAGCTATTCCAGTGCTTGAGTAAAACTCGTGACTATTTCTTGGGCATCCAATGCGATTTAGAAGAAGATATTCCTTGCAATACTATGAGTGTGCCAGAAAGAACACCATCATAATTCTACAACATTGACTGACTTCAGCAGCCAGAATGAGGTCACTCACACACTGCATAATTCAATAGCCTTGCAAACCCACAGGAGATGTGATTTTATGGCACTGATGAATCAACATGGACGCTTTGGCATCAGTGGTATTCTTCCAACACACAGAGTAATACCTTTGTCCACATAGAGACCTGTAGTGTGTCTGATTACAGATCAAGGTGCTGCTCAACGTCAGCTCAGAAGGAGAACCAGATCCTTCAGGAAACATTAGAATCTGCATGTTAAATTCAGAAATCTGAGTGCTAAGAAAGGAGTTTGAAGAACTGTTGTCCTATCTTTTCTCAGCATCTTTTTCATTTCCTCTGCCACTCACCAAGTACAGACCACGTTACAAAGGGAGGTTAGCCTGAGTTCACTAGGCATCATTCTCCATCCACTGATCTTCCAAGGTAAAAAGAAGTGGTTTATGCACTCATCAGCACAAACCCCCACCTCTGAGGGGATCTCCTGTCTGCTCCGAGCATCTCAGGGGGTTGTGGATTGTTACTCTGAGTGGCTGCTAACATGTTTCTGCAGGGGTTGCCTTTCTCTCATGTCTCTCCTCCTCCCTCTGCCCAGATACTCAGTGCTGTCTATGGAACTCATCCTCAGTGAAAGACAGCTCCAGGGCCTGAAAGAGGAAAGCAGGACTGTGGAAGCAGGAATAGAGAAGGAAAAGCGTTATGAGTCAAGGTTGTAGGACAGAGTCATAGGGAAGCAGGTTGGGAAGAGACCTCATAAGGTCATCTAGTACCATCTCCTGCCCAAAGAAAGGCCAGCTGCTTTGAGCATGAGATCAGATCTTGTTGTTCGGGGTTTTATCTGCTCAAGTCTTGAAAACCTCCATAGATGGAAATTGCACAATTTTCTCTGAGCAACCTGTTTCAACGCTTGGATGACCTTTTCGCTATATCTAGTCAGAACCTCTCTTCTGTCAGGTTATGTTCATTTTGTCTCTTGTGTCCCTGATATGCACCACTGTGAAGAGCCTTGCTCCAGCTTCCTGATAGCAAAAGCCTTCTCTTCTCAAAGCTGAACAAGCCCCATTCCCTCCACATGGGGTACATGCTCCGGTCTCCTCTTAGACACTGCCCTTCAGTCTTTATCATCCAACCAGCTTTTTACCCATCCAGATCACACCATCCTAGCTTGAATACGAGAACACAGCAGGAGAGCATCAAAAGCCTTGCTAAGGTGGAGGTAGATGGCATGCACTGTTTTTCTCCCACCCACAAACCTAGACATTTTATAATAGAAAGCAGACAGTTTGGTGGAGAGCCCAGTTTGCCCTTGGTAAATCTACGCTGCAAACAGCTTCTTCCCTTTCATGTGCCCAGAAACGTGTCCCAAAAGCTATTTCAAGAAAATACAAGACGGAGCACATGATTTGTCCTGTTCTTGTGCAGATAAAAGATGATCAGAAGAGCAGTGGTAGGGGCAGAGGCGATGCTCCCTCACTACCCTTCTCTTCTAGCCTTGTCCCAGCTCGGTAGTGAGTCTCGGGGCTTGCCAAAGAGACCTGGCCAAGTTGACTCTCTGTGTTGAATAGAAGCACTGAGAAGGCTCCAGGTGATACAAAAATCAAATGAATTACCTGTGCACATTTCCAGACACGTGACCTTATCCCACCAGTCTCTGTACTGGGCACTGAGCACCACCTGAGGCTTTTAAAGCCCTGCTTTGCACTATCCCTAATATCATCTTCTTCCCAAGGCCTCAGTCTCCCATGACAGTTAGATTTAGCAGAGTGACACAACTGGTGTGCAATACATGGAGGTTTAGGAACTATGCCAGCACTTCCACAGGAAATTATCCTGCTATATGTAGAAGTAAATGTGCACACAATCTGCATGTGCAGTTGGTGTCTCACTGGTGATCATTTTGCTGCTGATCTTGCTTTACTTCATCAGCTGGGGAGCAGAAGATTTCAGGTAGCAAATACAGCTGAAATTAACTTAGCTAAAATATCTGTGGGTGATCCATATATGAAGAATCCATCCAAAATTTTATACTGGGGAGAGGAAAGGTGTTTGAAAAGAGCTTTGAATGCATACGTGTGTTTTGTAAAACTGTATTTTGTATGGATAAATCCATTTTATTCACAGTTGGCAGAAAACATTCAAATATTTACGTTGATCTCAAAACAAAACCTGCTTATTTTTCTAAGACACTGAGAAAATCATATCTATTTTTAAATCCGCCAAGATGTTCACTTGTGTCATTTTGTAATTTTTCCCATTGTTGCTGCTTGATAATCAGTTGAACAAGTCTTCAGTAGAAAAAGGCGCTCGTTCCTCCTTGAGTTCAAAGGGAGTGCCCACCTGCCTCACACTGCTTTTGCTTCTCCACCTCATGCCATTGCCCTCCAAACCAGCACTTCAGAGCTGAATGGCTCTCTTGGCAGATTGCTGGGAGCCTTCTCTTTCTCGGAGCTGTAAGTGTGCAGCAGCCAACTGGCCTGCAACTAGCAGCGGAAAATAGTTAAGTTAAAGAAAGCACCCAAAAGTTTGGCTGCCTGTGTGAATGCTAGCTGCTTCCATTAGTAATAATCCATTGTCCGGGGAGAGAGCCGGTGCTAATGACCCCTGTTCAGGAAAGCATTTAAACAGAGGCTTAACTCTGGCCCTATTCAGCCTGGTACTTATGGCTCAGTTTAAGTGCTATGCTGAATAGATTTTTTTTTCCTGAATCACGGCAAATTTCAGCTCATCATCCCTGAGGAACAGAGGAGTTCTTCCCCCCTTTCTAACAAACGTGGAAACAGGTAGCTAATATTTAACGTGGAAGAGGGAACAGTCTAGGATAAAAAGAGGAATCTCCTGTCTCCTTTTCAACCAAAATGATTCTATGATTCTATGATTCTATGAAAAGAAATGTGGCCAGCAGGTCAAGGGAGGTGATTCT
>WUAM01000395.1:17215867-17227266 GCA_024336885.1 Actenoides hombroni
CGTGTGCATATGTGTACTGGGGAGATGGAGGGGTGGATGGATGGGTGGATGGATGGGTGGATGGATGGATGGATGGGTGGATGGATGGATGGATGGATGGATGGATGGTGGAGGTCACTGCAATCCTTGCAAGAGGATGTGTCACATCAGGTGGGGTCAATGGAAAGCAGCTCCTCCTACATCCATCTTTGCGTTCCTAGGTAGTAGCAACTCTTTTTTTACCAAATGCTGTGAGATTGAGGGCAGAAAGAGCTACACGGTGCAGAATATCCTTAGTCATTATTCGGTGAGGCACAGCTGGTTACCCAACACTGATACAGAGTGAGAACTTGTCTCATCTCCTGAGGCTTAGCTATGGCCTTACGAATAGGGGATGAGGGGGATGCAACAGCTGCCCTGTGTTAGGGGGGACGTTTACATGTTAAGAATAAAGCTTAGGGTACTCTAAAAGGTATAAAGCCCTGTTAAGCACCACGATCATATATCTGTCTTCCACGGGCCCCCATTAAAAACTCCAGGAGTGTTTTTTTTTTTCCAGCAGCACATTTGCAGGTAGCCACAACTACCCCAACCACTGCCTTTCTCTGCTAGGTAGCAGATGGGTCTCCCACCCCGTGAGACACGTCTCACCGCAGATCCATAGAAGCAGGGCTACCTGAGCCCCTGGCAGGGCTGCCCGAAGCACTTGAGCATTGGGCATGAGAACAGGTCCATTTCTGTAGGGGTTCAACCCAATGGCAGTGACAGTGACACTTCTGACTCGGTGGGGCAGCCGCTGACGTTAGCACAACAGATACTGTAACTTGCAGAGTTAACTGCGTTGGCAAATTAAATGCAGTTTCTATTCCGCACAGGCAGGGGGGAAGGAGACAGGAAGATTCATTAAAAGTTTTCTAGGGGGTAAACACGACGACTAGAATCCACGAGCAGCTCTCAGGCCCACTGGAAAAATCACATCCCGATGTCTGTAGCCCTGGTGTGAATCAAAAGCATCCCTATCACTAAGATGCTAAAGCCAAGTTAAAAGAAAGGTGGACATTTCCCTTTATTTCCTTTGAGTTCGATACCAGCTTCGGAAGGAAGAAGGGGAATATGAGGAAGGTGCCTCTAAGGTCACTGGAAGTGAAGAGCTAGGAGAGCTTTGGAATCTGCTGCAGGGAGCCTGGAGCAGTGAAATCCAGCTCGAATGCTAACACTGACCTGTGACAATGTTTTCATTGCATTCAAGGTATTTCACAGGGTTCAGCCACGGAAATATATGGGCTGCTTCTCCCCTCCATACAGCGTGCAGCTTGCAAAGTGCAAGGAATTTTTGTTGGCATTTTCTCATATCTGATGCAGTAGCCTTCCTTTCTCTTTCATATTACAAACATATTATTAGAAATAGGCAGTGAATAGGCCTTTTTTTTTTCCTTGCATTACTTAAAAAAAAAAAAAAGAATTGTTATCAGATTTAATGATATGATAAGCTTTAAAGTTCCCCTGGGAAGCTACCACAGCCATACTGATTTACATAAGCATTTTCCTACACATAATACAGCATGCAAGCTCTCTGATCTCATTATTCATTAGAAAATTAATGATATCTCTCAAACGTGAAAGCAGAGCAGCTCTGCAGAGAGTGCTGGAAATTGGCTAGTTCTCGACGCGGTAGTCATTTTCAATTTACTGGCTTGAAAAAAAGATGCTTTTAAGCAAATAAAAGGGTGCTGACATCAAACAGATACTTGTCTTGCTGCCAGGGAACGAGATGCCTTTTAAGGCAGGAAGGTGGGACTTGAGTGATGTGAATAGGAAGAAAAGAAAACAAGCCAGTCAGAGTTAAGCAGCTCTGCCCCATTCATGAAAAATGTCTAGGCTCATTTCCTCATTGCCAGAGGTCTTTTTTGCTTAAATTCTAAAGCCTGTGCTCTGTTCTTGCCAATAATAAATAGCAGCCTGTTGTTAGAAAAAGTGCAAACTATGGAGTTTTTTTAAGTGCTTTTCCCCAAGCTATGCAAACTGTAGCATCCCGTAGATCGGGAGACAGTGCTAATAAACCCCTCAAAACTTTGCCGATAACTATATCCTGAAATTGAGACTGGGTGAGATTTGGGGGTTTTTGGAATGATCTGTGGCATATTCACTGCCGGGGAGCAAAAGCTGATAATCAAGGGTGGCATGAATTGCCATCCGACTGACGCGATTAAGATCTGATTTTTCTCCTGGCTCTGTTTAGATTATAGGAGCAGCAATTAGTAAAGGCTAACTGCAGTATGCCAGCCTGCTAGTCTGGGGTATGACTAACAAACAGGATGGTTGTTTCTGTTGCGTAGTAACACAACTGTCAGGGCACTGGGACACACACACACACACACACACACACACGACATGACTCTCGCTGCACCGCGTCTCCAAGCAGAACACCTTTGTGCCCACCTCTCATACTAAGAGCGATGAAACCTCTGCCTGCTGCTTGTTGGAGGGGATACAGTGGGGTTTCTTGTTGGGTTGGATTGCTGCTTTTTAATGCAATTCATACCTCGGGTAGCAAGAGAAATCGTTCTGGGGTGTGGTAGAAAAGGGATATTAGACATGCACTACAACATCCTGTTTTGGAACTGGTTTAATATGAGGCTCACGGTCTCAGCATTACAAAATTCTGCACTCAAGCTGTCACTTGCCAAATTTTTTGCACATTAGCTTTGTTTTTTCTTTCCTGTGATCGGTAACAACATAAAAGGAAACATCTGGCTCTGCAGTGTCGGAATTAGGGGATGCCACAGGAGAAACACACCAAAGCAACACCAGATCTGCCATAAGCAGGCAGTGTGAGAACTCGTGCAGTTTGCATCCTCTTCCAGTAGGGAACCAGAAATCTGCCCTTGTAGTGGGAATGCCACCAGTGCGGAGAGAGCACTGCTGTCCTGCTGATGTTCTGACCACATCTTCAACCACTATGCTCTCCAACAGTTACAGGATGCAAAATAGTTAAACAGGCTCAAAATCCCCCTGCCAGTAGCTGTCACCTGAGTGTGGTTTGGAGGAGAAGAATTGCACGCTGTTTCTGAGCTGAGACAGATGTCATCCAAGGGAAGCAACAGTTCTGTCTATCAGAGAGCAATGCTGTGGAGATCTAGTGAGTAGGTATGTTTGGGGGTTAGATTAAAATCTCCAGTGGGTCTTTATTAATAATAGGAGCTATTGGGCTAAAATATCAAGACATGTTCGGAGAGAGAAAGAGAGATTTCTGGTCTGGAAGGAAAGGAAAATCCTTCTTGTTCTTACATGATTCATCACCTGCAGGACTCTTACACAGAACCCCTCAAATCTTCACTAAGAAATAACATGCATGAAATAAAATTCTCTTATTCACAAGAAAAAACTGTGCCACCCCAAAGCCTGCAGCCAAGAACAGTGTGGCCAATGTGTACAAACATCTGGAGAGGGCTTGTGGTGTGGAAAACCAAAGAAGCGTTCCACTCAAAGCAGCAGCTGAGCCCAGCGCAACCACTGACCTGTCTGAACTGTTGGATACCAGAGCAGAACCCTTGCAAGATGCTTTATCAGCAAGGTTGTGAACGCTTTATAGTGCCTGTGGCAGGAACCAGTGCCTGCCCCGGGGAGCCTGCAGCTGAAGCACAGGCACAGCCAGATGACGTGACTTGGCTCAGGCAGCGGGAGGCAGCGCTGGAAGCGGCACGGAGGTCAGTCTGCTTTGTCCAGCAGCCCACTGACCAGCACAGCCTTTGGCTTGTGGTGATAATGGCTGTCACACTAGTATCTGGAAGCCCCGAGAATAATGATACTGTTGTGCTAGTCTCTGTACAGCCACACGACAAAAAGATGCTCCCTCCCCAGAAAGCTTTCAAGCTAAAGCACTGGACACAGCAACTAGAAAGACAGGGGAGCACAGGAAGCAGCGAGGGGAGAAGTATTTTTACAAACATTTGCCCTTAAGTTGCAGGAGGAGCTGGAGGCCACTGTGCAGCAGCCAGCTGTGACATAGTTGCCATCACAGACACACGGCAGGATGGCTGTCATGGCTGGAGCACTGCAGTGGGTGGTTATGAGCTCTGCAGCAGGGACTGGCAGGGAAGGAGAGGCAGTGGGGTGGCTCTATGCGTTAGGGAGCATTTTGCTTGTGTGGAGCTCAATGACTGCAGTGGGGTGGTCGGATGCTTATGGGTAAGGATATGGGGGACGGCCAGGGAGGAAGGTGTCTTGTTGGAAGTCTGTTATAGACCAGCCAACCAGCAGGAAGAGGCTGATGGAGAGTTCTACAGGTAGCTGGCAGAAGTCTCAAAATCGTCAGCCCTTGTTCTTGTGGGGAACTCCAACTTACCAGACATCTGCTGGAAATACAACACAGTGGAGAGGAAGCAGTCCAGGAGGTTCCTGGAGTGTGTGCAAAAGAACTTCCTGACTCCAGTGGTAAGCGAGGTGCCTCCCTAGACCTGCTGTTTACTGACAGAGCAGAAGTGGTGGGTGATGTGGTGGTCAGAGACTGCCTTGTGCTTGCCGAACATGGAACGACAGCGCTCTCTGTTCTCGGTAAAGCAAGGAGAGGGGGCAGCAGAACCGCTACCATTGGCTTGCGGAGGGCAGACGTTGGCCTGTTCAGGTTTCTGGTTGAGAAGGTCCCTTGGGAGATGGTCCTGAAGGGCAAAAGGGTCCAAGAAGGCTGGACAATTTTCAGGAAGGAACTCTCAGAGGTGCAGGAGCAGCTGTCCCCGCGTGCCATATGACAAACGGGTGGGGAAAACGACCGGCCTGGCTGAACAGGGAGCTTCTGCTGGGACTGAGGCAAAAGAGTTTGCCTCCTTTGGAAGATGGACAGGCTACTCTAGAAGAGTACAGGGATTTAGTCAGGTCATGCAGAAAGTACATTAGGAAGGCAAAAGCCCAGACAGAACTCAGCCTGGCCACTGCTGTGCAAGATAATAGAAAGTGTTTTTACAAATACATTAACAACAAAGAGAGAGCCAAGGAGAATCTCCATCCCTTATTGGATGTGAAGGGGAACATTGTCACCGAGGATGAGGAAAAGGCTGAGGTGCTTAATGCCTTCTTTGCCTCAGTCTTTAATAGTCAGACCAGTTGTCCTCAGGGTATTCAGTCCCCTGAACTGGAAGACAGGGATGGAGAGCAGCATAAACCCCTCAAGAAGATCCACCCAAGGGTGCCGAGGGGGCTGGCACAAGGCACTCTCCATCATTTGTCAGCAGTCCTGGTTAACTGGGGCAGTCCTGGAGGAGCGGAGGCTTGCCAGCGTGATGCCCATCCACAGGAAGGGCTGGAAGGTGGATCTGGGGAACCACAGGCCCACCAGCCCGCGTCCAGTACCGGGGAAGACTCTTTGTTTGGCAATGAGCAAGCCGTGGAGAGGCACTGACACAGGACAAGCGCCCGGTCTCATACTTCTGGTTTGGAGTCTGGATAGTAATGTACTGCTGTGGGCTACATTTTTAAGATGGGTGCCTAAATCCACACTTCTGCTTCTAAAAGCAGGTACTTAAGAACCTAAAAATAGGTCTGCATAATTATCCTTTGGAAAGCAGTTTTTAAACTGTGCAGCTGACACTTGGGAATTCCAAGTGGCTGATCAAACTGAATAGAAAAGTAGCTATAAAGCGAAGGAGCGACCAGACCATATTGAAAAGACTAGCTTATTATGACGAGAAAAGCCAGCAGCACTTTTCCCATGATCACCAGCACTCCGATTTCTACAGTACAAAGTCCAACGCAGATGAGACTTTGGTCCAGTGTCCCACATCTGGATATTGCCTCATTCTATAGTTTGCTTTGTGCTTTTATTAGACGTACGTTTTATTTTGGTGGGACGTTCTCTTTAATCTGCAAAGCGTATAAGGCAGCTTGTGTAGTCAGGAAGCTATTAACTACAAACCTCTAATTCTGAGGGAAGAGAGCAAAATTACTGGAAATTGAGATTTAGGAAAAAAAAGATGGTGTGGATACTAACTGAAGGAAGCAGCCCCCTTAACTCTTGTGCTTTGCATTGGTGAGTCTCATGGCACCAAACTTATTTCTTAGTTCTCTCTGTGTCTTCCCACAGACCTGCAAGACATCTGTCCAAAAGCCAGAAACAAAGGCCCAGCTTCTGAGCAGAGTTAGCAAAAATTTTCCAACAGAATATTTTTATCTCAGAATATTTTTATCTCATTTCATCAAAATCTAATCTTTCCACTGGAACTTGCCAGTTTTGACAATGTTGCCATGCCAAAATCCACACAAAATTAAGAGGAGAGTTTTAATAATTCCTTCTGTATTGGAAAAAAAGTGTTGTTGTTTTGTTTCTTTTAGAAGGAGTTTTATTTTTGTAATTTAAAGAAACAAAAACCCAAAGTAAATGCTTACATTTCATCCCTCCAAGTTCAAGTAACTACAAAATATATTTTTACCATTAGTCTGTTTCACAGGATTCTTTGTTGTTGTTGTTGGTCAACAGCAGGGAGATCAAACAAATACCTGGTGCAAACTTGGCAAGTCCTGAGTGGTGGAATCTGTGGAGTCTGACCAGCCGTTCTTCTAAGGCAACGTGGGAAGTCAGAACCACACAGCCCTCCCTCTTTTCTCATCATGTGCCATTCCTCACAGATCCTGAGGACTAATTCTATGAGGAGAGGCTTGGAGAAGAAGGTGGAAGGCCAGGAAACCCGGAAAACCCTCGGAGTCAACAGTCAGTGCAAATCTGTGTGAGCAATGTGCCTACATGATTTCCTGGCACCAGACTCCCAGATATTCCCATGGAAAAGACCACTAACTGTGGTGGAAATGAGCTCTTTGAAAAGGTCCCTGTGACAGCTGTGCAAATCTCTTCACTAGCAGGCCTTTTGGGGCCTCTTCATGAGGTCACTTCATGCTTCAGCAACGGCCCTTGCTTTGAAAACCCTTGGTGCTTGAAGTGGACTACTCACTTCTCCTGAGCTTTTCTTCTTGAGAGCGAGGAGTCTTCACAGCCGCAAGTCAGTTGAACAGCAGGACGCACAGCAGCGCTGCGTGCCCGAGCACGAGCGAAGAAGACGTCAGCAGAGCACGCCTGGGTGCTGGCCCTCTGCTAAAAATGGAGTGCACAGCCACAGACCCTGCTGCCTTTCTGAAGGGTCCTGGACACAGCAGCACACCCAGCCGTGCGGAGACAAGCAGCTAAGGCTGTTGGGTACCAAAAGCAGTCTACCCAAAGAGCTCTCAGCCTCGGCTAACACAGCAAAGTCATTCAGCCCTCTGAGCAGAGCTGCTGAAACTGAAGAGGAGAGCAGAGCTACCCTCTGTGGAGCTTTGGGGGCTCTTGCTGGGCCGACACCCGTGGTAACTCCTACAAGTGGCACACATCTGCCCTTTCCAAGCTGCACAAGTCAGTATGAGGGGTACTGGAGCACCATCCCCACCCGTGCACTGGGACACGAACAGCTGGGGAGCCCAGGCAGTAGCTCTGGTCAGGGGGCGGATGGGTGACCGCCTTGCATTGCAGCCAATAACTGTGCCCTTCGGGGGAAGGGCTGGCCAAGCCCACGGCCAGCGTGTGCTGCGTGACCTGTGCAGTGCTCTCCTAACACCGCTTCTTGTGCTGGGTTTGGCAGGGATGAGTTCATTGGTATGAGCTGCAGCAGCACTGACACCTACGCACCTCTAGATCGTGCCGCTGGTGCCCACCATACAGTTAACACTGACTGGGTCTCTAAACACCAGAGGGGCAAATTCTCATACCGGGGTGTAGTTAGTGGGGGTTAGACCACTTCAGTTTGTGCTTACTGCTCCTGTTAGATCAGCTCCTTCAGGCACATCAGAGAGGAGAAAGAGTAACTGGGAAAGATGGTTCCCAAACTTTAATTCCTGTGACTTGCTCCCCTGATGCCAATGAAGATGCCCACACTGGCAGTGGAGCTGTGAAATCGGTTTCTTCCTTTTGATTCAATTATACAGAAGGGAATCTCAGTTACGGGGTGATAATACCCATACCCCCAGGTCAGCTGCTTCCCCCCGACACTCTGCCTCTCCGCTGGGTATTTTTGGAAGATTTCTTACCTCAGAAGCCCGCAGTCGAGCAGTGCTCCCCCTGTGCTGGGGACAAAGCTGGTGGTACGGCTGTTTCCCCTCTGAAGGGAAGCGATGTGAAAGGCCAGCTGACAGCTCAGGGTGCGGTGCCGAAGGGTGCATCGCGCCGGAGCCAGAACAGCGAGCCTGAGAGCGCTTGCCTCCGCTGCAATTCAGCCAGGGTGCCTTGCAGCTCAAATTGCTACTATTTTGTGGGTCACTACCTCCTCCAATATTCTGTGTGCCCTCTCTTGTTTTCTTTTCATTTGCTATGCAGGCTCGCAGACCTTCCTGCTAGGCTTCACTTGGGAGGCCCAGAACCCCTGTTCTGCAAATCCTAACAGGACCTTGATGGATGTTAATGTCTCTGCCTTTCATATCATTTTACCAGCGAAACCTTTGATCTGTCAGCAGTCTTTATATCAACGCAGTCATCTCATAAAATGGAGAATATGACAATAATATCTGTTGTGCTAACGTAGAGCATTTCCCCCCCACACCCCTCATAAAAAAGCACATTGGGGAGTTCACTTTAATGTCCAGCAGCCAGATGTGCTGCAGGGGTAGAACTGGGAGCAAAACCTTTTTTTTTCATTTTAATTTTTTTTTAAAAAAAGCAGTCTGGTAAAGGAACTTGTAAAGCAACAAGTACTGTACATTATGATTCAGAGCAGCAAGGGACAGCTGGAGAGACTTGATTGGCTCCAGCCCAACGAAACAGAGGCTTCTTGTGACCAGCTGCTGTGCTGCGAGATGAATGACAAGGGTAATAATTGATTACTAACTGGCAGCTCAAAAGGAAGAAAGAATTAACAAGAGTGATGAGGTGCTTTACAGCTTGGTAACTGTAAAACCAGTAGAACAATTAGGGGAAAAAGAAAGGGTTTTCACTTCTTACCTTGGAGTTACAAGGACAGTGCTAGTTATTGTGAATCGCGCGACAAGCCGGCCCGAGGGGCAGGTCACCGGCGGGACGGGGGCTCCGCGCGCCCACAGCCCCCGCGGCATCGCTGGGCAGCTTTGCCGGGGAGCGGCTCCGGCGGGCTGAGGAGCACCCAGCCGTGCCAGTTACATTGGTAGGCGAGGCAAGGGCTGGGAGCCGTCAGCCATCGTATCATAGTGGATCCGAAACCCCCGGCCAACGGTGCGTTGTGACAAACCAATTCTTTGCCTTTCAGCGGGCGCTTGATGGCACATACGCTCTTTCTGCCCCGAGAATAAACGCACGCCTTTCTCTTTTCCTCTTTATTCCCCACACCCCACGCCCCCCCTCCTCGTAAATGGCTTTTGTGTTCACCAGTAAATGCACTGGATGCATTGTTGCTACACCTTTCTTCAAGGAGCTTGTACTGACCTCATGCTCTGGGCCATGTAAAGCCTTCTGGTCACTGAGAGCCAGGCTCTGCCCCTTTTTCATGCAGAGTAGCACCTCACTTTGGGCCAGATCATGGCCAGCATGCCAATGCAAGGAGTAAGGGGCCGTAACGTGGCCCGTGTCTTGCTCTCACACACGGGGGAATAATAGCCTCTGCAGACTATGCCCTTTCCTTTAGCCCAAGTGGGAAGAAGGGAGAACTTGATGGATCCTTCATTTCCTTTCCCAAGGCATCTGGCAGCAGGAAGCATGTGCTGTGCCAGCTCCAGAGCCGTCACGGTTTGCTCCCTTCCCAGAGCAGCAAGGAGACAGGTCTGTCCCAGCAGCAGCTCAGCAGTGGGTGGCTCCTTCCCTGGAGCTGAAGCACCACGGTTCGGTCTCACTCTCTGTGAGCAGAGCTGATAAAATCAATGGGACTAATCATGGGGAAAGGTATCATTCAGCATGAGCAAAGCTGGCAGCCTCTGGTCTGACATATGGAAACTGCTTTTCTAGCTGGTTGAAGTCTCTCAATTCAGCCCACCCTCACCCCTCCTCTCACTCCAGAATCTGCCATCCTTGTGCTTATGAAGTCGCTCCTTGTGACTGGCAAGGTCTGACACCTTCCAACTGAAAGCTAAGGAGATTTGTCTCTCCTACCTTTAGCCATGTAGAAGCTAAACAGCCCACCCAAACTGGGGGCTTGGCTGTCTTCTACAGACACTACAGAGAAAGCTCTCCCCTCAGAGGTGAATTCTGAACCACCTATCTCAAACGGCTGCTCGAGGATGGTGCACCCTTCACCTGCCCCATTAGCTTGCCTCAGCAACTAGTTGAGGGTTGATTTGGAATTTTATTGAGGATAGAGGACAGACAATGTCACGCTCTGCTCAGGGTCTTACTCTGACACTCCAGGCCAGTGAAGCCAACGAGTAGTACAGTAAGAAGATTGGGATGGGTCACCCTCTGCAACAACACCTTGGGCTGCGCAGCGGGGAGGACAGCAGGCTCGGGGTGCTAACGTGGCATTCCACCAACGAGAACAGTTGCCATGACAGAGGGGAGCTGAGCTGCTCCAGGGCAGGGGCAACCGGGGCTGTCCCTGCTCCCACCAAGTGGAACATTAATGGAACAAATTTCAGGCAGAGGATATTGCAGTGGAGCTCAACGTGTACGAATGCGAACGGTACAGGAGGCATGTCTTCATCAGTGCACCCTTGCAGTCTCCCCTAAGGACTGTGGAGGGAACTTTGCTAGAAAAGCTACCAAAAATTCAAGGCCTGGGGGTGGGTTGGCAGGTCTGGGGTTTTTGTTATTATATACATAGTGCAAAAATGTGCTTGACTAATCGAAACCTTGTGTTGCTTTCTTACACTGCTAGAGCAATTACAGCTGAGAAAAAAACCAACACATCACCCAATATGGAAATACTTTTTTTCTCATGTTTGACGTTTTTACATTTTTACTGACAGGGCAAAGCCTATGATTTAATCGGTCTCCATTTCCCAGAACTGCTGAGAAGGGCCTGGCCCCTCCTCCACCTTTCTCAAAGGGCTGGTGATTGGAAAGAAGGCCGTGCAAAACTCCCAGGAGTTAAGTCCATCTATCATGTAGCACTGTAGAACTAGGGGAAAACAAAAAAAAATAATAAAAAAAAGAAATACTTTCTCCTAAAGGTCTTGGTGTGTGCACTGCAGTGCACATAGTGATTGTGAGTGCCTATGGCAGAAATGGGAGCATTTTGAAGAAACAAGGGTCTTTTTGCCACTCATTCAGGAAAATGAGAAGCTATTCTGCTTTTCTTTTACTGAAGCACATTCCTTCCACATCCTTTTTTCACTCTTATTACTCTTTGTAGTAGCAATGCTACAGCCTGCTGGAGAGGGGGAGAGAAAGAGAGAAAGGGAGAGAGAGGGAGAGAGAGAGAGGGAGAGAGAGGGGGAGAAGGAAGGAAGGAAGGAAGGAAGGAAGGAAGGAAGGAAGGAAGGAAGGAAGGAAGGAAGGAAGGAAG
>WUAM01000395.1:17227366-17238596 GCA_024336885.1 Actenoides hombroni
TATTTATATAGTGTATATATATATCTATAAAACCTAATCTTTAACTAATGTAATGGAGCTCCACCGGCAGCGGAATTCGGTCTCAGCTGCAGCCATGCAGCAGACAGATCTGTTCCCTCCAAGGTATCACATGATGAACAGCTGGAAGCGAGGCACAGTTCAGCAGTCAGTTTGAAAACCCTTGCCCATAATGAACTGCTGCAGTTCAGCTCTTTCAAGTGAAGAGGGTTGAATATATCAATGCTATATTGCTCTTCTCGACGTACGTTGTTCCTTCAAATTCAAGCCAGATTTGCTCGTCTCTAGCGGGACAGCAGGAGTCTGGGGACACCTTTGGCAATGCTGTGACTTCACCTTTCAGCCAGGAAACGCACGAGGGATCAGATGCCTTTTCCTGAAAGTGCCTCTGTCAGTGTTTGTGAGGCGCTCAAGGGACAAGGATGGCGAGAGTGACAATGACAGGAAGGTGGCAAGCGCGGTCTCCTCGCAGCAGGGTTTGGAAGTGGATGGTGAGGTGCAGGGCTGTACACTGACCCCGATAACAAAACAAATCCTGCATGTCTGCCTCCTGAGCAAGCGTGATGGGATGGAGCTGGATGTTCCTTTGCTTGGTTGCTTCCCAACCCTGAGAGTGACTGCCCTTAGTCAGAACGGTATTGCTTTTCCTCTAACGCCGGTGGGGTACAGATAGCTGGGAAGAGGCACTTCTCCCTTAAAAAAATATATATAGTAATCACAAAAAAAAGGGTTTATCATTTTCACTAAAAAAGTAACCTTGAGTTTTCTCATTTTCTTTCTTGACTCACTCAAACAATGCCTCCAGTTTGGGAGGAAAAAAACCTGTGAGCTTTCTAGAAATAGACTTTGCATCCAAACTCCTCCAGAATAAGCTGCTCTGTCAAAGACATTCTGCCAGAAAAATGTCCACTGTTTCCTCAATTAGTACACACACTTGTACACAAAATTGCATGTAGATTTCTTTCCACTTCTAGCCGGTTGTCTTGTAAACATCTAAAAGGCTGGCTGCAGCTCCTGTGAATAAGGAAAAAGAGCAGTGCATCCATTTTACAGATGTGCAGCAAGATTAATCAGATTTACTCAAGGACACACAAGAAGTCTGTGCAACAGCTGGGAAGAAAATCCCAAGTCCTGGTCATGTGCTTTAGCCACAGAATTTATCCTTACTCTTGGAAAAGCAGAGGGGTGCTTTTGTGGAAAACAATGAGTTGTAAAGCCTGAGGAAAATAAACTCTCCCAGGCTTTTCCTTAAGCAGGGCCGGAGAAAGAATTTGTCATAGAAGGGTTGTTTGCAGGGATGTTTAAATGCAGATTTGGGTCCCGTTTGTAGTCGGGTTTGCTTTAGTAAATACATATCTACATGTGTTTGGGTGGGTTTGGATCGACCCCCACCAGTGGCAGACTGCTTCCCACAGCCCCGGGTGCCGCGAGGAGCCCCGCTGCCTGCGGCTCGCCCGCCGCTCCGCGCCCGTGCACCCCGCTGACGTCAGAAGGGACACATTCTTCCAGCCTTCTTGGAAACAAGACCTCCATTATAAGCCCAATTTTGACTCTCTCTAGATGAAAAATAATCAGCCCGGACTTTCACAGGCATGATATTATCCCAGGGTAGAGTGTCCTTTTAGGAACTTGAGGCTGACTGAACAGAGATTTCAAGAGTGATTTGGGGTGAGGAAAGCAGGGGGGGTGACGTGGAAGTATCCAAAGTTGATCTGGGTTTATAATTTCCTAGCTTACTGTTCAGGAAAAGTCTTGTAGTCAGGAATAACCAGGGGTACTAAGACAGTTTGTCTTTCCCAAGTGCTATCACGAGATGCACACGTTGCAGCACTACCTGTGAGCTCTCACCGACCGAGCAGCCTTCGAGCAGCCCTTGCTGGGAGTGCTGACTCTGGAGGAGCTACAACAGCCTGCATGAACCTGGATAACTCTGCTCGGGAGGGACCTGTGGAGGCCCCAAGTGCAGCCCCGTGCTCACAGCAGAGCTAATTCCAAAGATAGGTGAGATCTCAAAGGGCCTTGTCCAGTCAAGTCTGGACGGTTTCCAAGAGGGGTATCCTTCATCTTCCCTCGGCTCTGGCTCCCGTGCTGCACCACTCTCACTGGGAAGAATTTTTCCTGATCAAAAATCAGAATGTTTCTTGTGTCAGCATGTGCCCCCTGAGTCTCTGCACTTCTGAGAATCATACGGTTCTGCCTTTTCTGTAGCTCCCCGTTAGCCAGTAGAAGTCTGCATCTAGATCTGAGTCTTCTCCAGGCTGAACAGCCCTCAGTCCCCCTTCATACACCATGTCCTCCAGTCCCTGACCATCCTAGAGGCCCTTTGCAGGATGTGCCCCAGTTTGACAAATTCCTCTTTGCTTTTCTGTCATGAGGAACACATGTAACAGTGGCAGCTGCTGCATGCATTGGCACAGCCTGCCTCAAGCTAGCCTGGTCTGGCCACGCTGGCTGCAACTGTGGCTTCAGGTGCAAAGAGAGGAAAGGTGGAGAGCAGAAAGGCTGATGCCAGCTCAATGCCCTGGCCTCAAGGTCCAGAAGTAAACAGATGGGGATCTACAAGGACAGTTCTTCCCAGAAGGTGCACAGAAAGGATACTCTTCTGTTTCATGCCTAGTGTGGTCCATCTCTGTTTGCTTCCCAGGCCTCTCTTTCTGCAGCCACCCCCAGTGCCCAGCTGCAGACACACGCCAGTGTTTCCAGAGTGTGCGGTATCGCAAGTGCTTGCCCGAGCAGTTCTCTGGGTGGTGGGCACAGCTTTCCAGCTTGTTCAACTCCACCATGATCCACTACAAACTTCAGTGTCACTGCAGAAATGTTCTCCTGCACCTGCAGAGAAAGAGCATGTAAGGGGCAAGCAGGGCAGGGGCAGCTGCACAGCTCTGAGAACCGGCTGTTCCACACCAGAGGAATGGACTGTGGTTTTTGAAGGCAAAGTTATGTCTGACACCAGCTCAGCAATACCACAGTTATCCACCATGTGCTACATGAAAGTGCCCTTCATCCAGCCTGTGCCATCTCCTGGGGACTACAATTGGCTGAGCTGTTTGGTTCCTCCTCCCAGGAGCAGGGTGGATGGGAAAAGAGGCATGATCAAGATGTTCATGGACGACTGTCAAGCCTCCCTGATAGAATTGCTTTGTGGGGTCATTCATACAGGGGATAGCTGAAATAATAGCTGGCTCCAGGGGAGCTGCCTGGTCCTGGATCTTAGAACACAAAGAATTTAATGGGTTTTTTGTGGCACTATTTTTTGTGTATAATACAGGCTGTAGGCTCTGACTGTAGGTGAGGACTAGGGCTTTGATGTCTTCTAGAATCCTCTACTTTTCCTAAACAACTCAAGCAAAAGGTATTAACACAAGTTTTTGCGTGGAAAGTGAAACCTACGTGTGTCTGGTATGTGGTAGAGATAACCAGAGCAATACTGAAGCAGCATGTGACAAATTTTGTCTTTTGTGCATCTTTGTCTAACTCTCCAGCACTTTTGCTGTCTAATCTGCCAAAGACCTCTGCCTAATCTCTGTGTGGCTTCATAATGCCATCATTTAAAAAACCAAACCAAAACAAAACATGTCAGGGGAATTTTTTTCCATTTTCTTCAAAAATAAGATGTCCACACCCCCTAAAAGCTACAGCAGCCAGAACTGCAGAACCAGCAAGAAGGAGTCTAAGCCCAGAGGCAGGCTGAAGACCTGATGAGCTGAGGCAAATGGTGAGAGAAATCAGACCTCCCTACTGATGAAAACAGGGAATTCTCAGATCACTGGCACATCATGGATGATTTTCTTCCATCCCCAAAATATCCACTCACACTAGGCTTTTAAAAGCACAGTTTTATTCTGGTAGAAAATCTTTTTGATATAACTTCCTGACATACAACAGTTGTACGGTTTTTGCCTTCTGAGGCTTATCCAGTTGCTTAGCCCTGGTAAGTAAAGAAACTTGACTTGCCAAGCAATAGGTCCTCTCAAAGCTCTATAGTACTTGCAAGGACTTTTTTAAAAAAAAAACCCAAACCACTTTGTTTTTAATAAAGAGAAACCTTACTGACCTGACCTTAGAGACTTAGCAGAACTTGTACAGAGCAAATCCACATATTAGCTGCTTGCCTTCAACGTCCATGAGTAATGAGGCATCTCCAGCCCTACAATAAGATTTTGATGCCAGACACCACTGTCATGTATTTTCTGCCTCTCATATATATGCATGTGTGTGAGAAAACCCCACCTTCATATATGGTATGTCTTTCTAGTGACATTTTCACATGAGAGAGGGAGGCTGAGGTAATCTTATTATCACCAAAACATTGTAAAAACAGCAGAGCACTGGAGAACTTTAATCCTTTTCTAAATTATGGACTGAGAACATTACAATCGTGCTGAGCACAAAGGCAGAGCTGTAACTTGACAGCCTTGTATAATTTACAGCCTCCATAGTAAAAGAGGTGTTTTTATTAAATGACTGCCTGAATTTCTACAGCCACTTCAGACTCGGATGATATTGGGGAGGCTTGCATTCTGCTGCCATCATTCAAATCCTTCCCTTTCAGCACATGAATATGGCTGGGATTCCAGTTCAAAACCCATCTACAGTTATTTATCTATTCCTGCTCGTCAATTCAGGGCTAAGGCTGTTTGTGCTGGTACCTCATTTCACACATCTTGTATAGCTTTTGTTTCTCATTTTATAAGGCTGTTTTCTTTATCAAATAAGCTTAAAACATTATGTAAACAAGAAGCAAAATCCATTTTTTTCACCAGGAAAATGCCCCTTGCAAAGACAGCCTGTGTTTTATGTTCACACATGCAAGTTTCATTTTAAACTAGAACAACATATGACAAATAAACAACTGAAGTTTTGGGGTTTTTTTCTGAGTACTCATTTGCCATAGGTACCTAACATTATTTTTCCTTTCTGTATTATACAGAAAGGAAGAGCATTTGTATAGTGAAAGCAGTAAAAATACTTTTATCAGCATCCACTAAAGAATATTTTTGCACTGATAAAATAAGACCAGGCAAATAGGGTGGGTGACTTCAGTCTCAGCATTACAGTGCAGACTCTAGAAGGATGTTTACACTGCTGGAATGAAAACAATTCATAACTAAGCTTTTAAGTTAAAATAAGTAATATAAATATTTATCAGACTAGTGTTTTAAGGCCTATATTACTAAACTATTTCTGTATTATATTGGGAGTGACAGCTATTGTTAAAATTGAAATGCTTTCGTAGCAGAAAATTTAGCCAGCATGGAATGTTGCATTAGTGAGGATGCTCTGGTGGACTTGGGAAACTCAGGTCGGAAATTTCAGACAGATAGACCTTGCCCTGGGAATGCATTTTATCTTAGCTTGGCCTCTTCTCTGGATCCCACTGACATTTAGTAGAGAGTCTGCATCCCTCTCTGTTTTAAGGCAGTTCCTAGAGGATGAATTCTGGATAATGTTCCACAGTACATAAAGAGCTGCAAATGCTGCCAGCGCCTTCAGTGCAAGCAGGTAATCACTTAAAGTTAATGAAGGGCTGGTTATTGGAGGGGAGGCACAGCACTCCAACCCTTGCAGTACCAAACCTCCAAGTTGGTCACCCTCCCATCATCCCCTCTCATTCTCAGAAAGAAGCTTCCTTACTTTTCTTTGTCGCCTTTGACTGACATCCCTCTACAGTCTTCAGGATTAATTTTTTGATCTATCTGCCAAGCACTCTGTTGAGGCAACTAGAGCTGGAGCATCACATTCCCAGCACAAATCCATAAAATCAAGAAAATGCATCTTCAGGCCATCAGCTCACCTATGACACTCTCTCCTCCCCTCCAACAACTCCTAACTCGACACCTCTCCCATAGTCAGTGTAGCTGGGCTGTGCTCAGAAAGTCAGCAATGCTCCGTGCCTGGCTTGGCACTATCAGTTCATTCCCTTCCCACCTTCCTAACTCTTCCAAGACAGCCCTACATGCCCTGCCTGGAGCTGTCACTGCTGCTTCCCCATCCATGCCAGCTCCAGACATATCAAAACTGAGGCCAAAATAATAAACTTGATTGGACCCATCTGATTCTACCCAAAGCCCTGGAATTCCTGTTTCCAGGAAAGTGAGGCAAAGACCACAAGCAGACACTGACCCACCTCAGCCCTCTGTGGTGCCTCACCTGAGAACATTTACAGCTGTTTGGGGACCACAGCTGCTGTATCACACCATCCTTAGCTCTCACCCCTTTGATGTGCAAACCTTTGTTAGGCTGTATTTTTCCCTCCACCTGGTGCAGGAGTGTGTTGTACTCAGAAGTGCTGCTTTGGAAACAGTTGCTTGAGGAAGAGACAGTAAAATGAGGACAAGATGTTTTATCAGAAGGGGCAGAGATAAGAACGGAGAGCATGGTTAGTGAGATGAAACAGTGGCAGGAGAGACGAGATGTGCTCCTCGTGCGTGGCAGAAGGAAGGAGAATTGCAACTGGTCTACTATTTCTCTCACTTTGCAAGTCTAAATGAGGTATATTTCATACTTACAGAAGCCTAATTACTTGCAGTGAGTTTTGAGCCAGGGATAACGGCTGGAAATGGAAGGAAATCTAATTTCAGTTTTCAATCAGCTGTTAAATCAGTAAAACTTAGCAGCCAGGAAGCTAGTCTTTTTTTATTGACTACATATATATATATATACTAAAAAGTCCATATCTCTATCTGTATATATGAACTTAAAAACAAAAGGGGTTGAATTTCACACAGCATCTAATTTCAAAGACTTTCTGTAAGAGTCTTAAGAGAAGGAAAAAAAAATCTAAAAAGAAATAAAAATGCAAACTGCAAAACAAACGTCACAGGGCATTGAAAGTAAGCGTGCATGAAATTTCACACCAATTGAAGACCTAGATTAACCCAGGAATTCATGCTCCACTTCCATGACACCGTTAGAGCTTTGGACTCATTTCAAGGTACCGCTTTCGTGCACTCGAACAGAGGGAGCTGCATTTGTCCCCAGCAAGGCACACCCCTGATTGCTTTTCCAGGTGGCATCTCAGATCCTGTGGCCGATAGCTGAACGTGTTCCAACTTTCAGCAGGCTTTCAGGACTCGTTCGGTATTTGAACGCTCTGACGTTTAATAAAATCTGACACTTTGGGATCCTTTACCATCGTTGTCCCACCCGAGCACTTTACGGTGGCTCATAAAGTGCAAATTCTTAAACAAGTCCTTCTACGTGAGGCAGCTCTTACAGAAACATTGTGTTGCAGCTTCTCGGAGATCTCCGTGCTGAGTTTCTAGCGATATTTTCCCTCAATTAAAAAAAAAAAATGTAGTTCCTGGAAAGAAAAGTGGCACAGAGTATGAATCCCCAGAGTAGCAGAAGGACAGCGTGTCCCCGTGGCACTGGGCAGAAGGACAGCGTGTCCCCGTGGCAATGGGCAGAAGGACAGCGTGTCCCCGTGGCACTGGGCTTGAGTCGAGAGGACAGCGTGGCTTCTGGACCATGATAGTCTCCAGACATCCAGGGCGTCTCTGCAGCCCAGGGGTGCACGAGTTCCCCTGGGCCCAGTGACACCTTTCAGAGCATTTCTGCGATAGAACTGACGTGGCATGCTGTTAACATGTGAAAGGCAATGGCTGGGGGCTTTCACTGCTTCTAATCCCACCTCATCATGCTCACTGTTGCAATCTCACCTCACCAAGCTCAAATCAATTGACCACCAAATGTCTGACAAAGCTGAGAAGTGTTAGGAGAGAGTGCCCAGGAAGCTCTGTGATCTCCAACATGAGAAACTCTCCAAAGTCACAGCAGAGCAGAACTCCACATCAGCAAAGCCATCCCTTGGGGCGAAGGCAGTAGCTTGGTGGCTCTAATCTAATCAAGGTTAACGATGCT
The DNA here is from genome assembly GCA_024336885.1 of Actenoides hombroni. Taxonomy (NCBI): domain Eukaryota; kingdom Metazoa; phylum Chordata; class Aves; order Coraciiformes; family Alcedinidae; genus Actenoides; species Actenoides hombroni. Next base: position 17,235,248 of record WUAM01000395.1, read on the forward strand.
CAGAAGTCGTTGCTCTGCTGATTCCACACATCAGGGTCAGTGCAACACTTTCATGAAGAATTAAAATTATTAAGTTTCTTGAGTCAGTATATAAAAAACTGAACAGCTCCTCTGGTTTGGGATTGCTGGTTTGGTAGCAACCTGATAATGGTAAAAGTCATGTTTTAAAGAAAAAATTCAAGGTCAGACACTGTCTGGCCTATCCTTCCCTACAAGATCCTTGCACATTTACCAATCTTTCACCTCCCCCCATCCCCACTATTAAGACAGTAGAAGTAGAGAGCACTTGGGATAAGACATTTAGGCAAAATGTTTTCCAAACAGATTTGACATCTCAGGCTGCCACTGCCAAGCTGGTGTAACACGTTTCGTGCTCCTTGGCTCTAACCCAGACTACCTCTATCTCCAAATCCTTCTGCTCACGTATCCTAACTGAGGAGAGACCGAGGAACTTGGAGTCCCTGCAGTGCCTGAGCATTGCACGCATCCGTGAGTGGCTTTAGCATCACACCCGCAGTACAGACAGCTGAGACACTGCCTGAAGTCCCAAGGTCTGCACCTAACTAGGAATTAAAGAAATGGTTGTCCACAACCTGATTAAGGACCTTAGCTGCTAGATAAGCTTGTTGAGGTGGTGCCAAGACCAGTTACCATGACAGGCAAGCTGATTTGTTCTTCTTCTTGCTCTACAAATCTAGGTGACCACTGCGGTGGCACACAGAGACCCACAGCTACCATCCCCTCCCAAACAGCTTTTCTTCTTGCTCAAAAACCCCCGGTGCCTCCTAAGTCAGTCACGATCTGCCACGCCAAGTCACTGCCTGCCCACGCTGTGCCTGGGAGCTGTGACCATCCAAGTGCTACAGCCGAGGCAGGACAGCAAATGTTGAGTTTTTAATGACACCTACTGCACACAAGGAGACATAGAATCTCCCTTGGATCCTCCACCGCCCAGACTGTGGCAGCGAGCCTCTGGTACCCCTCAGCACCCGGCAAGGGCAGTGGCCACACCTCTCCTCAGCTTTGGTGGCACTCCACCTGCCCCCAGGGGCATTTTCCTGGTGGGAAAACACTGGGCAAGCCTGGATCTTATTTTTCATTTTATTTCAGTAGCAGTATGTCTCCTGCAGGAATCATGGTGTGATAGAAAAGTAACCCGGTCTTGAGCAGCAGCAAATAACAGACCCGAAAGCTGGGGACCTGCTCTGTGCTCCTTTCTCCACGGGCTCTGCAGTACCCGTGCTACCCCAGGTACCCTGTGCTGGTGGCTGGCTGTCCCTCCTGTCCTTTCAACTCCAAGCTCAGGGCAAGCACCCGTCAGTCAAAGGTTTCAGGATTTTCAGAGGACAGGTCTGATTCCTCTGTGGGTCGCAGCGAAGCCTGGGCCGCCATCGCATTCGGCTGGCAGCAGGAAAGCTCCTTGCAGGCACTGGGCTTGGCAGCAGCCCAGCTGGGAGAAGCCAGAGCCATGGCAGCACAAGAAGGCCTCTGCCCCACCACCTCCCCCGCCACCTCAGTTGCTTAAATGTTGGACTGCTGGGTGCAGGGAGGGGAGGATGGAGATCTTCCTCTGCCCAGGGGTGGGGGCCATGGCACACAGTTCTAACCCGACTGACTGAGGCCAGGCTGGCGCTGTTAGCTTCACAGCCCACATGCAAAGCCTATTAAAAATAAACCAATACAGGAAAAGCCATCGGGATGGCTCACCTCGGGGACAGGGAAAGCCCTCGGCTGCACTGGGACCTGCCTGCCAAGGGCTTCTGGACGTCAGGAACATTCAGATTGGAGAACGGGTGCTCCTGTCCCCCGTTGTGCCACCGCAGCGGCGGTGTTATTTGTGTTACAGTTGTGCTCAGAGACCTCAGCCGAAGGCTCAAGCCTCATAGCAATAGACACAACACAGTCGTGCTGGTCCAGACTGCCCCTTCTCCAACACACCACCGATTAAATGCACGCGGCCGACAAAAGCAGCAGGAAGAAAATAGCAGTGACTCCATGATAGCGTTGAGGTAAACACGAGTTCTCTCCGCTTTTGCCGAAGGGAGAGGAGCATCAACAGGAATCACACCCAGAGAAAGTCGAGCTCTTCCTACATGTTTCATTTAGAGCTGGCCCAACATCTAGCAGTGCTTTTCAGGAGTGCCAGGGTGCTGTCCCTTGGGAGGGAGCGGTGAAGAAGCTTCTTCATTGCTACAGACCACCTCATCCATCTTCTCTTGCTTAACTGGGAGACCGCGCTACATCTCGGGGGCATGGTCTGGGCAGGGGGCACAGTGGTGGGATTCCAACTCCTTCCCAGGAAGCAATGCACCATCGTTTAATGGGGAGTCTCTGCCAGTCACAGCATCTGGGGCTGTTTCAACAGCAGACTCACCTGAAGCAAAGTATTGCTGGCAAACCTGTCAGGAAGAGTCAGATAATTTTGAAAATTTCAGCAAGATTTCATTTTTGCCTTGGAACAAAAGGAACATTTTGTGGTCACTGAATTGCTATCAAGTATGTCATGCAAGAGACTCCACTGGAGCACCGACACACATGGAGCAAACTCATAGTACAAAATGCCAGATGTACGATGATGTAGTTCTGTTTTCCATTGTTTTCTCTACCAGATGGCTTTATATCACACCCCTGACCACGATTTGCAAAGCATCAAAAACTTAGCTTAAAAAAAAAAATAATTATTCCTTTCAAACTCTCATTTTACCGCCTTTGATTGCGTTTTGTTGGGGGAGATATTTGCTGAAGTTCATTCCCTCCTTCCATACAGTGTTTTCTCTTCCCCGTCACTTGCAGCACTGTGCCTGTTACAGCTGCAGTGGACCCTTTTGATCCAAACATTGCTATCTCTGTTATCAGCTCACGAGAATGTCCTTCCTCCCATCACAGTGGCACTTCTCCTAAGAAGCCCTTTTAAATGAAAGGTAATTAAGAGCCCCAGTCACTCCAACATACCTACTTCTAGTCCTAGCTGAGACATCAAGAGCTTTTTCAAGGTGTTTTTAAGAATTTAAATAACATACTGTTAGCCAGCCCAACACTGATGGCTGGATCATTCCAGGTCACGAGCGAGAGACCCCGATGTCCAAAGTGACGAGTGATTTTGTTTGCTTTCCTTTGTCTGCTGAGGAGTGGATGCCTACTCTTTTGAAAGTGCCCTTGAAAGACCAGGGATGACACTATGCGAAAGCACTCCAGATCATTGCTTACTTGGCAGGGAACTGTTTCATCTGGTAACATCCAGTAACACACCCTTCCCAGCAGCACGCCTTCTTCCCAGGGCTTCCCAGGACTGGACAGGAGTCCAGTGTAATGCAGGGTGGCCGTGAGACTTCCTCATCCCATAAGTCCA
>WUAM01000395.1:17252594-17274273 GCA_024336885.1 Actenoides hombroni
GCGTTCAGGCACACAAAAACGGGGACCCCGGGGAGGGGTTTTATTTTTTTTTGAAGATTTTAAAAAAAAAAAAAAAAAAAAAAAAAAAAAAAAAAAAAAAAAAAGGAAAAAAAATTGGGTCGCAAAAAAAAAAAAAAGAAGTCGGAGGCTGCTGTGTCGCTGCTGGCTGGGGCTGTGCGTCTCTCCCACACAGGGTCTTGAATTCATTTCTTACTGAATGAACTAAAGGAATGTGAAAGCCGATTGACAGCCTTCCCAGCCTCTCCGGGGATCTCCCCCTCCCCCAGAACGTAGCTCCCCGGGAAGCAGAACCGGCGGGAGCTGCACAGGGAGGCAGTGCTCTCTTTCGTGGGGTCACTCATTTATTTTCTCTCGTGTCTCTTTCTCTCTCCCTTCTCCCCCCCCCGCCCCGCTCTCCCCTCCCCGCGCTCCTCGCTCACAGGTCTGCGAAGAGCAGAAGTGCGAAGAAGAAGTTTTCCCCCTGGCCATGAATTACTTGGACAGATTCTTAGCCGTGGTGCCCACTCGCAAGTGCCATCTGCAGCTGCTGGGGGCGGTGTGCATGTTCCTGGCCTCCAAGCTGAAAGAGACAATCCCCCTCACAGCCGAGAAGCTGTGCATATACACGGACAATTCCATCAGGCCCCAGGAGCTGCTGGTAAGCAGCGGCCCCTCGCCACTTTCTCCCCCCCCCGCTCCGGCCGCCTCCGCAGCCGGCATCCCGCGCCCCGGCTCCTTCGCGGGCGCGGCGCCGCGGGCGGCACCCTCCGGGGTGTGTGTGTGGGGGGGGGGGGAGCCGTGTGGGGCGGTGAGGCCGGGCCCGTCCCGTCTGCGCGTCCCCGTCCCGCCCCCCCCTCCGTGCCAGCCCCACGCCGCGTGCGGCGGCCGCGGGTGTCCCCGCAGAGGGGACCTCGCCGGCGGGGAGGGGCCGCGCGCACGTGCGCGGGGACGGCGGCGCGGGGCGGCGGCGCCACCTGGCGGCAGACACGCGCCGCCGGGCGTGACCTCACCCCTGGAACGGCTCCCGGGCGGCCCCGCGCCCCCGGGGGAGCCGCCTCGCGACGGAGGAGGGGGCTCCGTGACGGGGCGGGCAGGGGACAGGAGGTGACCCGGGACAGAGGGGGCTCCGTGACGGGCAGGGCAGGGGACAGGAGGTGTCCCGGGACAGAGGAGGGGGCTCCGTGACGGGGAGGGGAGCCGCTGACCTTGTGAGCTGGCAGCGGTGCCCCGGGACGGAGCGTGCTCCTTGGCGGGGAGGGCAGGGGAGCCGCCGGGCCCCTGAGCTGGCAGCGGTGCCCCGGGACGGAGGAGGGGGTGCCTCGCCGGGGAGGGGGCTTTTGGTGTGGGGTGGTGCCCAGGGAGGCTCGGGCGCCAGCGAGGAAACGGCCGGGTTGGTAGGTTGGGAGGCCGCGGCCCTGTCCCCGTGGGTGCAGCGCAGGCGGGTCCCGTCGGGTGTCGGCGAGGCAGGTGGTGGGGTGAAAACGCGGCAACCCCCCAAGGGCAAAGGGGGTGCCCGGTGCTTCCCCGGGGAGAGCTCGCGGTCCATTCGGACACGGTGAGCGCACAGTGGAAAGAACCACAGCCTCTCGGGGGAACGAGGACTGCTTGCGCAGAGCACCAGGCAGGTACTGAAGCCTCTGGGTGAGAGGTGCTGCAGTTCAGCCAGGTCACCTCCTTCCCGCGGATCCTGCTCCAGAGCCGGCAGAATCCCGGGAGAGCTGCTGTGGAATGGATCGTGGGGTGGAGGCGGTGGGAATTCCCCGGGGCAGGGGCTGGGCGCTCACAGCCCTGCACAGTGCAGAGCTTGGCCCTGCAGACCCTGCCGTGGCTGTCACAGCCACGTCCCCCTGGTGATGCGGGCTGCTGGGGGCACGAGGCGGCATGGGAACTACGTGACCACCTCTTGTTTTGTCCCATGCGTGTGTTTTAACTGCTTCCCTGTATTCAGTCCTCTGCACTAAGTGCTCTTCTGTATCAAAATCTGTCCCATCAGTTACGTTGGGAAGATCAGTCTGTAGTTGCCCCTTAATTTCCATTATATTCAAACATTTTACAGGTCTTCTTGAGAAAGGAAAAATAATCCGCCTGGTTTCTGGGGCCTTTTACATACATGAATATGAGATTTTTCAAGCTATGGAGCGCTCTTGTCATAATCCAGTAGGAATATCTGCAGGAAAGTAACTTGCTGTTAGAGCGGGCATCTATTCAGAGAAACAACTGCAGAAATGGCATTGTGGGGTCCATGTTTATGGTTTCTCAGCAACGCTGGTTGACATCTCCTCGGCTGCAAAATTAAAGGGCTTTTTTTTTTTTCAACTTGCCAGCTCTACAAAGTTCGCTGGGGCTCCCCGCCACGCTGGGCTGCACTGGCCTCATGCATCATCAGAACTCGAGAGTCAGTGCGTGGCATTTAGTTAACAGCTAATAGTTGATGAGTGAGGCAGAAATGAATCCAAAGCCTGAGTTTTGTTCATTCTGTGGGACACTGTAAGGTATTTAAAACTTACTTTAAATGTTGAAGCCTGCAGGTCTAGCCCTACTCAAGCCCCGTGGCTGGATCTGTTGGTTAGGTACCATTTCTACAAGTAACCATACTGCAGGGGATGGCCAGTAACTGCGTACGCACCCAGGGTTTCCTTTGATTTCACTCGGAAGTTTGGGCGTGCAAAGAATGTGGGAATGGATCCCACTTGATTTATTGGCAGATAATTTACACAGGCTACTTCTTGGCCTTGTTACGTGCATTTCCTTTCTGCAGAGCCTGTCCTGGAGTAGTTTATGCACCACCAGATTTATCTGCAGGAGCTTTTGAATAGAGTTTTGGGAGAGAATGCCATCAAGCTAACTTCCCCACTTCTGAAAAGAATGTATAGCTAGGTTATTTTTGTGCATGGTCATCCCTAGGGCTTTAAATGGCTATAAAGTAAGGACTATAGCCATTTAAAAGAAGTTACTAGGGAAGGACCACAGTGACCTTGGCAATATCTAATTGCAGGCTAAACTTTCTGGGTGGGCATTCAACACTGGATACAAAAAAAGTAAAATCTTGGCAGGAGCTGCCAGGTCTCATTATTTTCAGTAGAGCTTGACATTTCCAGTGTTTGGTTTTTTTTTTAAAAAAAAAGAATAAAAAGAATAAAGTCAACAACTTCAAAGCAGTAGGGGCGTATGAAGAAAAATGTTTGCGCGAAAGCAATTTAGCAGTAATATAATTACAGCCGGAGAAATAAGTGAAGTGAGGGTTTTTCAGGCTTGCTTATGGATTTTCTTCTCCCTTCCCTGTGCCGCCCTGCAGGAATGGGAGCTGGTGGTGCTGGGGAAGTTGAAGTGGAACCTCGCAGCCGTCACCCCACATGATTTCATCGAACACATCCTAAGGAAGCTGCCTCTACCTAAAGACAAGTTGCTTTTGATCCGGAAGCACGCACAAACCTTCATCGCCCTTTGTGCCACAGGTGGGTGGAGGTGCTCTGCGTGCGCCTGGCGCGTGCCGCCTGCTTGAGAGGGCAGATGGGTCTCGCTGGGGGCACCGAGGCTTTTCGTCCCCTCCGTCCTTCCACGACGTGGGCAGAGCGGCTGAAGCCGGTGGGACTGATGCGAAGGGCACCCCGAGTTGGGGCCCGAAGCCACGTTTACCCAGAGTCCTCGCAGCCGGCAGCTGTAGCGCGGTTGCGGTCTGACACGTGCGGTACTCTCGCAGTGAAATCGGTCAGGCTGGGTCAGACCACACGATTTTCCGCTTTGCTTGTTGGTGGATTTGGTTTCTAAAGGGTCACAGATGGTTTGTAAGGACAGAGGTGGGACAGCCAAAATCCTAGAAGCTGTTACGTTAGCCCAAAATACATCAGGCTGATGCATTAAATTAACGTGTTCCTAAATTTTTCATTAGCTGGACACTGTCCAGATAAAAGGTAAAAGCTGTATTTTAACATCTGTGTGGTACTGCCACATCACTGAAGCACGGGGGTTGAGAATTCTAAAAGTAGTGACTCTTCTTTCTTATAAATACTTGGATTCTTTCTCTACCTTCAAGCAAGCAGTGAAACTGGTCTGTTACATAGGGAACCATGACACCCCCTTTGTTGTATGCTTGGCTGAATAGAATTTCCAAATATCTAGATGAGAATAACTGCTTCTGTGGAGGACAGGCTTTTAATTTGTGCCTGTCTGCAAAACACTGGCTTTTGGGTTTTTTTTTGTTTGGTTTTTTTTTTCCCTACTGACTTGCAGAAAATAACCATACTCTAATTTTCACCCAAAGGATTAATGGTTAGACCACTTCTTAGAAGCTAGACCTGGAACACATGAACAGCATGCAGTGTTTTCCAGCCTGTTACCAGGTGGTATATGGCTCGATGTCTGATCTCAGGACAGTTTGACATACCTAGTCCTCTGTGATAGGAACTGTTCTGGGGGAAAGGAGGACGGGTTGCAGCTTTTGGGTACAAATGTGTACTGCTGTGCCTGCTTCTCCATGTTTGAGATGTGGTGGCTGCTTTTACGTTGAAGGCTGGTGTTTGCTACCTCAGTTGATCCATTCTAGAGACTCTTAGTGTGTTAAGGTAATTGACTTCTTGGTTGCTGAGATGCTCAACCCTTCCCTTCTTTTCCCACTGCTGGGTGATGAGTTTCAGGCAAAAGACTGCAGGGCTCAATAGAAACATTGCTCAAAGTCTGCAGGGTCATTCTTCCTAATTCATCAGAGGTTTCACAAATAATTAGCTTTTTACTTTAGGATTAGTCTGTTACGTCAGCTTTGCCTTTTTTCTTTGCCTTCTCCCCTTACCTGGGATTCATTCACATTGCCCTTTTTCTTCTGAAAAAGATGGTCTTTTCCATGGACATTTCTCTGGACCCTCACAACACCATCAGCCTCTAACATACCTGGATGTTGTCTTCATACCAGACCGATCTTCTCTCTCTTGTTGCTTTCACCTACGACAGTGTTTTGTTTTGTTTTGTTTTGTTTTGTTTTGTTATGTTATATCCAAGAGGATGTTTTCGTGAGTGGCCTAGATTTCATTATTTAGCTTTTCAAATTGTGGTCTGTAACCCTGTGCCCTCGAAGTTTTCTGTATAACCAAACCATTGCAGGACCGTGGGCCATTTTTCAGAGTCCATGGCTTCTTTCCACTCTTCCTTGAACATTTTGATCCATGCTTTACTAGCCCATTTATTCGATCTGAACCAGCATCCTCTTTCCAGCCCGTAGCCCAGTCATGCACTTCTCTCATGTGTTTTCCCCATGTGATCTGCCTCTCATGTTATGTTTCCAATGCATGAACTGAAGTGGTTTACATACAGTTTAAAGAGGCAGCAGGTCAGGATTTCTTTGCTTGCAAATGTAGGACACGATTGATGGTGTACAAAGCTTCCTGAAAGGCTGGGCACCGTGGTGCTGGCTAGGGATTTTCTTTTCTTCTCATTCCATTTTGCACAAACCACTGTGTTGCCATTTCGGTTTGAGGAGGACCCACAACCCCTTACAGTTTGAAAAGCAGCAGTCTTAACCCAGGCCCTCATTCCCAGTTTTCTACCTCATTCCCAGTTTACTACCTCATTCTCAGTTTACTAGCAAGCTACTACCCCCATTTGTGTTACAGAAATGTCGTTGTTTACCTTTCACTGCCACTCTTCTTGAAGTCATTCTTGCCCTCCTTGTTGAAGAAAAGCCCCTTCTCAGCACACTTCCTTCCAGATCCAGTTGTCATTTCCTTTTCTTGTCCTGTTTCTTGCAGAGCTCTCATCAACTGCTGTGTTTCTTCTTTCCCTTTCTCCCTCAAAGCTTCTGCTCTCCGCTGGCTCTGGTTAAGCCTGGTGTTTCATTTCCCCATTTGCCTTCTTTCAGCAATATGACCTCTGCTGACATGTGGCTGCCTTTGCTCCCTCCATGTGTGTTTTTAGCCTGGTTTTGACTCTTGCTGTTACCAGACCTGACCTCACTGCCTGGCTGATGGCTCTGGTCTGCAGCACAGCAATGAATCTCTTTTTATTTCCCGATTCACCTCAGTGCAGCTTTCTCTGCTCTCAAGTGCTCTTTCTTCTTTAGTGTATCATGCAAAATCTGGAATATTTTGAACTATTTTTTTTTTCCTCTGAGTTCTTCTTCACTGACTGCCCCAGTTTAATTTCCCAGCAAAGGCATTACACCAGAAATCCCCAAGTGTTCTCTGCCTGTGCAGAGCTGGCTGTGATCTCGGTCCTGCAATGATGTGTGTGTCAGCACACGGAGAGGGAAGCGGCCGAGAACAGTTCTGGATGTTGTACGGGATGTGTGGGATCCCTTTGACACTCAGCTGTATTCTTCCTTCCCTTTAAACGTTATGCAAAAGGAGACGCTACGCGGTTGTTTTGTGTATTCCTCTCAGGGGTGTTGTATCATTTGGGCACTCTCTGTGTTTCTCTGTCCTTACTGTGAGCCTGTTTGCCGAGTCAGGCTGCATGGATATGAACTCACAGCCTCTCCCCAAGTGCATGACTACAACTAGAACGTGTCCCTTTTTCCCCTTGGTCCAACCTGAATATACAGCTGTTAAGCAAATCAGAAGCTTATTCCTTGAATAAAAAAATGTTCTTTCAGCCCTGCCCTGAACCGACAATGCTTTCAGGAGCCTCCTTCTCCACTGGAAGGGTCTGAAAGTTGTGTCTGCACACAGCCCATCTCTGGCTGTGCTGCCAGCATTGGGGCCGTGCAAACAGAGCATTGTCATTAAGCAAGAGCTCGACACGTTGGCTGGGAATTGCCCTTGCTTCAAACTGCCTTGCTTACTGCCCAGTAAGAATGTATAGATTGACACGCACTGGCGTAGCCGAGATTGTCATGATGGCATTTGTTTTCCATCCCACTGGTGGGTCTCTCTGCAAGCTAAAATCTCTTTTGTCAGTCTTCTGAATTTTAAAAGCACTAAGAGGCTGTATCTGGAGCCTTTGTCCTTGCGCCCTTCGCTCCTCTCTTGTCTCTTCACACAGTGCTCCACAGCTTGGAAGTGCTTTTTTCAAGGGTTGCCTGTTTGCTTGTATGTGCCATGCCAGGGAATTGCTCCTGGAGGACTGGGAGAGGGCAGCAGTTACAGAGCTGCGTGCAGAGCATCCCAGCACCACGCTGAAGAGAGAACCATGCATTATTCCCTTGGCTTCAGCGTGCCCTTCATTTCTTCTTCTTCCAGGCTGTTCAGAGCCAGGGATGCCCAGCTGCTTCTATGCACTGCACCCTCCCACTGGAGGCTGTGCATGCCACTGTTCTGGCTCAGGATACCCCTTCTTATCTCAGTGCCTGTGAGGGAATGGAGTTTGGGGGAGGACAGGTTGTGCAAGTCAGGCTTTCAGAAAGAGGAGCTGCACATCTCAGCACGAGCTGTAATGGAGAGACTAATCTCAGGGAGGAGGTTTTCAGTGTTGTATTTAAGTGGCATGCAAGACTTGGGAGCAGAAAGCTTTGCAGACTTGCTGAGACAGAAGGCAGCTTGTCTAGATTCATCGACTCAGCCCTTTGCACGGTCTCTTTTCGTGCTTCAGCTGAGTCCTGTGGCAGGTGAGATGTTCCCATGATGGATACAATGCAGCATCTCATAGATGGGTGGCTTTCAAAACCTGTGTCTGCAAAGAAGCTAAGAAGGGGAGGAAAATTTCAGCTTTAAGTCAGTTTTGTACAGTGTGCCAAACCTCTGCACACTGTCTCTGGGACATTAATCATCTACATTTGAAAGCTGAGAAGGCTTTTTCTTTTTTAACTTCTGGGCCAAATCCTGGATCCTTACGCAGACAGAAGTTCTGTGGAAGTCAATGAGAGTGTTGTCTGAGCAAAGGCTGCACCATGAGGCCCACAACCCTGGTAGTGATCTGGAGGGTAACCACACAGAATGCTTTGTAACACCAAGAGGCATGTTTGGTCCTCAGGACTCCTGCTGGGCCAGTCTACTGTGCATCCTTCTCCTCTCGGCCAATGTGAGAGTTACTGAGCTCTGTCCCTGCAGAGGATAAAAGTGTGATAGGAGTTTTATGTGGGACCTGTTCCTTTCAGAGGGGAAGAACTCGGTCCACAGAGGCTTTGTTGTGTGGTTTCATCTCTTGGAAATAAAACGCGTGTTGCAAAGTGGCAGCAGTTGCACAAGTACTTCTTGCACGGGAGAAGAATAATCCACATGAATTTATTGCCATGCAAAAAAGGGTCCTTTCTTGCTTGTTACTGGGAGAGGCTGCTCATATCAGTAGTACATTGAGCTTCCCAGCAGAATGGAGGTACAAGAACCACGGCAGCTCCATCAGCAAGTAAGCAGGGCCTGGGGAATGTTCCATATGAGCAGACTCGCTTCTTAAGCCCTAGGACCCATCAGATTTGTGAAGATGAGGTGGAAGGAAATGGAGGAAGAGAGCCTTTGCTGATACAAGCTGCCATAACTCCAGTGCTGCCACATAAGTTGCCGTCCTTCCTACCAGCTGCAGATCTCACCTTTTGGTGGTTCAAGTGCTAGCATAATAGGCTTCATTATGATGTAGGACAAGTGAGAATGACAGTGCAAACAGTTGTTGAGAAATAGTGTTTATTGTCAGCTAGTAAGTATAGTGTAGTGAGTGCTCACGTGCTTTACACAGACACAGTGTGTTTCCCTGTCTCTGCCTCACTTGGATGGTTGTGATGGAGCTTTAGCATTTAGGATACTTTAGGCCCATTTATATAGAAGCCAAATACTTTTTCCCTTACTGTGGCCCAGGAATAGAATTAGGTGTCTGTCCTCCTGCTTACTCAAAGTATAGAAGGACATCTGCGTCCTATTTTACTGGACAGTTTTCTGCTTGGTCAGGCTTTGCACTGCCATGCCCTTCTCTGAAGGGCTGAGCAGTCGCCTGGTTTGGCCTTTAGAAGCAGCAATAGTTAACATGGCAGAAAATTGCAGTGTCTTGCAGAAATAGGAGAGCAAGAGGGAAAAAATGGCAGTTCAGACTAACTGCATTGGTATAGAATGCAGCACATGGATTCTGGGATTGCATTTGGATCAGAACAGGCAAGAACTAAATTCACTGCTTACGTTGTTCCCTTAGAGCTTCCTTTCAAACCGCTCTGGTTCCATATAGATCCATGCCTGCCTGGTCCAGCCATTGGCTGGGTAAAGTTGGAGCCTGGGTGAAATTTGACCATTATCTATATAGTTTCATAAGCTGGCACTGATGACTGCCATTATTCTATTCTCCTGATGGAGATGATGGTGGTAACAGTGGGGGTTTTTTCCTCTACTTTTTTTTTAATACTTTTTATTTCTTTTCCTTATTTTTTTTCTTTTTCCCTGTGAGAAGCATTCCTTCCCCGAAGACAGCAGTGTCCAATTCTGCCTTTGCAGCTCTGAAAAGAAAACCTCTTATCAAATTACAGAGATGAAAACTGGCTGTTAAAAAAAGCAGCCAGCAGCCAGAGCAGTAACAAGGGTCGTTGTAAGAAGGTAGAGTTCCCACCTGGCTTTGGCACACCGAGCACGTTCAGCCTGGATGTTTGTCAGTGCTCTTTTCCTTCCGGCAGTTTTCATTTATTGGCTGTGAGTTCGGGCTTCCCCTTGCAGGACCTCTCTGGGTTCCTGCCTCCGGTTCCCTCCCGCTTTACACTGACTGTCAACCTTGCATTTTCCTGGCGCAGAGGTGGTGAAGTCCCCCGGATCAGGAGGCAGCCAGCAGACTAGCTCGGCTGCAGCGCGCAGGGTCCTAGAACCGGGCTGGGGATGACGGGTGCCGCCCGGGCAGGGCAGCGGCCTCGCCTCCCGCGCTCCTTCGGGCCCCGGCTGTGAGCCCCGGCCTGAAAGCAGGGTGCCGATTCGGGGCACCCTCAGCCTGCCTCGTGACTCTGTCTGCCTGGTCCGGAGGTGGCTGTGTGTCAAAGGGCACTCTTTCCTGTGTTGGCTTTTTGTATTCCCAGCACCGAAGCTGGTGGCTGTGCAAGGCTGGTCTCTGGTTTTCAAGGCTCTGTAGGAAGAAGGTGATAGTGAAGCGGGGATGGGATGGGATGGTTTCTCGTGTTCCTTACCTGGGAACAGAAGGTAAAAGAAGTCCTGCTTTCTAACGACCCAGTGCCTTCCCTTGAAGCCTTCACCTGCTCATTTGCTCGTAGGTTTCATGTTGTTGCACTACTCCTCTGACTTCCAACAAGGCTCTTTACTTGCCATGGAACTGCACAAATCACAACCAAGGTAGAGGCAGAGCCGTGCCTTCGGTTGCCCTGGCTCTGGGTGCCCATTCACCGGGGTAGCACGTGGGTCCAAGAGAAGGATTTAGCCCATAGCCTTGCTCCAGGTGTCCAGAGAGAAGTGCTTTTTGTAAGATTCCCTCTGTAATTCAGGGTCATCATCTCCAACAAGAATTCAAAGCAAAAGCACGTATTTCAGCTTCACATGTCTAGGTCCCCTCTCCCCCTTTCTTTTTTTTTTTTAGTATTTTAAAATCTCAGGGCAAACTTTTGACTTAATTCTGGGGTCAGTTTTACCTGGATGGAAACCTGAGTGAGGGGATGGCAGGACTTGGCTGGTTGGGAAGCAGGGATAGAGGTTTATCATTGAAAATAACGTGTAAAAAGCTTGTTTTGAGCTTCTCGACGGAAGGCAGGAGACGTGAAGGGGGGTTCTGCATCCCCTCAGATACAGCACTTAATATTTATGCTTTCATTGCACCTTGACAAACATTTCACGTAGTTATTGCTTTGCTTGAATATGGAAATATGTTAATTACGGCCTTTATGCCGCTGCCTGCTCTTTTCCTCAGCCTTTTCTATTCAACCCTCTAGGTGGCCCAGCACAATGTGGCTTCTTTTCTTTCAATGAGCTCTTTCCACACTAATAGGGTCCAGGGTGATGTGGAGAACCATGTGCACAAAATTGGTGCACCACCCCCCATCCCTTTGTGGGCATGTCAGGTTAAATTCATATCAGCAGGAGGGTCACTGCCATGATTTTCAATAGCGCGAGATGAGGTGATGACTTCAGACAATGGTGCCACACTCTCCAGTTGGAGACACTTGCCTCACCAGTTGCAGTAGTTAATTAATATGCTAAAAATAGAAGCCAGTGATACAAATCGCTGCCTGTTGTACAACAAAGACTGGGCATGTGTAGCTTTGATAGCCAAGTTTATGGTGCTTGTTATGGAGGGAAGTTAGTTTAGAGCTAGAGGCAATGTAAGACTTTCTGGATGCTGAGCTTTAGTCACTCTGGGCCTCTGGCCATTCGCTCACTGTCTCATTTGCATTATGAATGACATTAAGGGAACTAACAAGGTTATTGGGCATAGAAATGTTCTCATGTGACCCCACGTGGAAGCAGACCTACAGCAGTGCTAGTTGGCAGGGGCACTGTGGCTCTTTATTCAGCTTCCTAGGAAGACGGTTTCTGGGAGTAGATAAAAAATCAACCAGGAGAAAACCAGCGTTGGGATAATGTGAAGGTCTTGATGCAAGCCCCTAGGAGGCAAGGAAGTTCAAAGGGCAGGCTGGAGCTGTGTCCTTCACTCAGCCTGCTGTGCCCGGCCAGCATTGAGTGCAAGTCACGATGCGGGGACTCCGTGCTGCTTGGGTCTCCCCACCAGCTGCTGGGGGCTGGGTGAGGCTGCTCTGTCAGTGCCGTGACCATGACCATGCATGAAGGTGTGGGTCCATTAGGTTTCCAGCTGGGTCCGTTCCTCCCTGCTGCTGTCTCAAGTGATGGATGGGGAGGAGGTGGCTTTTGGTTTTCACTCGCTGCATCATAGCTTCCATAGGGACTGTCCAAACACCGGCAGAAGCCGAGAGGTTTCGCACAATCTTTCTACCACATCTAGCCTAAAACTCCTGACAAGGAAGGATAAATTATGGAAAGTTCCTTGGCAGCTGTAGTTCCCATGCATAACTAGGAGATGGGTCTGATAAGTCCAAAGATGCAGGGGTTGCTTCCCAGCTGAGGGCCGTGTTGGTCAAGTGCAGCCTCATTCACACCAGCGCAAGCACACGGGAGTGGCAAACCCAAGCAAATGCAGTGCACCCAAGAGGAGAGCACAGCCACAGAGATGTGCTCTGCTTGGTTTTATCCCTTTCCTAAAGGCATCAGTAGGGCTGCTGATGACTCACTCTGCGTAGATGAGAATGAACTGTGGGGACACTAGGTCTCTGCCAGAAATGTTTGAACATTCTTAAATTTTATTGGTGTTTGTTACTCACTCTGTGGACCAGGAGGAAACTCTGGACAGTCGTGCAAGGGCATGAACATTTGCAGCCTTTATAGAAGCCTCTCGTTATCGGGGTCCTTTAGCAATTCCTGCTCTTTGTACTGGACTTTGTAGGCCGGTGACCTGATCACACTTATTCCATGGAGCCAGTAGATACCAGATCGACCCACAGGCATGAACTCCTGCAACAGTCACCTAGAGGCAAGTCCTGCAGCCTGCTGTCAGTAGTGAAGAGAGGCAAAACAGCATGAAACGAGGGCTGTACTGAGAGCTTAAAATCCCATTGTATTTATAATAATGGCAGTTCATATTCATTGCTTCAGTTGGTGGGAATTTGCTCCTTGAGAAGTGTTTGTCAGACTGTGATGTCTGCTGAGCTTCCCTGGTAGGAAAGACAGTGGGCTTCATCAGTGTGCAGTGGTGGGCTTGCATGACTGTGTGAGACAGATAAATTCATGTCAGGGTTTCAGCTCTTCCTTATCTCTCCCCTCTTCCAACATGCCCCCTCCAGTCTGTCTGCATGAATGTTATGACCTGAGTCCCACTCTTACCTGACTGCTTCATTTCTTATGAGTCCCGGGGACACATGCCAGCCTGGAGAAGAACATGCCATCTCCACAGCTATTGCAGTATCTGCCAGCTCAAAGTCTGGGAGCCCAACAGCAACTCTCCCACGTGTCTAAAACTGGAGTGGTTCTGCAGACACCACCAGGGTCACAGAATTCGTGCTAGCTGAACAGAGGGGGCTTGGGATCCACCCTTAACAGAAGGGCAGCTTCCTGTAACAATCAGTTTTCTATAAATAGACTGAATATATTGACTGTGATTTATTTCATATTAAGTATTACTTGGGTTTCCTCTTCCTTCTCCTCCAGTCGCCTCGACTGAAAACTAGTAGAGAAGGGTTTACTTCATGAGTTACTGTTGAACTGAAGAACTTGCAAACCAAGTTTCCTTTTAGGAAGCGATCAGCAACCGAGAAGTTCTCCTGGAAATGTGAGCCATGCCAATATACCAGTGCCTGTGGCAGTGTTATAGAACATAAAATTGCCTTATAAGGGTCACGAGAGCATTTGGGTTTATTTTCATTTCTCTCCTGATCTCCACGGGTATATGAGAGGAAGTTTTGAAATGTATTTTCAACCTGTTTATTAAAAATTAGTAGCAGTGACAAATGCAGTCTTCATTTTTTCTGTGATTACGGAGCTGTGGGCTGTAAGTGTTCTCACTTCCTAATTGCAAAGGTGGTGAAGATAAACTGTTAATTAAAATCTCTTTCCGGACAGGTCTTTAAATGCTCGAGTTAATTAAGTCTTTAAAAATTGACGTGACTAAAAATCTCCGTTTGGTCCTTTGTGATGCCTTATCCCACTCAGGGTTCCGGTTATACAGAGAGCTCTAATGTGACCGAGGCCCAAATTTCTGACATAAATTACAGAAAGCCTCCTTCTTCTCTTTCCTTTTCTTTAAAACTAAGCAGAGACTATTAAAAATTGTCCAGGTTTACTTTATGCATCAGTGAGAATAAAAGACCGAAGCACATTTCCATTTTAATTTGCAGATCTGTTACCCCTCCTTTGACTGCTTGTGATGAGCAGTGTGACTAATGAGCTCCACGGGACCAAAAAGAGTGGCACTTTTCCCTTTCTTCTACTTCCCTGGTTTTTATTCTTGGGCGTGGTTTTTTTTGTGTTGCTTGCCTCTGATGTTTTGCAGCTTTTCTGCTCTGGGCTTGGACTAATTCCCAGATCTGTTCTTGCAGACTTCAACTTTGCCATGTACCCACCGTCAATGATAGCAACTGGAAGTGTGGGAGCAGCCATCTGTGGCCTTCAGCTCGATGACGGGGACAGCCTCACAGACCTCCTGGCCAAGATCACAAACACAGATGTGGTGAGTGTCCTGCATTCCTCCTCTCCTTTCACTTCTGAGGACGCAGTGGAGAGCTGGGCCATCAAACTCGGCCTGATCCTGACAGCCCAGCAGGGTGCTCCTGGAGCGAGTGGGTTGCAAGTGTGGGCCTGGCACCTTGGTTGTGGTGCTCTGAGTGTCCAAAGCTCCTTGGCCACCCGGGATCAGTTTTCATTCGTGCTTTGTTTGGCTGCTTGGTGGGGAGAGCCTTGTCAGCCCACCCTGGCTGATGGTCAGTGCCTTCAGTGCTGCCCCGGGTGACGGGGTGAGCAGGCAGACAGCATCCCCCCCGGGGCATGAGGGGAACCAGTACGTGCTCTGGTCCTGTTCTCACAACCTTGAAACTGCACTTCTGGCCCTCATTGAGGCATCATCTAAAAGTCCTTGACTTGAAGGATGTGAATAATGAGCTAATAATGCCCATGAAGGGCATTTCTTGGCTTTTCAGCACGTCCCGTCGTCAGCGGGAGAGGTGCATCTGATGGCTTTTCGGGGGTGCTCAAACTCACTCAAAAGTGAGCTCTCTGCTCTGGGCTCAGCTTCTAGTGGGGACATCAGGGGAGCCCAAACCTGACAGCTCTGCATGCCAGTCTCAGCAGAAAGCTGGGAGGACTGAAAGGAGCATTCCCCTGATGGGACAGGAGTTTCATCTCTAGTGAAGCTAATGCTGTGATGAAATTTTCTCCAAAGGAAAATAAATGAGTGAGGCTTTCTGAAATGCAGACCACTAATAAGATAATGCTTTTCTTACCATGGAAGTATCATTTTCCAGTGCGTTGTCCTTAACATGTGCTAACTATAAAAAAATTGTATTGCTTTTGCTTTTCAGAGTAAATACACTGTGCAGTTCTTAGATCTGTAATAACATTGTCAGGAGAAGGATTGGTTTTTTCCAGCAAATATTCTGTGTTTTCATTAAAAAGGAATAGTCCGGTTGAACAAAAAGGAAAGATTTTAGCTCTTTCTTCTTTTCTTTAAGATTTTTTAAAGTTTTGTCTGTCAGATTGATAGTAATTTTCAAGTACAGTTCTGGGGCTTCCCATTTCTTTTGATTGGAACTGGGTTTTTGCACAGAAAAAAGACCGTTTCTAATTCTGAATGCTTATAATGTAAACCAAGCAGCTGCAGAAATCTAACATAGATTTATTATGGTGTAAAGGGAGATTTTCTGCAGGTAGTTGCTGTTTGGTGTCCAGTTTCTAGGTATGGAGAAGCAGAGTGGTGGTACATTACAGTGAGCAGCAGGAGGGTGCAAGAAGAATCCTCTATAAAAATGCAGCCTGCACGGCACGGTGAGAGTGTTGTACAAGGCTTAGCTGGGTAAATGCTCTGGGTAGATGCCTTACGTCTGCTTGATCTACGTGGACAGCAAGAACTGTCTGTTACTGGTGCTGATACTGGTAGTCATTGGCTGAATGACATTTTCTCCTTGGATGTTTGTCTGACTGGGTGTAACATGCTGAGGTTTGGATGCTGCATCCAGCAGATGGCTGGGAGGACTCTTAAGACAAGTGGGTGGCTGTGAGAAGGACATTAGAAACCAGGCAGAGGAAGATGAGAATTTAGGGAGAGACTGACATCTTGTTAGCAAAGGTGCTGTCTTCAGCCAAGGTTGTGAATATCCACAGAGTCAGGAAAATGGTGATAGCTGCTAAGAGTTTCTGGGTAACTCCGTGTCTTAACTCCATGGCGTGTCTGAAAGGTTGGTGCCCCACCACTGTGGTTTTCCTTGTTACAGGATAATGCCAGAAAAAGCTGTTCCTGCTCAGCTGCTGCTCACTTTCGTGCTTGTTTTCGCTCCCGTATGCCCACACAACTGTTCATATCCTTGTGTTTCAAACCCATCCTGGAACTGTAGGGCAGGAAATAGGAACAAGAAGAATTTGTGTAACCATCATTGTCTGTGAGCTTCTTGTACTACAGCTGTAGAAATTGTGGCCTGACAGACCAACTTGCTAGTCAGCAGGACCAGGATACTGATGAGAACAAGGGAATGACAGCGTGAGGTGAGGAACGTGAACACAAATAGCCCTTATAGTGGCAGGGGAGGGACAGGAGTGAAGGAGAAGAGAATAATTGGAAAGTTCCAGGGGAGTTTTCACAAGGTCAGTGCCTGTTGCTGCTGCTGTGAAGCACATCGCTGCCCACAGAAAGCCTTGGGTAGTCATTTGGAAGTCCTTTTTGAGGACAGAAGTGAGTGGTGCTCAGGTACCACCAAACCCCAGACCTAGAAGAGTTACCCTGAGCAGAGCTCCTCGCTTTGTTCCTGTGCCGTCTCATGAGTGATGAAGTCCTTCTGTCACCAGACCATGTTCCCCATATTGGTAAGCTCCAGATAAAACTCTGATACTGTGTCTACAGTATTTTAGCCCTTTTCAGAAGGTAGCCCTTGCTAGTGTATTTGTATTTGACATGTTGGGTGGGGTTTGATCCACCACTGGATAGCTGGGTTCTATCTTTCTGGAGATGCCAGGGAGCTGTTCAGGGTAGTTCTTCATCTCCTCTAATTGCCACCCCATGCAGTCAGAAGGATCTTTTCCCTTCTTGCTTTTTTTCAGCATGGACAGGAGGTTTGGGTAGCAGTGACAGCACAGTGCTGATGGCACTCAGCTCTTAGGGGTGGGCAAGCAAGCTCAAGATGTGGACCACAAGGGCTATGGCTATTGGCACCTTGACAGATACTTAGCTGTGCCTCAATTCCTTGGTTTCAAGGAAGAGCATTTCTCTCCCTCCCTCCCCCATTACTTTTGCCAGCAAAGAGATTTTGACCATACTTTTCAGGTGCAGTGATCTGTTCCTTAGTCACCTTTGCCTTGGATTATTGCAGTTGGTGTTTCACGGGCCCACGTTCAGAAGGTGCTGCAAGGCTGTGTGCAGGTGCCTGCTTGTACAGCTACTCCTCAGGGCAGGGACTGCAGCCCTGGCCTGTCCTACTTCACTTCACCCTGTGTTTGTTTCTGGTGCCCACCTGATTCTTCCCATGCTCAGCCTGCACAGCGGGGATGTTTGTAAGAGCTTGTAGTGGTAGAAGAAAAGTCACAGTAGGGCATCTTGCTCGTGGAATTTTCTTTCTCCTTGCTATAGCAGAGCTTGTGTTAGTTGGCTTTCCAACCATATTGTGAGCATATTACACACGATGACATTTGAGAAGGGAATACATGGCTTTTTTTTGCTGTCTTGGGTGTTTCTCTGGATTCTCTTAATTTGATCTTTATTTCTATACACTTCAGGCTCATGCTCTTTATTGTAGGAGACACTGAAGCTTTCTCAGGCATCCCAGTGCTTCTTAATGTAAGGCTGTCTTGCAGCATCTGGCAGATTGGACAAACGTTATCTCTCATCCTGGATTTTTCTATCCTGATTGCTTCAGTCTGAAAGAAAATACCCACCAAAACAGCTTAGTGTTTCTTAGGTGAAGAAAAGAAAAAAACATCTTGGTTTTTTTTTTGCATTGGAAATTTCTTCACATCTTTTCTTTGAAATTTAGCAGATGGGGTTTTGTCAGAAATGTGCTTTTTGCCATCCTGGTGAAAATCTTCCAGATCTGGTGGAGCTTAATATGCTCTTCCCAAATAACAAAGAACTGTGTAACATTTTGCTGGTCACATCTCCTTTCCAAGAGCCTGTCGTCGCTGGGCAGGGACACGCTTTCTTCCCTTTGCCCCCGTGCTCAGCCCGCAGCAGCACAGACCACGGGGGAGACTCTCACTCCACCCCCGAGGCAGAGCACACTGGGGACAAAAGGAGCTTCTGGATAATTTAATCACTACAAAAATTGAGTCTTTGCAGAAGTTAGAGGTGCCGTAATTGTTTCAAGCTGTTTCTGTTGGTGTGACAGAGGTGCCCTTAACTCAAAGTCTGTCTCCTGCAAGCTTTGAAGTCTCAGCCCAACCGAAGGTGGCCAGAGTTTTTCATTTGGGCAGGACAGTTTTATTTTTCATTAGCCAGCTATTTGGAAATGGGAGAAATATTTTGGTAGAAACTTTCCCTGTGACTTGTGCATTGCAAAAATGCAAAAGGGTCAGGTACTGGAAACTTTGATCCCAGATGTTAAATCTTGAGAGAGAGATAAGCAACTGAAAACAGAACCTCGGGGAAGCATGGGGCAGTCTGAGCAATAGGTGGTACTATCAGCCTCATCTGTGAAATGTATTGCTGGGAAAGAATGTACTGGCTAGGTTGTGTAAGAGTTAGCCCAAGGCTGCCTTAATGAAGAGTAAAGACTATTGTAATGTATTTTACGCCGGGGCTTAATTAAAGTTGAATGAACAGCTTCAGTTCTCTCGCTTCCTGGTTTCTGATGCCTGAGAGCTGTTCCTGCAGCGACACAATTAATTCATCATCGCTGTGTGAATGGTTTTGTTTTCAAAGGGGAGGTTAGGAAAGAGGAAGGAATGAGAGCTCCTAGGCTTCAGGAGCATCACGTGGTGGAAAAGGGAGGGAACTCAGAGAAATTACAGTTCTGCAGAGGAAAAACTTGCCTCCCACCCCGTGCCTCCTGGTAGCCTACAGGAAATGGCAGAGAGCTGGGGGAGAGCCCTTCCTGATCAGAGGGTCCCGGGGGCTTCTGCTTTTTTTCTCTTCGGGTGTGATTGCTTAGCATGGAAACAGATGATGGGGCTTTCTCATGGGCTTCCTAAAAAATGTCTCTGCCTGAGGTGAAGCATGAAAACTTGTAGCTTCAGAGTTGCAGGCATATGAAAACAGGGAATGATGGTGACATCCTGACGCAGCTTAACTTGCAGCGAGCTTTTCTTAACTTTTCCTGGTTTAGAAAGATAACTTGAGGGTGCTCTGTGTTTGCTGGGACACAGCATGAACCAGGAGGCTGAGATCAGTGGAGTTGTTTCAGGTTTACACTAGCCTAACTGAGACTAGAGTTTGGCATTTGGGGTTATGATGTTTTTAGTGGATGTTTCGTTAAGAATCGGACCAAAACCGTGTTCATAATAAGCAGCGTTTCATGTAGAGCCCAGCTGTAGGCTAAGCAAACAAGGAACACACGAGTGTCTCTTTCAAAAGCACATTGGTGTCAGCTATCCCTGTATGAATCCAGAGCAGTGCTTCAGACTTCAGAAGAGATAGTAGAAGGCACCCTGCCAGTGTCATTTGAGGGGCGACAGTTACTTCTGACAAATAGCTGCCCTGTGCCATTCGATGGAGGCTGAATCACAGGCTGAAGAGGCAGTGACAACCAGGCCGTGCAAACCTCGCTTTCGTTACTCCTTCCATCCACCACAACAAACACCAGGGAGCTGCTCTTGGACAAGCTGAGAAGCTCAGCAGCCTTATGGGTAGTGAACGTAGCGCTGCATGGTATATTTGACTTGCCTTTTCTGAACACTGCTGTCCCAAAGAGTCATTAAGAGCAAATCCCACGCAGCTTCTCACAGCTCTGCAGGACAGAGATTGCATGTTCTTATCTGTTTTACTGCCAGAGGGTAGGAACATTTCCTTTGCTGTTTCTCCAAGAGGAGAGGAAGGGCTGGTGAGCAAAGAGTTAACCGACCTACTCACAGGAAGCCTCCAAGCTCCCTGTGCATCTCCTGGTGGGTCACTGCAATGGAAAAATAAACAGCTCAGGAAGTCAGGAATTTCCATCGCATCCCAGAGTAGTGCTCGCAGTATCCTGTCCCTGGTGGAGCCAGATGCTTCAGAGGAGGATACAGCCATCCCCACTGGGGACAGCTACGGGATGCAAGGGAGGATAGCTGAATGGGTAGGGCACATCTTCAGACCTTGCAATCAGTATTCTGCTTTGCCACAGACCTATCTTGAGGAAATGTATCTCCTCACCTCCTGGAGAAGCAGCCATCAGTTCCGTGTGTCAGCTCTCTAGCTGGGGGTCTGGAAACTGCCTCTCTGGCCATGCCTGGCAGCGTTCTCATAAATGATGTGCTTGCATCTCCCTTGAATCTGTCCTGACCCCTTCCATTCTCTGGTATCCCGCAGCTCCCTGTGGAAGAGAAATAAGGTTTCTGAGGAGCTCAAGAAACTACTGCAGGCGTAGTAGCTGAGGTCTTTGTTACAGAGCATCTTGGACCAGAATTTTATAGGCTGAAGTCAGCGTGAATTAGACACTCAACTCAGTTTTAAAGCTAACCCTACTTAGAGGAGAAGGTTGCATTAGATGACCTCCAAAGGTCCCTTCCAACCTCTTTCTATGAGGCTGAGTACACTGAAACATATGAACGATTATATCATAATAAAAATGTGCTCAGGCTTACAGCATTGACAGAAGCTGGCAGGATCCCAAATTAAGCTGGTTAGTGGCAGTTTGTGGAATAAACTCCGTAGCACCATAGCTGCCAGAAGGGCTGGCCAGGTTCACACTGTATGTGCACATCAAGAGCATCTTTTTCTAAGAGCCCAGCTCTCAAGGTTGCATCCAAATGATAAAAGGAGTTGTGCTCCCCAGCATCAGCAGCAAGGAAGAGGTTCTCAGGCAGAGCCAACATGTAGGCTTGTATGCAGGCACAAGTCTGTTACAGAAGTCTGTTCCCAGATGGGAACTGGTGCATATTGAGTGGTTTTGAAAATCCAAAGCATATTTAAGGGCCTGATGTAGAAAGAAAAAAGGAACTGAGCTTTTCTTAAAGTCTTGTCAAAGCAGCTGGTTGTGGGCCCTTGAAAATGTGGAGTCAGGCTGTTTTGAAGACTGGGTCCATAATTAATGGCATTTAAAGTATCTCCACTTAAATGTGCTACATATGTCAGTGCTGGGATTTTTTTTCTTTTTTTTTTTCCCAAGATCTGAAAAGTCCCTTCATAAAGATCCCTGCAAATTTCTGCACAGGAACGCCGTTCAGAACCACCATGCTCAAGAGTTCAGTTTCTGTTGAGCCACAGTGTAAAATCATGGGAATCTTATCTGGAATGGATAGCGTCTGAACATTGTCCCTGCGGCACGCACACCATTCATCCCCTCCTTTCTACTGGTTAGGGCCTGTGGTTTTGGAACCAAGTAACAGGACTCGCTGTATCTTATCCTACCTTATTTGTTGCAGACCGCATTTTGTATGCAAGGAAACAACAGACAAAACAGGCTCCCAAAGAAAGGCAGAATGAGATAGTTTCCTAAGTTGTCTTTGCCTGAGTTGGCAGCTGCTCCGCTTCATTCAGCTTTTTTGTTCCCCAGTGAGTGCCGTGCGTGTGTAGCAACAATGGGGTGATGCAGGGAGAGCGCGGGCCGATGGCGGAGTTCCGTCAGCTCCATTCACAGCTACGGCCCCGACCGGCACGCCGAGGAACCCGGGCCCCCGAGGAACCGGCTCCGCGGCCCGGGCGCGGCTGCCGGAGGAGCTGGCGGGCTGGCTGCAGGTAGCTGCTGGGGGACCTGCCCCCTCGCTGGCGGGAAGCCCTTGCTTGCCTCGCACAGCTTGCAGTAACGCAGGCAGGTCGGCACGCCATTCTGGGCTTTATTGAGTTTTCTAAGAACGGCAGGGGGTGGAAGGGACCGTGAAAGATCATCGAGTCCAACCCCCCTGCCCGAGCAGGATCCCCTAGAGCAGGTCACACAGGAACAGACCCAGGCGGGTTTGGAGTGTCTGCAGAGAAGGAGACTCCACAACCTCCCTGGGCAGCCTGGGCCAGT
>WUAM01000395.1:17282441-17316782 GCA_024336885.1 Actenoides hombroni
CCTGTTTCACCTCCCCATCTTCCCCCGCTGCCCCCCCCATGCTTTTTCAGCCTTTCATTAACTTTATTGATCCACAGTGAGCGTTTTTGTAAACCATTTCATTCGAAAAGCACTTTGAAGATTGTTCCTAAGGGATTAAATGAGATGGTTTATGACGATTTTGCCGAGGAAAAAAAAAGAAAAAGAAAAAAAACAGAAAAGAAAAAAAAAGGAAAAAAAAAAAAGAAAAAAGTCACAAAAGCAAAGCGTATAGCTTTTTATAGTCAATTTTTTCCAGTATCTGGTGTACTTGGTTAGTTGCGGTGTTGCTGGAAATACCAACACCTGCTTCAGATGACATTCCTGTCATGACATTCCGGATAAAAGCCTGATGATTTGTATTGTTCAGTGTCACAGAAGGATCTTAATACCACCTGCATGCTCCTCTACGGACAAGGACAGAAACTTGCTGGTGCGAAAGACGTGAGTGGTGAACATCGAGGTGTGTGACTCCGAGTTTCTTGCAAAGGTGTATTCAGTGTACTTGAATTTATTTTCCTGCTCCATCCGTAACGAAGAGGCATTTAGATGGCAAAGGAGTTGGAGCAACTTTGTTTTGTTTTGGTTTTGGTTTTTTTTTTTTGCACAATTGTATTAACAGTTTGCAGATATACAGTATGAAGCTGTTGGTTGAAATGTTAATGTTTGCATTTTTAAGATAAAATTCCAGAAAGAACATGCTACTTCGAAGAATATTATATGAATGGACTCAGCCGTGTTTGGCTAGATGAGAGTAGAAAATGGTGTAAGATTCTAAGGTTTTGTTGGGTTTTTTTGTTTTATTTTGTTTTGTTTTGGGGGGTTTTTTGGTTTTTTTTGTTGTTTTTTTTTTTTTTTGCGCTGCTAAGAAGCTATGATTTGTTTCATTCTTATTCACATTAACAGTACTTAGCTGTATTGTTTCACTGAGTGTGCTGCTATTTTATAAACATTTTTATAATATATTATTTTACTGCTTAAATTTCAAATCCTGAAGTAGATGGTTAAGTGGAGATATGATGAGTTCTTTGATTTACTGGAAATGCCCTGTACAGTTGTTTTTTTCCTAATAGCGTGTTCATGATTATTATTTTTTCTTCTTTTTAATTTTATTTTTTCCTTCTTTCTTTCTTTCCGTGGTTGTTCTGTTTCGGTTTTCTTTTTCCTTCCTTCCTGATCACATCCTGCAAAGACAGTATACTTACCTCAGGTTTACTGGACAAAACATAAATGGTTCCTCTTTTCACAATACCTCACAAGGTGACAGATTGGTTTTCCCCGGGGCCCGCGCTCCGGCCGCAGCGGGCAGAGGGTGCAGGCAGCCGGGGCGCTGGCTCCCTTTCATTCTTGGTATCCTTCTCATAGTGGAAAAAATGCATTGCCTCTCCACCGGCAGCTTCGCCGGAGCAGGGCCGTGTGTCCCCGAGCCGGTGGTGGGCACAGCCTTGTTCTCACCGCTGTCACCTCCCGCCCTGACGGTCCACGCTGCCAGCACCTGAGCTGAGCAACGGGGTCTCTCCTGGGGAAAAAACCCTTAATTCTGTGGAGGAGAGACTGGAGCTGCACACAGCGTGTGCATGACAGAGCAGATCGTTCCTTGACGGCCCTTCTACGTTAGCGAACGTGGCTTCACGGGGAGGAGCACCAGGGGGCTCCCGATGGCAGGATGCCCTCTCTGCCCGGTGGGCTGTCGCTCGGCCTCTGGCAGCGACCGCGGGCACCGCGTCCGTCGCCTTCGCATCGTTTCTGCCCCAGGTCGAGCGTAGGCAGGAGCAGTATTTAGGGTGCCTGCCCCAGGTCCGTTCTGGTCCTGCGTGGAGAGCCCCCTCTGCAGAACTGTCCCCGCGGGGCCTCTGCCGGGGGGTGGTCTCGGCCGCAGGGCCACGCTCCAAAAGGACCCTCTGGTGACACCCGGCAGCCTAGTGCCTTAGGAGTCTGGAAAGCCTACAACGTGAGCTTTTCCACAGCAGCCTTCGAAATAAGAATGCTGCGTACTACTCCTTAATAATGTTAAAAAAAAGAATGCTGTTACTGCAGATGAGGTGTGAGACTTCGCTCCATGAATTGCAGAAAGTGTAAACCTTCCTGTTGATGAGTTCAATAACCGTTCCTTCACAGGTGCCAGTGGGTTGGCACCAGTGCTAGGAGCGTTTCTCTCCCAGCTCCCCGTTGATGGTACTTGGATGATCTTCCCGTCCTTTCCCTCCCTTCGCTGTAGTGTAGGAGCACCTCATCATGAATTTATTTATATTCCCAACATGCTCGTGAAAAATACTATCGGTCCCATTTCAGTGTTGATGATTTATGCTTGAATAATCAGACAGCTCTTAATTACTCAGCAAACCACCTGGCCACTGGATTTTTTCCACTATGTTTATTACCATGTTCTCATGTACCTCAGAAATCACTCTCGGTTGCACAGTTTCTGTTCTCAAAACTCTTTTTTTTATTTTATTATTTTTATTTTCTTTTTATTTTTTTGCTTTATCGAGTGTGATGCCATATCAAGTCAACGTTATTCTCTCACAATGTGCTCTTTAAGAGGTGTGGATGTTTATATGGTCAGGGGATGCTAGGAAGTGCGGTAGTAGACATGATCAGTGTAAACAGAAGTACTTAGGAAGTATGCGAGGTTGTTTTCGGTGGTAAGACTCTGATACGGGGTAGTCTTGGTTACCTTCTAAAAGGTCTTCTCTGTTCAGTGTTGTCATTTTTATTAATAACCTGTTGTTTTGACTAGTTTAAAGATGGTTCTAAGAAAAGTGTTCTGGCGGGATTAGGTATGCTGTACGGACAATAAACTCACCTTGACCTAAATTTGCCTGTCTTGGTTTTATTCATTCAGTGTGAAGATGGTGCAAAAGAAAAGGTGGTTCTAAACCCTCTGAGCAAGATAGACGGTGTCAGCAGGCATACAAAATGGGAGCTAATGAATGTTGCAGTCACAGAACAGTTTTTCCTCTAAAACACAGCTCAGTGCCTACTGGATAGGCAAATTCTGGCACGTTTCTTCTGTGAAATGATCCCATGAGATTTAAGGAGAACAAAGTCCTAAGACTGGTAAGTTGCTGGATCAAAACATTTTGTAGAAATTCAATTGAGCTAGTGGGGAAGTCCTCATAAGTACACATTTTTGGAACTAACTGAAGTAGTATGTAAAGCTCCACTCGGTTACATGTTGCATTTAAGTGCTGCTGCAAAAAATGACGTTGTTTTTCCTTCTGTAAGATTTGGGGAAACTGAGTAAAAGGAGAGGGCTTTGTGGCGAAGCCATCGGGAAGAAAGGAGCCGGCACGCGCTGAGTCTCCTTCCTCGGCCTGTGGCCAGGAGGCAGGGTGCTCCCCCTGCTCCACCTCTCCTGCACGGGGATGCTCACTGTGAAGTGAGCAGCCTCCCGTGAGACACGCTTGGCCTGACCTCGGCATCTCTCTTTCTCCACTGCCCTCCAGTAGCAGGCTTCTACTGAATTTCAGGCCACTGGGCACCCCTGGGGAGAGCACAGAGGCATTGAAGAATGAAGAAGAGGTATTTGGGCAGACACGCTGGGGAAAAACTAACAGTACTGTTTAATCTTCCCAGACATGGCTTACGGATTTAGTTAGGCCTTTTGGTAACTATTAATGCATGTAACAAGGAGACTATCCTCAAAGTTGTTGACATAGTTAGTCTAGGAACTTGCAGTCAAGAATTGACTGCCCTTGAAAAAGAGACACTCTGGAAAACATATAAACCGTAGAATTTATAGACCTGGAGATTCTATTGGTTTTATCTAGTTTTGTACTGTCAGGTAAACAACAGTTAGTGCTCTCCTTAAGTGAACTAGTTTCATTGTAACACTAAAAATCATGCCCGTGGGTCAGAAAGGCCCTTGCCCAGGTGAAGACCCTTCCCCAGAGCACGCACGGTAGTGCAAGTGTGGAGTCAGCAGTGTTATAACTGTATGTAAATTACTAACTCTGTAGTAAATACAGCACAGAGAGCTTCGTCTGGTGTGCTTGATTTGTGGGAAACCACCAAGTGTACGGAGCTTGTGCAACCCTGCAGTGAATGGGCAATGTCCCTCCCGAGCCTGTGAGAGCTGGACTGGGTGCACACCGGGTGACAAACCTGCTTTCTTGGAGAACAGTATCATAACATGGACAACACGGCCAAAAACAGAGCACAGGAAGGAAAGCAGGGGGAAAAAAGGAAAAAAAAACAAACAACAAAGCAAGATGTAATAAACAGAGAAGGAAAAAGCTCCAAAGGAAAAACACATGTTGCTGAAGTGAAGAAACATACGAGCAAAAATAGGGAGATACAAACGAGCAGAAAAAACCCATCTTGGATGGGACAGGAAATATGAACTAAATCATGAGGTTGTGAGTCAGATCTTTCTAGCCACAACCGCACAACCTTGGGACCTGCAGCTTTAGGCAAAGTCTCTTGCAACTTCCCTGCAAAGTGGCCCGTGAGCCTCATATTTCACAGGTCTGCACCAAGGGGAGAGATGTTCAAGTCTTTGTGTTCCTCTGGCCACTGTTTAACAACACAACCAGCAATCTGCATCGTTTCGTAGGTGTAACTTAGAGCCTCTGAAGCACTGAAACTTGTGAGGGTTGTTCTGACACCATCCATTTGTGGTTTCAAGCTCAAAGCGGTGCTCTCTGGCCTAATTTCATGGTTTAGAGGATTAATTCCTTTCCACTATAGTGTCACCAGTAGTCCTCCCAAAACTGCAGGGGTGTGCTCCTCAGCTTTGCGTTTTAAGAGGCTTTACTAAATCTATATTTAGCAGAGCAGAGATTTTCTGTTGTCATTTATGTAAAGGTATGTTTTCAGAATGAGTGGATATAGGGCACAGAACCTAAAATTGAGATTAATTGGACAAGAACCCGTTCCCTTCCTTTAAAGAAAGCTGGCTGAATGCTGAGAAGCCACATACAGTAGGGTTAATTCCATTATTATGTGGCCTGTGAAACTGTTTTGTATTGTCATCTTACCATCTGCAAACAATTTCTGCCCATCACGGTCCTATACTTTACATAAGGACAGCCTGAGGATTTTAAGGAGGGACAACTTGGCAAACTCATGCTTTACTGCATGCTGGACTGGCGTTTGTGTTCAAGACAAGGAAAGAAAGTTTCAGCATTGAGATTCCAGAAAAAAACCAACCACCACACAATTTCTTGGTGTTTCCAGTCTCAGTATACGAGTTAGACTGTGTTTTATTTTATATTTTCCCAAATCTTTCTGTAAGGACTAGAAATGCAGTTCATCTTTCTAAGCAGGGAGTTGTCCTTTCTGTTCCAAAGAAGCTATCCTTAATGCTTGCTTCAGGACTCTTCTCAAATTCTTCTATTGCAATTGCTGTATTATTTAATTTGTCCGTGAACCTGTGT
This sequence comes from Actenoides hombroni, assembly GCA_024336885.1. Lineage (NCBI taxonomy): Eukaryota > Metazoa > Chordata > Aves > Coraciiformes > Alcedinidae > Actenoides > Actenoides hombroni. The sequence continues at coordinate 17,287,841 of WUAM01000395.1, forward strand.
AGCCACTTTTCATTCTGGGCTGCTCTATGAAAGCAAACTTTCCTACAAATCTCATCCAACCAGCACAAGCAGAATGTCATTCTGTCCTTGCTGAAGACAGTGGGAGGTCTGCTGTTGACTTCTACCAGGTTTAATAATTTTCCCACCAACTCCAGTTCATTCTTGCCTCGTGCTGTCAATTACTAGTCGCATCAAGAAACAGAAAGCTGATGTGAAGGCAGGTAGAATCTCTGCTAAGTCTGGCCAAGTCATTCCCTTTTTTTTTCAGCAGGAAAATTCAGGATTTAGCTGCCAAGAGGTATGAGAGGTGTGGATTCCATCCTCCTCAATATAGCGTTAACCCTTGAACACTACCTTGGTGCTTCACCCTGTGAAAATCAGCAGGTGGGACTGCCAAGGTCACTGAAGCAAGCTCACTGTCTGCACTCACAGCCCCTCCACTATCCACACTCCACCTGGAAGGAAGCACAGGATACGTACGTGACCATCATTTCCAAACATACCCTACCTTCAGTGTCCCGTGGGTAGAAAGACAACGAGCGAGACAAAAGCACGCACTGTCAAACACATGGACTGCTTAATGGCAAGGTGGATAATAAGGTAGAAAAGGTGTATTCACAGGGAATAAACAAGGTAGAAAAGGTGTATTCACGGGGAATAAACAGGCAGGGAAAGCACATGGCTGAGCTCATGCAGGCGACTGTGTTGCCGATACACTCTCTGCAGCCTCTTGCAGGCATAAGCAGAGCAGTTGCATTCAGTTTTCAGAGAACTGTATTGGAGCCTTCTCTGTGCTGTTTGCAAACCAGAGCCAGCCAGCTGGCACGGAGGGAAACAGGCTATGCTCTACTTCTTTGCCCCCCACGGCACATTGAATCGTTTCTCCCAATTAAGGGAAAGTTTATTTTAAAAAGACTTGGGGGATCCCTTCAGATGTCTGGAGAAGGCCAGCTGTACCACAGTTTACTTCGTACCTCCTTGAAATATTTTAAAAACCAACCCCAAACACGGTCTTTCATTTTTCTTGATACAATGGTATATTTAAAAAGGTTCTCAAAGGTGATTTGAGAAACTTTCAGTGGTTCTATGATTTGCAGTTTAGCTGTGTGCAGCCTCAGGGGCACAGGTACAACAATATTTTCACACCAAAAAGAGCGTGTGGTCGCTGGTGTTACTGGTGATGCTGCCAGGAGACGACAGGGAAAACTGCAGGGGTCTTAGTGCAGGGAGAATGTCAGTCCAGAGCTCAGCTGGGCTCCAGGTAGGCTGTGAGGAAGGGCATCCCTAAGTAGCAGTGCCGTTAAATCAAGACCTGTCAGGCTCACAAGTTAAGGGCAGTAATGCTGAGGCATTTGTGCGTTAGGTACGAGGTCCATGTGCAGTATGCCTGGCATGAGGGGCTGCTCCGAGTTCTGCCGCCACCTGCTAGTGAGAGAGAAAGCAGCTGATGCAAAGAGGAAAAAAAACAACCAAACAAAAAAAACCCGAGGGAAAAACGTCTGTCTCCTTGAATGTCTGTCCTTCTGTGGAAGTGATGTGGTGATAGCTCTGTCTTGCTATTGAGTTTTCTCTAAAAATAAACTGGGATGTCATTTGAGCTTCTCCAAAATGTAACATGCAGAAACTACAAGAAGAATTAGGACAGAGCGGAGAAGGAGCAATAGAAAGGTCAGCAGACTGGCCACGTTTGGGCCTGCAGCTCCTCAGGTTACTTGGTAGTGCCTCTTAGAGCAAAAACTCATCTCTGAAGAGCAGCAGAGTGACCTTTCAATGACGAGGGTTTGCAGAACTTGAACAAAGCCATGAGTGGGACAAAACTGGCTGGAGGATGAGGAATGAACTCAGGATTGTTACCCAGAACACCCAAACAAAATTCCTCTCAATTTGCCCAGCTTCCTCAAGTTCAACCTCTTTGCTTCTCCAAGAGGTTTAGTTCTTTTTTTAATTTCCATTTCTTTGGATTTGCTTCTCACACATAACAAAGTATCCATCTTTCTGGAGTGCCCCCACAGTATTGTTTGGTTTTCCAAATGTCGGTACTAAAGCTTGGCCTGACGCTATAGAAACTTGCAACAGAAATGCATAAAATCGGGATGTGATTCTCTTGCTGGCTATCAGCACCAGAACAAGCGGTTAGATAGATGTGTTACCGTAAGAGAAAGGCAAAGCTTGTTGAATGGGAACCGGACCGCAAAACCCAAGGGTGCAGGCTGCAGGAGGACCGCTAGGTGACAGTAACGTAACTCCTACAGATGCAGCTACCCCGGGAGCTCTTCCAGGAGCTGCCTGGGGTTTCCCAGCCTTTGGAAAAGTGTAATACTTCACTGAACCTTCTCACTTCTCTGACAGCTCACCTAAATGTCTTCATCAACCAGACAGCCTGCAGCCCCGACTTGAACTTCTACATTTGAAGGTTTGGGCAAACTGGTATGAAGTGCTGTTGCAGGAGCACAAAAAGTTTTCTGCTCAGCTTGACTGTCACAAGGGGCTGGCTCTGCTCCCTGCCTGCAGCTGGTTTATCGTACTGAAAATCATCTTAAAAATAATTAAACACTTTTCCAACGTTACTTTTCCATGAAAGCAATTGATGTCATTGCCACAAACATATTGCACAACCGTGTTCTCCAGCCCATTCAGATTGAGAATTGAGCACAATCTCTGCTTGGATTTGACCAAGTTATGAATTTCTTCATGCCAGCACATCCTTTAGAGGCATATTATGCAGGGAGGGGAGTCAAAGAGGAAAAAAAAATGAAAAAAATTTAGACCAGGTCTCTGCTGGGCTGGTGTAGTTACGAGAGCAAGAAGCAAGAGCAGATCCCGCATGACAAAGGAGCTGCAGGGAATATAGCCAGCTGATGATTTCAGTTTTGTGTTCCTAATTGCCAGCTGTTGTTTCATGCAGACTAGAAACCTCACCCTGGAGTTCAGATACTGTCTGACGTTAGTGATAGGTGAGCCATATGATGATGACTGTACTAGACAGTCAACATTATTCAAGTTTAAAATTTCTGTTAGAAAACAAAATTCTCATTTGAAAAAGTTTCATTTTCAGCTCTACAAAAGCTTTTCCTTCCAAAAATGACTTCCTCAAAATACTGCTCCCTATCAGATGAGCTTCTGTGCTCCTGCCAGCAGCTGTGCTTTATAAACACTTTGTTTCCATGGGTCAATTTAACAGACAGACTCATGACCACAGACTGACATGATGCGCTACAGCAGATCAGAGAAATTACTGAGCAGGAAGAAACGAAAAAGAGTTTTAGTGCCCAGGAAAAAAAGTGTGCACATGCTGTAAAGATGAAGAAGACAGGAGCAAAGATAAGAAGACTAAACAGCAGAAAAGGGAAAGATGATCTAGTAGCCGAACCACAAGGCTGCCAGTCAGAAGCTGCAGGCCTTTCCAGCTGTTTTCTCACAAGCCCAAACTGTCTGACCTCGAGCAAAGTCTCTTTACAACTTTGCCTGTGGGGCTGTCACTTTTGCAAAGGGAAGAATACAGACACTAACAGTGCTGCCTCATATTTGTTTCTTGCCCTTCTAAAATATGCTTGAAACACAGCTGGGGTCTTACCGTCGTAGCAAAACACAGTTGTTTGTAACGGTGCTTCAGCAGAAACAGGTCAGAGCTGAGTCATTAGGCACTGGCTCGTTTGGAGGCTGGATGTGCTACTGGTCTCACCCTCGGAAAATGTCAGTTCTGAAATCTGCAGAGGAGAGGTGCTGCAGAAATGCCAGGTTATGCCACGCTGCCAAAGGAGGATAGACGGGGAGTGAAACAGACTTAGTCTCCATTTAGAATTTCTTTGGTGTTACAGAACAAACCAGTTTCAAACTTAGGCCAGATCTCTGGGCAACCCAGAAGAATTTCTCAAACGACTGATTGTTAGATAGCAAGAGGTAATGGCCTGAAGTTGCACCAGGGGAGTTTTAGATGGGTTATTAGGAAGAATTTTTCTACTGAGAGAGTGGTGAGGCCTTGGAACAGGCTGCCCAAGGAGAGGGTGGAGTCACCATCCCTGGAGGGGTTCAAAAAACATATAGATGTGGCACTTCAGGACATGGGTCAGCAGTCACGATAATGTTGGACTCGATGATCTTAGAGGTCTTTTCCAACCTTAATGATTCTAAGTATGATGGTGGCTGCAGAGCAAAAGTGGCCTCAGTCCAACAAATAAATCTCCCACAGACTTAATACAAAGCTCACCCATCCTGGGACTACAGATCCCAAAATTGTATGCCACCAATCTCCCACCTAGATCCCAGAAGCCACAATGATTTGGGTAAACGGGACCTGAGGGAGAAGAAGACAGTCTGTCCTGTTTGTCAGAGAACACGAGGAGGCTCCACACTTCTGTCACCCTGGGCCAGCACGGCCCGGATGACTGGGGATGTGCACACCACACGCTGCTTTGCCTTGTGAAGGGCTGGTCTGAAACCATCGCTCCAGAACTGCTCCCACCTTTGCCCATGATTACTCAGGGGCATGATATCCAATCAAAACTTCCCTGGTGGAATCAGAGACGTTTCCTCTCATTCTGTCACTTGTTACTTGTGAGAAGAGACTGAACCCCAGCACTACTTTCAGGCAGTTGTAGAGAGCGATAAGGTCTCCCCTGAGCCTCCTTCTCTCCAGGATGCACAACCCCAGTTCCCTCAGCTGCTCCTCAGGAGGCTTGTTCTCAACACGTGCCTTAAAAGCTGCTCCAGACTGGACAGAGCTCTTTATTTTTAAAACTAAGTATTCTTAATAGGTAGGGATTTTAGGACTGGCTGGTTCCCTGCTCACACCCGCAGCCACTTCCAGCTGCAGCTCCCCGAGGCAGAGGAGCCCGCACCTCTCCCCACGCACAGCCGCTGCCGAGCGCTGAGCCCACGACTGGGGCGGCCGAACACACTTAAGGCGGGACCAAGCCCGCCCTTGACGAACTCCAGGAGCCGCTGCCCCGGTCGGGACGGGACGGGACAGGACACGACGCTAGGGGACACCGCGCCGGGGGACACCGCGCCGGCTCCAGCCTCTGCGCGGGCCCGCCCCGCCCCTTCGCCGCCCCTCCCCCCGAGGCGGGGCCGATGACGTTCCCGATGACGTTCCCGATGACGTTCCCGATGACGTTCCCGATGACGTTCCCGGCAGGCACCGCAGCGAGGCCCGCAGGTGCCGGCGGTTGGAGTGATTCCCGGGCCCGCGCGGCCCGCCGCCATGGTTCGCTTCGGGCTGACCCTCGTCAGGCAGTGAGTACCGCGGCCGCCGGCCCGTCCGGCCGCCCGCCCTCCTTCCCTCTCTCTTTCCTTCCCGCCGCGCCGCCGGGGCCGGGCCGGGCCTCGCCTTGCCCGCGCCGCCCGCTCCCCTCTGCCCCGCGGGGCGCGCAGCGGCCATGTCGTCAGCAGGGGCCGCCCCTGCGCCGGGCGGGCCGTTGGGCGCGTGCGGCCCCGTCAGTCAGCGGCGGCTCCGTAGCCAGCCCCGTCAGGCCGGCCCGCCCGGCACTCGCCGCGGGCCCTGCGCCCCGAGCCAGCCCGGGGAAGCCCCCGAGCGAGGCGGGGGCCGCGGGCGGGTCAGGGCAGCGCTGGAGCCCTGCGGAGCGGCTGTGCGGTTCCCGCCTCTGCTGCTGCGGGGCCCGGCCTGCGGCGGGGACCCGGGTGGAGGCGGGGCGTGCCGGTGTGCTACCTGCCATCGGTTCGTGAGCTCTTAGCTGCCGTTCCTCCTGCTGAAAGCTCTCTGGAGGAGCGAGGAGCTGCTTTAGGAATGGCGGTCTCGCGTTCGTCCAGTGAAAGGTTAAGGAACTGGGCTGTGGGACTTCAGTTAAAGTTGTGTTTTTCTTTCGAGCTGCAGCGGCTGTTGGCAAGGGCTTGTCATTAACTAGGGGAAGCGGCTCCAGCTTCCTGCAACTGACAGCGTTTAGCTGTGTGATTTTTGTTAAAGCCAAACTCTTCTCCGCTTTAGCATAACACAGTTTAATACTTGATCAGTGCAGCTGGAGCAGTGGCTTCTTGGGGGGGGGTTGTGGTTTGGTTTGGTTGGGTTTTTTTCTGATTTTCCTCCTGTTAAGAGTTACTCTTGACTTCCATTAAAGACCTGGATCTCCCTCAAAGACTGAGTGCTGTAGTTACAGCCTAACTTTTACACCAGCTAGAAAACACAAGAGCATGAAAAACGTTGCTGAATTTGAAGTGTTCGGGTGGGACTCTCATAGGCACTTCAGAAGGATCCCAGTTTATGCACCAGCAGGCAGCTGGGAGTTCCTCCATCAGGCCGTGCTTGGTGCTGCGCGGAGAACTGCACCTTCCCTCCTTCCCCTGCGAGCACCCCAGCCCATGACCGGCAGGGTGGGCTCAGCCTGCTGCATCCTCCTCTGGAGGCTGGACCAGGCAGCCAGCACACGGGGTGAGCCTGAAGAATTCACCTCCTGCCCCCTGCCCAGCAAAGAGTTTGAAGTTACTAAAATACAGTGTTCCTCGTAAAAGTACTGGCCTGCTGTGATCAGTTACCTGTTTGGGGCTCGTCTGGAGATCCCACACAGCAGTGGCCATAGCTCTCTGTGTAAAAGCCAAGCAGTGCTCTCATCCTTAGCACTGCAAAAACTTCAGCACGGGATGTTTCCCCCAGCTGAGGAGTCTCAACAAAGTCAACACACGCAGCATCCTTTGTGTCAAGTTTAGTTGTTAGATTTTCCCCTCCTAAATAACTCTGTGTGTCGTTTTAGTCTCTCTTCTCTTGAAATACCATCAGGTATGGTTTTCGAGGTCGAACATTCTAATTCCTGAAGAAGGTGATGTTCGTTCTACTGGTTTTTCTACAGCTCTGCCTTCTCACGCTGTGTTTCTTCAAGACGTGCAGTGTGCTCTGCTGCCGGCTTTGGGAAGCTCTTCAGTTGGCTTCCCTTTCCGGTGCAGGGGGCCGGTTGGTTCACACGTGCTTTTCATAAGAGGCTCCAGAGTCTTCCCCCAGGGAGGTGTCTTTGATGAATATTGTACTATTGTACAAGGTGCGATTGATAAATATTGTAATGTATTGTAATAGGTAAATTTTGCTTCATTGATGATAATTTTAAGAAATTTCTTCCCTTTTATTCTAAGGAGATTTGTTTTAGTAAAAGTCGATGGAATGATTTGGGCTGACTACTGGCAAATATTTTGGGTTTGGTTTTTTGTGAAGTCTTTTCAGAAAAAAGCTGTGCTGTACAGTACAATTTATTTGCATTGAGACTGCTGTCTCCTGTTGGTAGCCAATATAATGATGCTTTTGAACGTGCAGTAAAGTCATTGTGAGTTAATTTTTTTTGTTTATAATCTCTTTCAGTGGAGAAACAAGATACAACAAAGACAAAATACTGCAAGGTTAGTATTAGTTATTCTGCTGGCCTGTTGGAGGTGGAAGGTTATCACTGATGATGATCCTTCTGTCTTCCTGGCCTCTACTCCCTTTTTTTAGTACAACTTGTGTGACTGAGTTTAGGGAGCCCAGAGGAACGGTGGCTTTTACTAACGGTTGGCTTTACTGAGGGACAGGCATTTTATTATGCTTGAGCAGATTCTTGGTTGCTGCCATGCTCAGCTGCTAAAGGATCTAAAACTTGTGTGTCTTACCGTTAATGGGGTTTTGTTTTGTAGGTCAAGGAGTGGATGAGCCACTCTCTGCAACTGGCTTCAGACAAGCAGATGCTGCTGGTTTATTCCTCAGTAATGTGAAGTTTACTCATGTCTTTTCAAGTGACCTCCTTCGAGCTAAGCAGGCAAGTGCTTCTTGAAGCAACGAAATGTAGATGTTAGCTTCAGAATTTGGCATTTATTTGCCATTGATAATGGAAAAATAATACAGTGATGGAGAGCCAAAAGCTGTTTCGATGGGCTTAGAACTGCAGGTTGAGTTGTGTAGAATTCAAGGCGGCCTCTACAGGTAGTAGAATTTCAAGGAGAACAGCTCAGTTAGGAAGCAGTGAAGGGCAGCTTGCTCTGCAGGATGGAATGCAGTGTTCTTATGGAGCCATTGTTATTTATACATGCTCAGGTTCTTGCTGGAGGAGTAATCGGGTAGCACAGACTGAAGTCAGTGTTTCTTTGAAGGAACAGACCAAGCTGTGATGTTGGTGTAGTGTCTGCCCATCGCCGCTGTACGCTGCGTTCCGAGGAGCGCAGGCTGCTGTCGGCAGGATCCAGCTTTGCTGTGTTGTCAGCACAGGGGGCAGGAAATGTGCAGAGAGGTTGGGTTAGGGCAGGGATGTAATAGTGCAGTTCTCACCTTGATGCACTGTATTAATAGGTTAATTAAAGAGAGAAATTGATCATTACTGAGCGGGATTACATGTGGTTGTGTGTGCAACATTACAACATACTTGAAAAAGTAGGGAAATGGAGCTTTTGACAGCAGAGGTGTGGGTGAGCTCTTCCAGGCTCTCCTGTGGAAAGCCTGTCCTTAATGGTCTCTGCTGTTACTGGTGCTGTCATTTCAGGAGACGTGTAGGCTTCACGGGATTGAAACTGCTAAGAGATTCTTGATAGCCCTGCTGGTTACTTTCTTTTTTCTCTGTTGTCCTTCCCCAGAAGCCTGCGAAGCCTTGCTGTAAACCACATCAACAAAATCTACCATGAATCCCTTTATTCTTGAAACTTACATCGTAAACATTGCTCACCAGTTTTGCAGCACTGTCCCATAAAACTGCTGTAGCAGCACAACGTAGGCAAAAAACAAACCAGAGAGACAGGGAAGGAGTAATGATTAGATATTTTAAAATAATTATATTCTATTAGACACAGCCTTTTCCATGAGAAGTGTTCTCACTCTCATAATATAGAAGACAGGTCTGAATTTGTCCTTTGCATAAAGGAAATGTGTGTTGCCATTTGATAGGACATCCAGACTTTGTGGAAGCTTTTCCAATGGTATGTAAAGCTGCAGTTCCCATTTGCTTGGAACTGCCTTTTTTGTCAGCTGCAAGTCTTTGAAGTGTCATTTACTTCATAGCTGAAGTATGAGAGGAATGTACAAGTTTCTTTGCAAAAGAGGGTGGGGGGGGAAAAAAAAGGTTTTCAAATAAACCATTAGTGAGGAAATTTAGTTTTCATTGCCATGTCTCCTGCATTAGCTGTAGTAGTGTGTAGTGGTTACTGGAAGCAGGAGTGGTACAGGATCCTCTGGCCTGTGACTGACAGCAGAACATTCAAGGCTGAGCAGGGTAGGAGAAGACAGGGAAGTGTGTGTGTGTGTGTGTGTGCAGAGAGACTTGGACTTAGCTGGGCAGGAATTCGGAGAGCTACGGGAGCTGCTAATGTGATTCACACTGGCTGTGGTGGTGTAAGGTGGCCCCTGAGAAAACAACTCTTTGATGTGACTGTATATTCACTTTTTAGACTGCTGCCACAATTCTAGGAAAAAACAAGTTTTGCAAAGATTTGGAGATCAAGTATGATGCAAGACTTCGCGAGAGAGTAAGTGCCGAAAGCCTTTGTTTTGGTATTGAACGCTAAACGATTCAAAAAGGTCACTTACTGCTGGTGGATAGCTTGGCTTATTGAATGGGAGCTTTAACAGTGGAGAGCACTATTTGGTGTGGTTTTAATCACCGAAAGCTGAACTCTTCACATCAGGTACTATAAATTGTTTGCAGAATTGTGAAGCAAAGCCAAAATTCAGTGACTAGTGTTGTGTGATGCTTTGATGGTCTAAGGTAAGATTTATGCGTAGAGGGAATTCCCTTCAATGTAATAAAAAGCTTAGCTCTGTTTTCTAACCCCACGTGTGAAGTCTTACAGATACTCCCCCTGCCTACCTTCTCTAGTCTGATGGCACAGCTCGATGCTGGCTTTTCTCTGTTTGCACAAAGACTACTGGAAAGCTTTCTGCTGCCCGGGGAGCAGTCTGCTTTCCTGATTAGCCTCTCTGCCTGATAACAGGCATCATGTACCTCCTCTCTGCTTTTAAGTATGTTTTGATCAGAATAAACTCAGATTCTGGCTGTTTCTATTAATATGAATCACCCTCCAGATGCTATAATGAGAGTGTCAGCTGAATCTTAAATAAGGAACTGGTACCAAACCAGAAGTGGGATGGCATATCTCCAGCAGGCAAAGAAGTGTTGAAGGAGTGGAACATGATTGTAGCATTTCCTATTTGGATCTCCTTTTTCTGTCAGAAATTCTAGTTCTTCCTCTGTAAGGAGCAAGTTAAATGCCTCCCGGTTTTCTTTAGGTGCTTTGCCACCTGACATTTTTGAAAATATTATGGCTTGTGATACAGAACTTTTGAAAGGATAATCCTAAGTATCAGTTACTTTTTTTCCCCCTATTTCATGGTGTTTGTACAGATGTATAGAAATGCCAGTACAGTGTCTGCAGCCACAGGTTCCAAGTTGCTACTCTGGATAACTAGATTTACATTTGAATTGCATGAAAAGAAGCAAAGTCCTTTAAAAGAACATACATTGTTGACACTATTAAGAAAGTTTTATTCTCCCATGCCTTGATTTCATGAGAGAAGTCCAGAAAAATCTTTAAGATTAGGATTTACTTTTCAGCTATTTCAGAGCCTTTATTTCTCCATGCCTTTTTTTAGTGTTCTTAAATTGCCAATAATTTGATTTAGAGAAAGGAAGGGGGTGAGAGGCTTAAGTAAATGTGTTTCAGTAGGCATTTAAATTCTGAAGAGTGTAATTAATTAGTTATTCTGACAGCTAATTGCATATCCACAGCAAGTGGATGGTTACGTAGAAGTCAGAAAAACCTCAGTAATGAGCATGTGTCCATATGCAAGTTATCAACATCTGGATTCCCAGAATGCATGTAACAGGGGTCGACAGTGTAGCATCAGCTCTTGCTGTCTCAAAATACTCACCATAACTGCAGCATTTTCACTGTCTTCAGACATTCCAAGGAAAGGCCAAAACTTTGCACTTGAATGTCTTTTTGATCTGGTGCTACTGCAGTATCAGTCTTCAGGTGGAGAAGTATTAACCTGGTTTACCGCTGCTCGAGATCTTCAACGTCAGAGCTGGTGATGCACATCCAAATACATCAGTCTTGTAAAATACATTACAGATTATAAATATTATGGTTTATAATGGGGCTTCTAGTGATCCAGAATAACGAGCTGGTGTATCTGGCTTCTTGCTACTGTTTCTCATATGGGCCTTGTATTTGGAGCTCTTGGGAATAAGCATGGCATTGAGGATAGGTAATTGCATCTTCTGAGTCCCCATTAACATACCTTTTTAAGATCTTTTTTTCCTTGTTTTCTGAAGACACTGTCCACAGCAATAATGTATGTCCTGAAAAAGCAGGGGGAGGAACCCTTTTTTTTTTTTTGATAGGTAGAATACTTGTGCTTTTTAATATCTTTTTTTTCCTAAAAATTCTTATTTTTAACATGGACTCCTTCTCTCTTGGGGAGAATTCAGAAGTCTGTAGAGAAATTATTTGCTTCTTACTTGTGAAAAATAATTCCCTGTAGTCTTTCTTCAACTGAAAAGTAAACAGTTTATCCCAGTGTGAACAGCTACTCACAGAGGTGTTAGCAATGTACCCTCAGTTACAAAGACATGTGAATTTTGTATGCTAAGAGTGAGTGTCAAGAACGTAGGAAAAAAAATCTCAAGGCAAAGATCAGGCCAAAGGTAGTGTTTTGAACACTAGTACTTTAAATAAGATGCTGCTCTTAATGTATTTCTCTACCCAGAATATGTATGTGTATGTGTGTATATATATACATACACACTTTATATATATAATGCTTTCAACTTAAATAGCAGATATAAAGATGCATCCTCCCCCAATACTGGAATAAAATGTAAAAGGTAGTTAAGCCTGTATGTTACACTTGAGAATCCAAGAAATTAGTCTCAGTTCAGAGGTGCTGCCACTGGAAGTGGTCCTGGAGACTGGATCCATCTCGCTAAACCCGCGCTCTGTACCTTGCCTCTCGCAGAAATACGGCGTTGCAGAAGGCAAGCCTTTGACTGACCTGAAGGCTATGGCCAAGGCTGCTGGCGAGCAGTGTCCTTCCTTCACCCCTTCTGGAGGAGAAACGCTGGACGAGGTCTGGTCCTTGCTCATCTGTGCCCTGCTTCCTGGGCTGTTGTGTCTGTGCAGATGCAGCTGTCGTGTGCTTGCCTTACTGAGAGCTTAGCCCAGCCAAAGTAGTTGTTTTCTGATCTAAAACCACCGCTTGGCCTGATTACGGTCGCCCCCAAGTAGGGACTCTCTTCAGAACTAAGATATTGAGTTTGAGATTGACGAGATTGACTCCTCATGGAGCTCTCGTTCACAGAAGAATGAAAGCAGTTTCTCTCAACCTTGCCTTTGGAGGGCAGAGGAGTTTTTACAGCATGCAGTAACTTACCGTTGATTTCCGAGACTTGTCTGCGATAAATGTTTGTCTTTTAACTGCAGGAGTTATATCTCAGATTTCCAAAAGCTGAAGCCTCTTGCATTCTTCACACTGTGCTCTTCTGACCTTTCTCTCTAGGTAAGAGAACGCGCAAGGGATTTTTTTGACTTCCTGTGCCAGCTAGCTGTTGAATTGGGACAGAAAGAGCAAGGCACGCCTGGCGCAGCCGGCAGAAGCTCAGGAAGATCTGAAGGACAGTTTGTTTTCCCTTGGACAAACCACTGTGGCGAAGCAGAACTTGGCTTTGATAATGGTGGAACTTCTAAAACATTAGATGCCAATATATTAGTGGTGAGTCACGGAGCCTACATGAGGAACTGGGTTGGTTATTTTGTGTCAGACCTCAACTGTACCTTACCGACAAATTTAACAAAGTCTCAGTTGTCTGCTGTCAGTCCCAATACAGGAGTTAGTCACTTCATTGTAAAACTTGAAAATGGGAATCTGTTAAAACCAGAGATCACGTGTGTTTGTCTTAATCAAGACTCGCACTTAGTGGATGTGGGAGCTGAATGTGTAGCTGCCAAAGTCTTCTAAGAGTCTGTGGAGGAAGTGGGTTTAGATCACCATTATAGTAAGCTTGGGGAAGGTATCTGTAGTAATTACTGAGATTGACTGGAGTTCCTGACACTAAACTGCAAAACTGAAGACATGCAACTGCTTAGCATCTCAAAATAACATGATTTGCATGGTCCTAGCACCCAAAATAAGATGGCACTACAGAAATAACACAAATGTTCTTTATGAACAGAAACCTAATACTTCCAGTCACTTGCATATCTGCTCCAACAGCGCATAGTTTAAGATCTTCTTTTCGGTAGCCCATAATTATTTTGGTTATCTCCAGCTAGGAGCTGGGGAGGGAGGAGGAATGGTACCTCAAAGATAAGGTATACTGTACTCTTGGTTTATTACCAAATGCTATATTGTAATATTAAGCATATATATTGTCTTAAAATAACTTTTTTGAATGCAATAGTATAACCTTGAAAGGATCCTTGCCTAGTGGAAAAGGTTTGGTACAGAGCCAGGGGACGTGTTGCCTGCTCTGTCACTGAATAGCTGTGAGACTCTGGGCCCAGCTCTTTTCCATCGGTAAGCGGTGACGATGATCTACCTACCTCGCGGGAGCGCTGCCTGAGGAATCCTTCGTGGCATTGAGACCTCTGTTGCAAACCACTGCGCACAAACAGAATGTATTTATTTGTGACTGTAAGCAGGATGAGGAGCCTCATGTGCACATAGCTGAAATAACGGTCTCTTTTCTGGACAAGAACCTTATCAACAGGGTGAGTGGCACCCCACTAGAATCCTGTTGTCGTTTGCAGTCCTACACTTGATGAATGAATATTTTTGCCTAGAATTAGGCAGGTTTGATTGCTTGATGATTGCTGTTGGTACCGCGTTGTTTCCCTGCTGGGGTGTTTGTAGTGTTACTGTGTCAGCTTATCTGGTTTGTGTTATTTATAATAACCACGGATTTTTTCTTCATTTGCGTATTTTAAGCCTGTTTAAAAAACAAAAAAAAGTAATTAAATTTTAAAAGCTCCTGAATAGAACTCTATTTTGTCTGTATTTCTTTGGAGGTAAAGATCTTTGTTAATACTTCTCTATGAGGCTTTACTCAGGTCACAACTTTGTTGGTGTTGTTTTGTTTCTGAAACTCCGTGCTGGTCTTGTAGAGTAAAAAAATAGCCTTGTGTAGGGCTGATGGATCAGTGCTGTCCCAACTTTCATCTGGAAGAACCACTCATGTTAAAATGTTGAAGACCTAAATTTCTTGCAACTATACAAAACTAACTCTGGCTGAAGTTTTGATTTTTGTAATTTTTAAAAATGCATTTTTTTACAACTGCGCTGTTCTGTACTTTAAACTGCTTGGCTTCTTTGCCTGTTTGAGGAGGAAACAGGTGGTGGTTGTTCCCTTGAAGAAGTGGATACCTGCACTTAACTGCAGCCCTACTGAAAAAACAGCAGCAGAATGACTTGATCAGACTCTAGTGACTGTACTTTGCTTGTGACTGGTGTGACTGGCACTCAGTGGGAAGCTTCTCTCGAGTCCTTCCTGAGCACAGCACTGGGGATCTGCTTCTGCTGTCTGTGCTCTTCTTCCCGTGCCACTCCAGTGTAGTGGGTTCAGTGGAAAGTGTTCAGCCCTGTGGTGACCAGAGGCAGGCTTCTAACGTAGTGCTCTCCAGAACCTGGAAATGAACTTGCAGGTAAACTTACTGGTGTATCTGGCAAAGAACCATGAAACCATTTGGTGCTGCGTCTAAAAACTAGTCCAGGGAGAGGAAAAACACTTAACTGATGTGTAAAAAATATTTACTAGTAACTGGTGTCAGCAAGGATTGGTCTTTCAACCTCTTAGATGTTACATAATGTGAAGGACAAGGCTCAACTGGATTTTGAATTAAGCTTTATACTGAACTTCTGCATCATTAGGCTAAACTTGTTACTTATCGATCAGTTGGCTTCCCTTTATTTCTTTACAGGTACAGAAGGAAGCTGCTTCATTATGGCTCCTCTTTCCCCATATGAGGCAGTTTATCAATATAGAGGTGTAACTGGGCAAAGTTTGGTGAGTAGGGCTTTTCCAGCAAACACAAAATCTTCATAATATAGAATCCTGGGAAACTTAAGATTTCCCAATAACACACAAGCTCTGATCAAAATGTCTCAAGATTCATTTTGTGTAAGCAGCTTTTGTTCAAAACAAACGTATTCTTAAGCAAAATGTTTCAGTGTTATTCAGAAGTAAAAAAATTCTGAATTCAGATAGTCACAATGAAATGTTTAGAAGAGTACTAATTTTTCGTATTTATTTATTTTTTTTCCAGTTGGTTGGTTTTTAAATTCTTGGTAGCCTAGTATTACTGACATTATGCATCATTACCACCCAAACAGTTAATTTGCATTTGTGACATTCAGAAGGGCTGGTTTTAAATCAAAAGTGCAGAGCTGCCTGAGTCTTGTTTAAAAGTGTCTGGAGCTCTTATTCATAAATAAAAGAATTAATTCTTAATATATTAAAGGGAATAGGTTGTATACACAGGAAGGAAAAATGGGAATGTGGGCTTTTGCATGGCCTCCTCAAGCTTCTTGTGTAATGCATCTTTCCTAGAGGGCTCCAGAATGCTAAATTAATGACCACAGCCAAATAAGGCAGAGAAGTTTTAATTATGACTACTAACAGAGTTAATGGCAGAGGGTGGGCTGGGAGTTCATTCTTAATTTTCTTGTCCCTGTTAGTGCCTGTTTATTTCAGGAAGGCCAGTTACATAGCAGGAGACTATCCCGTTGGTGCTTTAAATAGCTTGAACTTTTCTGTAGTTGCCATGCCCTGAATTTGGTCAGTCACTCCATTAATAGTCCTTGGGCCCAGAGTAACCAAGTTGAAAATGTGCATCCTTCATCAGCTAGAAAATGAGTGGAGACCTAATAGGTTTTCCTCCCTCAGTCAGTATCTTTTGTCAAGTATTTCAAACCACACTAGTGATTTGTGTGGTTTCCTTAGTTTAAAAGACTCTTGCCTACCCTTAAGCAGGTTAATTACAATTAACATTTTGTTCTTGCTGATGAGGTGAGTATCTTATGGGAACACCTACTTACTTGCTAAATCCTTGGCCACTTCTTGGATAATACACCTCCCATCAGGATTTTTTGACTGTTCCTCTCCAATATGCTTTACCTTCTTTAGCATATTTATAAGTGGTTAAAGTTTAGACCTACGCTAAGAAACCTGTCTTCATGATTGTTTTCTTTAAGTGATAACAAATTCTTTCGTCTTCCGTTAACTCTTACACAGGGCAAGAATCAGTTACAATAGTCTCTCACCACGCAAAATATCAAAGGGTGAAGCCATTCATGTTTTCTGAACAGCTCCTGTGTTAATGAAGTAACATTTTACAATGAAGAACTTGAGAGCCAGGATCTCCTAATTAAGACTTTGTAAAACACCCTAAATGGGTGCCAACACGTATGCCAGTGGCTGGGGGAATATAAGCAGTCAAGCATGTCCTGCAGTTGCCCAGTTTAGTGGTTGGACTCAATGATCTTAAAGGTCTTTTCCGACCTAAATAATTCTGTCATTCTATTGTATTCTTTCCCTGCACTTGGCATTGTTGGAGGTAGAATGCTGGCCTAGGTGATCTTATAGCCTGCCCTAATATAACATCTTTTATTTCACCTTTGGTTTATCAGCTCTCAGCTCCTCTATGCATTAAAAAATACGTCATTCATTTTGGAAGCTTCTGAAGTTAACTATAAAGCCTTTTTTTTTTCTTTAGGCCTATGTATAGTACTGGACTGTTGAAGTCTTTAAATCCACACTGGGATTAAATCATCTTGCCCTTTTAATCAAGTGACTCTTGTACATTCGTACGGTAATTCCGTGCAGTTTATTGGGATCATGGGAAAGGGGAGCTGCAGTTATAGATGGTTCTGTTAGGAATAGTAGCAGAACATAAATATTTGAGGGATTAGTCAGTAGCGGGCAATGAATGTTTTGTCCTTGTGAAATGCCAGTCTCTAATTAGCAGCAGGAGACAAGGCCTTAACTGCAGGGTGGATTTTCAGCAGTAGCTGCCAAGACATGAGAGAGGCTGTGAAAGCAGATCGAGCTGTTAAACACATTTCCAGCACTGTAAGGAGTTCAAGTGATAAGAAAAGGGTGCATTCCTTTTGAATACCTTCATAGGAAACTAGAACTGAAATATATGTTATAAATGTTGCCAGTAGTCAGATCTGAGAGAAGCAAAGCAGGCTTTAGAATTATCTTTTACACTGGTGAAGGTTAAAATAAAAGCTGTCTCATCAGGCTTTTACAGCTGATCAACAGAGGAAGAAAAGGTGACTGTGGAGATCACCAAGATCAAGAGGAAACTCAGTCCTTTCCTTTCTAAGCTAATGTGCTCTTTTGCTGAAGAGTTCAGTGGTATTCTGCTCCTCGAAAAGTGATGCTTCAAAAGGTAGGGGAGTTGTGCCCTCCTTTGATACAGCTGTTCATGTTTAAGCAGTGTTTTGTCAAGGTGGGCTTGATTTGGAAAAGGTGACAGGAGAGAGAAAGAGGAGTTCAAAGTTCCCTGCATGGTAGCACACTTGCTCCTCAGTTTTGGCTCCACCAACATCATCTCCCAACAGGCCTACTGAACCTCTGACAGTCACCGGGCATGCACTTTGGCAGAGTAGTCTCACAGTTTCCTTCCTCTAAAGTATCAGACCATTTTCAATTTACTTGCTTTCTTCCCACAGTTATCTGTTGGGTTTCTGTTTTCCAGACATAGTCCAGCCTTTGCAATAAGGAGGAGGTGTTGTGTTTTGGTTTTCCCATTTGTTTTAAGTACGGTGTTTAGATCAGATACATTCTCTATCCAAGCCTTTGGTATTTGATGAGAATGCCTGAGATCCACAGCCCATGTTCCTGAACCTGAAATACACCAGATTTTCACCAGATGTGTCCCTCTTGTGAAGGTTTGGGCCATGAGCCCGAGGTCTTTGGATATATAGCAGTCCCAGGCAAATGACAGCTGTATGAGCCCAAGTCAGCTGCACAGTACCTGAGCTGTTTTCCTGGCACCCATGGATCCAGCAAAGCTGCCGTGGGGCTGATCTCTGTGTGCGTGGTAAACCCCGCGCTGTGTCGGCAGCTCTCCTCTCCTGAGGTAGCTCTAGGGTCACTTGCAAACGTCTCTGGGATTTCCTGGCATGCAGGCAGCCCGGTGTGAGTCTGCAGATGTCCTACTGGAACACCAGAAGCTGGCAGGGGGTCCCTGAGAGCACAGAGAAGAGGAGGAGAGGCCCTGAGAATGTGGACACGGGGATACCAGGATAAAACCACAGGTCATTCACAGGCAATTACTGGCGACCAAGGGAACGCGCTGGAGATTCGGGCAGAACCTCTTTCAGAGCACGACTGGGTGCGAGATGCCTTCCTTCTGACACCCCGGTGGTTCATCAAGCCATAACTGAACTGAAGAGGGGTGATGCACTTGACTTGCTGTGGTACGTCCTGAATATATTTTGGAAGAGGCAGATATTGAGAAGTGAATTTACTTGAGTTAGAAGTTGAGGTACGAAAGGAGGTTTTATTTCAGAAAGGCGAGAATCACAAAGCTGGTTTAATAAGGTCAGCTATTCTTAAGAATCATAAAATTAGTTTCATAAGGTCAGCTATACTTCAGAATATCAAATCAGTTAATAAGGTCAGCTATATTTAGAAGTCTTAAATAGACTTAATATGGAAGAAAGTGGGAGGAAGCTCTTCTTGTTTAAATCAGAGATGTTAAAGTTTTGTAAAAGTTACATCCCAAGCGGGCAAAAATTACAGGGAGAGTCTCTAGGCCCAGTTAGTTCAATAGTCATCTTAGAATGAGTTACTGATTCTGGGAAGAGAGCCTGTAAGGAGTAGAAGGAAAGTTATATCATATAGAACTGTGTATCTTAGGAAATTATGAGAATTTTGAAAATAAATTAAGGAAGTAGCAAAACCATCTCGAGATGCGTGTGTATCAAAACAGAGAACAAGGAAAGGAGCGTCTGAAATGTGGCCACGTGTGGATGGAATAGAGATTAGGCAGTCCTAAATTATATCCCCAAAATGCATCACTTAATTTACAGCAGTATTTAACACGGGGGCAAAAAAAAAAAAATGGACAATGGGAATGAGGATAGGGAAAATACCACTTTTAAAGCCAAGAATTAAAGAATTTAATATGCTTCTGTCAGGGGAAATGACTAATCTTTACCCCAGAATTCCAAAAGTACATCTAAAATTACACATCCCTAAGCAAGTATTTGAAATAGATCTTTCAAGCTGGGTGTGGAACTGCATGACTAGAGGATAGGAAATAAAATATTTTTTTTATTTGAGAACAGAGGACAAAGTAATCTTACAGAACTATTACTTTGACCTTAATAACATCTAGGGCTTTAGAACAAATTCTGAGGGAGAATGTACTTACAGACAAGAGAGATAAATGAAACCTGGAATATAATTAAATGAATTCTTACCATAAGTAGTTCACACTAGACTAAAGTGATAGTTGTTTGATGAAATAACTGATGTCTAGCAAGGGAAAAATTATGGAATGTGATCTGGGTGAATTCTAATTGAACAAAAATAATCTTTCAGATGTGTGTATAAATGGACTAGTTTACATGCAGTCCAGCTTTCTGCTGGTCCTTTGTAGTAATGTGGTCTTAAAGAGTTACATGATAAAGCTTTCTATATTTAGTAAAGAAATAAACAAGGCCCAGCTGAGCTTTTTGTGGTGTCTTTCAAGAGCCTCTATTCACACTACTGTTCAAGTGTTGTTCTTTAATGTCACCACTTGCAGACACTTCTAGAAAGAGAGTGGCTTCGCTTTTCAGTGGTGTTTCCCAGAATTTGTTTGGCCTAGAGATGGGGATCAAGCATTTTTTTTCAGGAGGTGCACCAGGAACAGGCACTCTGGTTTTCACTGCTTCTCCTTTACCATTATCATCCATCCTGTCGCCTTCAGGGCTGTGCCAAGGTACCTTGCAGATGCTTGGTGTTTTATTGGGGTTGCTCCATGGAGAAAACAGTCTCAGAAATTATTTCTAATAACACCTCATGATCCAGAAAACAACAGTCTTTGGATTGCTCCTCTTTCTCAGCACTTTTTTCCCTTGCTCTGAGATCCAGTTGCAGTTTCAGTTCACAACAGAGCAAGATTACTGGACAACGAGAGACAACAACTGAACTAACCTTGGTGTTTGCCCTACTCTTGGAAAGAGAGAAAGGTGGCAGGGGTGGTTTCTGGGGCCATGGTTGCTCCACGGTGTGCCTTCCTCTCATATCACTGTGCACAGCTTACTGTCAATGCCTTTGAATGGTCCCAAGACAGCACTGAGATTTCAAGTAGGTGGGAAACTGGAAGGTACTAGCTGCTTTGTTTATGGTTTTGTTAAGTTTCTGATATGTTTCAATTCTGTTGCACATTCCTGCTCTGCTTCTTCCCTCTTTGAAGTCCATGAAGCTACTTTAGCAATGGGAGGAGAAAGTTATCCTAGAAAAGAGAGTTCCCCATCTACCTTACCACCCTCCCCCTAAACACCGCTGTCCTCCTGCCCACAAAGTGCTGCTGTGCTGTGGCACCTGGTGGTGATGTGATGTGATGCTTCTTTTGGTCTTGGCACCACAGCAGATGCAAAGGATGGTGGTGGCTGTGACGGAGCTCCATAGAGTGCCTGCGGGCAGGGGAGGCACTGCATGAGGTAACCTGTCAGACCCACGGGCACGTGACATTTTGCAGCTCACTGCTTGGTCTCGGTGGGCCTGAGGACCATTGCAGCAAAGAACTATGAGAATGGTGTCTGCAGTTTGTTCGACCTGTGTGATGCAAAACAGAGCCTTAGCATAGCCCTGGGAATGGAGTTAGAATATTTTATATGAGCAGCAATAAGTGAGCAGTAATGGTCATTTACCAAGTGTCTTGCCCTAAGAGCTGGAGCCAGGATCACAAATGTTTCCTAGCAGGACTGAACTGATAGACAAGTGGTTTTCTAGTGCTTTTGGGATGCAGAAGAAGTTTCCCAATAGAGGTGAAAATCCCTTCATGGTCAGTCTGGACCAAGTAAGACTTTGTTTTTCTGATCATCTTTAACAGAATATTCATGGCTGTGGTGCATGAAACACCCAGGAAGCTGCAACCTGAGGCTGAAAATCACAAGGGGTAGTGGGACACAGAAATTTTCTCACACCGCTAGTACTACTTGTTTACTCAAGTCCTTCTGGAAGGGGGAGATTGAACAGATGATGCAGAATCCACCATTTAGAGAGAAGAAAAAGTTTATTGGTA
This sequence comes from Actenoides hombroni, assembly GCA_024336885.1. NCBI lineage: Eukaryota > Metazoa > Chordata > Aves > Coraciiformes > Alcedinidae > Actenoides > Actenoides hombroni. Next base: position 17,309,042 of record WUAM01000395.1, read on the forward strand.
CTTTTATAAAAGGAAACAGTTTCTATAATACATTGTTATAAATAGTTATAAATATTCTGTGGGATATAAGACCCACTCAAATAAATAAATAAATACTGTAATATAAATAAGTAACGCTTCCTTACAACATCTCCTTTGACAAATTAATTCTTTTGACATTTTGATATAGTTCTCTATAGTTACAAATGTGGGGTTTTTAACAAGAAATCCACAGTGCATTCACTCTTAGCTTAGGGAGTGAATCCCCTGGCTTCTGATGGAGTGAGCAACCCTTCTTCCTTCATTCTAATGTATGAATATAGAGATGGTATTGAGATCTAACCCCACCAACATTTCTCATCATATAGAAATGGTATTGAGATCTAGCCCCACCAACATTTCTCATCGAAGTTTGATATGGATCAAAACAGAACTTCTCATGATTCAAATTGTCTTAGGTCCCTTGACTTGGGAGTCCTAGAGAGCTCTGTGGATCTCATAGTTTATCCAAAGTGAAAACTTCGCTCATGTGATTGCAGTCCGGAGTTCTCAAAGAGCAAAAGCCAAGAAGAATGGTATAGGAATCCAGTAAACATAATAAACTAGAACCTATAAATAAAATCACACCTCTCCCCTGTATAGACAGCAAGGTAAAAATCTCGCTGTGTTTTGAATAAGCAAGAAATGACACAACTATCCACTCACCCTGCAATTCTAAATCTGTTAGAATCACTCCTTCCCTTTTGAAACTAATCAAAACACGATGAATTTAGAGGATGAAAACCAATAAATTACGAGACAGAACTCTTGGTCTAATCCCAACCACTTGGCTTCTCCTGTGCTCCGAGGAACTCAGATGAATTAGAATCACACCAGGCAGGAAAACTCTTCTAACAGCAGAATCAGGCCCTATGACTTTTCCAATGCAACAGCTTGGATGTTGTAGATATATCGTGTGTATACATGCACATACAGGGGGAAAAAAGAGGATTTGGATGCAGTCAGTGGGACAGGCCCTGGGGTAAATTCAGAACAATTTCAAAGAAAGCAAGAAACACAGGGGTCCTTATTTTGACTTTGTTATACTGCTGTAACTCCACTGGCTTCAGTGAATTGCCTCAGGAGACAGAAGAAAGCACAGGGACAGAATCTGGCTTAATGTCTTCTGCACACCAAAGACAAATGTACCATTTCCAGACTGCTGTCAGGCTGTTAAATACACTAAACAAAGCAGAAGAGCCTGCATCTTGACGGGAAGAAAAAGCACACGCGCCGAAATAAAAAGCTCCACTCAAGTACCTACCAGACTGGGTTTTTGTGCAGCTTGTTGGTACCTTGCTATTGATTTCTGCAGAGTACATCAAGAGTAACAGATTTAAGATTACAGGAAGATCAAATCAAAATGAAAATAAATAAGGGAGAAAACCAGCTGAGTACATACACAATTTTCAGAGTCCTACGTGGAAATGAATGTAGCTCCATTAAAACCAATCAAGCCATACTGAATCCTACCAGCTAACACTTTGACACCTAAATTACAATGAAAAGCTGTGTTCTGCAGGTGTTGCATCTTAACTGAAGAGCTGTAAACTTCGGATGTGTATATGGAAGTTAGATTCTGGTAAGTAAACCTCTGCTGTAACATTTACCTAGGGAAAAGGTTTTGTCAACAGTAGAGATCTCCTGTTTAATATTAAAGCAATTTTACTCTTACAGGTATAAAGCATCTGATACCTGCTCAGAACTAAATGGAAACAGGAATGCTAGAAGTAGATTCTCCTTTGCTAAATACAAAAGTAATTTTCATTCATTAGTGGGAGTCTTCATGAGCTATTAATGGGCTGGCAGCTATAAGGTATAATTTTTTGCTTTTTCTTTTTCCCTGTATGGTTCAGCAATGTACAAACCAAACCGTCCTGTTTCACGCACTGTTGATTATTAGTACTCCTGGTACTTCTCTCTGAGTTGGAAATAGGCAAAGCTACATGATACTTCCATGTTGTGATGCTAGAATTTGGTTGAATATAGCAAAGCACTTGAGAGGCAGTGAGACTCCCCTCTCTTTTTCCCAGCCCACAGGCTGGATTCATTCAGCGTTAGAAATTACTCTTTCTATGCAAGACCGCTTGATCCTGTCCTGTTCTCTTGTCAGGTGCTCCAGATTTCATTGTGTGCTGGTCTTAGGACAGCAGAGTGCTTATGTTTTCACTCGTATGGACGTGAAAAGGGACCAGAGTGCTGATTTAATAGCTAAAAACATATATAGTAATTTTTATGTAATAAAAAAGAGGATTCCCTGTCTCTGTCAGAAACTCAGATGCTCCAGGTCTCTTCTCACTTCCATTAGTAAGGTAACATTGGTTTCCCATTTCATTCGAGTGAATTCTTTTTGTCACTGATGCATGCTTGAGGTGATTGAGACCCTAAAATGTTTGGTTTGTATTACTCTATTCAAAAATGGACCTTCTTCCCAGTAAAACAGAACCATATCTGGAAAATGTCCAACTTGGGTTGGTTTTTTTTTCAGTAAACTGTCATCTGTAAGCACACAATTTGAAATGAAGGATTTTTTCCCAATGTCTTTGGGGTTTCTAATAGCCATTTTGACATTCAGACCGAGTGTGCTAGACAGTTCCTTTTGCCTCCTATGTTCACCCCGTCTTCAGTTTGCAAATGGTGGGGCCAGAGTTATCTTGTGATGTAAAAGCGAGGACTTGCGTACCTCCTGGCGTCCATCATAGCATGGGGGTCATCTGGGTTCACCACGTCGTTCTGGTTGATCCTCACGGGCTCTCTGGGCATGTGGGGAAAGTCTGCTTGCTGCTGCAACTGAGATCTGAAGGTGGAGATCTTTCTCTGCGGGACCAGGATCTGGTGAGGATCCATTGGATCGCTGTCTGCACTCCTGGTATTTCGGTGGGGCTCGGGGGTGTTGAATCGAAAGAGAGGGATTTCATTTCTCCTGGACAAAAACTGGGAGTATGGTGGTGGATTCGTACCGGGGAGGAAAGCTTGTTTAACTCTGCCTAAGCTAACCAGGAAGCTGTGTTTGGGAGAGTGGTACACATCATATCCATTTTCCAGGGTTCTGTGGTTGAACATGCAGTCCTCTTGGCTGAAGTAATGCTTAGGGAAAAAGATATTGCAGCTGTGAGCAGATGGATTTAGTGAATGACAAGCGTTGATTCAAGACAGAGAGAAGGATAAGATCTTGCAACAAGTGTTTGCCTGATCTGCCAGCTCTGTAAGTCAGACAACTCAGGTTTGGTCAAGTGTAGAACTGAGATGCATGCCCATATGTTCAGCAAAGACATGACAATGGTAACATTGTTTGAGTTACTCCCAACCCATGGCCCTACACTGTAGCAGGAATTCAGATTGGTCCCTCACCAGATCTCTCTTTCTGCCTCTCTTTACCCAAGCTGATTTTTGTCACCTCTACAACTCAATACAATCAAAGAAGAGAGGAAAGTTCAACCTAAGTGGCAGGTCCTCAGCTTGCCTAAACCTGCATCCTCCTGCTGTAGCTGGACAGATGTGCCGTAGCTGAGGAAAGGGACACCCCAGTAACAAACTTCACCCACCAAAGGCTTGAGTCTTAGTAAAGGTCACTCACCGAGCCAAAAATGTTTCCATTCACGTCCATACAAAGGTAGCGTCCGCTCTTCACACCCGTGATTATTACTGAGCCAGCACCCTCAGACTTGATCATTAAGGCACCTGTTTAGGAAAACAAAGACCTCAAGTCCAGAACCAGGCTTGACACTGCACTGCTGCCCTACACATCCATGTGTACTCTGGCTGGAAGTGTCCTCTTGAGGGTCAGAACCAACATCTCCTGTGACCCAGGACTGTTGCCCACCCTAGATGAGGTTAGCTGGGGCTTTTTCTGTCTGAATTTTTGAAAGCTCCTGGGGTGGAGATGCCACCAGCTCTCAGTGCCCTGGTCCAGTGCTGCACTAACCTCCCAAAGACAACTTTTTTGCCTTAACATCCCTTCTGAAGTCCCAAACCACAGTCTGGGGACATTGCCCTTAGTCCTGTCATCAGCCACTATCAAGGGGAGTTTGTCTCCTTTATCTCTGTGACTGCCTGTGGTATTAGATTATCCTTAATGTCCTTTTTTTTTTTTTTTTTGCTATACTAAACAAGTCCAGCTCCCTCAGCCTTTCCCAATAGAAGGTGCTTGAGGCCACCAACCATCCTGAAAACCCCCTGCCAGACCAGCTTCAATTTTTCCACATCCATTTTGAACTGGGGTTGCTAGAGTGCTTTAAGAGTAGTTGCACTGGTGCCAAGTAAAGTGGGAATTACAACTTTCTTTGATCTGCTGACCGCAGTAGGTGGTTTGCCTTCCTCTCAAAGTCAGTGTGCTGTGGACTTATGTTTGACTCGGTGCCTGCTGTAACCCTCAGGTGATGCCCAGGAGGGCTGTACACATCCAGCCTGTGCAGCTGCAGGGGGTTATTGCAGCCCTGCTGCAGAACGTTGCACTTCTCATCTACCTGGTGTCCCAGTGGTACCGTGGTGACCTGGCAGAGATTCAGTCACCCTCCCTTTCAGGATCCCTTTCGTTGTCTGATTTCCACCCTTCCTGCCCAACCATTCCACATACTGGTGCATTTGCTTCATGGCAGATAAGGGAAAAACATGATATTTTACTGTCTGTTGTTCTCTTAAAACCATCACATCAGTTCTAGACCAACATACCTAAAAGGAGCTTCATAAAAGCTCTAAATATGCAGAAAGAATAACAACAAGACAGTGCAAGTGATCCTGCAAATGTCTCATCAGTGATTCCTAAAAATAATAATATAACAGAACTTGATTTTTTCCTCCCTGATTAAATTACATATATAATTATATAACTTTCAAAAACATCCTTTGCTCCTTATATAAATATGCAAAAACATCATTACCCATGCTTACATTTTTTAACTGAGTGTATGAATAAGATGCTATGCAGCAATAATGATAAACACGAATTTATGATGCCCAGCTACTTCTGATTTGAGTGCTGCTAAAAAAGAAGTACTTTGCAATGCTATGAAAGAACTCTAACTCTTAAAAAAACCCATTTTTCTATCAACTGTGGTGTTTAGGCCGGTTATTTAGCACAGGAAGAATACCTTAGTTTGCCATCAAAATGAACTCTGATGAGACAATTGGAGAATCTTTTAGTTACAGCAGGGTGTAGTTACTTCTCATGAACCCCAAAAGCTTCTTCTATGACAGTCTGGCCTTTCATAGTTTCCTCCTTTTTAACCAACCTTTGCATATCCATGTTCTATGCATATTAGAGTAAATTTTAGTAATTATCAGCTCTCCAGCCCAAAACACAGATTTTTGTGGATGCTGTCATTTTTCCACCACTGTTGTGGTGAGTTTGTCAGTGCAGTCCCTTTGGTAACACTGTCAGTGCCGTGGGAAGCAGCTATGTGGGGGATGCCATCACCAACCTCTAATGGCATCTTCCACGAGAAGCTGTGGGTAAAATCATGAAGTGAAGGATAATTCAAGTAGCTTTTCCTTGAAGGGTATCACAGGATCCATAGGACTTCTCCTATGCAAGGAATGAAATTCCTCATCCTCTAGATTTCTTCAGAGCAATTTTGTTTATTTGTTAAACAAAAGGAGGATTATAATCATGTGTATCTTCCATCCCATAGCTATACTGTCTGCCTGCCTGGTGAGATGAGGGGAATGTCTAAGGGTAGTGAGAAAACCAAAGTCTTCCTCTCCCTCCCCTGCTCCCGTGAAGACTGAGGGTCCATAGTAAGCTACTTACTGTAAATGGTTTGGTGAGGAACACCGTCAACGTAGCCATCAGCGCTGATCTGGAGGTGGAAGCTGTTCCTCTCTGTATCTGTGTAGAGGTGCACCAGGCGATCTCCGTTCCCCCAGCTGGGGTTCAGCAGTGGGGACGAGTTGGGAAAGGCGAGGGCAGCCTCCAGGCTGCAGAGGAGCAGCAGCAGGGACCCCAGGCAGCAGTGGGGGTTGCTCTGCGGCATGGCTCGCCCTTCCTCACTCTCGGTTGGTGTCTGCAGCTTGGTATCTCTCTGTGCTGGTTGCTCACCCTTGGTCCTTTGTGTCTGGAGTGTGAATCCTCAGACAGGTTCCCTTCTTCTCTGCGGAGGCTTATAAAGAGCAGCAAAGTGACATCACACAGGAAAAACTTCTCCACATCCTTGATTTTTGTCAAAGCAACATTTTAAGTGTCCTGAAACCTCAAGGGAAGGATCTCTGGCTAAGGTGTGGGGGGGGGAAAATGTAAGGTTTCTAAAGACAGCTCACGAAAGCTAATCATATGTTCAAATGTTATCTACAACCCTGTGACATCTGAAAGCTTCCCACGCCCCTGTTAGATCCAGGAAGAGCAATCCACTGCACTGCACTTGTGCTGGAGGGAATGACCCTTCAGACCTGAATGATCTTTTTTTTTTTTTTTTTCAGATATGTTTATTCAGATTTCCAACTCCCCTTTCAGTTTCCAAACTACGCTCTAATTTAGTTGAAGCATCAAATATTGCTAAAGGTTTTTTTGCAGATGTATCAAAAGCTGATATTAGGTTGTCCTGGGCCTGATTCCCCCTTCACTGTGGTGTAAGTTCAGCAGCGAGGCTGTTGGGCTGATATTTGTGTCACTCCATTTAAGCAAAAGAAACTCGATATGAACACAATTCGCTTTAAATAAACAAGCTGTCCCTTTTATTTCTTCTGTTTCATTTCGAGTTACCTAAATAATTTAAAGTTGGCCCAACAGTTGAAAATTACCTGTAAAACTCTTTCAAACTGCATATTTGTTCCTGCATTGCATGTCTGGCTGGCAGTCCTTTAGAGAGTCGTGTGGGTTAGCACAGCCTCATCTCGAACCTGAACCAAACCCGAGTCACCCTTACTGGCACATTTTTATTACCTCAGGTGCAGCAAGCAAGCTTGGAAGAACTGCAAAGGGACAGGACCAAACTGAAGAGTAACTAATGGACAACGATAGTAAAAAATGTTCCAGGCCACAAAATCTGCTCTTCGGTTGGCTTGCCAATGTCCTGTGTCTTTACAAACAAATGTCCTGATTTAAAACAAGACAGTTTCATTGATTGTATGGCAATGCTGTGCTCACAGGACACTGGGTATCCAGATAAAATAATGGTGATAGGAATGACGGGTTTAAAAACGAGACTGTCTTGAGGTTTCTTTCAAAGATTAATCCAAAACTGAAAAAAGTACCTAAACAAATTGCTGATTTACTTTAAAGAAAGCTGAGGATTTCAGGTGCAGCAGTCTCGGGTTCAGTCTCTAGCTGGACACAGCATGCACAACTCTTAGTGTCACTAACAAGCTGTGGAGCAGTGCCATCGGCACCCAGCGCACTAGGGATTGGTACAACTGCAACCAAGTGCAAAAGTGAATCTCATTTTCTGTTTGGTTTTTTTTATGGCTTAAAATTAGCAAAACTCTGCCAAACTCTTCTGTCACATCTGTGTAAATCTAGAGGCTTGCGTCAGTGTCTGTACACCTGTGTAAATGACAGCACTTTTTAGCCAAAGTGTATAAGGGTCATGTCTTCAACTGAGCAGCCTGACAAAGCGTTTTCACCCAAAGGCCATCTAGGCTACAGATATTTTACTGGTTATAACACCTGAAATGCTTTACTTTGATTTAAAAGATAGCTTGGAAGGAAGGAAGGGTTCTCTTCTCTTCTCTTCTCTTCTCTTCTCTTCTCTTCTCTTCTCTTCTCTTCTCTTCTCTTCTCTTCTCTTCT
>WUAM01000395.1:17316882-17339889 GCA_024336885.1 Actenoides hombroni
CTTCTCTTCTCTTCTCTTCTCTTCTCTTCTCTTCTCTTCTCTTCTCTTCTCTTCTCTTCTCTTCTCTTCTCTCTTATTTGTTTGTTTATTGTTTATTTTTAAGATGTATTTATTTATTGTTGAAATTATCCACCAATCTTTTTCACTCTGGTATTAAAACCAATGTTTGTGTTTGGGGTTTTTTCTTGTTGTTGTTGTTGTGGTGGTGGTTTGTTTTGTTTTTCTTTTGGTTCCTTTCATTAGGCCACCATGGAAATGTGACTACGTATAACCTCAGAAGCAGCTGCAGAAGATTCTGTGAGAGGCACTTACTGGAATTTTTTGTGATTCTTTTCTGGATGCAGTTTTCTGGTTTGATATTTCATGTTCATAAAGAAGTTTTACTGTGGTTGCCATTATGCACTGATCAGATCTGATCTCTCAACTGCAGCAGAAACAGTTCTCAGATGTTTGAAAAATTTTTTCAAACCCCATTTTAGCACACGACAGTTGTGAGCAGCTGTTTCATTTTTTCAGATGTCAGAGAAGCGAAGACTCCTTTCACATGCTTATGTTGTTGGACATTTTCAGAAGTTTCCCCTAGACTCAGCAAAACTCAGCATTGCTGAGTTCTGTTTAAGCTGCTGGGCTATAGCAAATTTACATTGTCTCTGCTTGTGAGGATGATAGTGCAAGTTTGGCCTTTTCATAGACCTTTTTTGTTTTTTGCTGTAAACCTATAAATGCCCACTTCATGTGATTTATTTTTTTTTACAATCCCTTTATTTTCTATTTCAGGCCGATGTGTTTATTCCTTCTGTTGATAGCTCACTTACTTTCTCCTACCCATTCAGCTGCTGCTGAAGTAACTGGGTGTATGAAAGCTTGTGTACTTCTTCAGCTCTCTGTTAGACTAGTAGATGTGATGACGTTTCTTCTTCTCTACCATTACACTTTTGCATCAGTAATAATATTTATGCAACTCTTACCAGATATGTCAGTATTGCTTTTTTAGATCTCTATATTGTTACATTTACTCTTATGAGTAATTTTACTCATAAGAAAAACTCTTATGAGAAGCAGCTGAGGGAGCTGGAGTTGTTTAGCCTGGAGAAGAGGAGGCTGAAGGGAGAGCTTCTCACTCCCTACAACTACCTGACAAGAGGTTGTAGTGAGGTGGGTGTTGATCTCTTCTTACAAGTCACAGCTGATGGGACAAAAGGAAGTGGTATCAAGTCATGCCAGGGGAGGTTTAGGGTGGACATTAGGAAAAAGTTCTACACCAAAAAGGTTATCAAAGACTGGAACAGGCTGCCCAGGGAAGGGGTTGAATCCCCATCCCTGGATGTATTTAAAAGCCATCTAGATAGGGTGCTCAAGGACATGGTGTAGTAGTGACCCTGGCAGAGTAGATAATGATTGGACTTGATGATCTTAAAGGTTTTTTCCAACGACAGTGACTCTGTGATGCTACACAGCCAGTGTCAGGTGCCACAGTGGTCGCAGGGATTTCCTTGGAAGCATCCTGCAAAGGCAGCTGGGAGACAGCCCAGAGGTGCCACCCATGGTGGATGTCAGGAACCACTGAGGTAAAGTGAAGACATTCTCACTTCAGAGCAAGGCTGAAAGGATAGGGCTGGCCCCAGCTTTCAGGCCAAAATGGATTTGAAAAAATCCTAGATGCTCAGCCCCTCAGTGGGTCTCGTTCCCCTCCCTCTCTCTGCCGTGCCTTCATCCCAGGCCTGTTCCTGCTGCCTGCTTGCTTCAGAGGCAGCTAAGGTCTGGGTGAGGGGGTCAGTCTGGGTGCTCAGCTGGGCCAGGTGCCTCAACTGAATGCCTGTGCTGCTCGTGCCTCGCTGGCACGGTGCGTGCTGAGAGTGCTAGGGACACGCAGCAAATGGGACACCAAACACTCCCTGTCTGTAAATGAACATAGTAACTTTCTGTGCTTTTTTTTTTTTTTGGTAATTTATTTAAATATGATCATTAACTGCAAATTATACCCAAAACTGTACACAGAAGGAACTGACTTAGGCTCATGGGAGCAGCCTGGGATCCAGCTTTCCCCCATTTGGACTGCTTTGAGTTTCAGCCTTAGGTCATTTCTTGATCAAAACTTCCCATTTCAGATATATAAACCCCTGATCTCAGCAACTGTCTGTCATCCTTTGCCCTGCCACTAGCAGAGGATGGTTTCAGTCAACTGCAGAAGACTTAAAAGGGAAGGTCAAGCTTTTTTACAACAAATGTAACTTACTACAAGTGATTTGCAGCCCCCTTGAAAGCTCTTTATGCCCCATGAAAAATTTGCAGGTTGAAACCTAGGAGTTTCCTACTCAATGTAATGGGGCTGCTTTCCAGAATTCTCCTACGAGTGAAAATGCACGTTCCCTCACAGTGCTGCACCACCTTTCCTCATGTAGGAGCACCTGTAGCACTGTTGCTTAATAAGGTGTATTGATTTCTATTTAAACAGGTGTGTGGCTCGTCCCTTTGCAGAGCTCTGCGATCTGGCATGGCCTCAGGAAGCCCCTTGCTCTCCGCTCTTTCAAAGGTCACAAGGGAGTTTGGGTTGGCAGATGTGAAACCACCTCCGCTTTTAACAATTTTCTTTGCATTGCATCTCTTCAAAGAGGTCAGAGAAATCAGGGCCCCTTCCCTCTGCCTCTCCTTCCTTAAAATCACTGTAATAACTGGCTCTGGGACAATCACATCGTCAGCGCTGGGAAGACAAGGGTGGAGTGCCTCTCCAGAGGTTATTCTAGGGATAATGACGCACTAAGTCAACGATATGTACAGTGGATGCTCTGTGTATATGTGTGTGCATGAGCCTCTGCCACAGACTTTACCCGGTGTTGTTAAACACATCCTGAGTGACCTTATTTGGATGTCCCATTCTTGTCACACTGCCCACGACTAAAGAAAACATCCTGGCTAGGTTCACCTACGTTAAACAAATGAGGTAAGCACAGCCCACTGGGTCTGGGACCGCAGCATGTACTAGCAGTTTCTGCAGTGTGCTTGCCAAATATGTTGTTTTGGGTCTTCTCTTTCTCCCCCTTCACTCTTTCTTTATGTAGCAGATGTTTTGACAATCCATTTCCAATTTCTGAAGTGCTAAATCACCTGCACAGGCAGATCAGGCAGTGAGATTGCTGAAGTACCTTCCCCAGTACCTTCCTTTACAGATGTGGGATGTATGGTCTTCCCAAGAAGTGTCTGCATTTTCTTCTTGGCACTTTCATTTCCAGTCAGGCAGAAGACTGGCATAAGCTTTCAGCTCTGGTTCACATCTCCAAAAGGGATGGGGGGGTGAAGGGCAGCTTTTTACCAGTGGCTTTAGAGACTGTGAGCTTTCAAAATTTAATGCAACGAAGACAGGCAGAAAAAGAAAGCCCAAGTATTTCACTGTATTCTGAGGAGGAGGTAGATAAGAGCAGACTTCCCTGCCCGCAAATGTCCCAGATGGGCATTTGTGATGCTGTTTGTGTTGTTTTGCTTTAACTAACTGAAATGAAGGGCCTCATTCCTCCTCCAGATGAAATCCTTGGCAGAGCTCCCAGTCAAAGCAGAACCAGTCCCTAAAAGGTTGTGTTTTCTGAACAGAGACTGTTTCTGTCATTTTAAATGGTCTGAATGTTCTTAGGTATTGTGGAATAGAGAGTAGTGACAATCTGCAATGAGAGCTGCTGACACCCTCCATTTCCAAAGAGGTGCTTCTAGTTACTGAAACAGTCTCCCAGGTTGTGGCACTCATTCCTCTGGGCATGGCAAACCCCTTCTGTGTGTGGCACCTGCTTCTCCTGCAGCTCAGGTCAGCACCCAGACACAACCAACCTCACGGTTCATCTAATATGCTTGGTGGCAGGTAGAGAGGATGTCCGTGCCCTGGGGTGAGACAAATGAGAAAAGTTGGAGCTCTGAGGGTGGGTCTCAGCACAGGAGTAAGCAGGGGGCAAGCGGTCAAGGTCGGAGGTATTGGAGTGAGAGGGTACACTGAGAGAGTGAAGGAGGAGGGCACGAAGACAGACCTCTTTTCAAATTTGGCTGTGGTAGCTGCTGTTCCTCTTTACCTCAGAGTTTGCTCATAACAATCTGCTTGAGCGATGCAGGTGGTTGAACCTAATGCCCTTTCTCAGTGTCTTGTGGTATCAAGTTCTCCTGCTGATCTGTGGCTTAAAATATCTACATATATTTAAAAACACATAATTTCGTCCCTTGGTGTGCAAGGTACCACAAGAGTGAAAGAGTTTGGACTTAATTCTGCTCCCACACGCATATTCATATCAAGTCTCGGGTTTGTTTTTTTCCTCAAAACTAGACAGCCCAGCTCAGTCTGAGCTCTCCCCTGGAGATCTCTGCATGCTTTCTCTGAGCATCCTGCAACTGTTGCCCTTGCTGCTCAGAGCCCAGCACGAACACCCTGATTCTCTCCAGCCTCCATAAAAGAAAACCCTCGAGCCTGATAGTAAGAATCACAGCACTTGTCTGCCCCTTGTTTCACTGCACGGCTGTTCTTTCTCTGCTGGATATATCTCCATTGTTTCCTACATTCATTAATGTGATAAAACCCAATGCTTTTCAACCTGTCGGACATGAGATGAGAAGGACATTAAACATGTGCCAGGTGACTTTTTCCCAGTGGGTTGGCCACGGGCTGGGATGCAGCCCCTGGGGCAGTAGAGCCAGCAGAGGAGACTCATGGCCAGCAGAGCCCTGGCAGGAAAGCCCAGGGATGAAGAGCAGCTGAACCAGCAGCTGAAGTGTCTCGATAGGCAGTAACATTGGGTAGGCAAAGAATCAATAAGATGTTACCTTTTTAAAAAAAAAAAAAACACGCCAAAAGGCAACAAATCAAAACCCAGAAAGATAATATAATATTTTCCATTTCATTTGCAGTAAAAAGATAAAAAGCAGACTCTGAAAGACTCCTCTTGGTTCCACTCTAATTTGGAGTCTGGCACTCAGCTGTTGGTGAAGCATTTTGCCCAGGGTGGCTCTGTTGTCTCTCAGTTCTGTTCAGTGTTCTGGAAACAGCCAGTGTAAATAGAAACGTGCCCTTGGGAAAGCCTTCTTTTCCTGTGCCATATTTCAGACTTGAAACAGGAACATTAGGGTGCTCAGGGTTGAAGGGAACTTAAATTTCTTGCTGCTCTTACCATGCTTGATGTTTAATTACAGCAGCTATACTGAATCCAAACCCTTATAGCCAGATGCTACTGAAATAATGTTTGAACTGGTCAAGGAATTTTTTTTTATTTCTTTTTCTCCTGCACATCAACACACACAAAGTAGATAATTCAGCTTTATAGATACTTCTTTAGATGTGTGAACTCCTTGTCTCTTGTAAAAAGCTGTAGGGGTTGGTGGCACCGAAAGATACTGTCTAGCCAGCATAAACTCACCATCCAGGTTTTCCATCTTAGAATGTCTTTTCAGGTAGATTTGCAGCTACTATATTTCCTTGTGTATTGCAGACACAATAGTTTTTCATGTTGTTTGCTCAATCTGTCACGTTGCTAGCAAGGAGGAACTTGAATAAATCATCAATGGATGCACAGGTTCATTGGCTGCTGGGACACTGATCCTGAACCTGGACCCTACTGATCTTTGGCCATTTTCATAGCTGGCACAAACTGGTGTCATGCCAGGGCTGCCCAGGAAGTGCATTCTGTTTCAAAGAAGACAAGCAGGCTGGTTTTGTCATCTCTATTGAAGTTTTGGACTTTCATCAAACTGCTCTAGTTTTCCAAAAACAAAGATTTGCTGGCTGCCGTTTAAAAAAAAGCAACAAAACTTAGAAATGCAACCTAACACTTAAAAAAAAAATAAAAATATCTTCTTTATTATCCTTTCCATAGTCCTAGTGGAGCTTCTTACATGCCAGGGTCTGGCTAGCCTACCTCCCTGTTCTGGACATGACTATGTCTCTTTGATACTGATATCACTTCAAGACGCCTTTCTCCATGGCTCTTTCATCCCTCAGTCTCCACTTCTGTGGAAAGAATGGTAATAAATTCAATTAACACCTTCATTATGGCTGAAGACCAGCTCACCATAGGCTGGTGGTGTGCAGAATGCAAACACTCAGAAGAATTTTCATACAGAAGAAATTTCACGGTCATTCAAATGGCTTGTAGACCTGCCTGTTGATTGTTACAGGGGTGTTGAAAATAAATCCAATTTGATATTATCCTCTCTTCTTTTGAAGTTTGCAAGTTCCTCGTTCAAATTTGCAACACAAATGTGTACAGATTTGCTCAAGATGTGCAGAATATGGCACCCATACATGCCCCATTGATGTTGCCTTCCCTTTCTCACATTTTCTATTCCTCTAGTCGTTGCCTTTGCAAAAATGTTGTTTTCTGGTGAGCTGGCATGGAACTGCTGCAGCCTATCTGTCTGGATTCTGAAATCTGCCCTGTGCTAGTTTGTCTGCCACTGGCATACCGAGTTCTGCTGACCTGCCTACCCAGGTAGTGTGTCTTGTCTAAAAAAGTGTATTCTTTCTCCTGGTGTGCTTGTTCCTAGGTCCTGAGGAATGTTGAGGCTACAGATAAACAGCTCCAACAAGAAAATCAGTTCAAGCACCCAGCTCTTGTTGTAGTACACTGCAGGGTGTCTAAAAGTAAGCCAGCTGTTTTACTTTGGGAAACCTCTCTGGTTTAGGTAAAGTATCCTAATTCCCAGCATTGATGTTAGTCTAGCACCAGGATTTAGGGCTTTTGCATACTGTTAGATTCATGGTTATATTCAAGTGCAGAAGTACTTAACCTATTTTCACTAAGGGACTGTGGGTCAAACCAGGTAAGATCATGAAGTTCGGGTCAAATAAGTTGCTTGTGCTACTTGCTGAGATCTGAAGTCCTGTCTGCATCGAAGCATTGTCAGGAGTCAAGGCAGGGTAAGGATTTGTCCTGTGTCCACTACTTTGCAGTAACTGCTTGTGTTTTGACTCTGTGGTAAATGTAAGCTGGCTTGACCCTCACAGGATACCTGAGGTAGTTGAAGTGCCCTTGAAAAAGATGATGTTCTTGCTGAATGATACTTGTGCTGGTTATCATAACTATCCTCCTTATGTTTTTGCAGCAGATCTATTGCCTCTTCCATAAACTGGAAGATTCATGTTGGTCCCGTGAGCCTTGGGCCCAGGTCACAGTGTAACCCCATGGAAAAAAAAAAAAAAGCCTTCAATCACCTGGAATGGTTCAGTTCTCATAACAAATACTCAAGAAAAAAATAGATGCTCTTCTCTAGACAGCCCTGAAACAAAGATAATTGCAAACACCTCTGTTGGCTTACACGCTATTGCTAGCGATTGCTCGTTTGACGGCAGTTGGTGTGGTCACATTGTCCTTTGGGCAGCTACCCTAGTGCTGTGAGCTCTGGTCCATGAAATCACAAGCACACGATACAGTCGTGAATTGTAAACAGTTAATTTAGGGGACAGAAATTTAATCCTGATCAAGGCATTTTGGTCCACACCCTGTAACAAAAAATAACCAGCAATAATATGCATGCATACAATCCAGGATTGAATAATATGTTCACATCTCATGATCCAAGCACACAGCTTGTTTAGCTCATCTGGACTTATTGGCCCCTTGGATTTTGGCCAAACACTTTTCATCAGACTACAGCTTCCAAAACAAACATGCTTTTGGGTTGAGCTGGATGCAGAGCTTGGCTGGAGAGAAAAAAGAAATCTCTGCTTGTGGCTACATACTTGGTTGTTTGTTTTTAGGATTTTTTTCCAGTGACAGCTATTTCATCAGCCCAGATTGGTCACTGCAGTTAACTGTAATTCCAGTTTGCATTATAGATATTAAACCTGGAGATTCCCACACTATTTCCCTTAGCCTCAGCATCGCCCTCAGTTACCCAACAGCTGGAAGAGATTCTTACTTCCTTCTTTACTCTTCCATTCTGACAAGGAAACAAAATGTCCTCTTGGCTTCTGCTGGGTTATTTGTGGTCCCAAATGTGAGAGCTTGCAGTTGGGTTATTTTTCAAAGGAACAAAGTCAACTGTAGTTAAATACCTGGGACCTAATTCTGTCCTCCATTGCTCAAACTGATGCAGAGCAAGGTGGCTTCAGTAAATGCCAAGCATAAACCAGCAAAAAACAGGATGCAAAAGAGATTTCTGGCTGTTTATTTTCTTTTATGAGCATATCTTAAGTTACATAGCCAATACTGACCAACACTCTGAACTCACTGAGACACCTTTAGATCATGGCCTGCAAAACTCTGTCAAAGATGCTGAATATCCTCTGCTTTCCTTAGCAACAGTGGGAATTGAATTGAGCATTGCTAAGCTCCATAGGGACCAGATTGTTTCACAACATTTTAATTTGTTTGCAAATCACTTAATGAAATCCAGACAACAGCCTCACCCCATTGTCATGCTCTTACACAAAACTATCTTAAATGAATGTCTGGCTGTTCCCTTGAGAGGCTGGAGGGGGAATCTCCGGGTTGTAGACTCTCTGCCTTTGCCACTCCTTGCCCTCTGAGACTTCTTAGTGTGCGAAAGACTATCAGTGCAACCATTAAGAAAACAATGGCTTATTGGGTTGCATTAGCAAAAGCATAGCCAACAGATCGAAGGAAGTGTTTTATTTCCCTTTTGTGAGGCTACATCTGACACTGTATCTAGTTTTGAGCTCCACATTGCAAGAGAGATGTTAACAAGCTGGAGCAAGCCCAGAGTAGGTCACTAAGATACGTGCAGGCTGGAGCACGTGATACGCAAGGGTTGGCTGTTGGAGCAGAGTTTCTTCAGCCTGGAGAAAATGGGTGGTCAAATCTGGCTACAGTCACTCTATGTGAAGGGTAATATACAAAAGATGGAAGTGATTATCATTGGGATGTGGAAAATACATGGCCGAGGTATTTGTTCACTCTCCATTTATCAGAGTTGTCCCAATCCAGCATTTATGGCTAATTTAGTTTTCTGCATTGTCGGTCTGGCCACGTCCCCTGCCTACAAGAGGCAGTGCAGAGGAATTCTGTGCATCGTCCACGGTCCCACAGGAGTCCTGTGACAGACCTGAGAACTGAATCTGGGACTCCCAGCACCCTACAAACCGTTCCCTGCTGCCTCTCCAGTGACCGAACCCCAGTGTGAACCTTTTCCCACAGGTGTCTTTCTCTTCCAGTTCCAGAATCAGAACGACTGTCCAGAATTGTGAAAATTCATGCTGGCCTCTCCCTCATAGTGCCAATTTCCAGGCGAACGTGGTGTTCTGGCGACGAGCCTCAACGCGGGAGGTCCCAGCTGAGGCTGGTCGGGGTCACTGGAGCCCCTGAGGGCAATGCTGGAAGGCGTGTGAGGGTGCTGTGAGGGCACCGGCGCCCAGGGGCAGCTTGGGCGCTCGCGTAGGGCCGAGGTCACCAGAGAGCAACTCCACGGTGCTCACGTCCGGGCTTGGGAAGGCTGGAGATCCCCCTGGGGAGCAGCATGGGCAGCTGGGGGGACCCTGTGGCCGGCAGCTCTCCTGCTGTGGCCAGGCAGGGGCAGCAGCCGTGGCAGCGGCAGGGGGAGGGGCAGGGGCACGGCCTGGCCGGGCTCCCCAGGCCTTTGGGTCACTCGGGCGGGCAGAACCACAGCCCAACAACGAGAGTCATGGTGCCTGATGTCCTCACGTGGCTCTGTCCCGATCCAGGTTGGTTTAAACAAGAGCTGGTCCTGGAGGCACCCTTGGTCAGGTTTGTCAGCCTGGCCCTCTGAAAGGCTGAATTTAGGTGATTTACAACGGAGTCCGGAAATCCCCTTGTGTGTGCGCCATTTTCCTGACCTGTGAGAAACTGGGCCCGTCTCTCATCTTTGCTGTGGTTTCTCATCATGGTGCATGAAAGACAGGGTTCCCAGAGCTGCTGGATACCCTGTGGTGTCCACACTGCGATCTTCTCCGTGCAACACCAAGTTTCAACAAGGAGAAAAGGCCAAGGAGGCAATTAGGTCCTCAGGTGATCATGAGATTTCACCATTGCATCCCAACCCCTTCTCCCACTCCCAGGATCAGCACTGGGATGCTGCACAGAAAATCATAGAGACTGGACTGGAGGCTTAGATTAAATATACTGGGCAAGCCTGAAACCTGCTTCCCACCTTTGTTACAGCAGCATAAATGTCAGGTGACATACATGTATATAGTGTACAGGCTGGCCCTGTGGTCTCAGACTGTGTCAGCCTATTACTTCCGAGTAGATTCACTTTTAAAAGAAAGGAGAATCTATTTATGATGCATCACATATCTATCATTTAAACTAGGGAAAGTTGTTTTTTTTTCTTTTCCTACAACACTGAAAATAAGGACCTAGTAAGTAAAATGTGATATTTTCTGCCATTGATTTGCTTGATATAAAGAAGAAAGGGGTGAAAACTACTGAAAAATCAAAATATTTTCTATTATCATTTTTCAGTTTGAGTGTTCTGAAGGGAAGTAAACAAATTATCTGAAAGGTGGCAGGTGTTTTTACTGAACTGAAAGCCTACATTTTTCTCTTGAGGAAAGCTCTGGCTACATTTTTTCCCTGAAACTCAAGTGCAGTACCTGCCACTCCTCTCAAAAAGCTGATCTAGCTCAGTAGTCGATGGAGAAACTGGCTATAGCACTAGCATTGTGCTCTGGGTTTTACTGGTGAGGTAAACCTCTGGTCGGTAAATTTCTTGGCAATCTGCTTGTCTCCGAGTGTCCCCTCCGGAGCTGGTTTTCTCGCCTGCGGGTTCCTCGGTTGTTTCTGCAGGTGACACACTGCCCCCTGCCAGCCACTGCACCGCTGCCTGCCCTGGGGCTCCTGCAGACAGCACCCCTGGGAGCCCATCGGCTGCAGAATATAGCCCTTGTCGTTGCTTGTCCACAGCATTTGTAATAATGCCCTTAGTGAGCTAACAGGAAAAAAAAAAGGGATTTTTTAACAGCTTTAAAATTGCTTCCTTCCAGTGTAATCTCGAAAGGGCTGCTGCTTTCTGCTTTCCCACTCATGCTGGCAAACAGTGTTTCCTGCCACAGGTGTCACGAGGAATAGCAAGGGGATTCAATGAGCTTTGTCATTTTATGTCCTAGGACCATAGACTCATAGAATGGTTTGGTTTGCAAGGGACCTTTAAAGGTCATCTGGTCCAACCCCCCTGCAGTGAGCCCAGACATCTTTAACTAGATCAGGTCGCTCAGAGCCCCATCCATGGGGGCTTGAATGTTTCCAGAGATGGGACACCTACCACCTCTCTGGGCAACGCGTTCCAATGTCTCACCACTCTCATTGTAAAAAATATCTTCCTTCTAGCTAGTCTTAAGCTCCCTTCTTTTAGTTTAAAACCACTGCCCCTTGACCTGTTGCAACAGGTCCTGCTAAAAAGTCTGTCTGCATCTTTATCGTAAGCCCCCTTTAACTACCAAAAAGTTGCAATATAAGGTCTCCCCAGAACCTTCTCTTCAAGCTGAACAACCCCAACTCCCTCAGCTTTTCTTCTCAGCAGTGGTGTTCCAGCCCTCTGCTCCATTTTGTGGCCCTCCTTCAGACCCACTGAAAGAGGTCCATGTCTACATCCTTTAAGGTGTTCTGCATGGCACTGCCTTGGATGCCTAGGCTCAGGTCTTACGTTTGTAAAAACCTTGGCAAATCTTCAGGTTGTGAAATTTGGAGTAAAAGCAAAGTAGTTTTCATAATCAGGTTGTCTGCCTAGTTTTACGAACAGTTGCTCATCGAGGAGACACCTGAATCCCAAATACTGTGTTCTGTAGCCTCCCAGTTAAAACTGTGGCTTTCTGATATAAGGGTTGTTGGGGGAAACCTCAGCTTGTCTGGGGGGTTAGAATGTGAGTCAGATAAACAACCTTGAGTGAACATCTGTGGGCTGTTGAGGAGGCCAGAAAGTCCTGAGAAAGGAACCCCCAGTTCACAACCAGAGGCTTGCCAAAGGTAATTGTGGACAGGTGGTCTTTGCTTGGGCCAGTCAGGTGTGGGCACTTGTTATCAGAAAGGTTATAAAAGGGTTTGCAGCCACAATAGCTTTGGAGTATTCGAGCCTTGGAGGAGT
The DNA here is from genome assembly GCA_024336885.1 of Actenoides hombroni. Lineage (NCBI taxonomy): Eukaryota > Metazoa > Chordata > Aves > Coraciiformes > Alcedinidae > Actenoides > Actenoides hombroni. The sequence goes on from WUAM01000395.1 coordinate 17,328,907, forward strand.
TTGCCAGAAAGCCTTCCTCCCCCTTTTCTTTCCTTCAGAGGACTGAATTCTTCAGACGATTTCTGCAGCCGTGCGTTGGCAAGCCTGGGTTCCAGTAGGAAGGACATTCTTTGCTTGGTGCGTGGGACGGATGTGTCTCGTGTCAAGGCCTGGTAGGATGATGCCATCAGCTCTTAGACTGCCTTCCAGCAAAGCACGAACTACATTGGTGAGCCCTTTGAGATGACTATCTGTGATTGACACCTTTGCTATCCAGAGCTTAACAAATCATGAGGCTATCACAGGGGCTGATGGAGGTGGTGACTAGAGGGGATTCTTTCTGAGTGAATCTCCTCCTCCAGGCTTTTGAGGTTGGTCCTGCATTGAGCCTGAGGTTTAATTCAAGACCTGCAGCAGTCCCTTCCCATCTAAGTATCTCTGATTCCATGACCAGGATTTTCCCAGGACAATGTGTATTTATGCCTTAACTTTCCTTCAGTAGAAAGTGTTTCCTGTTCTTTCATACATATTTATGTTACTTTTTTTTCATTGTGCTACCAATGCTGAGCAGTTTCTGCTGGCTTCAGGAAAGTGTAGTGCTGCCCACTTTAACCTGTGCTCCCCACCCTGTGAAATCCAGCCAGCTCAGGACTGGGTTGTCTATGAGGAGCTATTGACAACCTGGGCTCCTTGAGCTAATGCAAACAGCACCTGCTGCCTCATATAGATGGTGGGTCATCAGAGAAGCCAGAGCCTGAGTAAGTGAACAGATAATGGGTCTCTGCCAATGGCTTCAGGCCAGGGGACATGGAAGGCAGCATGACTTGGGGGAGGGGGAAGAGAAGGGTCATGCTGGATACTCTTCCTCTCTGGGTGCAGGGAGACACTTTTCAGTGGAGCAGTTATATTCACACTGACAGGTCAGACAAAGAAACTTGGGGGGAGAGAAGAGACTAGAGGAACAGGATTGGTGCAGGCAGATAGGAGAGGTGCCTTTTTAGACCATTTGACTAATTTTGTTTTGTTTAAATTGCATTTGCTCTTGTCTGTTAAAGCTTCTCCTTCCCTGATAAGCATCCCACAGCTTGTCCAGGGTGAGCAGCTGTGAGTTGCTGTGGCAGGAACCCAACTCAAAGTGGTGAGGAGAACAGGGCTACTATGTTGGGGTGTACCTGTAGGAACAGGTACAACATTAAATTTCAAATGACCTGCAATTAAGCAGAAAATTATGTAAACTGAGAAAAGCTGAGCCAGATTTTTTCCTGCTTTTCATAGAGGTGAGGGGCTTAGCCTCCATCTCTTGTCCCCCAAATTCCCTGAAGATTTTTCATCCCCTGAGCTGAGAGCACAGAGTGGGAAGGCAGCGTGGGAATCATGTCTCCCATGGCACCTGGCTACTCACCTGGGTGTGTCTGGCCAGTGCCACCTTTCAAAGGGCAAACTGAAATGCAGGGAGAGGAAAGGAGCCTGCATCTGAGGGGGTTTCTTGCGAGCTGGCCACGTGTAGCCTTTTCCTAGCCTCTGCAGATGGCTCCTTACCAGACTGTTCATTTCTGTTGTTCTTACCAGTTCATTCCTGTTGTCTCTTTGGGGCTAGGTTGGTTTACATCAGCTGCCAGTTAGTCCCGTTGTTTCCAGTCACTGCATGTGGGCTGTGTATCTCCTCCAGTTCCCACTGCCGCCTACAGCGACTGGCCTTCAGAGCTGTAAACAAGGCACTTTGCTAGCTGACAGAAGCATTGCTTAACCCACCAGTGAAATGCAGTCCTCTCTCAGGTGGAACGTGGCCCATACACAGAGCAACAATATGCGAGAATTTGACAATTGTAAGCCAAGGGAATCGCTACGGGCAGGCGTTGGCAGCCAAAATGGAGGCAGAGAACGGCCTTCAGCCAGCACGATGGTGCTGAGGTTCTTACACTCCTGAGAAGGACCACCATCAGAGCTTTGGGTGCTTGTCCACTCTGATATCATGCTGGTATGGATTAAACAATGCACTTGAACCAGAAAGCAGGTGGCAGATTCCCAGCTATTTGTTTCTAATACCTTGGTTTCTGTCCCCAGACTGTAGTTAATTAACTGATGGACTGATTAAATGACATCTTGGGTGTGGAGAAAGGGAGAGCAAACCTTACCAAATCATTGCAACGTAGCAGCGTTTCCAAAACATCCAACTTTGAGGCATAGTGAGACAAAAACCTTCAGAGATGGCTGCAGGAAGCTGTTCTCACAAGTTAGTCCCAGGCAAGAAGAAAACACCATTTAAAAAAAAAGTGTTTCTTATTTAATGAAGTAAGGGATATGGGATTTGCATGGGAAGTTAGACACTGAAGAGCACCAGCACCAGGAGAGCAGCACTAGAGCTATCCTGGGTAAAAAGCATTGGAATTTAGACACGTAACTGTGACAGCTCAACTTTAAACAGATTGTACTTTTATTTTCTTTCTCTTCCATGAAATTCCCAGGTTGTCTACAACAAGCACGACTCTCTTATGACTTCCCAGGCAAGAAGTCCAAAGAACACAAAAGCCTCCCCCCACTTTAAGTGTACCAATATGCCCTCTGGTTCTAGAGATGAAAAAAGGGCTGGGGGGTCGGAGGGGGAGGATGATGGCATTTAATACAGCAGCTCTGCAGCAAGGAAGAAAACAAATCTTAAGAGAGATTTGGAGTCAAAACACTACCAAAAATGTATAAAAGTTTATTTAGGAATACATTAAACTATTGTGCGCAGCACATACATATAAAAATAGAAGCAATTTCACAAACAATTGATTGGACAGTTTTGTGTTTCTTGCAAATTTACAGTCTCACTTGTGAGTCCATACTGAGTCAGAAGCTGAGGTATATTTTAAGGAAAAAAAAGTGAGAACTTTGGCACCATTTTACTGTGCAAAATAAAATCTTGGAATTGCAATAGTTAGTGAGGTATACAAAAATTACTCTGCTTTCCCCCTGTGTGTGTGTGTCTACATCTCTGTGTTTTGGGAATATCAGATTATTGAAAAATGTGTTTCAGTTCCAGTCAAAATTGTTTTCTACCAGAGGTGGATTAAGTCTTAAATGAATGTAGGATTTGCCTCTGGAAGAAGAAACCTTGAACACAGGTCTCAGCTCCACAGAGGAATCTCATGTGCAAAATATGGGCAAGACGGGCGAGTGTGGGGCGTTCACAGCAAGGCTTTCAAAGCTTGTAGCCCATTTCATGACCCCTGTTAATGCACACTGAGATGAGATAGGCTTTGAAAGGAACCACTGTAAGAACTGTCAATAATAGGTTCCTAATTTGGCCCTGGTATGGGAAACTCCTTTGCTTCCAGGAGTTTTCTTTACATAGTCACATGTCCACAGAACTAGGCTTTCGAAGGAAGTTTTGCTTGAGAGTTTGCCAGACCTTGCCCATATAGTCTCCATAGCCTCCCTATCACATTCAACTTACAAGTGCTTTGGGTTTGGGTTGTTTTTTCCTCTGTGCCAGCTCAACAAATTTATCTTGAGGTGTGTAAGTTGAGTAGTGGCCATCCTAATTCCTCCTCCTCCCATGCAGGTGATAACGGCTGGAGGAGGCGGCGGTGGAATTTAGCTGATCAAGCACGAGGCAGAACAGCATCAGGACATTTCCCAGGTAAGCTGCATAACTTCTTGAACACTGGCACAGAGCATTCAGCTACAGTGAGCTGCTCCTAGACTGCTTGCACACCTGCAGCAATGTTTCCACACCTGCCTTAACTTCTCTCTTGAAAGTAGCCGTGCGTTCACTGCCCCCCTGTCAAAGTATCATACCCAACTAGTCTAAAACTCACAACACTTCAGTACTGCCCTGTTTGTGCTGGAGCAGTCTCCTGCCACAGTTATCACTCCTGGCAACACCATTTTTTGTTGTCCCTTCTGACAATGAAGTGATTCACTCTCATATTAGTCTGGATTCCTGGCACTGGGAGACCTTTCAATATTGATGTGGCTGGTATTGATATGTAATAAGGAAAAAGCAGTGCTGGAAAGAGTAACTCAGCAGAGTGACTGGTGGGGCTTTCCAAGTGCCCACCACAACTGCATCCACGAGGGTCTGCAGTTCTTAAGAACAAGTTCAGTCCAGCAGGCTGCACCCAAACAGATTTCTTGTCACCTGGGCTATGGTTTGTTCTCGCTGTTGACCAGTATGTGCAAAATGGAGTCAGTGAGTCTGATTCTCACCTTTTATGCTAGCTATCCCATTATTTATCAGTACTGGCAACAATAAATTGCTCTAGACTGCAGTGGTTTAAGAGGGAACGGACTTCATCCTACCCTAAGGACACTGGTTTAAGCTGTAATCAGAAACAAACGTGAGTCAGCATTCAAACTGTGATTTCTTTTACATCCACATACTCTTCCATCCTTCTTCAAACTTAATTACAAAGACAATTAGGAATATAACACAAGGATACAGGTTACCAGCTAATGTACTTCAGCACAGCTGTAGTCTTCTTATCTGTAGCACTAGGGACTCTAGGTCAGTGTAACTGTCTAATATCCTCCAAACTTTTCTCTGACCCACTCTTCTCACTCAAATCATCCTGCTTTTTCTCTTAAAATGCACATTTTTCCAAAGCAAACTGCTGCACACATTGTGGATGAACAACATGTGCCAACTTGGCTTCTCTCTACATACTGCAAGACCAGAAAATGAAGAGTAACTCCTTTCCTTTGCCATATCCAAAGCGTCCCGTTCATGTACTGTAAGCAGAATTCCTTTTTTTTTCTTCTGTTCCTTTCCACTGTGATCACCACTTACATTTGAGGAAAATAAAGTATAAATCACACTAACAGAGATGGAAAACTGTATCTTGTTCACAAAACAATCGACAATTTTTCAGAAAGCTTGGCTTTAGATACATCTTTGTAGGTGGGCTCTTTGGGCCAATTCTTCTGCAGCTATACACTGGTAGTATATACAAGCTGGTTTACTCCAGCTGAGGATCTGTCCCTGACTATTTTTCATGCATGTCAGAAGGCTCAAATTCATCATGAATAGACACCCCCTGCAAATAGAATGGCATGTCAAGGCTGGACATAGCCACGTTTTGGCTGGACATGGAAGATTATCTTGCACTCATATGTTCACTTCTGCAGCAGCATGGTCCATCTATGTTGAAAATGCTCATGCTCTGACATTGCATTGAATCTAGTTTCAAATTTAGGAGCACGCCATCAATGCAGGAATCCCAAGGCTTCTGGTAACTGACATTTATAGTCACTATTGACTTAGGGCCTCTTAAAATACCCTTTCAAAGGCACAGAGAATGTAGCTTCATTTGTGAACTGAAAAAAGGTTGTCAAAATAGTAAGGCAAGGTTATGTGCCATTTGTATGGCTTCTAGGAGAGCTTTGAAGAGTATTTCATACAGCTTGCCGTGTTGTCTTTGAAACTGATGCTTTGCAAGTGACAGAAATTGGAACGATGGCACAAATTCCACTGCCCCGACCCGGGAAAGCATGCTTGTCTAGTGTCTTTCCTCCTCTGTCCTTCATACCTCAGTGAGAAGAACCAAATATATTTAAAGCAGTAAATAGAAGAAAATTCAAAACAGAGACGTTTTCTAAAATTGCCCTTTCCTAGAAGCTTTCACGAATTTCATACATTTTACAGAATGCATCCTGCAAAGTGGTTCTAGTTCTTAGAGATTCACAGGGTTCAGCCTAAGTGAAGCACAGTGCCTTTAAATATTTCTGTTCTTTTACGTGTGCGCACATATAAAGGCACCTGGGCTTCTAGAGTCTGGGATGATTGATTCATTAAATGTATGTAATTACATAGATACACACTCACACGTCCCGTGTCTATATATATATACGTGTATTTATACTAAAGATATACACATCTATATTTGGGGGGAGTCTAAACTAAGCTTGCAAAATGCCATTCAAAATCCTCAGCTCCAAATATATTTTGCATATGGGACCTATCTGTGCTTTATCTCGTGGCCCTTCCTGAGTCAAATTGACTGTATATCTTCATTTGGCCAACAAGTCCACCTGAGGACATCCTGAGGAACCCCTTCAGAGACAGAGGGGCTCTGTCTGACAGTTTGCTTGGGGAGGTATGGTTGTGGAATTGGCACCCTAACGATCAAAAGAGATTGAGGTCTTTACAAGACAGGACACAGTGTGTAGAGGGGGAGCTACGGGCAGATACTCAGCTGGAGTGAACTGCTTGAAGGTCTGGTGAAGCAAAGTTATCTTATGATTTGGCCCATGATAGGTAAACAGCTCGCTATGAAAGGTTATTGTCTGAGGTAATTAATATTACTTAGTAAATAATCTATAATTGATGAGATGATAACCCACAGCCATTCAATCTCATCAAAATACTTCCTTTGCCCTCCAGCTTGCATTTTTCTCTGTTCAGCACCAAAGGAGGCACACAGCCGTGTAAAATTTGTACAGAGTAGAAGAGAAGCAGCATCGTGTTACATATGCTATGTGATTCATCTAGCACAAATATTTATATCCAAATATACACATACATACACAGATACCTTTTTGGTTTTTCCAATGAACAGTATAAATACTTTACCTGGGAGATTATTCCCATGTGCAAAATGTAACAGTTTTTCCTGGGATTTAGTCTCCTGCTTTGCTCGTGTTCATATTCTTGGCAGGAAGTGGGTCACTGTCATAGCAGGAGAAACCTTGTTTCCTCTCTTCACTCTGCCGTGTTTGCTGAGGGCTATGTAAGAACCACGGTAAACATTTGATTCGTACGCATTGTAGTTGTTGGGCAGCAAGGTTTCTTTGAATTTGCACTCGTCTTGGAAAACAGCCTAAAGAATAGGAATGGGTGGGGGGGAAGGAGAGACAACAAAGCAGGTACAGTAACTGGTTCGTGAAGACTCGAGTCATTTTTCTTACTAGCCCTTCTGCAGCAGAACTTGCTGCAGTGTGCAACAGGTGGTGCTGCAGCGACTGCATCCAACAGCAAATCTCCCTCCTCCGTGCTAATTTGGTGTCAGATGAACTCAAATGCCACCTGTCCAGATAATGGGCTGTATACTTCCCGTGGCAGATCAAGTTAATTCATCCATGATTTATCATGGATTTCTTAATTTCATTTGCAAGCAGTCGTTTCTGTCAGCATTGTGCCCCTTCACCCAAGTGACCTGGCTGTATTTCACATCTCCCCTCTGCAAGAAGTCCTGTAATTTATCAAAGGAAGATACGCTGCCTGTCAAAAACTTCAGTTCTCTTACAAACAGCAATGTCCAGGGAGAAATATTTGCTTGAAAAGGTATTTGAAGAAGACCTCAGACTATCACTTTATCTTTTCTTTTGTTAAATCATTAGTGATACTGTATTTAATTGCTAGTGAGATGCAGCAAGTTCTAAGACAGGAAAACAGTTTTATTTTTCTTCATGTTACATCATGTAAATCCAAGGAGAGGGAGTTATCTGCGAGAGAAGGTGCAAGGACAAGCAGGAGACAAACTCAGGGTACGGAGGGAATTACAAGAGAAAGCAGAAGAATTCCCTGACATAAAATGTCTGGCACATAAGACACGGCCAGTACTGTTCTATTTGGACATCTTTGTAATAATACCATTCAGAGTTCTCAAGAGTTTAACTTAGGGCATTGCATTGTGCAAGGGAAAATGCACATCTCTCACAGCTGTTAAAAATGTCTTTGAAAATAACATGACTGGACTGAAACTGGGGAAAAACATCAAAGGGGGGGCTGAAGCCAAACCCTGGATTTCCTTAGAAAGACCTAGTGAAGCAAAGCAGTTGGCCTTGTGACACTTTTTAGGTGCTTGAAATCAGAAATGATTGAAAGAATATTCCTAGAATGGAACCTTAAAATGTCTCACTGTCATTGTCTGTGTGAGAAGGAATCAATCAGATTAGCAGTGGCCGTGGGTCCTTTACAACATTTGGTGTTTAATTAAGCAACTGAAATGCTTTGTTGAAATTTCTACTGTTGGAAAGGAAATGACTTTGTGATTCCCTGACAAAAGTGATTAATACATTTAGTGCCATTCATGACTTGAGATGGACTGCTTTTGCCTGCCACTCACAGCCAGCCTCTTTCAAACACGCTTCCTAGCAAGCGTTTTTTCTACCGAACAGTGAGACTGGAGCTGCCCTGCCCAGGCCTCAGAGGTTACATTGCAGTTAGATGGCAGAGCTAGCACTTGCTAGGGAAGGCTGATGGCGATGGTGTTTCTGCATGACTTGCAGGCCATTGTTAATAGCTATTATTCTTTTCTCACCCTTTGTGGCCAGTCTCCCCAAACTGGTCATGAAAATAACCCCAGGCACACGCGATGACTTTGTAGGGTAGACTTCCTAGTTACTCTCCGTGGCATAGTTGTGTTTGGTAGGGGGAGGCATGTGGTTGTTATTGTACTAACGGTAGCTAGTACAGGTAGCTCTAATTGTACCTGTTCTACACCCCCTGTAAGCACACATGCATGCACTCGAGGATATACACACAGGCTTTATGTCCCAGGGGTGTTGGCAGAGCACCCCCTTTGATTTTACAGACAATGCAATGCAAAAGGAAATCGAGAGGGCTCAGTCTTCCTAGAACTGAACTCTGCTGTGTGCTGTGCTGAGCCTTTAGAAGAAGACATTTAATTAATCTGTACTATTTGCAGCACACATTCATTTTCCTGGGGTGCTCCCTGTACAGTCTTAGTGAAAAGCTCTAAAATAACTGACCTCCAACAGCCACGCTGCTCGCTGCACTGGATAGCACTGATGACACCAGGCTGGGCAGGCTCTCCGTAACTGAAAGGCTATTTTCTCTGCTTGCAATCAGAGGTTTCCAGGACAAAACAAACAAACAAACCCAAACACTTGCAGGTTTTGTTTAAGCCTTGAAAAACTACTTGCACTTGTACTCACCGTTCCATATAACTTCCCCTTGTTGTTGATTGCGATGAAGAGAGCACTTTTCACACCAAACAGGCTAACAACACCCCTCTCTACAGTCGATATTTCAAAGAGACCTACAAAATAAGAAGTTCAACAGAAGTGTTATCACAGAATTTAGAGCTAATCAAAGGTGATTCGGATATCATTTATTTATTTTAAACCCCTACTGAACATGTCACATTTTCTTTATGAGCATTATTTCCCTGGTCCAGGAAAATAGAAATACACAGAGAAGATCTTGGTTTTTCCTACATGCCTTAGGATTTTAAAATAAATTATTCCTGAATGGTAGCCACGTGCTGTATAATTCTCTTTCTCTACCAAACTCTTTTGACCTGTCAAACTCGTGGGCTTCCTAATAAGTAAATAATTTTTATCTAACATGTTGTAATTACAGAGCATTTGTTATTGAGCTTTAGAGAAGTGTGTGTGACTTCAAAATGCAGCAAGCCCCTTATGGTATCTTAGCTGCGAAAGACTTCAGCAACTGTCCTCTACAGGAAATTCAGATCCACCGGGCTAAAGTTTTTCTTTAATCTTATGGTAAGAGCACAGCAGCCATAAGAACAAGCAAACTGGGAACAGCAAGCCCCTTCCACGGCTGAGTGTCCCGAAAGTACTGGTCAGCTAGGGTTCAAAACTCATGCTTTGGCACTCCGAGCTCAGCGACAACCTCCCAATTGAAAAGGCAAATGAGAAGGCGAGGAGTGAGCAAATGCAGCAGAGAGACATTGTCCAGCTTGGCTTCTCTTTGCTCATCTGTGCAGCAAGGCAGAGTAAAAATAAATTATATCTAAATTTGTCTAAGCATTTGTGACATATTTCAGCCTGGAGGGTACTAATGTTTATTGATCCCAGCGACTCGTAAAAGGCAACAAATGCAGCACAGATTAATATCAAGTAATAACATTTGCATTCTATGAAGGGTAATTACTAGAGTTCACAGCAATTAAGTGCCATCTATTCTATTTCATTTCTGGATGCAACTCACTGTATTGGTTTTCATTGTGAACTCCGCTTATCCTTCCGTCTGGGAGGATTTGAAGGTGAAACCCGATGCCCACGTTGCAGTAAAGCCTCCGCTGCCTCTTGATTCCTAGCAAATAGTCACTCTCCCAGTTCACATCTGACTTCTCCCCTGACATCCCAGCCATGGACCTGGACAACAGAGATTGCCATCCTCTTTCCAGCAATGTGCCATTAGTTCTGCTTACAGCTGGGTGTGTTGAAGCAATCCCAGCTAGAAAGCCCAGGAGAACGAAAGCAGGCAACGTCCGGTGAATGCTGGCTTCGCAGGACATAGTGATGAGAAGTCTTTGTGCCGTGGCCATCCGGTTCACCTCTTGGGCACGTGGTCAGAATTAATGGCCCTAAAAATACCGCCCTTCTTGTTTTTCTCTCTTCAGCATGGTGGCAGAGGCTTATTTTTGGAAAGCAAATAGAGATTGCTGACATGAAACTAAAGCCCGATAGCAGTTGAGTTGGAAGCAGAGACAGGCCAGCAGGACTCGAACTGGTGGGGACCATGTTTTGTAGATCCTGCTCTCTGGTGGGCAGCCTCAGTTATATTTGATTGACCCATCTTTATAGTGCAGAGGCTGTCCCTCCCCACATCATCACGCTGACATCAACAGCTTGCCAAAGGTAAGCCTGCCACGGCTGTAACACTAACCTGCTGCGCTCCCAGGCTGGCTGAGGTTTGATGAATGCTGTCACCCAAGACTGGAGGCAGGAGTGGGGTTTCATTGGCTGTTGAAAGCAAAGGAGTCAAATTGGTTGGGCAGTCAGAGGCTTCACAGGCAGCTTCCATATTTAGAGAAGAAGGTGTAAAAACAGTTATGGACCTCATCAGCGAGCAATGAAAACTTTGCAGTCACTTCCTTGGTGGCACGATCACCGAGTGTGCGTGAGGGCAGCTCAGTATTTGGGGAGAATCGGCTCGAAGCGGCCACTGCTCTTTTTGTACACACCCAGTAACACCAAGGCACCTCTTACTGTAGCAGCCCACATGCTAACAACTGCTCTGTACCTCCAAAAGTAGTGCTCCTGGCTGCTTAGCAGAGAGGTAAGCCATGTTAAAGGGAGAGGAAG
>WUAM01000395.1:17339989-17353373 GCA_024336885.1 Actenoides hombroni
CCCCGTGCCCGGGCTGATCTCGCAGTGACACGTAGCTGGGGACCTTGATATCTTCTTAAGTGTTGGTGTTTTCACGGAGGTGACTTCCAAATAATCACATTTCCGCTGGGAGGATGTGTGTGTCTTGCATCATCTACGTCACTTGAAGGGCCTGCACGTTAACGAGGAGAGTACCTGGCAGTGTAACTGAACTGAGAACAGCCGTGGTGACGCACAGCTTCGCGTCGGGAGGGCTGTAACGTGAGGCCCTGGGTATTGCAGACACACAAGCAGGAGCTCTGGGGGCAAAGGGAGGTCATGGCAGCCCCGAGGCAGGTGAGCTGGTAGATTCAGCGACGTATGAGATACTGATAGTTCTCTTGAGAGACACTCAGCTAGAACAAGACTGGTAACCGCTGGACTAACCCCTGACTTGTGCCAGGGGGTCCTTCAGACAATAGCCCAGAGCCATCACTGTCTGTAAAATATGCATTGCAATATTTTCTTTCCGATTGTTTGGGGTTTTTTTTCCCCCCTAGATAACATTTCAAGTGTAATTTTGCAGTCTGTTCATGATCAGTCTTCTAGGAGGGAAATCAGAACACAGCTACCAACCAGCAGGCAAACCAGCATTTGTTGGTTTCATGGGTTGAGGGAGAAGGATGCAGAGCTGGCTTTCCATCGCTGGCTTTTGATCACCTTTCCACCTTTGTGTCTGGTTTTGTCAGGTTTCTTACAGCAAATACGAGACATGAGCTAAAGAGCTTCTCTAACTGTTGCTGGCATGTCTGCCACTGCAGATTCCCAACAAGGTGTTCTGATGCCTCAAGTCAAAGGAACACTGTCTCTTCCCTGTGCTCTCAGTCCTAGAATGAATACTAGGTGATACCACAAAAAACTGGGATGAATTCTGCCAGGTCTATGGGATGCATTGCTTCGGCTTTTAGTCAGCCCAGTGGGAAAGTGTCTGCTAAGAGCTGTGGTGGGCCAGGGCAACCAGACCAGGGGAAAGACTCCCACCTGCTCTTGCTGAGCCAGTAGAGCTGGCAGCATACTGTATGGAAAGGGTGCCTAGATTGCTTTCTTGCAGAAATCAGGACTTCTCTTGCTTGATCTGGAAACCATAACAAATAGCTAGAACTCGTGAGTTCACTGGGACATCTGGTCCTTGTAAGGGTATCTTGGTATCTGGCCTAAGACCCACTGGTGTGCAAGTGGGAGATGAAGAGGACACTGTAGTCTTGTACTGCTTGGCAGTTCTGCAGCTGAGCCGAAAGGAGTCCTGAACCATTCTGTAGTCCAATCTGTGGCCAGCAGATTGCCAAGTTTCTGTTTCTAGCAGTGGTCTGAAGATGAACTGCCATGAGAATTCTGGAGCTTCTGATTCAATTAGGAAAACCTTGCCTCCTCTAAAAGATGTCTCATTCTGACTAAACTTGTCCTCTTGGTCCATGAAGTAGCAGTTTCCAGAAAACACACTGTCACCTTTTGATTTGCAGATAGCATGTTGTCCTGGGCTCATGTGCCCAGTGAAATTTGGAACTCATCAAGGGAAACACCAACAGCATTTGCAGTAAAATGAATCCTGTGAGCTCCAAAACGGGAAAAATTTACTTCAGCGTTCAACCTCTGCTTACTCAAAATCTTAAGACCCAGGATGACAGTGCTTACTGCCTAATTCCAGTAACAAGTTTTCATTGTCAGTATTTTAGTACAGTATGAAAATAACCCCCCTTTGGAACACAGCAGTAGGGATCCACTTTCAGATAGTCTAGGAAAAGCCACGCAGCTGAGCAGTAACACGATACGGATGCAGAGCACATCTCTCAAAAATGCACGATGACTTAGGGTCCTGAGTTCCATTTTCAAATCTCTTAAAAATCTCTCCCTATTTTAAGGCCCAGAAAGAGCAAACCCTCATTCAGATACAGAAGGACAGGCTAAAATTGTTCACCTTGCCTGTGTTGAAGGCCCAGGCTGGTGGTGGAACAGAGAAGGAAGATTTCCAGGTGACAAATCTGACTTGTGGCAGGGCAAGTATTGCAGGCTCTGGATAAGAGGCATAAAACTCTGTTAGCTCAAGACTGTGGAGCCCCATCAGACCAGCCTTAGGCTAACAGGGTTTGTTGGCCATCGTGTAGAGGTTTGTAACACAAACACTAGGGTTGTTGTGAATGAAATACACGTAACGTGAAAGCAGAAGAGAAACTTAATAGAGCAAAGGTTGCAGAGATGGGCTGTTCTGATATTTAAGCACCCGACTGGTAGACATAAAACTGGTAGGCACTGAGGAGTGTGTTGTTGGCCTCAGGACTGGATTGGATAGGGATATAGAGCAGATAGTTAATCAGCAGAACACCTAAGCTCTGGTAGCAAGAGGTTGACAAAAAGTGTTGTAGCAGCCTGGATTTGTTATTTCTCCTGCTGTTAGCCAACAGAGAGGCAGACAAAATAAAGAGGAGAACAGAGAGCAACCTTGCCAAGGCTCTTGGGGGCTGAAGCAAGCAAACTTCTGAAGCAAAAGCACCACCTCGTTACAACTGCTGATGCCTAAAGCATAGAAAAGCCTTATTCAAAGGCAGTCATCACCAGTCAAAAGGAAAGCAAGATACATAGTGAAGACTTAACAGGGGACCTACCGTGTCCTTCTTGTCCCACATAGAGCAATCCTGACTAGGCCACTTGGGTGCATGCTTCCTGATGCATGTGAGCACCTGGGCAAGTTAAACACCTTGTAAAGTCGTCTAAAATAATTATCTTCCCTTTTTGCCACAAGGACTGTCACTGAGTTTCCACATGCTAAGTTCCTACAGGCAGGCACAAATGACAGGTCAGCTACCTGCTGTTTTTTGGAGGGAAGAAGGAAAAAGGATCCAATCCCAAAAGAAGCTGTGGAGGATTTAGGACTAGATGGATGCTAACTTGCTTTGAAAAAAATCTTGGTTTTCTGTTTATTCCTGAGAAATTCATATTCTGAAGAGGATATGTCAAGCACAATACAGCCAAGCATACTCACCTCATTCTCCTGAGGAGTTACCACAGCAGCTAGTTCATAGGGACACAGAGTAACTTTGCTGTGCTTGCACACAGATGGGATTACGGGCAAACCTTGCTCCTTATGACACAGCCACGAATTCCTTCTTGCAGCAGAGCTGCTCTCAATGTACCATAATGTAACTGAGCAGAACTTGCATCCTTTATCTTCACTGTTTTCTGCACAAGATCTGTCCTAAGCTTGTGCTTGTTTAAAGCCTGGCATAGAAACCCAGAGGCAGGAAGCCCTCCAGGGAAACAAATGGAGTTTCAGCTTCTCCCTGTTCTAATTGCTGGGGGAAGGTAGCCCATGCAGCCTGCAGAAGCAGTTGGCATTGGGTTGGAAGGGGAACAGCCAAAGCTGCTGGTGACTGCACTGGCTCCTTTGTGGAGCTCTTGCTGGTGCAGGCTGAAGGAGGCTTGGAGATTTGAAGCTCTCTGGAAATGCAGAAGAATCCTTCTGTAGTGCAGAGCTGTCAGCAAGAGAGGCAGTTGAGTGTAGCTGGCTTTCTGGTCCTCCATTCATGGGCACACTAGAATCCCGCCTTGAACTGCTCTAAGGTGGCCATGCCTGCCTCTCCACAGCTTGCAGAGGTTGAAAATGGCTGTCATAAGACAGAGTGGTGACTCCACAGTGAATCTGCAGGTTCCCAAGCTGGTGTCCTGCACACCACCCACACTGCCTCTCTCATCACCTCCTCAGCTGTCCCCACTCTGCAAGGACAGGCAGTCTGGGGGCAAAGCACTAAGCTGAAAAACCGAAGTGCCAGTCACCAGCCCCCACAGGGATCTGTTTGCTGTTATTTATTAGAAGAGTGGAATGACGTGGAATGTGTTTAATTTGGTTTTGTTTTGTTGGGTGAATGTTTTTCTCATTACAGCAGGAACAGGGACACTGCAGGAACAGGGATGCTAAATGCCCCGTTTAGGTAGCATTGTTAATAAGAAAGCAAAAATGACTTGTTTTTATTGTTGAAGATGAGATTTTGGCCAAGGTCAGTTCTCTGGGTGATTCCTGACCATGGGAGCTATTCAGATGACATCCCATCACCCAGTGTAGACAGTTAAAGGCCATTTCTACCATTTGCCAGGTAACTTTGTCTTCCTTGTGTTGTGCACCATTAGCTCTGTAGAGGACTTTCTCTTGCATGTCAGTTCTTCATCTGTTGGTCTGGATCCTTTAGCAAATTTCAGAGGAGAATTCTGAATCCTGAGCCTTTTATACAGCTATCTGAAATCTTTCTTGGTTTTGTCAAGATTTTTTCCTGCAGGGCTGACAACACTTGAAGGTCTAAAGTTTGTAATGCTTTTTTTTTTTTTTTTTAAATAGCAGTTGTGATTTGCTATTTAATTTTCATAGAAAGGATCTTTAACACCTCCTGTCCTCTCCCCCCACATCTTCCCATTCCCCTGGCTGTGTTGGTGTGGGAAGAGAAGGTAGGAAAATGCTGGATGGATAGATACTGCATCCCTGAGTCCTGACCACAGCCACTTGAGGCATAGAAGTGAAGCTTCTCAGATCCCTGGTACTTAGGGACTGTGGTTTGGTGTTTACATGGAATCCAAGACTCAGACCAAAGCGTAACACGTTTCTAGCACACAACTGGATTGCCTGCTGGTCACCAGGAGCTGAGGGAAAGCAACACTCTTTCATGGTTTGGCTGTACTCACAGCCCCAGACATGTTCATCAAGTTCAACCTCCTGCTCCAAGCAGTGCTAACTCCAGAGCAAGAGCAGGATGCTCAGTCAAATCCTTAACCTCACCAGGTCAGCAAAAGTGCAGAGTAAACCAGATATGGAGAATAGGCAGCTAGTAAGGATTGTGGCTTTCCATAGTCAAGGACCAAAGATATGCAGCAGGTGGCTGGGATCAACCAGTACTGCACTTCTATCAAGTTGCACTTGTGGAGTTTGGGGTTGTTGGCTCCTGTGGAACCTGGGACTGCTCCCACCCTCAAAATGAGGTACTTGCTGCTGCAGATTGCTGAACTGGCATGACTTGCAGAAGTAAAGACAGGCACACGTGGAAGGCAGCAGCAGGTTGAAAATCGGAGCGTTAAGGAGCTGAGGGTGTAAAATAAGCAGAGTTGATGAACCTCTTTTTTGGTATCAGTATTAGAGAAGAGGTGAAGGAGATGAGATGGCCTATATCTCAGTGGTAGAACAGCATTAGTAAAGAAGCTATATAAAAAAAAAAAACATAGAAAAAGGTAAAATATGGCATTAAAAAAGTGAAATTGAAGAGTAATACACACTCTGTTCACTCTGTGAGACCTGTACAGCTCCTGTGGAGAGCTGTTAAGAACTGCATCCTGTTGGCACCTTCTGTGCTTGAAGAAGAGATACATTTATTGCACCCTTGCAGTGTTCAAACTTTGTGCAGTGTCCACAGAGGATGACAGCATGACTTCCCTGATGATATCAAGGACCTTGTTCAAATGGCATCTTTCCAAGACAAACAGAAGTATTTTTTCTTCCATGAGAAATGTTTCAAAGAGCTTAGCAGTATCTTGATCCTTGGTAAATTGCTGAGAGCACCTTCAGTCTCTCCTTGATCATTCTCAACATTCTCCTTGTGCATCCTGGTGGGTCTCCATTGGGCTTCCCCCGTTGTGTTGACCTCCCTCTTGTGCTGGGATGCCCTGAACTGAGGTAGCACACCAGATGTAGCTGCAGCTGTGATGGTTACGGGGGAAGAGTCACTGCCCTCAGCCTTTGACCTGCTAGCCACATTCTTGTTAATGCAGCCCAGTGTGTGCTTGGCCTTCCTTGTCACTACTGGTTTAGGTTCATCTGACTCTCCACCAGGATCCTCAGCCTCTTCTAAAAGCAAAGCTGCTCCCCTACCTGTCAGTGTCCAGCCTGTGCTATTGCCAGGAATAACGTCTTCCCAAGACCAGGGCTTTGCATTTGTCAATGCCAGGCTGCATGAGAGTCCTGTCAACCCATTCCTCCAGCTTTTCTAGGTCCAGCTGGATGCCAGCCCTATCCTCACTGCATCAGCTTTTCCTACAGTTTGTTGTTGCCAACTGCAAACCTGTTAAGTCAGTGAAAATAAACTAATCTGGTGCTAGCGATGGATTCTTCCTCAAATGCCTGCTACGTTTGTGCAGCATGTTGCTTCCACTCTCCAGATTATCATTCACTGTGATTTTGTACATTGTGGTCATCCCGTAGAACACTTTGGAAAAAACAATATTATAAAAAGGGGTTTGTTTTTCTTTTCCAGAAAAGACCTCGTTCTTTCACCTCATATTTTTAACATGCTTTTTGAACTCTGTACATGATTCTAGATGTTTGGCTGTTAATCCGTGACTGTACAATACAGTTAAACTGACGTAAGCTTCCCCTCCTTAGCACAGCCCAAAGACAAGGTGAGATCAGTAAATCCTGAATTTCAAGATGGTGGATTATAATTGTCCTTCGGTAGTATTTTTAAAGGCTGAAAGTCTCATTTTCAGAGAGGAACCCACCTCTCTGTGTCAGAAACTCCTCTGTTCCCAGTGCACCGAGGGGTCCTCAATACCAGTGCCAGTGCCTGGGAGCTGTTCAAGAGCCAGCTGTGAGTAACTAGAACATCAGTGCCCCCTCTCCAAACATCATGCAGGTTTGCAAGTTCCTCTGGTTCCAGACTGCCTCCTTCCTTCCCTTGATATTATGATTTCTGATGTTTACTCTGATACAAGGGCAGCGAAGCTGAGCACAAAAGGAACACTTTGTATTCAAGGCTGCAGCCACCTTGTTACTTCTTTGCCCAGAACTGCAATGTAAGGTATTTGTTTTGATGGCTTTTAACATATGGACGATCAAGATCAGATTCCTAAAATATTCTGAAAACCAGTTATAGCTTTAACAGTGACTGTGGTTAAATATAAAACCTAAGTAATTTGTTCTATTAAAAAGCCAGGGTCTTATTTTTATCAAGTGATGTTATGAGGGCATGTTCTAAATCAGCCCAAAGCTCTTGTGGCCATAAGAGCTTCACTTCTGCAGTTTTTAACAGCCCGGTTAAGTTGGAGTGGCTTCTTTGTGCATTTTGTTAGCACAGAATTCTTCCTCTGATACTGACCTGATCAGGCAGACTCTGGAATATCAAACATTTGAGGATGACCCAGGCAAAGAAAATGGAAGAGCTGAAGAATGATAAAGTTGAGTTTATTTTTCCCCTGCAAAGATGAGTCTCATTTGGACAGGATCAGGTTGTGATGGGCACACAGGACTAAGAGGCAAACCCACACATCTCCAGCATTCACATAACACTTCTCCTCCTGACATCCCTCTCCATACGCACGGGCCCAGTTTAAGATTACACTGCTAATGATGATAGGCAACTATTCCAAGCATCCTTTAACCAGAATGTGTATTCCACACAGGATTAAAGAATAGTTTGTCTGATGCCCACGAGACAGGCGGTAGGGAGCAGGGTCAAGGCAAGCACGTAACAGAGCTCTGAAATTTCCTTTGTGATCAAGTAAGAAGTGAGCATATGTTCGCAGCTGGAATGTGTGCTCAACTTACTTTAGTGGAGTTTCAGCACTGACCTTTTGCTGCATTCCTCCTGCAGCAGTAAAATGGTTCTGCTTAAGTAAACTGACATATACCACGTGCAAAGCCAGCTGTCTTCTCCAGCCCACCGTTTCTCCTACTGTTACAAAAAGCCTGAAGGCATGGGAATGCTGTAATTTAATGTGTAATAACCTCTCGTGAAAATAATCATCGTGCTCATTCACCTTGAGAAACCCGTTTAAGAACTGGCCACAGGAGTGTGTGTTCGTGGGCCCTGGATTGTTGTGCTGTATCACTGTCCTGGTTGGCACGAAAACAGGAGGTTAAAGCCTCCTACACCATCTCCTGCTGAATCTTCTTGCCATCTCCAGCTTCCCCTATCCTTACCCCTCTTGGGTTGCTTTGCGGTTGCCACCTTTGTTTTTCCAAGTGCTTGGCAGGTCTGGCCTGGGTATGATGACTCCGGGGTGAAAATTCAGATGGTTTCTGCAGCGAGCAGGTGACCCAGTAGGCAGTTGTTGCTGGTGAGAATGCTTCTTTACAGAGCCACTCATGGTAGCAAGCACTGCCACCGGTGCGAGCAGAGCCCCGGGCAGCAGCCAGACTGTGTCCCTGGGCTGTGGCACAATACACAAAGGACAGAGATCCAGAGTGTACTGTGCACAGCCTGCACCGCACAGGCTTGATGCCTTTTTGCATGGGACAAGATGAAAACCCTGATGAATGGGAAGGGCAATCAGTAAAGATCCAAAGGCTCTTTTATTTATTTACTTTTTAAAATCCTTTCATAGGAATTAGGGTGCTGTTGCCATTGCACTGCTCAAATAAATACCTCTGCCTCAATTTAGTTTTCTTCCCACTGCCATGACACTAGCTGAAAGATTATCACCTCCTGCTGCTCGTTGCTGCTGTCTTTCACTCAAAGGGAGGCGAGTCGTTTATGCAGAGCAACTGAGGAGCTATTCTGACCCATCTCTTTTTACTTACAGAGGCTCAGGGAGCATTTTGGAGAGAGTTTCACCCCATGGAGGTGGCAACCTTCAGCAGAGGAGGAGTCTGCCAGAGTGACCAGCTGTGAATTCCTCCGTGAAGATGACTCCCTGTTGTCATAAAGTCCAACTAAAGAGGTACTTCAGCATGTCTATAACTTTAAGTCTTGATGTGGCTGCAGCTGGGCACACACTTGTTTTCTTCAATTAGGGCCCTAGGCAGTTTGCAGGGTTGTAGTTGTAAGTAAATCAGATCTCCACCTTGAGTTTGTATTTTGCGTGTATGGTAAGTCTGGTGTATTTTAGCTGTGAGGCAGGCAAGCTTCAGGTTATACATCAGCACAAAAAGATGTCGGAGCTCTTTGGAGTCAGAGGATTCCAGAGTGCTGGGGGTTGCCAAATCCAGGTGAGGCTGCTGCAGCTTCATATCCCCAGGTCCAGCCAGTGGTGAGGCTGAGCGTGTACCCCCAGTAGCCTCACATGCACACAATATATACACACAGATATGTATGGGGTCAAAACTATGGATCAGCACACGTAGACAGCACAGCACTTAACCAAACACAAACTGCAACCATGGCTTCATCCTGTTCCCTTCTCTGGCTGATCAGTATGACAGCCTATTAGTGGAAAGTACATGTGTGTGGATGGATGTATATATACATATGCATGAATGTATACACACACAGATAAATACATATACACACATATATATCACTGGCTTTTGTTTTTGCACTAATTCCAGTAGCTTCTGAGTTACGACTTAAGTGTCCTGGAGTATGTAATGGACACTGATCTCACAGAACTTTGTGCCCTGCAAACAGCGAGTGAAACATTAAAACCAACCAACCACCAAAGCAACAAGCAAGCTTCCTTCCTGCTCAGGTGCCTGTGGCTTGGGGCTGACATGAACCTGGGGCTGGAGAGAAAGCCATGGGAATGAGGAGTGGCCTCCATGTTCCACAGGGAGGAAGGTTGCTCCCCTCTCTGTGACACAACATCCCGCCCACTCTCTGGGTGATTTTTAATGCCCAGGTTATTTTAAATGATTTTAACATTTTTATAGCCTGATAATGATCCCAGTCAGCAAAGTTTTGTCTCTTCATAATTTATCCTACCATTATCTGGCCCACAGTATGTAGCTTCAGTGCTAACAACAACAGACACTTAAAGTCTGCTGCCTGCCTTCTGTGTGGCTGGCATCCATATATTGTTCAATTGCTTGAGTCCTTCCTGTCTCACCTGGATGCATCCCTGTGCAACCTGCCTTAGGTGAACCTGCCTGGGCAGTGGGGTTGGACCAGGTGATCTCCAGATGTCCCTTCCAGTCTCTGTCGTTATTCTGTGATTCGATTTCAGTTTAGAAGAATAAATAGTTCCATGCAATGACAGGCACTTCAAAAGGACTAGATACTTGGAAACATAGGGAGTAACATATGGGGTAACTGCCAGCCACCAGTGATTCAGAAGCAAAGGTAGGAAAAGTGTTAGGGTGAAACTTTGCCTTCCTTGAGGACTCCTGAGCATGTCTGTTATTCAAGGCAGAACTGAAGCAGCAGTGGCCTCATCTGCACACCAAACTTCAGCCACTGGAGAAGCAGAAACTGGCACTAGTAAAAGCATCTGCACCAGGGAGAGCACAATGTCCCCCACGGTTATGCAGCACTTCCCTGAATTATTTTGAAGGTTTAAAAAATCAAGCAAACCTCAGAAAGATGCCAACAATGTATTTTTATCTGAAGTTCGTATTTCTTAACAGGAAGGCTCCATAAAGAGAGCTGAGAAGGACTGGCTAGCAGTGCAAGAGTGGTGTGCACCACTTGGCATGTAGTAACATCAGCTTGTAAGACTTGCTCATGATTTATGGACTGCTTGAAAGAACGAACCACTTCCATGGGCAGGGAGCATTGCCCAAAAAGGCTAAAAACATATCCAAGATAACAACTGGTGGTCAGGCAGTGGTTTCCAAACAACTACTCAACTGAAGCGCTCACATCCTCTTGTGTAGCTGGTCAAGCTCGAGGCCAAGCTCATGTCACTGACCCACTGTAATTTCCACTTCTTATTGGCAAGCAAGGAAAGATTCCCTTCTCAAAACAGGAGGCTTGGCCGGTAGGATTTCCGCTGCGGACAGGGGCACGCCGAGCCCGAGAGCGCGGACGCTGCGCACACGAGGAGAGGCGGAAGGAAGCAGGCCCCTGCCTGTGGAGCGCTGCTATTTCTGCTGGGGTTTAAAAGCGTGCTTTGGGACAAAGGTGAAACAGTCGCTATAAATGACTTGCATGAGTGAGTGCAGAGCATTTTGGAGGATTATAATTTATGCCAGGCAGGAGCTGTTATCGTTCAGTTGAAAGTGCTTAAAATAAGACTTTGGGGAGAAAAACAAACCAGCTTCAACTCTGGTAACTTCCCAGTTCAAGACACTCCTAAATGTGTATGTACAGGGTCCCTCCCTGCACGGGGGCCAAGGGCCTTGAGCTCCTCTTGAAACCACCAGGTCTCCAGGACGCTCTGATGGTGTTTGGTACTCTTAGAGGTGAACCAGCACCCGCTAGGAAAGAGCTGCTGCGGATGTCATGTAGCATATGGCTCTCTAAACCTCTTATTTGAACCTAATTTAACTACAGGATTGCTTCCCCTGAGGGTTTGTCTTTCACAGAAGGTGTCTTGAAGGCATGCAGTGCGTTTCTCCTCCTTCGTGCAGATTGAAACCCAATCAGCGCGTTAAGCCAGCCGGGGACAGAGCGTGTCTGGCCCCAGACGGTCATGCGTGTGCTTCCCAAAGATGGAGGGGCAGGAGGGAGGGGTGAATCCATTGCAGCTCAGCAGTCAGGAAGGCAGAGGTGAAGCCCTGTCTTGCCACCTCCCAGGCAGCTTAAGAGTAATTTATCACACAAAGGCATAACCACATCCCTAGCTCCTTTTGCTAATGACAGTGGGTCTCTTTCCATCCTCACAGAACATTTTTGTACATGATGAGATTGATTTCTAACTTTTTAGAAGTACTGCTTCTCTAATTCTTATGTATTTCTCTTTGCTCAGTTTTATCCCTCTTAGTTAAGTTTAAACCCTCCTTGGAACATGCAGTACAAACCTGCCTCTCCTTTCATCTTTTGCACCCTTTAAATATTTACAGCTGGTTTCCATATTCCCCTTCAGCTGTCATTTAGCCCCTGTTAACTCTGTATCTCTTAAAACTTAGCACACTTGCAAGGGCACACAAGGCCAAATTCTGCTCTCAGTTACATCAGTGTAATTTTGGAGTAAGTCAGTGAACTTTAGTAGACTTTGAATTTACACCAGCAAAAC
The DNA here is from genome assembly GCA_024336885.1 of Actenoides hombroni. NCBI lineage: Eukaryota > Metazoa > Chordata > Aves > Coraciiformes > Alcedinidae > Actenoides > Actenoides hombroni. Next base: position 17,351,807 of record WUAM01000395.1, read on the forward strand.
ACCGAGCAAAAGGTGACTCCTAAATAAAGGTGACTGCTAAATAAAAACTAGGGAGACAGTCAAACCCAGCATCACATCCTGCAGGCCCTGGGCTGCACGCGGCTGATGGCTTTTCTAGCTCAGTATCACAGACACAGTTTGCACTGGTCACCACGAGCAGGTTAAACCAGCTAAACCAGTGGCATTGGCTCCTCATTTCTCTCAGAGGCAAGAGCACTTCATCGAATACAAGCACGTGCACAATTTTAGGCGACATTTTCAAGGCATTAAAAAGCATCACCCTTCCAAGGAATGCTGCCCTGCATGTGCAAATAGAAAACCTCATGCCTCTTGAGTCATTTTCCTCTTGATCTCAGATAGCTTCTCCTGACCCAAACAAGATTCCTCAGGTGGCTTTGCTGCACTGCTCGCCGTCGGTACGCTCTCCTTCTGTGCAGTTGCCACGTACAGATCAAACAGAAAGTACAGCTACGGTCATCTCATCTCGATACTCTGCTTTGTATACAAAGACAGCTAAAAATCTGCTGTTAGCACTACTTCCTTTGGAACAGGTATGAAAAATGGGAGTACCAGCTGTTGCACCAAGAATCCTTTAGGCACAGATTCCATTTGGCAGGTCAGCTCAGCATTTAGAAGGGCCAGGCTTCACTTCAATTTTAAGCAGAACTAATACTTCTCCCATACTACTCCTACCACTTTGGTTTTCCAAAACCTCACTGCTAGAGCTTGCTTATTCTTTTTAGTATCAAGGACCAACTGGTTATTATGCTGAAAAGTTTATATGTAATGTGCTGAGGACTGAAAAGATGAAAAGCAAAAAGCTTAATTATTTTCTTAGAAATTATTGGCAGTTTTACAGAAGTGGTACTAAATTCAATGGTGTCTTTGTGTTTTGGCAAACTAACAGGAGAATTCAGGCAAAATTTTTATGAAGAAAGAGTCTAAAAGTATAAGCAAGATGATTTTTGGTGTTCCACAGGCTAGTTGTTGGTAGATGTACTGACTGAAGGGAAAAAAAAAAAAGAATAAAAATACCCACTATTTAATACAGGCATTTTTCACCACACACATAAGTCTTACAGCTTGAGAATACTCCTGCTACTGCAGCTTTCCCAAACAGAACAGTGGTTAGAGCACTTGCTTTTCTGGGACCAGTTTGATTTCAGCTTAAGGCCAGCAATGTAAAAGGAGCTCTTAGCAGGATTAATCCAGCTCCTTCTAGCTGAATTGACATCCTCCTTTTCTAGCACACCAAGGCCGGTCACACTACTCATATGGTTCTTCTTTAGAAACTGCTGGCAGAGGAAGAGAAAGCATTTGACAGTTCAGCAATAGATGTTTGCTGGGTCACTGACATGGTTTCTGTACAGCATGAAGGACTCCATAAAAATACTAAGCTAGGAGATCATTAATTACATAGTGGCTTTATGAACATCATGAACTGACTAATACGGGGTCTCTGTGACAGTTTTAAATGGTGCAGTTTCCCCAGAACAGAGCTTTGCACTCTTCACACTTATCAAACTAAACAACAATAATAATAATATTAGAAAAAAAAAAAATCACA